>CM060903.1:778931937-780181937 GCA_030737815.1 Allium fistulosum
AGAGAGGGTGAATAGGATTTTGGAGGGCTTGTTGAGAGCTTGTGTCTTAAACTTTGGAGGACATTAGGAGCAACATCTACCTTTAGCTGAGTTCCCATACAATAATAGCTATCAAACGACTATTGGTATGGCCCCTTTTGCAGCACTTTATGGGCGGCCATGCAAATCACCAAGTTATTGGTCGAAAACCGCTGATAAAGTATTGCTTGGACCCAATTTGATCCGTGATATTACGAAAAAAGTAGAGTTGATCTGGCAAAGAATGAAGGCAGCGCAAGACCATCAAAAATCTTATGCCGATAGAAGGAGGAAAAAACTTGAGTTTGATGTTGCAGATTTGGTATTTGTTAAGATCTCCCCTCTTAGAAAAGTATTTAGATTTGGCAAGTCTGGAAAATAGGCGCATAGGTTCGCTGGGCCATTCAGAGTTTTGGAAAAGATAGGAAAACTTGCTTGCCGCATGGAACTTTCTAACACGTTGGTGGGGGTCCACAATGATTTCCACGTTTCTCACCTTAGGAAATGCCATCATAACACTACCATTAGAGTTGAGCCTGATCAGTTGGATGGTTTAGAGACGGAGTTGACAGTGCCCCATGCAACCGCATGCATTATGGAGCACAGAACTAGGAGACTCCATTATAAATTAATTAGGCCAGTTCGAGTACAATGGGGAGAGAATCTGGCGGAAAGCACATAGGAAACTGAGGAGAAGATGAAGATCACTCATCCAGAGCTTTTCAATGGTAAATTTTCTCTCCAAAATTAAGATTTTGATTGCATTGTGGTTGCTAAATTGGATGGTAGGAGATGGTTGTTGTTAGTCCATAGGATAGTGGTTTTGATGACAACAACTATAGAAGTGTTATAAAATATATATGTGCAGGAAATCTATATGCAGGTATCAACAAAAAAAGACTGTACAGTAAAGAAAACAAAATTGATGAAGACAAAGATCAAGAGTTCAAGATTGAAGACTCATGAGATTCAAGATATTCAAGAGTTAAAGACAAATAATATAGTTAGGTTAGATATTTGTTAAAACTCCTTGAAAGCACTATCATTCTTTTTTATCCAATTTACTCGTGGAATGGAATCCACTTCGTTCTTGTTAAAGGGATGGAACCCTAGTGAAATGGAACTCACGAATTATCTAGTGGAACGGATAGTAGCCCTATTTTGTTATCCACTAATTTTGATTCAAAATGATTTTCAAAATTATCTCTTGTTTTATAAAATGATTTTCAAATATTCCTTTTCAAAAGAAAAACCTTCGTTCACATTTCCAAAAATGTTTTAGCCTCAAAATCATATTTATCATTTTGTTATATTTTGATTTCAAAATTGTCCTTGATATTTTAGCCTCAAAATCTATTTTAATATTATATTTACTTTAGTTTATTTACTTTGATTTTAAATATATTTTAATATATACATTCATAAGTATTTCTACTTCTAAATACCTTCTACAAATACATAGAGTCCATTTGAATAAAGTTGCATATGTTTTAAATCATCATTTTCAAAGTAAAGCAAATCATCACTTTTTACTAGACCATGTCGACATCCTATTTACCTGTCATGTCGACATGCTTCCCGTTACAGCAAAGGTTGTTTTCAAAAGAAGTGTCTATTTGTTTAAACCTCTTCGAATGGACACATCCATTCATTCTCTATAAATAGAGACTGTTATGGATGTTTTCAAAAAAACTACTTCTTCATTTTTCTCTCCTCTTTACTCTCTTATCTTATTTTCTAATCATCCTATCCATATTCTGCCAAAATCTTAAGTGAATCAAACCAGAATATCTCTAGTTTGATTCTCTGCCACTCTCTTCAAAGAATCTCAGTGCTTATCAGAGTTATAGATACATTTGTACTCAAAGAAACTTGTGTGGGGTTATAAAGGTGTGATCGTATCCTTGGAAATCGATCGGGTGAACTTGTGTCCTGTGAATCAAGTGGTTCTACCCAGAGACCTGAGAATCTGGAGGGTGTACCTCGTTGCCTTGGAATCGAGGGATTGTAATCTAGATTATTGTTGAATAGAAAGCCGTACGGGTTGTGCGGGACTGGATGTAGGGTAACACCGAACCAGTATAAAATTCCTGGTGTGTTCTTTCCTTTACTTGCTTTTTATTTATATTTGCATTTGTTTGTGATTCTGTGATTTGATCTGTGATTGTGTATTTCCATTAAGTTAGTTAAATCAATTTAAATCAAAGAAGTTTTAAAGAAATTCTTAAAACACTATTCACCCCCCCTCTAGTGTTAAATAGCCTTAAGATCATCTTCCGCATCCCTTTCAGTTGTTACACTTTTTCACAATCACTTTGCACTTAAATAGACATTTCTATGCATGTTTAGGTTATTTTCATACATACTTGCATGACACAATTACATATTCATGCTAGGATTGAGCTCATTTTAGTATGTCTGCAGTACATAATCACAATGCATTGTTGGTTGAGTAGATGGTTGTGTAGATAACTTAGTTGTATAACATGGATGTTATTACATGTTACATTATTTAACCCTTAAAAGGTTTTGGGACAAAATCCTTTTTAAGGGTGGAGAATGTAACACCACATAAAATAAACTAAAATTAAATCGAGTAAATTGAATTAAATACAATAAGGTAGAAAATGGAAATTTTATAAATGTCGGAATTTGACCATGAAAGTTATTCCGTTTGCATTCATGGCAAAATTATGATCTGTTTCCATATATAATATGCTGAAAACGAAGCTCAAACGAAGTGGTTATGGGCTTTTGAAGTTTTCATATTTAAATTAATTTTGTTTGAATTCAAATTCAAGTAAGAATTTAAAATTAGGGTTTGAATTTCAAAAATTAGCTTGGGGGTTAAGTAAACCTTTAATTAACATTTAATGTAAAAGTTAATTAGGGTATAAAATTAATTAAAAAGCAATGGAAATAGAAATATTCCCAAAACAAACATACCAGTCAACCCCTAGCGGTCGACCAGTTTAAGAGGGGTGATCGACCGATCGATGCCAGTGGTAGTGGCGGCTAGGGTTTGGATGTCCATTGTATTGAGTTGTATGCTCAAAATTTATCTGTTTCTCACCTACCTTCATCCTATGGTTCCGGTGCATTCCAACCCCTATAAATAGAACCCTATCCTCTCCACTTTTTATTAATATTATTTGGGAAACTCAGCGAAACTCTGCTATTATTATCTCTCCAAATTAGATTCAAAAACTCCATAGAGAATTCAGGTAAGAATCCAATCTATTTTCTAGTTATTTCTTCTTCCTCCAACCTATTCCTATTCTATTCCTCTCCAACTATTCCGATCTAATAAAAATATATACATCTTCCCTATTGTTTCAAAAAGAGAGAGATTTGGAAGGGCTTGAAAGGTGTGCAAATCCAAGGAAGGCAAAGCTAAGGCTATTCTGTGGATGGAAACCTTAGAATTTCTTTTTCATTAATTGTTTAGTATATCTCTATTGATTTGAATATGTCTTAGGGATTTTGGGATTGCGAAAATACGATTGATGAAATCCCATAAAATTCTTTTTTATTTCGAAATGCCAATTCTATGTGAAGATTCTTAATTATTTATATTACATTGATGGAATTTGTTCTGTTTATGTAATTTTTGATAATTTCATAGTTTTCCGCTTCTCCTCCTTCTTCGATTCAAATTGAGATTATTCAATAAAATAAGGGTTTAGATTATGAATTCTATTCGTAGTTTATACCACTTATTCCACACAAATTTCCCTTCGTCTATTTTTTTGTAAAAAGAGAAGTTGAATAAAATATGAAGTTAAGCTTGCAGTTCCTATTGTTTAAGATATTCCATTGATTTGATGTAATAAATTGGGTTTCTATTTTATTTACAAGTCTGTTATTGCAGTTTTGGGTTATGAATATTTACTCATTGTTTTGGATATTAGAATCCCTTGTTTTGTCTATTGAAATCTTAGGAATTTGGAAGATAAGGACTTGTAATATTTTGGTTAGGGAATTGAAATTTAATGCTATTTTAGGGTGTGTAAATCACACGCTTAGAACTTATTAGATGCGAATATTTAATTATTTTTATTAGAATAATTAACGTATAATTATGGCGTATATTGCATAGTTAATTAAGCATTTATTTGTCATTTATTCTCCCATTAGGAAGGTAATTATTATATTAAGGCATAATAAGGAAGATTCATTATAAGGCCTTAACTATGAAACGATGAGATGAGTATCATATATATATATATGGAGAGTATTTAATTTATGGCTAAGTCATAGAGATGCGAGGTCAATAGAATTACACGATAGAAGTCTGCCCTTCACTTTGAGGCTACCAGCAATTATGTACTCTTCCTATTGATATGAGATATCCTCAATGATAAATATTCATGATGACGTGAGGTTAGTCCCAAATTCTATAGGATAAACCTGCTCAGCTAATCTGGCTACCAGTTCCTACGAATAGTCGGACTAATGTGAGACGTCATTGTGAGTATGAGCCATTATACGAAGGGCTTGCTTCATGGTCTTGAGGTATTAAGTGGTTGTTTGAGGGCCCGCCTCTTTTCCCCAAATGGAGTATTAAATAGCCAAGGAGCTAGTCACTAGGCATGATATGTTGTATCTCAAAAGGGGTTCGCTTCAGGATAAGGTATTAAGTGGCTGATTGAGGGTCCACCTTTTCATAAAGAAGTATTAAGTGAATTAAGAGATTCCATATGATGCCAGCTAGATAGTTACCATTTAGGGGTCCGCCTAGGGAATATGTATTAAATGAAGGGATCATCCTCAATTGAGGTCTTAAATGACCAGAATCTGCCTATTTTCTAATAAAAGGTATTAAGTGGCTTGGGTACTATTTCTTGCATTATTAACTATTTATGACATGGGATTTGGGTCATGGGATTTTTGAAACCTGCTTCTGGAATGGAAAGTATTAAGTGGTTTATTGAGGACCCATCTCCTTTCCTTATAAGAAGTATTAAATGGTTTTATATACATAGACATATTCTTATTTTGAAATATAGTGCCCAAGTACTGGAAAGGTAAGAGTTGAGGTTTTTATTCACCAGACATTTGTTATTCTGACTACCTCCTCATTACAACACAAGTTTGGGATGGATTGATGACGGTGACGATGCTTGAAGATGGAGTAACTTGGCTTATAACAGTTATTATTATTTGCTTTTATGGTATTTTTAAGTTGTACCCATGTATTTAGACAAATGTTGTAACAGATCTAATGTTACAGATTTTATAGAATTTTGTATTATGACATTTTGATGGTTTTGAAATAAATGAGTACAATTTTGTATTATATTTTATTCCATCCACTGTGAGTTCTAAAAGAATAGTTATTGCTCTGTACTGTTGTCTATTTTTCCAACCAACAACCAACCTTAGAATGGATCGAAGTTTCGATGGGCTTTTTCTGGGTTGAAATTAAGCCTGTTCTGGGATGGGTTATTACAGTAACCCAATATCCATCAAGTGTAAGACTACGCTATGCGATGGTCATGACCATATAAGTGCCCCTAATGTGACAGACTACGGACCTATATGACACAGGGGCAGTGGCTCTCAACCATATACATCAAAAGTTGTCACGGATTCGGGGAGCGACCCCACAATCAGGCTACTATGATGCATAGTAGCCAATCTGATGTACTCCACATCGTATAATAGGAGTATACACATAATAGATAGACACATTTATTACTCCCAACCTGCCCACTCTCAATTCACATTACCATAAATATAATACCCCTTATATTTGACCCTGTTAGAGTGACATCTAATTACAAAAGGAAACCAAAAAAATATCAATTCAGGTGTCCCACACCAACTAGTGCTATTTTCTCATTTACTCAATGCTCGTAAATTATGTTCGCATAATATTCTATACCATGAATTAGAAGAGTAATTAGAATAATATTACTAAGTATCCCATTCCAAACGGTATTACTAATCCGTTTACTCAAATTCCTCACAATCTAGAATTTCACATAATATTATTCTATATAACAAGTCCAATGAATAAACGAAGAAATATTATCGACGGTCTCATACCCGTCGATACTATAACTCCATTTATTCAAATTTCTCATTACATAGAAATAGAAACAACCATGACACACATATTTAATTAGAAAGAAATATTTATTCATTTATAAAAATGTTTTATAATTAATAAAACCCTTTATAAATTTTTAAATAGTTAAAATACTTATTTCCAATCATTTATAAATCAAAATAAGGATTTTTAACTTTTATGAAAGTTCAATTCTATATTTTAAAATCTTAAAGATACCTTATAAAACTAATTACTCTAAATCATTTATTAATTTTCTATAATCAATTACGATTTTTAAACAATTTTAATAACTCCAAATCAATTCCAGACTAAACTATATATATAAAGGGCATATATTCCAAAACTCTTAAAATAAATTTTGGTAAGCAAAAATCCTTTTTAAAATTTCCGTTGAATCCTTTTTATTAAATATACACTTTACAAAAGAAATTCCTTTTTGGAAATATTATTACCCTTCATTTATACTAATCAAAATTCCATATATTCCAACACTATCGAAAACTATCTATTTTATTTCCAAAATAACTTTTATATCCAAAATAATTTCCAGTAAATCATTATTCTTTCCAACCACTTTTATTTACTTATAAAAATACTTTAATCTAATTTTAAATCCCCATAAAATAATTTTCCAAAAATATTTTAAAACCAGAAAATCAATCAGATGACCAAAGTAGAAATCATGGAGCGAAATTCGCAAAAATTATTAGTATAAATTTTGTAGTTTGGGCGAAGTTAAATTACATCGAATTCCGGCCATCCGTACAATGTACACATATATATGAAATAAACTACACATGAAAATGCAATTGGACATCATCTCCTTTGCATTTAGACAATCCAACATACATCAAAACTCACAATCTAATCCTAAGTCATATCCAATATCACACAATCAATCCAATATCTCAATCAAAAATTTCATCCAAGCAATTCAATCGACAATCTCAATCAATTCAACCAAGCAATGCAATCAATTATTGGGATAAAATATATATATACAACAGACAATGAAATAAATATAGATGTGACTATTAAACCTCATCGAAATGACGAACATAAGAATCGAATTCTACTCTGGACGATGATGCTATCAGCAACTGCTTAATTATCATCTTGCGTTGCCACTCTTCAATGGTTGATCCTGCCTTCATTCGCGTCATCTTATTTCCCACTGCCAACGATGTTGCATAGTCTTCCCAATCGCATACACACATCTGCACTCCTACCTATATCCTAAAGCAATCACCGCACTACCCTTATCCCGACCACAACACCTGACATCGTGCTCTGGTCCCCACTTACCCAATGTCACATGCCTCATCCATATGTGCTATTATCGTTCTTCCTCCTTTCTCGCACCTTCGTTCATGACCATCAAACATGCGACCTCCTCCCTCTGTCGACAACGTTGTTGATGCCTCCATTATTCTTGCATACGAACATATGTATATATTTTTAATTTTGTTTTTTCCTAGGTCCTGATTTTTATTTCTGAAATTTAGGTTAGGGAAAATGTGGAATGGAGGTTCAGGTTTGGGCTTGATTGCCAGATAGGTGTGATGTGGAGAAACTTCTAGAATCAAAAAGAATAGGCTTGGTCTTGGGTTGATTACTTTGGGCCTTATTTTAATTCAATTTAAATTTTAATTAATTTCCTTCACATTTTAATTTGAATTTAATCGTTGAAATAAATTTCAATCCAATATAAATTGACTTACACTTCATACTATGAATTATATTTCAATAATTATCCAATTTCATTCATTTCAATACCTATTTTTTTCTCACTATTTAACCTCATAAAAATTATTTACACTTTAAAATATATTTTATATTGATTAAAATATTTTATTCAGTTTTAATATATTACTAAAAAAGAATTTATTAAGGTAGTTGAATTTATTAAAACAAAAATCTTTTATTAAAACACCTTCAATTGAATAAATATTTACTTTCAAAAAGAATAATTATAAAATATCAAATTTTAAAAATTTTATTTTAGTTTAAATTTATTTAATTTATGGTGTAGAAAGTAGGGTTATTACAGACTTTCCCCATTAAGAAAATGGCGTCCTCGCAATTACTTATAGGGGAATCGTCATACCCAACTCAAACCTTGAACTTTCCTCATATTGTACAAACTTCTTTCAAACTTAAATACTCAATCCTCTATGTAGTTCTCACATTTTGACTTCTGTTATCGTGTACTACAATATAAATAGACTTATACAACAACTTTCTATTTTTGCATACGATAAATTTTTATGAAATTTTTTCTATGTGTCGGATTTTTCGGAAAATTTTGACAGTCTCCTTTATACGTAGAGCATTTCAAAAAAATCAAAACATATCACAATAAATACATATCCCAATCATTGGGGCATCTCGAAACATAGAGAATATATCATATATATATACACACACAATATATCATAAAAATGTACAGTTTTATGCAAATTACCTTGCTATTATGTGAGCGAAAGTGATGTATCACCGCTTACTAGTCCAAACAGTCCTCTAGAATACCTATTCTTAACTCAAATTCAAACATTAGTCGTGTATATAAAGAAATATGATAAGTATGCTATCATCCACTATAAAAGCAACATGATGCCATTTTTTAAGCCATTTTTGACAAACTTTTAATGGTCAAAAACTTAAAATTATGAATGGATTTCAAAAGTAGAGTTGTTACTTAGTATTATAGCTTTCTAAAACAATTTTGGATCATAAAAATGTCAAATACTATTCAAGTTATGATGGTTTTCCTTTAGGTACTAAATTTTGAAATGAATATACAAATGTAGGTTCACTTAACAAACTTGTATTTTAAGCAAAGAAAATGACAAAATTTTGCATGAAAATAGATTATCTTATTAGCTTTCTAGAAAGGGAAAAATCTTCGATATTGGAAAAACCGTTCAAAAGTTACGATAAAATGAATTTAACTCTGTTTTTATGGAATTTGTATTTCGGGACACCGAGGTTCTTCCTTAGTAATTTATGTTTTAACCTTACTTAAGCTCAAAATTTAACATTGCACTTTGAATAAAAATTATTCTCTAATGACATAGCTTTCAAATGAAACTAAAATGGTCGAAAACAGATTGATGGTTTGAGATTTATGGTTATAACAAATCATGTCTTAAGCCTGAAAACTTCTTGTACACTATCAAAAATCTTTTACCTACTCAAAATGCATTTTAAAATGACAAATTTCAAAATTAAGTTTAAAAACTTCAAGAGTAAAATTCCATTTACCATTAATTACAATACATTTCTTACTAAAGAACACACTTTCTCCTTCTTCCTTTTCCATTGGTAATTCATAATTGAAAAACTTAAACTTTTTTTTTTCATTTTTCCTATTTCTAAAAACTATTTTAGACATCTAATACTTTAGCAACTCATATACATTTTTAAAATCAATGTACACTTTCACTTCTATTGTTTCATTTTATTTTTCTTTTTTTCTCAAATAAATTTTATTTCTTTGAGATGATTTCAAAATATCTTTACATAAATTGCTCCTTTTTTTTCAAACATGTTTTAAAATAATTAACATCTTCTTACAAACCCTTATTAATATAATGGGTAACACATTTTTGATTTATTATTCTCTTTAGAAAATTTATTTTCTACTTTAATCAATTATATTATCTCTCCATACATTTTTTTTCAATACTTTGTTAATCATTATCAAAACGCCATATAGTACTTCTTCTTCAACATTATAGCTTAATATACTTCTTCAAAAATATTATTCTATCTTCTAAACATTTTTTTCCAAAGTATCATACATCACTCAAAATAAAATTTCAAAAAATTAGCTAATTTCCAAATTATTATTTATAACAGTTCCAAAATCTTTACATTTTTTTTCAAAATAGTAATTCACCATTTTCCAAAACATTGTTTTCTTAACATATTATTTTTGTTTCAATATATTCTTTAAAACATTTCCTCGTATAATTTTTTTCACTACAAAATTCTTTTGATGCCATCTTAAACAAATATCTCTTTATATACAGTAATCCATAAATTAATTTACATTAAAATATACAACGTTTTCGTGCCATAAATTTTAGTGATTCATTTACCAATTAGCTGCAATGTTGATATAATGTTAATTGACTAGGATAATATATCGATGTTTCATCGCTACTGATCTTAGCTTCACAATAATATTATATGGTTGCATACATTGTTCAAAATATATACAAATTTAGAAAAATAACATTTTCATTCTCCAAATAATATTTTATTAAACAAAACAATATATAATTCTATGTAAAATATTTTTGGTATCTTTCCAAAATATAGTGTCAATTTTGTCTAATTTAAGTGTTTAGGAATCCCTATCGAATACGTGTGCACCCGCATCGACCAGAATTCTTAAAGCACTTGACGGACATATTAACACCAATATAAACTATCAAAACATTATCAATCACTTTATAAAATAAAACTCATATTTTATCAAACCATTTGCTTGTTTGAGTAAAAATAATTCTTATATACATCTAATTCATCAACTATCAACAACAATGAAAATCATCACATAACATTTATCAATAAAATCAAACAAGCTTAATACAACAATAAGCACTTTTTCAAATAAGCAAATAAACGCCTTCATCATCCATATTGACACTACTGGTTGAGTTAACTACTTTGACCTTCACCAAATCCATCAATTTCTATGCATCTCATACAGAGACTTACATTTAGAAAAAGGTAGAAGAAATATATTATATAGTAAGAACAATGCAAACACGCCCCAGATGATTACCATAGTAATCATCATATGCTCCTACTATTTATGCATAAATAATAGTCTAACACACACCACAAGGACAGAGACTCTAAATCTCTGTAAGGCTAAGACTCGTGTCTCTTATGCTATGTATTGTTCTAAACCTGGATCTGATACCAACTGTAACACTCCTCCTCTATAAACATACTACCAAAGAGTATACTAGGTAATATTATCTTATAATACAGAGAATGAGGAAATATTGGGCTGTCACATGTGAATATTCCATTGGGATAACAATGGTACATATTCAAAACCGAATAAACAACTCACCTATACATATCCAGTATTGGCACAAAAAAATAAACACGTTTTTTTCTAGGATAGAACAATACACATTATAAAATAGTCATAAAGAGAAAATAGAGTCATCAACATAGCAATAACATATAATGATAAATATACACGAGTCCGAGTGAGATATAAAATAGGTCGAGCTCCTACTATATCAAAATATATAACGTATAAATCCAATGCATACATCTCAACGTCATCAATATACATGAGACTATAAAAATAAATAATGGTACACTAGTCAACTCACAAACTAGCCTTTGCCTATGCCCAACAATCACAATCTGTCTCTTCATCCCTGAACCTATAATTTCTTGGATTGAGCCGAGTATTATATAAATAACATACGGGTCAGACTATATCTAGAATGTTGGTGTCAAAATATAGCAACAACTATAAATCATAATGTGGCATGCAAACAACTAAATGTATGTATGACACAATACCACTAACTATGCATATATCATCACCCAATCACCAAATAATCAAATAACACGTCAAGAAATATAATATCAAAATGGGTGAAATAACAAACACATCCAACTATCAACATGCATAAGAGGTCATCAAACATCATGTGGCGTACTCATAGCTACGCTAGGATTATCTCTCAGATAATCATAAAGTAGACATACCATGGGTCCGTCTTGCTCAACGTATATAAAAACACATAACAATCAGCCGAATGAAACATACACTAAATGTAAATATGGCATACCCTCTGTCGCTAGGGTCACCTCTCAAATAACTGTATAAAATATAATTACATGATCCATTTCCATGCTCTTAACACCTGGAGCTATCCTCGATCGTAGTATAATCAATGTGTACAGGGTTACACAACTTAGAGACTCATGGTCTCATGAATAATCAAAGATATCGATAATCACATAATAATCATTTAGACTTTTAACCTCATAATGATCAACTTAGCTCTCAGCCAAACGGTCTCCCAGACCTCTACTAATCCACTCAAATCTTAGTATCATTGATAGTCATCTAGACTCTCATTCCTATATGCTCTCAGCATCATAAATATCTATTTCGACATCGGTCTTAAAATTTGATCTAATCGGCTCTCAGCCATGAACAAAATGATCCAATATAGGTGAATATGTATGTGTCTATAGCATCTCGTCAATAATAACCAAACGAGAGACTAACAGCTCTCAGCCTGCTCCGGTAGCCTTCCTCATGCGCTCTCAGCACTACTCCTGCAATCTTAGTTGCCTCGACGGCCATCACGACCTAATATCCATCATGTGTAAGAATACATTATGCGATGGTCTCGACCCTACAAGTGGCCCTAAGGTAATAGACTGCTAGCCTATCTGACACAGGGCCAGTGGCTCTCAGCCATATATATCAAAACTGTCATGGATTCGGAGAGCAACCCTACAATATGGCCACTTTGATGGATAGTAGCCAATCTGGTTAACTCCACATCATAGATAGGAGTATACATATAATAGATAGACACAATTATGGCTCTTAGCCTGATCACTCTTAGTCTGCATCACCATAAATATAATACACCGTATACTCGACCTTGTTAGAGTGATTTCTACTTATAGAAAGTGATCAAACAAATATTAGTTTAGGCATCCCATACCAGCTTGTGTTATTTGCTCCTTTACTCAGTGCTCACAAATTACACTTGCATAATATTCTATACCATGATTCAGAAGAGTAATTAGAATAATATTACTGAATGTCCCATACCAAACAGTGTTATAAATCTGTTTACTCAAATTCCACACAATCTAGAATTTCACATAATATTATTCTACATAACAAGTCTAAAGAATAACTGGAGAAATATTACCGAAAGTCCTATACTAGTCATCACTATAACTCCATTTATTCAAATTTCTCATTACACAGAAATAGAAACAACCATTACATACGTATTTGATTAGAAAGAAATATATGTATTCATAATAAATGTATTATAATTAATAAAACCCTTTATAAGTTTTTAAATAATTAAAATACTTATTTTCCACTATTTCATAGATCAAAATAAGGATTTTCATTATTCACGACTGTTCATTTCTATATTTTACAATCTTAATGATATCTTATAAAACTAAATATAAAATCATTATTAATTTTCTATAATCAACTATGATTTTTAAATAAATTTAATATCAATCCAAAAAAACTATATACATATAAAGGACATATATTACAAAATTCTTACAAATACATTTTGATAGTCAAAAATCCCTTTTAAAAATTTCCCTTGAATCCTTTTTTATTAAATATACACTTTACAAATGAAATTCCTTTTTGGAAATATTATTACCCTTCATTTATACTAATCCAAATTCCATATGTTCCAATACGATTGAAAACTCTCTATTTTTATTTTCAAATGAACCTTTATATCAAAAATAATTTCCAATAAATCATTCCAGTTTCCAACCACTTTTATTTATTTATAAATATGCTTCAACCTAATTTTAAAGCCCTGTAAATAATTTTCCTAAGCTTTCAAAAATGTTTTAATATAAGAAAATCAATCGAACATCCAAAATAAAATTCATGGATCAAAATTGTCCAAAATCATCAATATAAATTTTATCGTTTGGCCCGAGTCAAATTACATCGAATTCCAACTATCTATAAAATATACACATACGTATGAAATAAACTACACATCAAAATGCAATCGGACAACATCTCCTTTGTATTTTGACAATCCAACATACACAAAGTCTCACAATCGAATCCAAAATTATATCCAATACCACATAATAAATCCAATATACCGAACAAACATTTCTTCCAAGCAATTCAATCGATAATCTCAATCAATTCAACCAAGCAATGCAGTCAATTATTGGGATATATATAGCAAGCAATGAAATAAGTATAGACGTGAGTGTGAAAACTCACCGAAATGACTAATGTAAGAATCGAATTCTGCTCTGGACGATGATGTTGTCAGCAACTGCCTACTTATCATCTCGTGTTGCTACTCTTTCATGATCGAGACTGCCTTCATTCACGTCATCATTTTTCCCACTGCCAATGACTTGCACCATCCTCCCAATCGCACTCCTCCACATCGCCTAAAGTCAATCACCATGCTGCCTTCCTTATGACCTTTACGCTTGACATCATGCTCCGGCTTCCACCAACCTAACGTCAGTCGCCTCATCTAGATGTGCTACTATCGTTCCTCCTCCTTGCTCGCACCTTCATTCACGACCATTAAACATGCGACCACCTCCCTTTATTAGCACATTACTGATGCCTCCATCATTCTTGCACGTGAACGTGTATATATTTATTTATTTCATGGTCGTAATTTTTATTTTTGAAATTTGGGGTTAGGGAAAATATGGAATAGGGGTTCGGGTTTGTGCTTCAGCCTTGATAGGTGAGATGTAGAGAAGCTTCTATAATCAAGGAGAATAAGCTTGGGCTTGTGTTGATTGCTTTGGGACTAATTTTAGTTCAATTTAAAATTTAGTTGATTTTCTTCACATTTAAATTTGAATTTTAACCCTTGAAAAAAATTTCAATTTAATATAAATTGATTTACACTTCATTTTACAATTATGTTTCAATAATTATCCAATTTCATTCATTTCAATACCTGTTGATTTTTCACTATTTTAATCGCATAAAAAAATTTACACTTTAAGAAAATTATTTTATATTGTTTAAAACATTTTATTCAGTTTTAATATATTATCCAAAAAGAATTTATTAAGTTAATTTAATTTATGAAAAAAATCTTTTATTAATGTAATGATCCTAAATTTTAGTCATTCAAAATTGGAATATTTAATTAATTTCAAATATTGACAAGTTAATTTTATAAATTAAATAACTTGAATTTCAAAAATAGTGATTTAGTAGAAAATTTAATTGTTGAATTTAATTATTGAAATCGTTTAAATAATTGAAATCTTGGATTTTTATTTGAATAAAAATGATTTAAAGGCTTATTTAATTTCTATTAATAAGAATGAAGATAATAAAAACTTTTAAAATTTGCTTTAAAATTGATTTAGCTAATTTTGAAATTAACTCGTTTTAACTAACATATAAAAATAGCCTTCCGGGGCACAGTCTCGGATTTCGATGAAACCAGTTTCATTTGGTCCCTTATAATGAATTATAACATGCCGTCAAATTTCATGGCAATTAGATGTACCGTTTGGTCATGCGATATCGAAACGCGTTGAAATTAATATTGGAAATTAAATATAATAATTAGGTTCAAAAAGCTATCTTCTTCATATGATCAAATTAATTAGGTCCCGAAACAAGTTCCATTGCATTCGGAATAGGGGTATAACGTATAGAATGCCAGGCGGATGCCTCGATTAGGGTCCGGAATTATATAACTAGATATTTGAATTTTAAATAATATTTTTTTTCTTCAGATTTGACCATACACTGTTTGACCTATCATTACCAGCCCATACCCATGTCTGTTCACCCATACCTCCACCATGATCCACTATGTCCTTTCTCTCTCTTTATATAGCTCTGCGTATCAGGAAAGAGAAAAAAAGAAGGAACTTCAAAAATTTATATCTCAACATTTACTCCACAAAAAAATCTAAAACAAATTTTAAAATTCTTGTTTTGGTGAGAGCTTCGATTTGGGACGCCAACTGAGGGGTGCAGCGGCATTTTTCGATGATCGACTTTTAGGGCAGCGGCTAGGGTAAGATAATTCTCGAGTTCCGGCCATCGATTCGAGGAATGGAGTTGTTTTCGACTTCGTAGTGGTTTGGCGCACCTACGGCCGCGATTTGGAGGCACGCGGCTTCAGGATGGGAAATATGACATAGGCATGGTCGTGATTGTGACGACCGCCCATGACCCCTGCACCGAATCTAGAGATAGTGCGCTATAAAGTGTGCCAGGCGACCATGGACGATTGTCAAGGTAGATAAAAACAACAGAATCTATCGTATTACTCATAGCGCATGGACAAAATACAATAGAACATATATATAATGAAGCTTCACAGAATAGAATCTCATCAATAAAACTTCATAGGAGTTGAATACAAACATCTGAATAGTCAATACAACAAGCCTCACTACATATCACTCAGAGAATACAAAACAGCGGAACATCCAGTACATATAATAAGAAGATAATATGCAACCCTCCATCTCGTCTTCGATATCAGCATCGTGAGAAGAGAACAGCACCTGTCACCTGCTACCTAGTCTGCCCGTCCCAAAAATGGACGAACAGCCCAAGGCAATAAGAGTTAAAACATAAAGCCTTGAGTCAGACAACAGTCTTAGTGAGCAGTAAATTAACTAACAACATACCAAAAGAGCATAAAGGAAAAGGAATAGGAATACAACCCTCCCACTCCAACCTCTTTCTACAGTGATAGCCCCCAGACACACACTAAGTAGAAGCAAACATAGCAGAGCATACAAAGTAAAGTAAAGCAATTATCACTCGAGTCAAGGGCGATGTTCTCCAAGTACAAACCCCCAAGGCCTAAACCAAGATCAGATAAGCACCTAGAAAATACCGCTCTTAAGACCGAATGACGATACAACCAAACATCCATGACTCTGGCTATCACTGTTATCATTGCTTCGATATCACCGTTAATTGAATGACCGGCACATTCTTTCAGCCGTCCGTCAAGGGCTAATGGTAACCCCGGTTCTAGACATAACTCCCGCACGTCATCGTGACCCGTGCCTAGGACTATCGAATCTGCCCAGAGTACTTGACTACCCAATCAGTAGCCTTCAGGGACTATCGAATCTGCCCAACGTACTCTTGCTTTGAGCATGCTAGAACCTTCAACAACGATGAGACCTCAGCCTTCTAGTCGTCCTCCTCGACAACTATTTCCATACTAGCTCAAGCGCCTCTCGAGCATCCATTATCCTCTAACTCGAACCATATCACCGAGTTACCAACATGCTTGGAATGATCCCGTCTGGATTAGACCAAGACTATCTCATATCATGCTTCGCTTCATCACATCCTCGCAAAGCTTCATCTCAACATCATCATCAAATCTATGCATAAGAGCTTCATCATCTGCTACATATGCCACAAGCAGCTTTCCCAATTCAAGAGCCTTTCTCTTAGCTTTTGAATCATCTTCGGTCTAAATCAAATCATCAATCATCTAATTCATAGCAATCAACCAAATCAAACATTAATCCAAGCAATCAAGCATTCAAATATGATCTAAGTAGACAATTATCACAATAATGGCAATTTCGTAATTAAAGAGTTGAAAGTCTAATAAGCATGAAAACATGAACAATATCTCTATAATCTTGATGAATGAACTTGCATAGGTTAACATGTAGTAAAATGGATGTAACATCATCATGAACAATGGATCTATATGGATCTACACTTAGGATGAAGGAAATGTATGGAAATCACTATTTTAACACCAAATCGAGCCAACAATCCGATATACTCCTTTGGATCCGTGTGAGAGATAATCACCACTCACCAAATCACCTAAACAACCTCAAATCAACACGCTTCAGATCTGGACAGCAAAGGATCAAGCTTGATCTATCACGAATCCGCTTCAAACGAAGAAATCTCACTTCAAAGGATGAAGATCTTCAACCCAAGCTCTTGAATCTTCAATTTGATCTTCAACTTGGATGGATGGAATCACTAGATTAGAGTAGAGAAAAGAAGTGAAGAAGTGTAGAAGTCGAGCTCTCAAAATGGCAGCACTTCGTCGCTTCGAAATCCGAATCCCAAAAATGAAGAAATGGACGAGTATTTATAGGCTGATTTTTCCTTAACTCGGCCATCTCCATAAGTCATCTCCGACTTATAACCTTCCAACCTAAGCCCCTCCTACCTAGCCTCTTCTGACCTAGCAACCTCCGACTCAACACACGCGCCTATACGACTTACCGGACCCCCTGTCTACGACTTAATGCGCACGCGCCTTAACTGGTTAGACGACTTAGCGAGATAACCCATCCTACGACTTAACAGCTCAACCGAGTTACGACCTAACCTTAAGTCAACACGCGACCTAAGACTTAGCCAACAATTCCGACTTAACAGACCACGACTTAGAGATCCTACGACTTATGACTTAGCAGCTAACCCCTAAGTTGGTTACGACCTAACTGAGTATACAACTTACGACCTAACTACAAGGCCACAACCCAACTAGGCTACGTCCTAACTTCGCTACCATTAGGTCGCTAACCTGCTATCAACTATAAGTCGTCAACCCTTAGGTCACTTGACCGACCTATCTCACCATTCGACCTAAAATCCTAAAGTTGCTAACTCATCCAACCGACCTAATCCCTAACTCGGTCAGTTTTCTTAATTTGTCTAACCGACCTAACTTCTCCACGATCTAACTCCTAAGGTCGTCTACTACCATAAGTCGGTCAGACCCTATAGGTCGTTCCAAACTGTCATACGACCTAAACCACAACCCCTCTTCCTTAGGGCGTCACCGACCTACCCCTTAGTCATTAACTCGCCCAGACTTATCACTTAACTCGTCCAAAACTCCTATGTCGGCTACGACTTAGGACTTAAGCAAAATTCTGCCAAAATCTGAAACAACTTAACAGCAATGCAACCAAAGGTCAACTATTTTATGTTGTTTCGATCCGTAAAAATACGGGTCGTTACATTCTCTCCCCCTTAGGAATTTCGCCCCCGAAATTCCAAACAAACAAGGCAATCAAAGACTATTCTGTACGCCTACCAATCATAACAATCAACAAGCCATGCATCCAATTCTAGCTTAGCGTACAGAATTCTAACACTAGAACAAGTTACAATATCGTGAGATGACACGACACCTTAGGGCCATACCTTGAAGAGTTCAGGATGGGCTGCCTTCATCCTCTCTTCCACCTCCCACGTACAGTCATCATCATCATCACTCCATTGTATCTTGAGCAACTTAACTATCTTCCTCCTAAGCTGTTTCGTGTTGGTTTCTACAACACGAAGCGGCTTACGAGGTCTTCTATCGACTGGATCAACTTCGAAATCTTCACAGCTATCAGCAGAAACCACCATATTCGAGTCGTGCACATACTTCCGTAGATATGATACATGAAAAACATTGTGCACACTCGACATCTTCTCAGGTAACTCCAATCTATAGGCGAGCTTTCCAATTCGCTCGATGATCGGGAATGGTCCAACAAATCTCGGAGTCAATTTCCCTTTCTTCCCGAATCGAATAACATTCTTCAGTGGAGAAATCTTCACAAAAACCATATCTCCTACGTCGAATTCCAAGTCCTTTCGATGCTTATCGGCATAACTCTTTTGACGGTCTTGGGCTGCCTTCATTCGTTGCCGAATGATCTCTATGCAATCCGAAGTCTGTCGAATCATCTCTGGCCCAAGTATCAACTTTTCTCCAGTTTCTAACCAACATGTCGGTGAGTTACACGGTCTCCCATACAATGCCTCATACAGTGCCATACCAATGCTTGACTGGTAACTGTTGTTGTATGAAAATTCCACCAAATGAAGGTGATCTTCCCATGATCCTCCGAAATCCAAAACACAAGCTCTGAGGAGATCTTCCAAAACTCGGTTGACTCTCTCGGTCTGACCATCTGTTTGAGGGTGATAAGCTATACTCAAATACAACTCGGTTCCCAAAACTTCCTGGAAGCTCTTCCAAAATCCACTAGTGAACAATGGGTCTCGATCGCTCACTATACTCTTCGGAATACCATGGAATCGAACTATCCACTTAACATACAACTCAGCCAACTTTGATGCAGTTCTAGTCGATCGAACAGGAATGAATCTGGCACTCTTAGTCAAACGATCTACAATGACCCAAATCCCTTCATTTCCCGTTCTGGTTCTAGGCAATCCATCAATAAAATCCATCGACACTTGCTCGCACTTCCATGTAGGAACTTCTAATGGTTGCAGCAATCCACTTGGCTTCCTCTGTTCAGCTTTTACCAACTGGCAGTTCATACACTTGGAAATAAAATTTCCAACATCCTTCTTCATACCTTCCCAGTAGTAGGTTCTCTTCATATCCCGATACATCTTATTTCCACCTGGATGAATTGTCAACTTCGAGTGATGACTTTCGTTCAGAACTTCACTCCTCAATTCATCTATATCGGGAACAACTAGTCGTCCTTGCTTCCGAAGCCAACCCTCTCGATCGACCTCGAATCCTTTATCCTTTTCTGGATCCAATCCAGATTCCAAATCACGGATAATCTTGACAAGCTTATCGTCTCGCTTTTGGCTCTCGCCAATTCTTTCCACTAGAGAAGGTCTTATCGATAAGTTTGCCAACATCTCAGGTTCCAATTCACATCTAGGCCTGAAGTCAAATCCAGCTAAATACTCGAGATTTTTCCATTCTGAAAAAATGGCTCCCAATCCTGCATGTCTTCTACTTAACGCATCTGCCACTGCGTTACCTTTTCCCGGAGTATAAGCTATACCAAAATCATATGATGCCAAAAACTCTAGCCAACGTTGCTACCGAAGATTCAAATCCTTTGGGAGAAAAGATACTTCAACGACTTATGATCTGTAAACAACTCGAATCGAACTCCCAATAGATAATGTCTCCACATCTTCAGAGCAAAAACAATTGCCGCTAACTCCAAATCATGAGTCGGGTAATTCCTTTCATGTGGCTTCAGTTGTCGACTTGCATACGCAACAACTTTATCCCTCTGCATCAGCACTGCTCCAAGTCCAGTACCACATGCGTCGGTGTAAACAACCATCTCATCATTCCCACTTGGAATAGTCAAAACAGGAGCACTCGTCAATCTCTCTTTCAGGATTCCGAAAGCTTGCTCACACTTAGCTTCCCATCTGAACATTTGGTTCTTCTTCGTCAATCCTGTTAACGGTGCAGCTATCTTGGAGAAGTCTTTAATAAACCGTCGATAATATCCTGCCAATCCGAGAAAACTTCTCACATCAGATGCATTCTTAGGTCTAACCCAATCCTGGATTGCTGCCACCTTCGCGGGATCAACCGCTATTCCATTTCCAGAAATCACATGGCCTAAAAACCTCACTTCATTCTTCCAGAAGTGACACTTCGAAAACTTAGCCTTCAGCTGATGTTTCCGTAAGATTTCCAAAACAATTCGCAAGTGTGTCTTGTGCTCTTCTTCAGTTCTGGAATAAATCAGAATATCATCCACGAACACAAGTACAAACTTGTTCAACTGATCTCTGAACACTCTATTCATAAGATCCACAAAATAAGCTGGTGCGTTAGTCAATCCAAACGGCATTACCAGCCACTCAAAGAAACCGGATGGTGTCCTAAAAGCTGTCTTCGGCACACTATCCTTAGCCACTCTCAACTGGTGAAATCCCATTGCCAAATCCATCTGAGAAAACACCTTAGCTTCGTGAAGCTGATCAAACAAGTCATCTATTCTCGGCAATGGATACTTGTTCTTCTTAGTCACCTTATTCAGCTCATGATAATCGACGCACAATCTCATCGACCCATCTGCCTTGGTTGCAAACACAACTGGTGCCCCCCACTCGGACACACTACGCCGAATGAATCCTTTCTGCAAAAGATCATCAACTTGCACCCTCAACTCTTGCTGTTCCCTAGGCGCCATCCGCCTAAGAGGCATCACAACAGGTCTGGCTCCTTCAACTAGATCTATACGAAACTCGATCTCTCTATGCGGCGGCAACCCTTTGACTTCGTCAAAGACATCCTCGAATCCATTAGCGATTGGCACCGATGACAGTCCATCCCGTGGAACAACCAGCGAATACATGAAGCTCATGAAGACGCCTTCTTCATGCTTACATCGTATCACAATCTTTCGCCCTCCCACATTCTCGACTGTCACTTCCAGCCTCTCACAATCAACCTTTGCCGCATACCTCCTAAGCCAGTCCATACCCAAAATAATTCTGAACCCCGCAAAGTTCAGAACAAAACAATCACAAACAAAAGAGCAACCATGACTCGACACAATCAGACCACGGCATAACATACACAAACAAGACGAACCCCCAACTGGATTAGTCACAACCAATGGCCTGTCAATAATATCTGGTTCCAAACCTAACCGGTCTACGAGTTCACAACAAACAAACGAATGTGATGCTCCAGTATCAAACAGAACTCTAACTGGAACACCACATAGGAAAAGAGTACCTTGAACCACCACACTCTTTCCTTTCTCTTCAGCGGTAGGAGCTTTCGAAGACGACGGAACAGCTCCCAAAGCATAAGCTTGCACAATCTGCTTGTCCCTCCTCGGTTCTGGACAATTCTTCCTGAAATGCCCCGGCTTGTCACAGTTGTGGCACTTCATCGGTGCCTTCGGATTCTTACAGTCCTTCGAGAAATGGCCCTTCTGCTGACAATTGTAGCAAGTCACCTCGCCTTTAGGCTTCTTCTGGCCATCCTTACCCTTCTGCTGCTGTTGCTGCTTCCTCTTCTTGTTTCCACCCTGTTGGGGTTTAGACTCTTCCCTGGTCACAGCAACAACCGATCCTTCCTTAGGAAACAGACTCTCATGCCTGAGAGCTTTCTCCACAAGCTTCTCAAATGAATCGTCCAAATGATCCACCAACTGCCTCCCAAGATAACTATCCAAGCCTGTCACAAACTTCTCATTCTTCTGATATGCAGATTCGATATACGACCGGGCATACTTGGACAAAGCTTCGAACTCAGAAACATACTCAAGAACTGGTCTTCCACCTTGCTTGAGATCCACAAACTTCTTGAACAGAACATACTTCTGAGCTGTAGAAATGAACTTAGCCTCAAATCTGACTTGGAATTGCTCCCAAGTAATCTCTTCCTCCGGAGTATTGATGGTAATAGAGTTCCACCAATCAGAGGCTCTCCCTTGAAGCTGTCTTGATGCTAACTTCCTCTTAGTTGCATCCTCAATTCCCAAATCACCAAAAATCCTTCTACAAGCATCTATCCACCTCTGGACCTCAATAGTTGATTCTGTTCCCAAGAAAACCTTCCCTCCAAGAGCAGTGTAGTCCTTGCACAACTTAGCAAAATCCACCGGCTTTGGAGTTTGGACTTGAACCCCAACATCTACTGCTGCCCCCGGAACTGGTATCCTTCTCATGATCGAAGTCATCATAGCTTCGAACATAGCTGCATAATCAGCAGCCCCTTCAGTAGCACGGCCTTCCCTAGCAGCTGGTCTCCCTCTTCGACTCATTCCCAATATCTATAAAAAGGAATGATCAGAACATCTAGAGAAACAACTGCATAAAGGACTCAGACTCTACTACGCTACTATATTATATATAGTATTCATCCATCAAAATACAATTACGTCTCTCATACGTAGTTACGTCAGCGAGCATTGGGTAAAATCGATTAACCAATGCTCTGATACCAAATGTGACGACCGCCCATGACCCCTGCACCGAATCTAGATATAGTGCGCTGTAAAGTGTGCCAGGTGACCATGGACGATTGTCAAGGTAGATAAAAACAACAGAATCTATCGTATTACTCACAGCGCATGAGCAAAATACAATAGAACATATATATAATGAAGCTTCACAGAATAGAATCTCATCAATAAAACTTCATAGGAGTTGAATACAAACATCTGAATAGTCAATACAACAAGCCTTACTACATATCACTCAGAGAATACAAAACAGCGGAACATCCAGTTCATATAATAAGAAGATAATATGCAACCCTCCAGCTCGTCTTCGATATCAGCATCGTGAGAAGAGAACAGCACCTGTCACCTGCTACCTAGTCTGCCCGTCCCAAAAATGGACGAACAGCCCAAGGCAATAAGAGTTAAAACATAAAGCCTTGAGTCAGACAACAGTCTTAGTGAGCAGTAAATTAACTAACAACATACCAAAAGAGCATAAAGGAAAAGGAATAGGAATACAACCCTCCCAATCCAACCTCTTTCTACAGTGATAGCCCCCAGACACACACTAAGTAGAAGCAAACATAGCAGAGCATACAAAGTAAAGTAAAGCAATTATCACTCGAGTCAAGGGCGATGTTCTCCAAGTACAAACCCCCAAGGCCTAAACCAAGATCAGATAAGCACCTAGAAAATACTGCTCTTGAGACCGAATGACGATACAACCAAACATCCATGACTCTGGCTATCACTGTTATCATTGCTTCGATATCACCATTAATTGAATGACCAGCACATTCTTTCAGCCGTCCGTCAAGGGCTAATGGTAACCCCGGTTCTAGACATAACTCCCGCACGTCATCGTGACCCGTGCCTAGGACTATCGAATCTGCCCAGAGTACTTGACTACCCAATCAGTAGCCTTCAGGGACTATCGAATATTCCCAACGTACTCTTGCTTTGAGCATGCTAGAACCTTCAACAACGATGAGACCTCAGCCTTCTAGTCGTCCTCCTCGACAACTATTTCCATACTAGCTCAAGCGCCTCTCGAGCATCCATTATCCTCTAACTCGAACCATATCACCGAGTTACCAACATGCTTGGAATGATCCCGTCTGGATTAGACCAAGACTATCTCATATCATGCTTCGCTTCATCACATCCTCGCAAAGCTTCATCTGAACATCATCATCAAATCTATGCATAAGAGCTTCATCATCCGCTACATATGCCACAAGCAGCTTTCCCAATTCAAGAGCCTTTCTCTTAGCTTTTGAATCATCTTCGGTCTAAATCAAATCATCAATCATCTAATTCATAGCAATCAACCAAATCAAACATTAATCCAAGCAATCAAGCATTCAAATATGATCTAAGTAGACAATTATCACAATAATGGCAATTTCGTAATCAAAGAGTTGAAAGTCTAATAAGCATGAAAACATGAACAATATCTCTATAATCTTGATGAATGAACTTGCATAGGTTAACATGTAGTAAAATGGATGTAACATCATCATGAACAATGGATCTATATGGATCTACACTTAGGATGAAGGAAATGTATGGAAATCACTATTTTAACACCAAATAGAGCCAACAATCCGATATACTCCTTTGGATCCGTGTGAGAGATAATCACCACTCACCAAATCACCTAAACAACCTCAAATCAACACGCTTCAGATCTGGACAGCGAAGGATCAAGCTTGATCTATCACGAATCCGCTTCAAACGAAGAAATCTCACTTCAAAGGATGAAGATCTTCAACCCAAGCTCTTGAATCTTCAATTTGATCTTCAACTTGGATGGATGGAATCACTAGATTAGAGTAGAGAAAAGAAGTGAAGAAGTGTAGAAGTTGAGCTCTCAAAATGGCAGCACTTCGTCGCTTCGAAATCCGGATCCCAAAAATGAAGAAATGGACGAGTATTTATAGGCTGATTTTTCCTTAACTCGACCATCTCCATAAGTCGTCTCCGACTTATAACCTTCCGACCTAAGCCCCTCCGACCTAGCCTCTTCCGACCTAGCAACCTCCGACTCAACACACGCGCCTATACGACTTACCAGACCCCCTGTCTACGACTTAATGCGCACGCGCCTTAACTGGTTAGACGACTTAGCGAGATAACCCATCCTACGACTTAACAGCTCAACCGAGTTACGACCTAACCTTAAGTCAACACGCGACCTAAGACTTAGCCAACAATTCCGACTTAACAGACCACGACTTAGAGATCCTGCGACTTATGACTTAGCAGCTAACCCCTAAGTTGGTTACGACCTAACTGAGTATACAACTTACGACCTAACTACAAGGACACAACCCAACTAGGCTACGTCCTAACTTCGCTACCATTAGGTCGCTAACCTGCTATCAACTATAAGTCGTCAACCCTTAGGTCACTTGACCGACCTATCTCACCATTCGACCTAAAATCCTAAAGTCGCTAACTCATCCAACCGACCTAATCCCTAACTCGGTCAGTTTTCTTAAGTTGTCTAACCGACCTAACTTCTCCACGATCTAACTCCTAAGGTCGTCTACTACCATAAGTCGGTCAGACCCTATAGGTCGTTCCAAACTGTCATACGACTTAAACCACAACCCCTCTTCCTTAGGGCGTCACCGACCTACCCCTTAGTCATTAACTCGCCCAGACTTATCACTTAACTCGTCCAAAACTCCTAAGTCGGCTATGACTTAGGACTTAAGTAAAATTCTGCCAAAATCTGAAACAACTTAACAGCAATGCAACCAAAGGTCAACTATTTTACGATGTTTCGATCCGTAAAAATACGGGTCGTTACAGTGATACTGGGAAGCATGGTTGCGATTTTGAGGGGGAGGCCAAGCTCAATTTATTGGGTATGTGAAGGTCGTGTTCGACGAGAGGAATTCATCGGCGAAGGCAGTTGGTCGTTTAGTGGTGCGATGCTCCGTATCAGTTGCACATGCACACGCATTTTGGGTGGGTGTTTGTTTCTGTACTGTGCTCGATTTTGGGGGAGGGAAGATGAAAGAGGGATAGGATGGTAAATAATTTGAAGTTTATTATTTGTTTATTTAAATATTAGTTAAATAATCGGTAACTTAAAAATTCAGTAACTCCTTCATACGAGGTCCGATCAAGACGAAACTTTTTGAACTGCGCCCATAACAACGAAGGCTTCAGAATAAGACTACTTTGGTGGGATTTGGAGATTGTTGAAAATTTGGGCTAAACTCGGACATCGTTGTAGAATGATGGTTTGGATGAATTACTATATTTATATTAGTTGGATTGAATATTCCAGCCTACCGGAGCATATGAGACCCTATTGCGTTCCCGTGTAAGAGCGGATGACCCTTTGTATATGAATCCCGCCTCGAAGCTGTTGATTTATATTTTACGATTATATAACGTTAGTGATACAGAGAAAACAGGTCGGAGTGATCCAATAGGAATCCTCACAAATGTTGATTTTAATTACATATATATATATATATTTGTGTGTGTGTGTGCTAAATATATAAGCTGTGTTGCAGGGGGACCAGTTGGAGGGATCCAACGGGATTCCTCGATACTGTTGAATTGTTCCATAATATTTTTGTTATATGGATTATTGAAAAATGAACCTGATTGTGGACACTGTAGTTATAACATTGTTATATGATTGAAAATAAAACCCAGTAGTGAAAGAAAATCAATATTAATATTGGTTAAGTGTTGAGTGGCTATTGGCTTCGAATTAGTATTTTATAAATACAGTAAATTGACGATTAAGTCAGAATTGGTTTTTAGAGACAAGAAACGGTTTTTAAATTCGAAATAGGGTTTCGAAAATATTTTGTTTAAGGGTTATTTAATTAATTATATTAAATTTTTTTAAAGTTATATAGTCATATTAATATTATTTTAAAGTTATTTAATTATTTTAATATTGTTTAAAAGTTATTTGTTTATAGTTAATATGTTTTTAGAATTTATAAAAAAAGTAAATAAATTGAAATTTCAATTATTTAAGAAAAAAATTGGGTTTGAAATTAATAATAAGGATTATTAATAAGGTTTTAAAATAAATTATTATTATTTATTAAATGGTAAGATTAATTTTTATTATTATTCCTTAAATACTATTTTGGAACGATTAATTATTATTTTAGGATATTTAAAGTTAATGATTTTCATTTATTTATAATGATCATTGTTAATAATTATTATCATATAGTGATGTTTGAGGTAAATGATTAAAACTATTTATAAATGTTTCCGAGACCTGGAAATGGAGTCGAAAGACTTAGATTTTATATATGAATTATAAAATGGTTCGAAGAATTAAGGATTATTAGCAAGGTGAAAGAGTTTATAAATGGTTAGATATTTATAAACGAATTTTAGAAGCGGGTTTATAAATTTATAAAAGAAGTTTATAAATGGTATATGGGTTCACAAAGAGTTATAAATGATTTTGAAATGTACAAGAAATTTATAAGTGACTGAATTCTTGGTAAAGGAATTATTAATGTTTTTTGGAGATTTATAAAATGGTTTATAAACGTTCTTAGAGAATTGTAAGAGGAATTATAAACAATTTGAGAATCGAATAAAAAGAAAACTTTTCTATGTTTTGTGGATATACTTATACCGTTGGGATAAGTATACGGCTATTTATAAATATGGAAATACATGGATTTGCGAGTGTATCTTTTAAAAGTATTTATATACAAGTAATTTACAAAGTAATTGTATGTATAAAGACTTATTAAAGAACGTTAGTGATTGCTTATATACTGAAAAAATGTTGGTTTTCCCTATAAAATAAATCCCTGATTGAATGTTTGTTAGTCGATAGTTAAATAACCAACTATCGAAAATGGACCCAAACGTAACTTTGGAAATATCTAGGAGGAACATGTGTGTTATATGGCACAGTCATCTCCGATGATGCTGTACTGTGCGTATAAATCTCGATGCGTTCTCCTAGGACAATGATAAGGAAATCCGTCTACTAATGGTTAGGAGGTGATCTTCGATCTTATCTTTGGTTGTTTATTTCCTAGAGAACCGGGGTTGAGTTTACCGGAAACTGTCGAATGTTGTTTCGAAGAGACCGTGATCAGATATGTTATCCGAAGACCACTTCAATCCAACTCAAGAGTTACGAGCTGTAGACATCATTAACAGCATAGAATTGGAGACGAAGTTTGAAGTGCAAGGGCTATTCTCTATTATTCCTTTGGAGGGATTCCCCATAATGGACGTAATAGGAGTAGTACCTTCGGTTTTGTTCAATCCCAGAACGAACTTGTAACAACCCAAAATTTTGTAAATATTTTAAATTTATTTTTATTTGGAAACTTTGATTTTTTAAATCATTTTAAATTGAAAGTTAGAATTTTTCCAATGTATTTGGATTTTTGTTTCCATTTTAATTTCCAAGTATAATTAAAATAAACAATTTCTGAAAATTTATATTTTTGTCAAATTTTGACTTTTATTTGAAAATTTGGAAATCTAAATTTTTAAAATTCTAATCTTTTATTTGAAGCTGGATATAATTCTGATATCCATTCTATTTTTCGTTTTGGTAAATTCTGAGTTATACTTTTAAATTTGGTCAAAATTCAGCGTTTTATACGCGATTAAATTCTGTATTTTTTTTATTTTTCCCTATGTCCATCTTGTGACTTTTATTTCTCTATTTATTGTCTAGACTTTATTTTATTTATTAGATGTTTCTGTGTATATCTTTTATTTAATAGTTTGAAAAAAATCAATTAGACATATGTTACCTTGTTTTAATTAGAGACGTTACATTTGCTTTATTTCTTGCCTTTTTGTGTGCCTATCTATTTAATTACCTACCATAGCCGTGTATTGCAAACCCTAGCCGCCTCCTACCCTATCAATTCACGTACAAAAAAGTTTCTCACATCTCATTTGTTCCTGAAGAAAAAATTACCGTAAGTCATGGCCTCCTCTTCCTCTTCTCTTTTCTCTTTTCTTTTTCCTTTGCTTTCTATTTGTTTTGCTCGACCACACCATGCTAGCCGACCACCTTCCTCCACCACCATCACCATAGATCAGCCTCCACCACCTCATCATCTTCCCCAAGCCTTGTTGTGACCAATTGATCCAAACCCTCCACCAAAAATTGCAAACAAGACCATGGCTGAACCTATAGGTGGGCCCAAACCCCTCCTTTGCCTTGCCTTTGAGTTCCATGCTTGTGACATACCTATCTCTTCACTTCCTAAGCCTTAGCCGTGCATTACTTGATCCATAGCCAAGCCTAGTTGCCCCAAAAAATGTCATGGCCGAGCCTATGTCCATTGTGCCTAAGCACTCTTGTGTTTAAAGCATGGTTATGTCATTTTTATTTCACAAATTTTCCATTGTTTTAATTTATTTGTTGTGTGGAAACCATTTACTTATGTTTGTTTTATTTATTTGATTACAAGATTTGAATTTGGTTGTTACTTCTTCTCAAATCTTATCGTGCCTTTTCATGCTTTGCGGTGTGTGGATATTTTTGTTTTGAATTTGATCTCCAGCTTTAAAAGGTGAGTTATTCACTCTAGACATACGTACTTGTATAATTGTGAATTGATGACAAGTGAATATGTAGTGATTAATATACTATGTTCATATATGCCTGTGATCTATTTATATGATGTATAACCTGATGTTTATACCTGTTACATCATCTGTTACAATATTATATGCTATACAGTTATTTTAATTATTGTTTCTCACACTGCAAGTTCCTTGTAGAATAGAATCACTATGGGTTGAAATGATACATACCCAAACGGACTTTAGAATAAGGAAAAATCATTATGGGCTGAAATGATAGGCTCGAGTGATTTTATTGTATTTGATTTACTTGGGATTGTGGGTTTGAAATGATAGAACCCGGATTTTTCTTTTTAAAATTACGAATTGAAATGATATATCATTCGTATCACTTGACCTAGGTTAGAAAATATTATACATACCCGTGGTTATTTTTATATATTTCCTAAAATTTATTAAGTATTATTAAATGTAAAATATGATATTTTAACTAATTTGGATTTAAATGATTTAAATAAAGTTTAGTGGTTTTCTATGAGAAAAAGGGTATAAGTAAATAAATGGTTAAATTGTATTTTTGAAATATAACTTAACTTGATAATTGGAAATTTGGTTTTCAAATGAAATGTTAAGTTAAGTAAATAAATGGAAATTTAGTTTTACTTATGAAATGGTATTAAAAAAAATAAAGTATTAAGTAAATTGTTAAAATACAAAAGTTTAGAAAATAGTGCACTTTGACTTAATAAGTAAATTATTGGTTAAAATTTGGATAATTATTAATGAAATTTTATTTTATAAATCATAAGTTAAAAGATATCCAAATGAATATTTTTGAAGCGAAAAATATGATTTTTATAAGTTAAAATGGCCAAATTTTAAGTTTTATTGTTTCTGAAATTTTTATAATAAAGCTGGAATTAATATTGGTAGCACTTCAGAAATGTTGTGGTTTTTGGACAACATTTGTTAAGTGCTGTCATTTCTGGAAATAGACTAAGTTCTGAAATAACAAAGAGCTACTGCGGCACTTTGTAAGTGTTGTTGTTGCTGAAACTAAACTAAAATTTAGAAAAACCAAAGAGCTACTGCAGCACTTGGTAAGTGATGTTGTTGCTGAAAGTAAACTGTTTTGAATAACTAAATAGCTACTGTAGCACTTGGTAAGTGCTGTGGTGGCTGAAATGAAACTGAAATGTTTTAAATTACTAATACCTACTGTAGCACTTGGTAAGTGCTGCTGTTTTGAATTTGACAATGGTTTGAAATATTACTATATCTACTGTAACATTTTATAAGTGCGGTTATAACTGAAATTTACAATGTTTTGGAAATTTTATAATTGAATGAATGGACTTATAAATGTTACAACTTAGAAATGAATATTATTTGATATTGAATTTAAATGGTTTAAAGGAATATGCTTTGAAGTGAAATATAAACCATTTTTGAAATTTATAACCACGGGTTATAATAACGATTGGTAGTTAAAGAGACCAGGATCAGATATGGACATACTCTCTGTCGATACCGAAAACCACTTTAACAACTATGTACGCGGTGGAGATTCCAAAATGAAGTAGGATGGTGGCGACGATCCTATTGAGGTATATACGTGGACCCGACTCCCGTGAGTTGGCATAAGGTGGCTAAAACATGAGCGATTGACGGGCCAATGAGGTAACACCTCTGATCGGACACACTACTTCGATACCATTCTATTACTTTTGTGATTGATTGGGTGCACCCTTTGATTTTGGGAGTGTGGCTCGAGATGGACGGTAGTGACTGCTATGTGTTACCACCAGTCTGGATGCGTAATTGGTATATCTACCTTGGTATTGCCTCGTTGTGCCATGTCACCTAACCTAGCGAGCTTTACTACGAGTTTGGTTTTGTGTCGTAGCCTGTGGAGTATTGAGGGTAGCTTTCGATCTGGGGGTACGCTGATACTGGATAGACTACTGGGACTATTATGTGTTAAGGGGGATATAGGTACTCCTTAACGCTATTTAAAAGTAAGTTTACTTTACTTTAGACATTATTATAATAGCGTATTTTACTACATAGTAGATAGTTTGACGAATCCTTAAAGAATGGGCGATCCCAAGCATTCTTTAAGTTACTTGTGCATTTCTATTACAGTTCACTTGAGTTGGTTTACATTGTATAAGTATGTATGTCTTGACTCGAGTGTTTCTGTTTTATTTACGCTCGGGTCAGCCTGAGCATTTTAGCTTTGGAGTCACCTTCTGGAGCTAGAGATTTCTAGAGTTTATCAGTCTATCTAGTTGTCTTTTCATTTTAGTCATTTCATCCAACTTTGATTATGTATTTGTGAACTTATGTATTCAGACTTCTGTTGTATCTGTTTTTTCCAGACTATGGTAATTTGTATCTATTTTGAGACTATGTAATTTTAGTGGCTTCATGAACCACTATTTATTTTAAATTTTCGCTGCGAGTTATTCTGATATTCTGTGTCTGTGATTATGTGATTGGTTTTATTTGCTCCAAATTTATTTACAATCTATTGTTTTGTATTATTCATGTCCGACATGTGTGGTTTTATTGTCGATTTGAATGGTCCAAAATAGTGGGTCGTTACAGAACTTGTATGGATGAATGCTAGCATTGCATTGATACCAGGAGGGCAGTGTTAGAATTCTAAGAGGGAAGTGCTATATATGAAAGGTAAAACATAGCCTCAAGCCTTATCAACCGGAAATGACTAAAACAGGGGAGAAGCAGTAGGGCTAGGTGTGGGTAGCTCCCACAATGGGTATGTCATCGCCTTTCTAGATGACCATTCATATTTTTAGATTTAGTTGTGCATGAGGGAGCTCCATAAAGGTTAGGAACAACCGAGGTGATGACATATTCGCTACTATCCAGCAAGGGGTAGGCCGATCCTGTGTTGGCAGCGGTCGTTAGGTACGATCTCTGTACATTGTTCTAGAGCTGTACTATGACGGGTGATACCCCATTAGCCCAGTCATTAGTTGGAATCCATTCTCTAATACGAGCTTTACGATTTCAGTTGTATACCAAATATGTTGGAACGTGAGATGCAAGCATTCCCGCTATTTTAATATTTTTTGAACCCTTGGACATTATTATAATATCACTGGATTTTCTATAAAAGTGTTTTGGTTATCGTAAGGTAAAAACCCGTCTTGTTTATGTGCGGCATGGTCTTACGAGATACCTTTGATTTCAAAGATTTTCTTATAACTTTAAATCTAGTTGGGTGTATTTTCTCACACTGTTTTTCCAGACTAAATCGGGTATTATTTTATTATAATGATCGGGTCAGACCAAGCAAATTATAGATTAGTTTGGATGCTTGGAGCTTCAAGAGACAAGTTGGAGGCCCCAAAACCTATTTATGTAGATGGTTATTTTCCGCTGTATTCATTGTTGTGTTATCAGCAATTGTGAGGATGGGCTGTTATAACTGTCCAGGCTGAAATAAGTTAGTAAATTTTGATTGATGTTTGTATATACACATATTACAGTTTTGCTTTTGTGTAAAGAGTTGTGGTATATTATAGATTATTCGTTCCACTGTGAGATTCTGTGTTGTTTAGTTTTCTTCTTATCTTCTTCTTTCTTTCTTTTTCCCCTAACAATATGGATTTCCAGCATTCGATTTCTCGACATGTAATATAGTGGACGTATTAGTGTTGATTTTCAAGGGTCGAAAATCATATTTGTTACATTTGGTACCAGAGCTGAAGGTTAAGCGAGAACCTTGGCTTTGATGGGGTAGCTCATTAAGAGATAAGGTAATGGAATGCCTTATAATGAGTTTGAGTGTATATACATATATATGAGCGCGTATTTGTTAGTGATATAAAAATGTTTTATATTTTGTTGATTGATTTGTTGAGTGGCTTATGGATTCTGGTCAATACGAGAAATTAACGTTATTGATAGGGATCTCTAAACTCTTGAACAGAGCAATTCGACATAGTATTGTTTTGAAATTGGGTAAATGAAATAATATTACCTTGATTATATTTTATATATATATAAATTAATTTTTTAAAAATTATTATGGTATATATAGTGTGTTTGGTTGTTAGAGAATGATAATATTTGACTATTATCATTTGTTGTTGTGGCGCTCTAATAAAAGTTGTCATTATTATAACGAAAACGAAGGTTAATAACAAAGAAATGATTTTATATAAACCAAGTGGAATTTTACAAATATATAGTTTATAAAATTGATTTTTAAGTTGAAAGAAAATGAAATTTCAGAAGTATATTATATAAATATGATGTATAAACGTGTTTTAAAATAAAAAGCTGGGAATTTGGAAATTTAAATCCCATTGGTTTAGAAATGATTTTTCAAAGTTTTGGAAAATAAGAATAGTACTATTTGGGAAATATTTTTGAATGGAAATATTTAAAAAGGATTTTTAAAGGAAATAGAAAGCACTAAACTCACTTCGGTCACTAGAAAATAATTTCGATGATGACTACAACATCATCGACGTTTGTTTTCGAGTTTCCAAGAGAGGAATTGCTAACATTTGAAGTTTTGTTTTGGTAAAGCTAGTTTTGATTTTGAAATTCAAAAGAATGATTTGATTTGCCATGGGGATTATATATATATGATTTCAAAATGATTTGAAATAAATAAGAATAAGGAGTTTAAACTCTGGAAATTTTTATTTGAGTGTTTTATAAATATGTGAGAAAATAAGTTTTATAACTTACCAATTTCGAGGATTTGTAAATAAAATAAAGTTAAAATTTTTGAATATGATTGTTAAAAAAGAGAGGTAAGTTTGAAATGGTATTTAACTTAAATTAAGTTAAATAAAATAATTTTTGAAAGAAATTTGATCGAGACTTGAAATGAATTAGTGAATGAACTAATTAAATTTATTAGTAAGTTGAATATGGTTTTGGAATATGGTTCAAAAATTGAAATTGATTAAACATGGATAAGGACTTATGTTATGAAGTGATGATAAACATGAGTGGTGTTGTATAGATGTTTATAATAAACTTAAGAAAAGTTGATGGGGTAGTGTCTAAGTGATATTAGTATTGAAAGGAGGATACTATGTAAATAATGAACATGAATAATGATTGTGTATAATTGAATCTAAAAGAAATGAATGTGAATAAAAGAATTTGGGATAGCTAAGAAATCAATTGGAATAAATACGTGGGTTGTACATATATTATTTTATTCGCATAACGGTTTGATCCAAATTCGAGCATAGAATTTTGGGCTAATTGATATCGATCCAAGTTAGAATTTTTCACTCAATTCTAGACTGTGAACACTGGATGTGGATTTTTGATTGATTTTGAAATTCTCTATTATAGTTTATGGCTATGTAAGGAGAATAACGGTTTCTAATCAAGGAACCGGATCTGTGTAACGACCCGAAAGATTTTCGACCCCGAAAATCGACACTAATACGTCCACTGTATAGAGTGCCCAGCAATGGAGTGCCGAGAACCCCAGACTGTTAGGGTTAAGAAGAAAATGAGGTAGAAAAGGAACAGAAAACACAGCACATAATCTCACAATCGCAGCGGAACAAAATATAATATATAAATAGCAGCATTTTATACGAAGAAAAGCTGTAACCGTCAATCTACATACAAGATATCAGAGTACAATAATCTGGACGGTTATAATAACTTGTCCTCAACTACAGGATAAAATAGTCTATATACACGGCGGAATATACTCGATACGTCTCTGCCATCCAGCTCGTCTCCTGAGCTCCAAGCGTCCTAACCTGAAAAACTGTAATACTCGGTTTGACCCGAGCATTACAATAAAGTAACACCCGAGTCAGGCTGGAAACTAGCGTGAGTAAACCCATTTGATATGAAATACTAAAGTTATAAAACTTCTTTGGAAACCAGGGTAACTCGTACATCACTATGAGTCCCTGTCATGTTATAGCCAAACCCTTATTATGCAAATCCATAGATATATAAAATAATATCTGAGTACTGTTACTTAATTAATTGGTCAGATTACACAATTTTATTCAATTCAGGCCTATAAGATTCTATAATCAAATCTGTAAAGAATTATAGCGCTTATTAAATCGAAGTGGTTCCGGATATCTCTGATATCTGATCCCAGCCTCTTCGAATCCAAAAAACAACTTTAAGAAAAAAATAAATTGTTTAAGATAAACAAATTTATTACTTTGGGTGACAGTATGTAACGACCCTGAATTTTGAACAGTTTAAATTGAAAATATTTAATTAATTTTAAATATTTGAATGATGGTTTAGCTTGAATTCCAATATAACTCTGAAATTGGCGATAAATTTTAAAATTTAATCTATTGAAAGTTGAATAAAAATTTGAATCTTCAACTTTAAGCTGAAGAAAAATATTTCAAAAGCTTTTAAAATTTATATTGATGATACTGAAGATAATGGAAGTGGTAAAAATTTAAATTTTAAGTGTTTGTTCAGTTTTGAAAATCATATTGTTTAAATCGATATTTAAAAATAGCCTTCCGGGGCACAGTCTCGGAATTCGACGAAACCAGTTCCATTGGGTCCGGAATATTGAATTATTGTCGGATTTCAAATTTCTCATTTTTCGGAGTTGTTATGTGAGCACACGATAGGAAAACGCATTGAAATTTAAATTGAATTCAATTTAAATTTAAATTTAAAGTTGGTCAATATCAGCCCATTATCTTCCCTAAATCACGCCTAAAAATCACGATACGAGATCGTGCAAACCATGCCTCCCTCAGTTTTAAATAACCCTCTTCCCTCTGTATAATTCAAAACCGAAACAAAAAAAAATCAATGACCTCTCTCTCTCAATCTCGAATCAGAAGCCAAGTATATTCGTTCGTTCGAAAATTCAAAATCATGGCCGACTCCAGTATCTCCCTCTTGTTCTCGTCTTAATTTATGGCAAATCAAACGGGAGGGGGGCGACCGAGCTAATAAATCGATTTTAGAGCTGGGATCATTTTTTTTTCGAGCGTCGCGTGGGGGATGCTAGCGTGGGACAGAGGTTGAACTCGAATTCGAGCATTGTCTGAAGGGGGATCTGTCGATCGAAACTCGGGCGGTAGCAAAACTTCGAGCTCGAGCTCGCGATAGGGTAAAGGTTGCGTACGAAGGTTGGGGATCGCGAGGCGATTCGTCGCTATCGAATCGCATCTGGGCGCTCGGCGATAGCTAGGGTTGTGGCTCGCCTGAAGCTCGAGTAGAGGATGGAGGCCGCGATCGATGTGGTGGAGCAGTACTCATCGATACGCGAGCATAACTGGGTCTTCTTTAACAGTGAGGTATTGTTTTATTTTAAATATATATATACATATATAGATAAAGAAAAAAAATATGTGAATTATATAAAGATAAGATTTTTAATAGCTTATTTTTATAAGCAGTTAGGAGTAAGTTAAATAAGTATATAAGATTTTAAAAACTATAAAAGTTTATAATATATAAAAGAATTTTATACAAAGGAATTTTAAAATATTGAAGAAATTTATATAAGCAAAATGTTTGAAATATTTATGTAAATGAGATTTTGGTTTAAAGTAAAAGGAAAGTTAGTTTGAAATTAAAAGGTTTAGTTAAATAAATTTATTTAAAAGAAATTGGGTCAAACTAAAATCACTGGTGAATCGAAATTATCAAATGAAAATTTAATATTCGATCTGTTCAAATATTAATGAATTTGTATAATATTTATACAAGGTCTATAAATCGAGAAAACAAGCCAAATTGAAATGGAAAATGGACTGCGAATTAAAAATCAAAGGTGAGATTTTCTCACTCGAAGGAAAATTTAATTTTGCAGTTATTGATTGATTGTCGTTTTGGATGTGATATTAGATATAGTAGGATATATCTATATATATATATATAGCAATTTATACATATTGGCATATGTATATATTGGATTGATTGATTTCCCGCACTATATAGCGGATGAGACCCTATTGCACCGTTAGTAAGCGGATGATATATTTATAAATCCCATATACCGCGATATTCCACCTCGAAGTGGAATGGGTATTGTGCTAACATCTGTGGATGCAGGGAAACAGGTTGGAGGGATCCAACTGGATTCCTCACCGGTATTTATTTTGATTACAGATATTGTGATATTTGTTGATTATCATATTGATATATGATGTTTGGATGTCGTGATTGACTAATTTGTGTGTTGCATCATCGGATTCATTTTTGGAGTTTAAAAATGACGATGTTGATTTTAAAAGAGATATTTAAAGTGATTTTTGAAAGTATACGTTTTATTTAATTTTTGAATTGATTTATTTTAAATAAATAAACGTTCAAATCTTAAAGTTACAAAAATTATGATTTTTGTGAAATATAACTGAAAGGTGATTTTTGAAATAAATAGTTAAGTAACTTATAAAATGGTTTAAATTGGGGTTTTAATTTATTAAAAACGATGTATATAAAAGATGTACAAAAATGGATATTTATAAATTTAAAAATATTGGGATTATAAGACAAGTTTTTATAAGTGTTAAAATGAAGTATAAATGGGATTTCATAAGTTAATGAAATCTGAAAGTTTTAAATTTTGTGAAGTTTAAAAGTACGATTTCTTTTAAAATAAATGAATTATAAGTTATTAACTTATAATATGGACTTGTGGTATATATATTGAGTTATAAATTGAATTTGTTAATATAGGAGATTTATAAATCAAAGTTGTTATGAGATATAAAGGTGAATTTATAAACGTTGTTTTATAAATCCGAAACCAATTGAATTTGATAAATTAAACATAGAAGTTAATAAAGGAGGTATATTCGTGATTTTGGACAGCGAATTATCCTTTAAGTTAAATGTTGTAATAATAAAGTTTGGTTGGGAATTTTATCCACGATTTTGGACAGTGGATAATCTTTGAAATAAAATGTGTAGAAAATATTGAAATTTGGTTAGTGAAGTATATTCACGATTTTGAACAGTGAATATATTATTAAGTAAAATGGATATGTTTTGGGGAAGTGACATTAAAAATGAAGTTAATTGTCGTAACGATGTTTTAAAATATATTAAATATCGAAATCATAGATTTCAACATTCATCGTTGAAATAGACGTTTTCGAGAAAGAAGGAAATGATGGACTATAACACTGTTGTTATAGTAAATGATTTTCGAAAGGAAATGTTTTATATAGTATTGGGATTTACATATCTATCTTAATTTCGAATCCCTATACTAATGATTTTGAGTTATCGTAACGATATTTTATGTAACATTCATTTTGACTCTAATAAAATTTATGAAAGAGAATGATTTCCTTAAAGAATGAAATATATACTTAATTTTGATTTAAGTATATTGAATATTTTCAAATGTTGAAAATAAATAGATTTGTGAATTACTTATCATTAAATAAGTATGGAAATGCTTTTCCAATATGAAATGAAACGTTTTTGAAAATTTATCTTTGTAAAGATAAATTGAAAGTGAATATTTGAAATCGATTGAATATCGTATATCAGTAGATATTTTGAAATATAAATTCAATATGGAATTTATAAAAGGAAAGGGAATCTGTTTAAAAATAAATATCGATTTATTTTTGAAGTGTGGAAATTATATATCTTGTAAAGATATTTTTGGAAATTAAATAATTTAGAAAATTATTTGGAATCTGATGATGTTGCGCATCTTTATTGATAGTTAAATAACCGACTATCAATAATTACCTTGAATGGGTATTTGTTGTGATTTGCTTGAATTTGAATGCCACACTTATTTTTTAATAAGCGCTCACTATTCGGGTTAGCCGGGAAAGGACCTTGGGGTCGTATATCCCATTCCGAATATGTGATACGTCGTTATGGATTGCATTTGATGACCGGTGTTGAAGACTGGATATTTTTTAAAACGGAAGGATTACCGTCGAGTTACTCTACATCGGCTGATCTCCGATATAGAGGTTTTATCACCCTTAGTGATGGGAAGTCCGGACGTGATTAGAAAATTATCCGAATTTGCAAGGGCTTCATAAGAAGTGCCTTCGGTTCTGTTCGATCCCGGAACAGACTTGTATGGTTGTGTGTCTGACGTTACAAATTGAGATATAAAGCTGATTTCTTTCAAATACATTTCTGTTGGTGGCGGAGAATTTATTCTCTTAGCTTAACACCCTTCTTTGAGACGTACGAGCTCAGAGGTTATGTAGTTGAAATTTATCAGCGATATACTCCCAATTTGGTAACGTGGCATACTGAGTGTTGCTGTGAAATGATCGTTGTTTGATCATTTGTGATATGATCATTTGTTTGATCATTTATCTTTGTGATCATTACTTTGATCATTTGTTTGACCCGAAGCATGGCTTTGTGACAAAGCATAGCTTTGTGGACGACACTTCGTTGGACCTCACACCCCGGAAATGGTCAAAACAGGAAGGATACGGCAAGGTTCTAGGGAGTAGCGCCCCTTACTGTATGTCATTCCTTCTGGATAGAGGTGGTATCATGGTATGGAGCCCAGATATTTAACCTATGTTGATACTGCAAATTTATTATGTGGTTGTTGGAAATCGAGGATCCTCGGGAAGATCGGTTACGATCGGGGGATGGCATACGCGTGTCAATAGTTACCTATTTTTGCAGAGGTAACCCGGCCTTGTGTTGGCAGAGATCTGGTTTGGTTCTCGGGTCGTCTTTCCAGAGGCGTACCTATGCGGCAATGGGAAGTTCCTTGGCCTGACCATTTGTTGGAAATCCAAAGAAACAATACGTGACTTGTACGGCTTTAGTTGTAGAACCTGCCATTTAATATGGTAGCTATAGTGGGCATACTATAATGGTACCTATGCCAGCTAAGATTTATATTTTACTTTCGAAATATTTTCTACACTATGCACTAATAATAATATCAAAAACAATTTGTTTTTGCCTAGTAAGCATCTTTGACTATCATAAGAAGAAATCTCCTCCAATACTGCGTTTGCATTGTGTGTGTGGCGGGAGGTCTTATGGCAGTTTCATTTTCCAAAAGCATTGCGAATCTGTTTTATTTTCTTTATGAAAAATAACTTTTTTACGATCTCACACCAGTCACCATGACTGACTCCGAGTTTATTGTTTCCCTTCTAAACTCTGGGTGCCCATTATTTTCCACACGGGCAGCCTAGAGTTATGTTATCAGGATATTCTGGAGCTTTGGAAGCAAGCTGGATGGCGAAACGTATCACCTATACTTTGTATTATTCCGCTGTGTATTCTATATGAGGACAAGTTTATATAACTGTCCAATGATGTGCTATGTTGTATTGAGTTGTATATTGACTCTGATTGATGTATGTATAAACTGATATAGTTCTTTGTTTTAAAAGACTAGTGATTATCTATTATATATTGTTTCGCTGCGAATGTGAGATTCTGATATTGTTTTCTGTTCTGTGTTTTCTGTTGTTGTTCTTCTTTCTTTTTCTTCTATCTTTTCTTCTACCTCTTCTTTCTGAAACCCTAATGGTTCGGTTTTCCGTTCATCTTGAGTTAATCGATGGAGATTAGTGTCTATTCAAGGGGTACGGAAAAGCGGATTATTACATTTGGTATCAGAGCATATGGTTAAGCGACAACCCTGCTCTGTTGGGTGTTACTCATTAGAGATAGAGTCAGTAGTACTCTAGAATGAGTTTGAGTGTAATAATAGATATGAGCGCGTATTTGTTAGTGAATATGAAATTGTTTTGTATTGTGTTGACTTATCGGTTGATTGTTTATAGATTCTGGTCGGTGCAGTCTAGCTAACTGAAATCGATAGGGGTTTCTAAACTCTTAAACAAGGTAAACCGACACAGTATTGTTTTTAAATAGGGTAAAGGAAATAATTTTACCCAAAACTATTTTTGTATATAAAAGAAATGATTTTCTGTAAATTATTACAGTATATGGTTGCATGGTTGTTAGGAAGTAATAATATTAAATTATTATCATTGAAATTAAAAAAGAAATTGAAATCATAACTCCAATGTTTAGAAATAAAATCCATATACAAATAGAATTGGAAAATATAAATTGTAAATGTGATTTGTAATTTGAAACGGAATTCCAGAGAAGTATTTGGAAATGTTTTGAAAAGAATTTGAAAATTTTGTAGATTTGGAAAGTTTAAATTCTTTTTGGATTTGAAAATGAATTTCAAAGGATTTTGGAAAAATGTTTTGAAGGAATGAAAAGCTCTAAACTCTTTTTGGTCACTGGAAAATAATTCCGATGGTGATCGTGACACTATCGGTGTTCATTTTCGGGTTTCCAAAAGAGGAATTGCTGCCAAATTGTTTTAACTGAAAGTTGTTTGGAAAATTTGGGTTTTGTTTTGGAAATTCAAAGGATAATTTGAATTGTTTTCCAAATAATTTTTGAAATGTTGGTAAGACTCTAGAATACTATATAAAAATATTTATGGAATATTATTAAGTTGATAACTTATACAATTTGAATTTTGATAGAATAAATTTAATTTAAAGAATGGAGTTAAATTAAAGTAAGTATAAGTGAATAAATTTGAATAAAGTGAATTTGAAGAAAGGTCTAAGGAGGCTAAGTGAAATGATTACTTAAAGAAAATTTATTAAGTTGAAAATAAATTTGGAGTAGTAAGAAATGAATTGGAATTGAGTATTGAATTATGAAAATAAAATTGTGAATGAATGAATAAATTGGCAATTGCAAGTACATGAAAGTAAATTGAATGTTGAAAAATTCATTTCAAATTTGTAAAGTAAAGTATTGAAATTAGTAACTGAAACTAATTGGAGAAATGACAAATTAGTATGGTTTGAAATGAATTAAATTCATATGGAATTTGAAATCCAGTTTAATATAAGTGGTTATAAACCAAAATAGTGAATTGAAAATAAATTTGGGAATGAACAAAAGAATAAAACTAGAATTGAAACTGAATATTGAAAAAAAAATTGAATTGTGTGAAATAAAATGAAGTTTTAAGATTAGTTTGAAGTGAACTAAAGATAATTGATAAATTCAATATTCAGAAGTTAAACTGAATCCAAATTTAATTGAAATTGTGAATTGAATTCAAATGAAAATTTGAAATGTAAAATTGAATGTTACTGGATATTATGGCTAGTAGGATATACAGGTGTATAAAGGAATTGGAATTTTGATTTCAAAGATAAATTTGAATTGCTCGACAAAAGGTAAGTATTTGAATTTTAATATGAGATTTGATGATTTTCTTGTCTAGCCGCTTGGCCTTTTCTTTTCTTTTTGAAATTTGAGAGTTCGTAGGGACGTTTTGTAGTCGTACCAAGTTAGCCGCGCAAAGGAGACGCTGACGAAATTTTTCGAAAATTTCGAGTGTTAGAAAATTTTGAGAAATTTTGAAAGTTTAAATTTAAATTTGAATTTTGAAGTAAAAAATGTTGTTTTGAAACTTATAATTGAAGTTGGAAATTTAGTGAAATGATAATGGATCTTTAGTAGAAAGATTTGTTTTGAGAATTTGATAAAACTATTTGGATTGTGAAAAATAGTAGACGAGTTAAGGACCATTTTTCCTAACTTGTAATTTCGGGACAAAATTCTTTTAAGGAGGGAAGTTTGTAACGACCCAGAATTTTGAACAATTTAAATTGAAAATATTTAATTAATTTTAAATATTTGAATGATGGTTTAGCTTGAATTCCAATATAACTATGAAATTGGCGATTAAATTTTAAAATTTAATCTATTCAAAGTTGAATAAAAATTTGAATCTTCAGCTTTAAGCTGAAGAAAAATATTTCAAAAGCTTTTAAAATTTATATTGATGATACTGAAGATAATGGAAGTGGTAAAAATTTAAATTTTAAGTGTTTGTTCAGTTTTGAAAATCATATTGTTTAAATCGATATTTAAAAATAGCCTTCCGGGGCACAGTCTCGGAATTCGACGAAACCAGTTCCATTGGGTCCGGAATATTGAATTATTGTCGGATTTCAAATTTCGCATTTTTCGTAGTTGTTATGTGAGCACATGATAGGAAAACGCATTGAAATTTAAATTGAATTCAATTTAAATTTAAATTTAAAGTTGGTCAATATCAGCCCATTATCTTCCCTAAATCACGCCTAAAAATCACGATACGAGATCATGCAAACCATGCCTCCCTCAATTTTAAATAACCCTCTTCCCTCTGTATAATTCAAAACCGAAACAAAATAAAATCAATGGCCTCTCTCTCTCCCAATCTCGAATCAGAAGCCAAGTATATTCGTTCGTTCGAAAATTCAAAATCATGGCCGACTCCAGTATCTCCCTCTTTTTCTCGTCTTAATTTATGGCAAATCAAAAGGGGGGGCGACCGAGCTAATAAATCGATTTTAGAGCTAGGATCGTTTTTTTTTCGAGCGTCGCGTGGGGGATGCTAGCGTGGGACAGAGGTTGAACTCGAAATCGAGCATTGTCTGAAGGGGGATCTGTCGATCGAAACTAGGCGGCAGTAAAACTTCGAGCTCGAGCTCGCGATAGGGTAGAGGTTGCGTACGAAGGTTGGGGATCGCGAGGCGATTCGTCGCTATCGAATCGCATTTGGGCGCTCGGCGATAGCTAGGGTTGTGGCTCGCCTGAAGCTCGAGTAGAGGATGGAGGCTGCGATCGATGTGGTGGAGCAGTACTCATCGATTCGCGAGCATAACTGGGTCTTATTTAACAGTGAGGTATTGTTTTATTTTAAATATATATATATATATACATATATAGATAAAGAAAAAAAATTATATATGTGAATTATATAAAGATAAGATTTTTAATAGCTTATTTTTATAAGCAGTTAGGAGTAAGTTAAATAAGTATATAAGATTTTAAAAACTATAAAAGTTTATAATATATAAAAGAATTTTATACAAAGGAATTTTAAAATATTGAAGAAATTTATATAAGCAAAATGTTTGAAATATTTATGTAAATGAGATTTTGGTTTAAAGTAAAAGGAAAGTTAGTTTGAAATTAAAAGGTTTAGTTAAATAAATTTATTTAAAAGAAATTGGGTCAAAATAAAATCACTGGTGAATCAAAATTATCAAATGAAAATTTATTATTCGATCTATTCAAATATTAATGAATTTGTATAATATTTATACAAGGTCTATAAATCGAGAAAACAAGCCAAATTGAAGTGGAAAATGGACTGCGAATTAAAAATCAAAGGTGAGATTTTCTCACTCGAAGGAAAATTTAATTTTGCAGTTATTGATTGATTGCTGTTTTGGATGTGATATTAGATATAGTAGGATATATCTATATATATACATATAGCAATTTATACATATTGGCATATGTATATATTGGATTGATTGATTTCCTGCACTATATAGTGGATGAGACCCTATTGCGCCGTTAGTAAGCGGATGATATATTTATAAATCCCATATACCGCGATATTCCACCTCGAAGTGGAATGGGTATTGTGCTAACATCTGTGGATGCAGGGAAACAGGTTGGAGGGATCCAACTGGATTCCTCACCGGTATTTATTTTGATTACAGATATTGTGATATTTGTTGATTATCATATTGATATATGATGTTTGGATGTCGTGATTGACTAATTTGTGTGTTGCATCATCGGATTCATTTTTGGAGTTTAAAAATGACGATGTTGATTTTAAAAGAGATTTTTAAAGTGATTTTTGAAAGTATACCTTTTATTTAATTTTTGAATTGATTTATTTTAAATAAATAAACGTTCAATTCTTAAAGTTACAAAAATTATGATTTTTGTGAAATATAACCGAAAGGTGATTTTTGAAATAAATAGTTAAGTAACTTATAAAATGGTTTAAATTGGGGTTTTAATTTATTAAAAACGATGTATATAAAAGATGTACAAAAATGGATATTTATAAATTTAAAAATATTGGGATTATAAGACAAGTTTTTATAAGTGTTAAAATAAAGTATAAACGGGATTTCTTAAGTTAATGAAATCTGAAAGTTTTAAATTTTGTGAAGTTTAAAAGAACGATTTCTTTAAAAGTAAATGAATTATAAGTTATTAACTTATAATATGGACTTGTGGTATATATATTGAGTTATAAATTGAATTTGTTAATAAAGGAGATTTATAAATCAAAGTTGTTATGAGATATAAAGGTGAATTTATAAACGTTGTTTTATAAATCCGAAACCAATTGAATTTGATAAATTAAACATAGAAGTTAATAAAGGAGATATATTCGTGATTTTGTACAGCGAATTATCCTTTAAGTTAAATGTTGTAATAATAAGAGTTTGGTTGGGAATTTTATCCACGATTTTGGACAGTGGATAATCTTTGAAATAAAATGTGTAGAAAATATTGAAATTTGGTTAGTGAAGTATATTCACGATTTTGAACGGTGAATATATTATTAAGTAAAATGGATATGTTTTGGGGAAGTGACATTAAAAATGAAGTTAATTGTCGTAACGATGTTTTAAAATATATTAAATATCGAAATCATAGATTTCAACATTCATCGTTGAAATAGACGTTTTCGAGAAAGAAGGAAATGGTGGACTATAACACTGTTGTTATAGTAAATGATTTTCGAAAGGAAATGTTTTATATAGTATTGGGATTTACATATCTATCTTAATTTTGAATCCCTATACTAGTGATTTTGAGTTATCGTAACGATGTTTTCCGTAACATTCGTTTTGACTCAAATAAAATTTTTGAAAGAGAATGATTTCCTTAAAGAATGAAATATATACTTAATTTTGATTTAAGTATATTGAATATTTTCAAATGTTGAAAATAAATAGATTTGTGAATTACTTATCATTAAATAAGTATGGAAATGCTTTTCCAATATGAAATGAAACGTTTTTGAAAATTTATCTTTGTAAAGATAAATTGAAAGTGAATATTTGAAATCGATTGAATATCGTATATCAGTAGATATTTTGAAATATAAATTCAATATGGAATTTATAAAAGGAAGGGAATCTGTTTAAAAATAAATATCGATTTATTTTTGAAGTATGGAAATTATATATCTTGTAAAGATATTTATGGAAATTAAATAATTTGGAAAATTATTTGGAACCTGATGATGTTGCGCATCTTTATTGATAGTTAAATAACCGACTATCAATAATTACCTTGAATGGGTATTTGTTGTGATTTGCTTGAATTTGAATGCCACACTTATTTTTAAATAAGCGCTCACTATTCGGGTTAGCCGGGAAAGGACCTTGGGGTCGTATAACCCATTCCCAATATGTGATACGTCATTATGGATTGCATTTGATGACTGGTGTTGAAGACCAGATATTTTTGAAAATGGAAGGATTACCGTCGAGTTACTCTACATCGGCTGATCTCCGATATAGAGGTTTTATCACCCTTAGTGATGGGAAGTCCGGACGTGATTATAAAATTATACGGATTTGCAAGGGCTTCATGAGAAGTGCCTTTGGTTCTGTTCGATCCCGGAACAGACTTGTATGGTTGTGAGTCTGACGTTACAAATTGAGATATAAAGCTGATTTCTTTCAAATACATTTCTGTTGGTGGCGGAGAATTTATTCTCTTAGCTTAACACCCTTCTCTGAGACGTACGAGCTCAGAGGTTATGTAGTTGAAATTTATCAGTGATATACTCCCAATTTGGTAACGTGGCATGCTGAGTGTTGCTGTGAAATGATCGTTGTTTGATCATTTGTGATATGATCATTTGTTTGATCATTTATCTTTGTGATCATTACTTTGATCATTTGTTTGACCCGAAGCATGGCTTTGTGACAAAGCGTAGCTTTATGGATGAGACTTCGTCGGACCTCACACGCCGGAAATGGTCAAAACAGGAAGGATGCGGCAAGGTTCTAGGGAGTAGCGCCCCTTAGTGTATGTCATTCCTTCTGGATAGAGGTGGTATCATGGTATGGATCCCAGGTATTTAACCTATGTTGATACTGCAAATTTATTATGTGGTTGTTGGAAATCGAGGATCCTCGAGAAGATCGGTTACGATCGGGGGATGGCATACGCGTGTCAGTAGTTACCTATTTTTGCAGAGGTAACCCGGCCTTGTGTTGGCAGAGATCTGGTTTGGTTCTCGAGTCGTCTTTCCAGAGGCGTACCTATGTGGCAATGGGAAGTTCCTTGGCCTGACCATTTGTTGGAAATCCGAAGAAACAATACGTGACTTGTACGGCTTTAGTTGTAGAACCTGCCATTTAATATGGTAGCTATAGTAGGCATACTATAATGGTACCTATGTCGGCTAAGATTTATATTTTACTTTCGAAATGTTTTCTACACTATGCACTAATAATAATATCAAAAACAATTTGTTTTTGCCTAGTAAGCATCTTTGACTATCATAAGAAGAAATCTCCTCCAATACTGCGTTTGCATTGTGTGTGTGGCGGGAGGTCTTATGGCAGTTTCATTTTCCAAAAGCATTGTGAATCTGTTTTATTTTCTTTATGAAAAATAACTGTTTTACGATCTCACACCAGTCACCATGACTGACTCCGAGTTTATTGTTTCCCTTCTAAACTCTGGGTGCCCATTATTTTCCACACGGGCAGCCTAGAGTTATGTTATTAGGATATTCTGGAGCTTTGGAAGCAAGCTGGATGGCGAAACGTATCACCTATACTTTGTATTATTCCGCTGTGTATTCTGTATGAGGACAAGTTTATATAACTGTCCAATGATGTGCTATGTTGTATTGAGTTGTATATTGACTCTGATTGATGTATGTATAAACTGATATAGTTCTTTGTTTTAAAAGACTAGTGATTATCTATTATATATTGTTTCGCTGCGAATGTGAGATTCTGATATTGTTTTCTGTTCTGTGTTTTCTGTTGTTGTTCTTCTTTCTTTTTCTTCTATCTTTTCTTCTACCTCTTCTTTCTGAAACCCTAATGGTTCGGTTTTCCGTTCATCTTGAGTTAATCGATGGAGATTAGTGTCTATTCAAGGGGTACGGAAAAGCGGATTATTACACAGTATTTCTTATGACAATTTATCACAGATGTCTTTTTCAAATAAAACGTATTACCATTTCAATTATTTAAATTTTGAAAATAAAACCCCATAGAAATAAGCAAAAGATATAGATCGTTAACCCACTTAACGATCTATAACCAATATCCAAACGATTTACTCATGATTTTAGTTCACTTTGATTAACCATATTCATTTGTACTTAAAACTAAATTAATTACAAATTTAAACAATTTATCAAAAAAATCAGATATTATAAAATACTATTCATTTATTCGTAAGGTTAAATTCAATAATAATAATGATTTATTTCCATGTAATTGTCTCTTTAATATGTTTTCACATAAAAAAAGAAATTAGGAATTATTTAGGGGAATTTCACTATAAGGGCCTATTACCATCAACTAATTATTTTCTAGGACATGTGTTCAAAAAAATTAGTTTCCAGGACACGGGTCGAAAATAAACCCTCTACTTCTCGCTAATCCATATCTGCCGCCAAACCTCCAAATGAAAAACAAAAGTAGGGCTTAGAAACAAAATCGCCTCAGTTGGATTATCGATTGGCTGAAGAAATCGTACCGCCTAACTTTTCTCAGCTGAACAAGTAAGTAATTGTTTATTTCTACTATTTGTTATATATCGATTGATTCATGTAACGACCCGGTATTTTGGACCATTCAAATCGACAATAATCCACACATGTCTGGCTTGAATAATTCAAAATAACAGATTGTAAATAAATTTGGAGCAAATGAAATCAAATACACAAAATCACAGACACAGAACATATCAGAATAACTCGCAGCGGAATATAAAAAAACCATAGTAGTTCATGAAGCTACTATAACAAACTCTCAAAACATAATACATAATATCTGCTTGAAAACATATACAATAGACATCTCAAATAAATAGAAGTTTATGAATACCAGAACTGAAATAGAACAACTGAACTTAAAGGAACAGATAACTAGACAAGCAGAATCTCCAACGATTCCTAGCTCCAGAAAGAGATCCAAATCTAAGCTGTAAATACTCAGGCTGACCCGAGCGTAAAGCAAAATACAAAACACTCGAGTCAGGACAATATATACTTATATAATGTAAACCAACTCAAGTGAACTATAGCAGTAATGCATAATAACTTAAAGGATGCTTAGGATCGCCCATCCTCTAAGGATCAGTTAAACCATAAATTAAATACATCCCGTGGTTAAAATTTCAAAATTGGTATTCTATATTTCGAAATCAAATATCATTTCAAAATTCAATATCATTCAAAAATCTAGTTCAAAATATCAAAATATCATATTTCAAAATAGTTTATATTACGAAACAAATTACTTCATTTTAAATCATAAAATGAAGTTATTATATTAAATAATTAAATTATTAAATTTCCAAAATTTTAATCTTTCAAAGTTCATTCGTTCACTTAAATTAATTAAAACAATGAAAATTCAACTTTCGCAACATTTAGAAAATGCTATGGAAAGTCACATTTAAAACAGTTCAATTTAACAAAAGACAGCATTTAAAATGCTGTAATAGGGTTACATTAGTTTCAAATAAACTTAGTTAAATTCAACCATTATAACATTTACAAAAATGCCATAATAGCCTTTAATTAAATTCAGCCATTTGGTTCATTATTATCAACTACAACATTTACAAATGTTGTATTATCATTTACATTAGAATTAATAGCATTTCAGAAATGCAGTTAATTAACTTCAAATATTTAGTATAACTTCACAACAATTATATTTTTATATAAATCATTTTTAACTTATAAAATCATATAATTTCACTTTTAAAACAATCATTCAAATACCCTTATATTCATGATTTTATAAAGTTAAACCTCCATTCAAAAATCAAAATTTAATAATAATTCACTTATTAAATTCCAATATTAAATTATAAATTCATTAAATTAAATTAACTTAACACTTAAGTTTAAATTTTCAAATATAACTTAATTCCATTTTTATTTACTTAACTTAAAATTCATTTTAAAGCCAAATTCACAAATTTCCAATTTTAGTTATATTTCAAAATTTCGACTTAAATATTCATTCATTTCACATTTTAACTTTATTCAAAATCATTAATATAAAATAAAATCATTTAAATTCACTTTAATCCAAATTATCATGAATGTATCACATTTCATATTTAATTTAAATTCCAATTATCACCAAATTAAAATTTCCCAAAATAACTTACATTTCAAATTTTCTAATTTTACCATTAATTTATTTCACTTATAAATTTTCAGAAAATCAATAATGCTTTACAAAAATCATTTTTATTTAGTTTAAGTCAAAATATTATAATATTTACATTTCTAAAATAATTATAAAAAAATTTTATAAAACATATTTTAACTACGGATCTGTATTTCATTTCTAGTCTAGGTAAAGTGATACGGGTAATATATCATTTCAACCTGTAATTTACAAAGAAAACCCGGGTTTGATCATTTCAAACCCGCAATCCCAAGGAAATGAAAATAATTGAAAATCATTCTGGCCTATCATTTCAGCCCATAACGATTTTCTCTTATTCTAAAGTCCGTTCGGGTATGTATCATTTCAACCCATAGTGATTCTAATCTAAAGGGAACTTGCAGTGTAATAAACTGATAAAAATAACAGAACAACATAATATAACAGTAACATATGATATAACAGGTGTTTAAGCATGGGTGAACATCATATAATCATAACATAGCAGATATAATATGGTGATGCATTTTACAGATTCAAAAGTGGTCAATTTACTAGTTATATAGGTATACACTGTCTGGTGAGAATAACTCACTTGTTAAAAGCTGGAGATAGCCACAAAAGCACACAATACTGACACTACGAAGGCACGACAACACGGGAATGACTTGAGAGTGGAGAGCGAGATCCAAGTTATAGATCTTGTGTTACAACCCAAAAACAAAACCAAAATAATAGTTAAAAATCAATACGATTGAATTTGAATAACTTTGAAACAAAAAGCAGTTTGAATACGAAACTTTTTACCTTGCTTTCTCTACTTGTTTGCATGGCCTAGGGGGTCAATTAGGTCAGGTTTGTACTTGGTTTGGATCAGGTATGGGTCTGGAAAAGGTAAGGCTACAAGGTAGAACATGATGGAGGAAGTTACAACACAGGGATGTGAAGGGGTTTAGGCTAAAACATGGTTTTTGGCAACCAAAAGGGCTCGGTCATGGGGTTATATGCTTGGCCAGTCAAGCTCAGGTCTGGACAGAGGTTGGAGTGGTGTGGGGAGGTCTGGAAAAGGTGGTGGTGGCAGCCTATGGTGGTGGTGGTGGTGTAAAATGAAGGGAAGGTTGCATACATGGCTCGGGTAGGCGATAATTGTAGAGTTTTCAATGTTTTTGTGGAGTTTTGCTCAAGGGGAGGCCATGGCACTTTCATGTCAGTGGAGAATGATGGTTTGGCCGTGGATTTAGTGGGGAGGAAGGGATGGTGGTCGATGGGGGTGATGGTGAGGCTATGGGCCGAGCAAAGCATGAAGATTTCAAGGCAATTTACAAAGGAAAATCAATAAAAGAAGGTGAAAAAGAATAGAAAAGAGGAAGACATTACAATTCTTTTTCTTCAGATCTGAAACATATGTGAATGAGGAATGAGAAAGTGATGTTTTCACGTGAATTGCAAAATGAGATATGCAGCTGAAAGAATGAGGAGTTAAGGCCAATTGAATGAAAAGTAATGTTGAAATGTGAAAAGGTGGGAATTCAAAAGGCCTTAGGAAATAAAAAGCCACAAACCTTTCAAATCACTTTTATTTCTTTTTAATAAGTTTAAATAACTGAAAATAATTAAAAATTCAGTTTCAATTCGAAAATGTAACAAATATACAAAATATAAATAAATAAATATTAATTATATATGATTAAAATAAGAAAATAGTACAAAATGAAAACTAGTCTAGAAAATTTGAAAATAAATGAAATAAACTTAGGGAAAATTGTATGGACTTGGAAAAATATTTATAAATAAAGATAAGAACATAAAATAAAAATGCATTCACAAAAAATAAATAAATAAATTTTAATTAAATAAAATTTAAATGAAGAATATTGTAGAAAAATAGAAACTAGTCTTTAATAAATGCAATAAATTTTGGAAAAGTTTTATTATCACTTCAAAAATATTAAAAGACAAAAATATACATAAAATAACATATTAACACATTTTAAAATAAAATATGACAAAGAAAATATGATTTATAAAATTTAAAATAGGCAAAATTGCAAAATAAAACAAATTATACTCAAAATTGAAATGTACATAACTTTTACAATTTAATTCCGTTTTCAACGAAACAAAAAGCAGTATTCATGTTATTAAGTCTATTTTCATAATAAAAGATACAATTTAAGATTTTAAACAATTTAAATTTGAAGTTTTAAAAGTCAAAGTTTGACCAGTTTGACCAGAAATCCCTTTTTCAGGAAATGTTCAATTTATACCAGTTTGAAATTAAAAGTTACATAATAATCAACATTTATATTTAAAAATGAAATGTTTGAAATAAAACAAGTTTAAAATAGTTTTCAAAATATAATAAAGTCAAATAAAATATATACAAAAATCTAGGGCTGTTACACTCTCCCCCACTCAAATCTTTTCGTCCTCGAAAAGGAATGAAGTATGGAAAACACAGAAAAAGATAGAATGGAATAGGATTAAGACAAGATGACAAGAATATTAAAATTATACCTGATAACTGTTGTTATAGGTAAGTTTAACAAGGTGGAGAATAGGAATAGCATGAAGGGAAAATAGGACGAAAGACAAGGATGAGCCATTTATTAAAAGTGTTGGTTAAAGAGGTAAAATATTTAAAACACTTTAAAATCCTTTAAAAAGGAAATAACTGATCAAAGTGTCATTTATATAATATTTTATCAAAATACTTTTATAACTCGATGTCTTAACAAGTTTATCCTCGTTCCTGCAGACTCTGGTAGTGCGTTGATCAGGTGCAAAGCTAGAATTCTCCAGGTACTTAGTAGACTTGTTTCAACACCCAGTGAAAATACTGGAAAACTTTTTTAAAAACAGATATGGAAAGTACAATCCAAACAAAAACAAACAAAACCTTTGTCTAACCATGGTTCGCAGATACACAATGGTTACGCCTGGATCCCCCAGGAAACAATCCATATCCGTAAGCTTTCTCAGCCCTGCGAGTTACGCCATGATGACTAGTAGAATGCAGGATACACAATGGTTACGCCTGGATCCCCCAGGAAACAATCCGTACCCCCAGGCAAGACTCAGCCAAGCATTTGCGCTACTATTCGCGACCTACACAGATTGCAGGATACACAATGATTACGCCTGGATCCCCCAGGAAACAATCCGTACCCCTAGGCAAGACTCAGCCAGGCAGTTGCGCTATGCAGTCACGAGAGAACAATAAGACCATGGGTAACGCCATGGAATTCGAAGGACACTCGAGTATCATATCCGGAAAACCAAAAATCAGAGAGAATAATATCGATAGAATGAATCCAAGATGTGGCCACAAATCGGATATCAAGCAGAAGGCACTTTCCATATCTTTACTTCGAAAATATGTATCATATAGTACTTTTTCAAATCACTTTCAAATATCGTACTTATATAAAATCCATTATATATAAGATTTTATTTTCAAATCGAATACTTTCCAAAATCAATAGTATATCAAATCATACTTATATAGACTTCAATTATATAAGATTTCACTTTCAAATTGAGTACCTTTTCAAATCTATAGTTTTCGAATCAATTTCATACTCATACAAATCAATTTTATATAAGTTCGACAACTCCCAAATCAAGTTTTTAGTAACATAAGGTTCTCAAATTTCAATTTGTTTCAATATCAGTTCAATTTCAAAATCATATACAATTTCACCAAACTATTTCTTCTCAAATCAAATATCTTTAGTTCCAAAGTTTCCAAAATAATAAATTTAGGAAATAAATCCAAATTTCCAAATCAATATAATTAAGTCAACCAATTCATTTCCAAAATCAAATGTTTTCAAAATCATCTTATACTTATGTAAGGTCCATCTTATATAAGGATCAAAATTTTCAAAATAAATTTCGCTGTATGAAGAGCCATATGGGATTTGAATATCTTTGCTTTTATGGGTTATATATTTTTGTAATTTAAATTGGAATTTTCTTTTAGTAAGCAAAGATATTCTAACTCGACAGCTTTCAATTTCAGCGTCAAAATATATAAATGATATTAGGATATAAGATGTACATACGTCATCATTTCGCAAAACTACATTTGATCGCTCGCTTGATCACACAAGTTCGCTTTCGAACTAGTATTGTCCATTCGACTTCCCTAATGCGGATTTTGATATGGTTTCTCGACTAGAAGCCATCAGTCTCCTTGCATAGCCATATACTACGATAGAGAATTCTAGAATCAAGCCCAAAATCCATATCAAATATTCGCCATCAAGAATCGAATGAAAATCCTAACACGAAATTGTGTAATCCACCTCGAACTTGTGTACTCAAACTTGGATCAAATTAATTATGCGAATAAAACACCATACGTACAACTTATATATTTATTCCAACTTGTTAAATATATAGTTTCATAAAGATGTTACTAAGTTAAAACATTTAAACTAAATTTTATTCAAAATATTTTGAAGACCAAATTCTTTTCAAAGCATTTCGAATCTAAATTTCATATTAAATTTTAAAATTGCCTTATTCATTTACTTAACAAAACAGTTTCAACTTATTTAAATCATATTACTTCATACTTAAACATTCAAAACAAATTTATATACTTTATCAAATAATTCATACTTTTCAAAAAATTTAGCTTTGAAAAGTTAACCTTGATTTGGAAGTGCTCGAACCTTCAAAATAGTCGAAGAAATCATATTTCAATCCAAGAGTTGGAAATCATAATTAAATCAGTAAATCAATTCCAAAATAGGGTTATATCAAATCAAATCCAAAACTCAAGGACTGAACACCGGCTCATTTCAAATTTTACAAATATATATACATATATCTTTCGAATATCACATCACACTTCGGAATTTGAAATCTAAATTGGTTTCACAAATCAATCGCATAACAATGCTACCGAAGTGGCCTCTCCCTCACTCAGAAACTCGAAAATCAATGTCGATGATGCGTGCACTCATCACCGAAATTATTTTCCAGCGACACAAGTGAGTTCTGGACTTCCATTTACTTTGAAAACTTCTTTGAAATTCCTTCAAAATCATTAAAACCCATTAAAATCATTGAAACATTACTTATTCGAAAAAAATAATTTCAATCATATTATTTATTATTTCAAAATCTTAAAACCAGTTCCAAAATGCCGGAGTTCAATCACTTAAATTCAGATTCAAAACCTTCAGTTATAAATCATTTTATATGAAACCATTTCTTATAAAATTTTCACAATTTCAAATCCCTTCAAAACTTCAAATTCTCAAAAAAAAATTAAAAGGTATATAATCCTTATCAAAAACATTTCATCTTTATATAAATATATGGTCATCCTTATCAAAATAAAACTACGATGAATACAAAATTTTTAAAAGACAATCAACCACAAACTTTCCAAGGGACGATTCAAGGATGGATTTCAAAGCAAAACAGAGATTCAAATTTAGAAGGACTCTAATCAAATAGAATTTTAATTCAAAGATAGGCTCAAACGAAGATAAGATAATTAAATTACCAAATAGAAGATGGATAAGCCTATATGAATCGCGGGCGACCTTAACCGGTCAACTGTGACTTCAGGAATATAATCGATGCGAAAATCTAAGGCAAATCGACCTTCGATTGCCAGAGATAGAATCTAAATATAGCAGAAGATAGAAAACATCGTAAACCGAGGATACAGAAATCTCCGGTGAATCAATGCCAATTATAATCATTCAAAGATTAGCGGAATTGCCACCCTATAAAGGTCATACAAAGTGGAGTGATGCAATGCTCCAAAATCAAAAGAATACAATTAGGGGAGACAGGAATGGATTTCAGAACAAGTGGGAGCATTCCAAAATTCAAAGGAATCTTATTCGATAAGAACCCAAATGAAGATTAGAGATATATAACCTATATCGATACAGAAAAATTCCAATTCAAAATTTGGAAAGACTCGAATTCATAACATACGAAAACAGAAGTATAAATATCTTTAGTTGGACAACTTTAGCTAAGCAAAAGATACAACAGAGTTTACTCAAAGCAACCTAACAAACTACAGATTTCGCCATACTCAAAATAGATTCCTATCAACAATGGATCTAGATCAATCAAGAGAGAAGTTCAAAATTTTAGAGGATCCTAATCAAAGAAATTACTAACAAGGAGGATACGAAAGGAATGAAGTTTAAGAAATATTTTACTTTCAAAGCAAGGAAATTTATATCAAAATAATCTTTGAAAATTCTTTAAAAATCATTTGAAAATCATTTTATACTTCGAAAATACGTTCTCTCACAAAGAAATGATTCTGAGATTGATTTCACTTATTCTAGGGTATTTCTACCCTATCTCTAATGAGTTTTTGCTCCGCAGGCTAAGGTTTGCCTAAAACCAAAGCTCTGATACCAACTGTAACGACCCGGTATTTTGGACCATTCAAATCGACAATAATCCACACATGTCTGGCTTGAATAATTCAAAATAACAGATTGTAAATAAATTTGGAGCAAATGAAATCAAATACACAAAATCACAGACACAGAACATATCAGAATAACTCGCAGCGGAATATAAAAAAACCATAGTAGTTCATGAAGCTACTATAACAAACTCTCAAAACATAATACATAATATCTGCTTGAAAACATATACAATAGACATCTCAAATAAATAGAAGTTTATGAATACCAGAACTGAAATAGAACAACTGAACTTAAAGGAACAGATAACTAGACAAGCAGAATCTCCAACGATTCCTAGCTCCAGAAAGAGATCCAAATCTAAGCTGTAAATACTCAGACTGACCCGAGCGTAAAGCAAAATACAAAACACTCGAGTCAGGACAATATATACTTATATAATGTAAACCAACTCAAGTGAACTATAGCAGTAATGCATAATAACTTAAAGGATGCTTAGGATCGCCCATCCTCTAAGGATCAGTTAAACCATAAATTAAATACATCCCGTGGTTAAAATTTCAAAATTGGTATTCTATATTTCGAAATCAAATATCATTTCAAAATTCAATATCATTCAAAAATCTAGTTCAAAATATCAAAATATCATATTTCAAAATAGTTTATATTACGAAACAAATTACTTCATTTTAAATCATAAAATGAAGTTATTATATTAAATAATTAAATTATTAAATTTCCAAAATTTTAATCTTTCAAAGTTCATTCGTTCACTTAAATTAATTAAAACAATGAAAATTCAACTTTCGCAACATTTAGAAAATGCTATGGAAAGTCACATTTAAAACAGTTCAATTTAACAAAAGACAGCATTTAAAATGCTGTAATAGGGTTACATTAGTTTCAAATAAACTTAGTTAAATTCAACCATTATAACATTTACAAAAATGCCATAATAGCCTTTAATTAAATTCAGCCATTTGGTTCATTATTATCAACTACAACATTTACAAATGTTGTATTATCATTTACATTAGAATTAATAGCATTTCAGAAATGCAGTTAATTAACTTCAAATATTTAGTATAACTTCACAACAATTATATTTTTATATAAATCATTTTTAACTTATAAAATCATATAATTTCACTTTTAAAACAATCATTCAAATACCCTTATATTCATGATTTTATAAAGTTAAACCTCCATTCAAAAATCAAAATTTAATAATAATTCACTTATTAAATTCCAATATTAAATTATAAATTCATTAAATTAAATTAACTTAACACTTAAGTTTAAATTTTCAAATATAACTTAATTCCATTTTTATTTACTTAACTTAAAATTCATTTTAAAGCCAAATTCACAAATTTCCAATTTTAGTTATATTTCAAAATTTCGACTTAAATATTCATTCATTTCACATTTTAACTTTATTCAAAATCATTAATATAAAATAAAATCATTTAAATTCACTTTAATCCAAATTATCATGAATGTATCACATTTCATATTTAATTTAAATTCCAATTATCACCAAATTAAAATTTCCCAAAATAACTTACATTTCAAATTTTCTAATTTTACCATTAATTTATTTCACTTATAAATTTTCAGAAAATCAATAATGCTTTACAAAAATCATTTTTATTTAGTTTAAGTCAAAATATTATAATATTTACATTTCTAAAATAATTATAAAAAAATTTTATAAAACATATTTTAACTACGGATCTGTATTTCATTTCTAGTCTAGGTAAAGTGATACGGGTAATATATCATTTCAACCTGTAATTTACAAAGAAAACCCGGGTTTGATCATTTCAAACCCGCAATCCCAAGGAAATGAAAATAATTGAAAATCATTCTGGCCTATCATTTCAGCCCATAACGATTTTCTCTTATTCTAAAGTCCGTTCGGGTATGTATCATTTCAACCCATAGTGATTCTAATCTAAAGGGAACTTGCAGTGTAATAAACTGATAAAAATAACAGAACAACATAATATAACAGTAACATATGATATAACAGGTGTTTAAGCATGGGTGAACATCATATAATCATAACATAGCAGATATAATATGGTGATGCATTTTACAGATTCAAAAGTGGTCAATTTACTAGTTATATAGGTATACACTGTCTGGTGAGAATAACTCACTTGTTAAAAGCTGGAGATAGCCACAAAAGCACACAATACTGACACTACGAAGGCACGACAACACGGGAATGACTTGAGAGTGGAGAGCGAGATCCAAGTTATAGATCTTGTGTTACAACCCAAAAACAAAACCAAAATAATAGTTAAAAATCAATACGATTGAATTTGAATAACTTTGAAACAAAAAGCAGTTTGAATACGAAACTTTTTACCTTGCTTTCTCTACTTGTTTGCATGGCCTAGGGGGTCAATTAGGTCAGGTTTGTACTTGGTTTGGATCAGGTATGGGTCTGGAAAAGGTAAGGCTACAAGGTAGAACATGATGGAGGAAGTTACAACACAGGGATGTGAAGGGGTTTAGGCTAAAACATGGTTTTTGGCAACCAAAAGGGCTCGGTCATGGGGTTATATGCTTGGCCAGTCAAGCTCAGGTCTGGACAGAGGTTGGAGTGGTGTGGGGAGGTCTGGAAAAGGTGGTGGTGGCAGCCTATGGTGGTGGTGGTGGTGTAAAATGAAGGGAAGGTTGCATACATGGCTCGGGTAGGCGATAATTGTAGAGTTTTCAATGTTTTTGTGGAGTTTTGCTCAAGGGGAGGCCATGGCACTTTCATGTCAGTGGAGAATGATGGTTTGGCCGTGGATTTAGTGGGGAGGAAGGGATGGTGGTCGATGGGGGTGATGGTGAGGCTATGGGCCGAGCAAAGCATGAAGATTTCAAGGCAATTTACAAAGGAAAATCAATAAAAGAAGGTGAAAAAGAATAGAAAAGAGGAAGACATTACAATTCTTTTTCTTCAGATCTGAAACATATGTGAATGAGGAATGAGAAAGTGATGTTTTCACGTGAATTGCAAAATGAGATATGCAGCTGAAAGAATGAGGAGTTAAGGCCAATTGAATGAAAAGTAATGTTGAAATGTGAAAAGGTGGGAATTCAAAAGGCCTTAGGAAATAAAAAGCCACAAACCTTTCAAATCACTTTTATTTCTTTTTAATAAGTTTAAATAACTGAAAATAATTAAAAATTCAGTTTCAATTCGAAAATGTAACAAATATACAAAATATAAATAAATAAATATTAATTATATATGATTAAAATAAGAAAATAGTACAAAATGAAAACTAGTCTAGAAAATTTGAAAATAAATGAAATAAACTTAGGGAAAATTGTATGGACTTGGAAAAATATTTATAAATAAAGATAAGAACATAAAATAAAAATGCATTCACAAAAAATAAATAAATAAATTTTAATTAAATAAAATTTAAATGAAGAATATTGTAGAAAAATAGAAACTAGTCTTTAATAAATGCAATAAATTTTGGAAAAGTTTTATTATCACTTCAAAAATATTAAAAGACAAAAATATACATAAAATAACATATTAACACATTTTAAAATAAAATATGACAAAGAAAATATGATTTATAAAATTTAAAATAGGCAAAATTGCAAAATAAAACAAATTATACTCAAAATTGAAATGTACATAACTTTTACAATTTAATTCCGTTTTCAACGAAACAAAAAGCAGTATTCATGTTATTAAGTCTATTTTCATAATAAAAGATACAATTTAAGATTTTAAACAATTTAAATTTGAAGTTTTAAAAGTCAAAGTTTGACCAGTTTGACCAGAAATCCCTTTTTCAGGAAATGTTCAATTTATACCAGTTTGAAATTAAAAGTTACATAATAATCAACATTTATATTTAAAAATGAAATGTTTGAAATAAAACAAGTTTAAAATAGTTTTCAAAATATAATAAAGTCAAATAAAATATATACAAAAATCTAGGGCTGTTACAATTCACTTTTCTTCAACTGAAGAAACTAAGACGCGATTTCTATTCACTAGTTGCAAGACGTGATTTCTATTCACTTGTTGCTGAACAAGTAAATACTTGTTTATCTTTGTTGTTTGTTGTTCATCGATTGTTTTTTTTGCTATATATCGATTGTTTTTGTTAGCTGAAGTAAGTAGTCATTCACTGATTGATTTTCTTTGCTATTTATAGGTTGTTTTTGCTTGTGTTTGACAAGTAACAAATAAGTTCTATTGATTGTGTTTATATATAACAGTTTTTGTAATGCATGTAAGGTGTTTGTTGTTTTTGTAATGATTTAACGTGATGTAAAACTGGTCATATTCAACAGCTTAAAAATATAAATCTGTTTATCTTTTAATCTAAATGATTTAATACAAGAATGTAATGGATTTAACATGTTTGTTTATCTTTGAGTTGCTTTAACATAATTTTAACTTCAATACTTCAAAAATTGTATGTATTGTGTAAACACAGTTATGTTGTAATGTTCCTATGTTCAACAGCTACGAAAGATAAACATATTTATCTTTTACTATAATTGGTTCAAATCAACTTAAGCCTTAGTTATCTTAAATAGTGACTAGTATATGTTATACATGTTTGCCATTTTTTCATGATTTAAAAGTTATTACAAAAGATATACAGCAAATTTACACCCTACTTAAAAAAGATAAAAGCATTTATGTTTTTATACAAAACGATTTAATTAGATAATGAACTATATATGATTCCCCTTTACAATAGGGAAATTTTACTGCAAGGTCCTTCTTTCATCAAACAATAAGTTTGTAGCACACAGCTTTAAAATAATTAGTTTGCAGGACAAAATTTAAACACGTTACTTTATGCCCTTCTTCCACCAATATCTCTTCCCAATATTTCTACTTCAGCATCATCGATTTTTGCTTCATCGATTTCAACTTAAACTAAAATACTTTCATTGAGCAATTTCTACAATCACCTTAAACTTAAATGCGGAACAAGTAAGCTATATTTTATTTTGATGTAAATGTTTTAGTTAGATGATAAATCATAGTTAAATATTCATTCTTAACGATGCTGATGATAGCTTTTATAACAGATTTAAGGTATTTTAGTTCTTGTTATAATTTAAAATAATCGACATTTGTTTAATTAAGCATACCTTAATATTCAATGGCAGATGATACTAAACCCTAGGTGTTAAACTGAACAAGTTATTGTTTAGCTGTTAAAAAAGATAAACGTATCTATCTATTAATGTAAAATATTTAGACTACATGCTAAACCCAAGTTGTGTTTGATAATTACAATTACTTATTAGAATTACAACCCTAGTTGTGTTTGATAATTACAATTACAAGTACAAAAAAATTATTCTTCACTCTTTCTAACATTTCATTATGTATGATAATTTTTATGCAGCGTAAAAATGCACACCAGGTCATCAAAAACAAAGTTATTCATACAGAAAACAACGTGCATATTTATAAATGAAGCTGGAACCCAATGCATAAATATTAGACCTTTATCTAGCCCATTCTGTGATCAACACAGCCAGAGATCACCTTTATCTTCAACTCCATTGGTAACTGTTTTCCTACTTATGTTATGTATAATATTTAGTTGTACTCTTCAATTTGTATATACATATTAAATTGGAATCTAGATTCCATATACTTCATGTAGTTTGTATTGGGTTGATGTGCACTGAGTTGAGTTGTTGCTTTAAATGCAGTCTGTCATATTGTAGCTTGTCTGCACTTGCATTCTTATCTTGTCAACATGTCTGCGTTGGACTCTGGTTTCAATGTGTATGATGTTGCATATTCACTTGATGTTACACACATGTATATATGTAATATTTGAACACTTCAGTCAGGTTTGGTTGCTTCATTTGCATTGATCTAGATTTGTTTTCATGTTGCATTTGCTTATGTGTATGCTGTGCACTTCTTTGTACTCTCACTTTTGGATCTGACTATTTGTTAATGTTGTAGCTTGATTCTCTGACCATATAAGTCTGCACTGTGCACTGCATTCATACATGTTGTACATGTTATTACTTCAAGGCTATTGTGATGATGAAATTCTAATAACTGATCACTAATTTGTAATGGATAATTTGTTGCTAATGCTTTGTTAAAAAAGATAAAAGAATTTATCTTTTTTATAAATAATATTCTGATGGCTATTTTGTGTTTCATTCTCTTTAAGTTTTCAGATTTCTAAATGACCATTACTTAAACACCTAAAAAAGATAAAACAGATTATCTTTCTATACTTTGGAAAAAAAATAGCCATCAGTACTACATAGTTACTCAACAAAAGTGTTTATTATACTTTATGTGCATTATGATTCTTGAGCAAAATGATATTATCTTCATGAATATGCAGAAATAAATTTAGGATCCCAATTAATGATATTATTTTCATGAATGTAGGATGAAGCTAAACCAACACAGCAAATCTCACAAATGACTGAAAAAGAACATCTAACAAACTCAGAGGACGAAGGAACAATTTCAGAAAAACTAAATGAAGCAAGTTATGATTCTGAAGAAATAAATATTGAAACAGATGAGTCAGATGATGTTGACAAATATGAAATTCAAAACAGGCTGAAAAGACAGAAAAAACATCTGTACAGTGGAACATACAGATGTAATTTAGATGCTGTGTACAAAGTTATGATGACGGTAAAGGAAAAAAAACATTCTATCTTCAGAAGCAAAAAGTTATATCAACAAAACGCCATTCAAAAACTTTTTTAATATGTTTCTCACCAATGGCATAGAACGGCAAAACATACGGAAAAGTGCTTCAAATTTAGACCAACTAATTACTTCTTTCAGTATTAAAGAAAAAGCTTTCAAAATTGGAAACAAATTGCTGAAAATCACACCTGAAGAAGTTAGCCTTATATTTGGAATGAATTTATCTGCAGAGGATTTGTTTCCAATACCAACTTCAAATAAGGCCACAGCAATGGAGAGTTTTTCAGAGTTTCTGACTACAAATTTCGAAGAAAATGACATAATTAGCCAGAAGACAGTCACAAGAAGGTTGAAAAAAATGATAGAGGAAGAAAACGGGAATGAAGATTTAGTCAAATTGTTGTTGCTCTTGTTGATTATTACTTTTTTCTTTCCTAACAATCAGAACTACATGCAGTGGGGCTTCTTATCAAAGCTGTTAAACTTAAAAAAATTTAACTCAATCTCTTGGCCGAGAGCAATATGTGAAAATGTCATGAAAAATGTACAAAAATACTATGCTAATCCAAGAAGCACACCTGGATGTACTATGGTCTTACTAGTATGATTTAAAAACTTTAAGCAAATATAAATAAATTTATACCAATGCTTTTTACAAAAATGTTAAATGTTAATGCTTATTTGCATGGTCTTATTGGCAGTATTGGTTTTGTGAAAGGACGCAAATCATCGATGAAAAAGAAAATTTGGAAAGCAAAATCCCAAGGATGAGAAAATGGGACTTGTCAAAATTAAAAGATTTGGACCTTGATGAAATAGACAATGATAAGGTATGCTACTTTTAAATACATAAATACATAATGATTTAAGTACAATTCAGTTTCTGCCCAACTCCAAATTTCTTCATTAATTTTACCATGCTTAAAAGCTATAAAAGATAAAACCATTTATCTGTTACTGTAAATGATTTTATAACAACTTAGGCATTACTTATATTTGTTATATAGTTATACATATTAAACATTTTTCTTGATTTACTCATATTTAAATTTATTACAGATAATATACAACTAAATTAAACCCTAGTTAAAAAAGATAAATGCATATATGTTTTTATAGAAAATGATTTAAGTACATAATGAACTATATATACTTGTTGATAAACAAAATTATATGAGTACATATGTTTATATGTGTTTTATTTAATAGGGATAGTGTTCTAAATTTATGTAGTTTGTAGGTTATTTAATTACATATCTATATTTATACGTAACAACTATTGTGTGTGCATTATAGATTTTCCTAGTCTTCTCTCCTTCCCATATGAATGTGCCTGCATGTTGTTTCCATTTATCAAGTGTCTGAAATTTTTTTTCCTGTATAATTTTAATAATTTCTGATTTCTAACTTCATAGAATTTCAAAGATATTACATGTCCAAATTTAATTTCAAATACCTTCCATGCAGATTTTAAAGAAATTTGCAAATGTAACTAAAGAGGAAAAAGACTTTTTTTCAAAAAAATATATACTGGGTTGGAATATGACAAATATGCTACAGACTGCTCTAATAGCATAAAAGAGTTAGAGAGGAAAGTGAACTTTTTATCTGCTGAGATGAAAAGTATGGCAGAACAACTGAATGAGGAACAACATTCAAGACAGCTGGCTGAACAAAGACTCCACAATCTTGAAATGAAACTTCAAAAGCTGGAAAATTTTAAAGAGCATAATGTGGAGAAAAAAAATGATTTCAAAGAAAAAAGTGAAGCTGATAAAGGTACGAATAAAAGAAAGATAGTTGGTATGATGCATATAAATAGTTCTGCTAACTTTCCATGTTTTGATTTGATGGAAACTCAAGATTGCATTCTAGAAACCGAAGATTGTTTAAAATTTGAAAATATCAAACAACATAGTCAAGAAATTGCTGCAGAAAATCCAATTGTTGTTGAAGATGTCATTTCTAAAGAACAAAAAAAGAAGAAGCAAAAGAATGTTGAAAAGTGTCCACTCATGAAGCATCTAACTGCTGAACAGCAACAAAATGTGAAACTTTTTTTCAAAGTTTTGGGAGGAAACAAGTAAGTAATTAAACTACTTTTCACTCACACAAACTATATATCAACAATCTGTTAGATTAATTATTAGTACTGTGTTGGTTCTGTTTTAGTTTGGTCACCTATCAGTACATCTATCAACTACTATACACTCACACACTTGCTCAAAAATAAACAAAAACTAAACAAAACTAAAAAAGCTAAATTAATTTATCTTTAACTTTTAATAAATAATTCCATAAAGGCTTCTATTTTGTTTTACTATCAAATGCAAACAACATAGTACGTACTAAACTTAATTTCTTTTATTAACAACCGTCCAATTTTCCGGCGATGAAGCATTTAGTTGTGATGATGAAAACTTCATCACCATAACAAAAATGATGATAGAAGACCTCCTCTATCAACAAAGTATTTGTGGTCAAGTAAGTACAACAAACTAAACTTTCCTTCATTATAATTTATATACTTTATCCATATTATTTTTCAAATGTAGATCATTGATTGGTTTTGGTTCCGAAAAACAAAGAAACTAGAAAAAAGCAATAGCATTATCTATGTTAACACAACTATGACAGTAAGTGAACTATATTCTCAAATTAACATTTTTTTATAAAACATAAATTTTCTAAAACAATTTTTTTTACAGAAAAGCGCAACGGATGGAAGCTTGGAAAATATCAAGAAAAAATGTTCAATCCTTTTATGAAAAGAACACTTTTAGATCCATTATGTTGCAACATATTATTCCCAATACATGGCAATGATCATTGGAGTCTGCTAGAACTAGTTGTTGGAGAATGCACTTGGAACCACTACGACTCTCTGCACTTGACCACGAGATTAAAAACCTGCAGAAGTGGACATACAAAATTTGTCATTAATGTGGTAAGTAAAAATACACAAAAAGTAAAAAAGATAAATGTGTTTATATTTATTCTAATTTTCCTTCACTGTTTGCAGAAATCAGCAGTGAACTACCTAAACAAAGAGTTACAAGAAGAAGGGCACAAAACAATTCTCAGGAAAAATTCAGTGCTTAAAAATGTTGACTGTGCTCAACAAAGCACTGGGTAATTTTGAAGATAGTTCAGAATTTTATATAAAAAATCACAATACACAATAACTACCTACACACATATTACCAATTAGATAATATTATTTTCTCGCATACTAGTTTTAGATAAACATAATACTAATTACAATTCAGTATCAAAATAAAGAAAAGATAATCTGTTTTATCATTATATTCAAAGTACTAAACTTCAGAAATACAGGTACGACTGCGGAATTTTTGTGATGATGTTCATGGAAAAAATAGCACAAGGAATGCAGACTACAGAAAAAATTAATCTTGAACAAGTTAATGCATTGAGAGCACAGATAGCTGCACAAATACTATCCGACGAACCATACTGCTGGCTTGACAAGTTTTGCAGCTCTTCTTCAGCCTATAAAAATGTAATGACTGATGAATGAGATGATGAATTTGTAATGGGTGATATTAAAAATTAGATGATGAATTTGGTGATGAATTTGTAAAAGCTGATACTACATTGATCATAGATTTTAGGGAGTATATTTTAAATTACTAATGAATTACATGATGAATTTGTAGTAACTGATATTGAAAATTTGATGTGAATTTGTAGTAATTGATACTGAATTTGTAGTAACTGATATTGAAAATTTGATGTGAATTTGTAGTAATTGATAGTGAATTTGTAGTAACTGATCTTAAAAATAAGTTTCTACTGCTCTTTTAAGAAATATAAATCCTTTTATCTGTTATTGATAATTTATAGTTTTATATTTATTATTATGTTTTCTAATTCCGTTGTTCTACACAGCAAAAAGATATAGTATGGGCTACTTTTTCTAGACAAGAAGAAGCTTTAAGATTTGTCCAAACACATGCAAACACTTACGTTTTTTGCTACCAAGATCATTTGACTGCACAAAGAAGGTTCCTTGTTTCTACATATGATGAGTTCTGGAGAAGGTACAAAACCATGAATCCTAAGTTACGCCACCATTATGAGGTTATTCAAGTCGGACTGCCTTGCCACTTGTATTATGATTTGGAGTTCAATAAAAAGATTAACACTAGAAAAAATGCCGATGAAATGGTAGATATTCTGATATCTATCACCTTCAAACCGCTAAATGACAAATACAAAATCCAGGGAAATCAAGATTGGGTTTTAGAGCTTGATTCATCTACTGAAGAAAAGTTCTCTCGACATGTGATCATTCATATCCCAAATATTGCCTTCAAAGACAACTCGCATGTTGGAACATTCATCTCTGAGGTATGCTCACGCATAATAAATTTAAGAGTAAGTGATCCACAGTTTGAAAAACTGTACATCAAAAAAGATTCAAGCTCATCAGACAATACGGAGCTTCTTTTTGTTGATACTGGAGTTTATACCCGTAATCGTTGTTTTCGTCTTCCTTTCTCATCAAAAGCAGGGAAGAATGCTTTACTCCTGCCAAGCGGACGCTTTGGATGTAAGAATCTGAATGAGGAACAAGTGTTTATCAAATCACTTATTTGCAGAATAGATGCTGATTTTGATAAGCTATTAGAGTGCAAAATGGATCTGGACTGTTGCAAAATTCTTCATTTTGAATCTGAGGTCAATGATAATAGCACCCACACCGAGGGAGATAAGTCATTACATGATTATGGAAGCAATATACCCAAGTCCTATTGTTCAGGAAAATCTCCCTTTCCAGCTTTGGATGATAAAATTTCATCTTTTGCCTCTCATGGAAATATTTCGGGTAAAATAAGAAGGTGGTACTGGTTTTCTGCACATGGCTACATAATTTATAGCATGTCCAAAAGTCGATATTGTGAACGAATTGGAAGAGAACATAAAAGTAATCATGTTACGTACATTGTTGATTTCCAGAGAGGTGGCTACTATCAGAAATGCCACGACCCCGATTGTAGAGGCTATCGATCTCCAGTCCGCCAAGTACCATGGGATGTATTGTCAAACTGTTATGATATTGTGAACCAAGAAGGCAAGACTGTCTAGAACCAATGCATCTGTCAAAATGAAATATTAACTACATAATCACTTCAGTCTATGTTGCTTTTGTATATTGTTAACTAGCAAGTACTTACACAATTGATTTTAAATTTGATAATGAAATTATGGTAATTGATAGTGAATTTGTAATGGCTAATGCTTTTAATGCTCTGTTAAAAAGATAAACGAATTTATGTTTTATTGACAGTATGTTTTGGGTAGCAATATACTAGTCATACTGATCTCCAGTTGTTCTGTTTGATTTGTATTCCTACCGTTGTGCGTAAAAATCGTGGATTTACAGATGATTTGGTTCGAAATGGGCTTGTTCCCATTGTCGAATCTGAGATTCTTGTTGATGGATCCCATAACATTGACTGGGTAGTTGTCTGTTAATTTTACTTGTTAAACAAAATCAATGGGTCAAAAGCAAGAATGCTACTGTTAATTAGCAATAAATCAACTCATGAGAGAACATGATTTACCTTTTTTTGCTGTACTCAACACTCATTAATGAGAAAAACTTCATGCGTGAAATGCTAGCAAAGAGTAACCTGTTCCTGTTTTTGGATTGTTCATTTAGAACCTTAATATTGTTTGTTCCACAAAGTTAATTAACATATTGAATGGCCTTGAAATTGGCAGGTGTGCAGATGTGACTGAAAGAGTGCTTGCTGCATGCTACAAGGCCCTAAACGAGCACAAAGTCCTAATGGAAGGTACTTTGTTGAAGCCTAACATGGTTACACCTGGATCAGACTCTACTAATGTGAAACCTGAGGTCATAGCTGAGTACACCGTGCGAGCTCTTCTCAGGACTGTGTTTTAAAAATAGACTATACACAACAATTAAAAAGAAATATCAATTTATCTTTTTTAACAGAACTAACAACATTGTATTCCAAATAACGGTTAAACATAAATAATTGCATACAACCAAAAATAATCAAAATCAGATCATAACCAATTCAACATATGCAATTATTCAAATATTCAACTCAAAGTATTCATACAACAACCAAATATTCATACAAGAACAAATCAAATACTTTGGACTAAAAAAATCAACTCAATTATTCAACTCAAAGTATTCATAGAACAACCAATCAAATACATTGAACTAAAACAATCAACTCAATTATTCAAAAGAACACCCCCTTCTGTTATGTCCTAGTTTTTTACACTTTCCACATCTATTTTGCTTAGCATGAAAATCAGCCCCTTCAATCCTATTCATCCTAGGCCTTCCAGCTCCACGAACAGGCTTAGGAGGAAGAACAGTAGATGATTCTTTAGCTTCAATTGCTTCCTTATCAAAAGTTGGAATAGGATTGATCAAATGTGAATATGAAGCTAGATAATACTCAACAGTAAAGTAATTCTCAATATATTCATAAACAGAATTTCTGGTTAAAGAAATACACTTCAAAGCATGCACACAAGGAAAACCTGTCACTTTCCATTGATTGCAACTGCAAATGCGATTTTTAAGATCAACCTTTTGAGATGTCGGAGAATGAACTTCAAAAATATACCTACAAAATGTAAGACCCAATTCATGTGCAGTGAACTAATAGTGAAAAATAAGACTAATAAACCAAAAAAATTAACAATCATACTGTGAACATAAGCTTTAATGCAGACAAAGAGAAAATACGTAACAAGCAACACCAACAAAATGAAATCATAACACAGGCTACATAGCAGGTTGAAAAAAGATAAATGCATTTATCATTTTTTAGAAACTGTGAACATCATGTAAATAAATATAAATACATACCTAGATGATTTAGAAACACTCCACCCAAATCCTTCTTCCTTCAATTTTAACAAACGAGCTTCCATTTTCGGACATAGCACACTAGTCCACTTTAATGCCTCTTCTCTACGATTAGACATTTGCATCATAAGTTTTACCCTAATTCCATCAAGACAAGCAGTAACAGGCAAACTTCTTTCATCCAAAATCCAAGAATTAAAACTCTCGGCTACATTGGACTTATTTTCACCATATCGCTTCCCCGGAAAAAACAAATCAGCCCAATGATCATATGGTTTGTCATTCAAATACTCTATAGCTTTGGCACCTCCAATTTCTTTGTACTTGGACATGGCTTTTTCAAACTCATGATGATTAGAAGCTATAGCACAACGCTCAAGTAAATGAGCTACCCAAACACCCCTTCCACTTTTCACAATGCTAGCAATATTATTTTGCATATGATGCAAACAATAAGAATGATGACTATTCGGAAAAATTTTTGGAACACTTAACAATTAACCCCAGTGTCTATCACTTAAAAAAGTTAATATTCTATCACAACTAAGAGCATTCTTTAGGTGATTCAAAAACCAACTCCAACACTCTTCATTTTCTTTGGGAACAAGAGCCATTGCTAATGGGAAAAAACCTGGAAAAAAAACAAAATAATAATAATTCACTGTTTATTAATGTACATTTGAAAATAATGCACTATGTTTGAAACAATATTATCTAATAGTAAAAAATCACATGAACACTATGCCCTTTGCCCAAATAAAAAAGGAAAAATAAATTTGCTAGAGACAATTCATCCTTTTTTTCTTTTGTTTTTTAAATTTTGCTACTTGAATGTGAAGTCTATGCAGGAAGAGTAGAAATTGCAAAGATATAATACTTAATTCATGCATACAATACAAAGACTTATATTTGAACTTCTAAAAGATATATGCTATTATCTTTTCTATATGCTGTTTAAATCATTTTTATACGTTATGTAAGAATTTCAAATAATGAGAAAAATGATAAATATATTCAACATGTACTAGTAACTATGATATATAAGTACGGCTTAATATGTTATTTAATTCTTTATCTCAAAAGATAAATGCATTTATCTTATTCAACATGTAGTAGTAACATAAATTCATTTTCTGCAATAATTTTACATGCTAAGCCCTAACGCAAAAGAAACTTTAATGAACTGAATAAGTACTATATAACAGTAGACTAATCACTTAACCAAAATGCAGTATGAACATAACAAAATTCACTAGAACAATCACTTAAAGAAACAGTACTATGTTACAAAAATTTATAACAAGAACCTAATGCACACAGTACAAAGTAAATACAACAGCAAAAAAAAAGATCAAAATTAGTACCTTGATTCCCATTTTTTGCAGTTGCAACCATCAAAATACCACTTCGCCCTTTCAAAAATGTAGCATCTAAAAACACCATAGGACGACAATAGCTGAATCCAAATATACATGCCTCATAACATACAAAAACTCTCTCAAATTGATTAGTGTCAGAATCCACATCCATACTTGAATAACTATTTGGGTTATTTCTTTCCAATGCCTTCAAATACCAAACTAAATCATTGTAAGATTTCTTTTCATCACCGTAAATATCATTCATAGCCAATTTCTTACCCTTATAAGCAAAATAATAGCTCAGCTCCACATCATAATCTCTTCTAAAACTTTTAATGATATCCTTCGTTTTTCTTTTTGGCTCATCACGAATTTGAGTGAAGATTAGACTTTTCACAAGATCACTATTAATAGTTGGACTACCAAGTGAACGAAATCCACCACCACAAGTATGATTCAGCTGAATGTTTTTAACAAACAATTGGTCCAATTGCTTCAGTTTGCAAGAAGCATGAATCCTAAACGGACAACTATCTATAGCACATCGAACTGTCAATCGTTCTTTACAATTCTTAATATATTGTACTTTAAACCCATTCTTCAAACAATAAGCACTAACTGTTCTAGGAATCCAATAGCAGAATCAAACTGTTGACCAACCCCAGTAAAAAATTCCATATTTGAATTCTTCTTCAACAACTCATGTAAATCCTTTTGTTGAGTAAAACCAGAATCTAAATCATCATCATAACCTAACATATTATTACTTGACTCAACACCAACAACTGAACCAGACTTGCTACTTTCACCAACAAAATTATCCATTGAATCATTCTTCAGCCGTAGAAAAAAAACCAAAAATTCTTCCTTTTTAAACCAAGACAAAATCAATATAGCTTGAAGATCACTATCCGTTTCAATAAAGGTAGTCTTTGATTCTCGAATATAAAAAATATCAAAGCATAATGGAGTAAAATTATTCCACTGCTCCCAAATCCTATTCCTAACATAAGAAATAGAAGCATCCAATCCAAAACGAGCACTAAAACAATTGTTATTGAAATCAAACACAACTATAACAGATGAATCACACCTGCAAAAAAAAATGTAAAAAAAATAAAAAAAAAATATAACTATGTGAAACTGATCTTAAATAAAAACTAATAGCATAAGACTATTTAAATCATTTTTTATACCACTTTTTGAAAAAGATAAAACAATTTATCTTTTAGAGATCACTATCACTCTTTGGGATAACCTGATTACAATAGTGGAACATGTGGAAGAAAAACATTCGTTGTGATTGTACCTATTCAAGTTTACATTGTTGAAAAATCATAGGTGAAAAAGATGATCTGCAAAAATATACTTAATGGTGAAAAAGAAGAGCTAAAAAATTATCATAACAAACACACACTAAGATCAATATGGTCTTTAAACACATAATCACATTCAATGGCTGCCAAATTATTACTAGAGCCAGAATGGAATTTTGATACACCATTCTTAAACATCTAAACAATCAGAGTTTAATTGCAAACTAAAGAACAAACGAAGCTAAATACACAGTGATTGTGTTATAAGAATAAAACAATACCATTCAGAAGCCATTATTCCAACTACATCAAACAAAACCTTCCTCCAATAGATGAAAACAGCCTCCTGTGAAAAGAAACATACAGTAACATCATAAAAAAAAGAATTGAGAATGAAAAACAGCAAATAAAAAAGAAACTCACCAAATGAAGAAAATCGCCTCACGATTTCCCACAATTAAAGTCGATTTTGATTTGAGAAGAAACTAACGCCTCACGACCGCTTCAATTGCACAAGAAACGACCGCTTTGATTGAACAAGATACATCTAATTTTCATGACCGCCTAATTTGCAAGATCGGTAGATTTCAGAAGGTACGTAGTTCTTTGAGAAGATGAAGACGCACGCGCCTAATTTTCACGATCGGTAGATTTCAGAAAATACGTACTTGTTTGAGAAGATGAAGACGCACGCGCCTAATTTCCAAGATCGGCAGATTTCAAGTTGTCTGAGAAGATGAAGACGAACGCGCCTAATTTCCACGATCGATTTCAGAAGATATTTAGATGTTTGAGAAGATGAAGACGCACGCCGCACATAATTGTCCTCGAAAATAATAATTTCAAACCCGTGTCCTGGAAAAAAAATGGGCCATATAATTAGGCCCTTCGTACCAATTTCCACAATTATTTATGTATACTAATATATTCTACTCCTTCTTCTTTTCTTTTCTTTTTATTTTTCCTTTCTACTATTTTTTTCTTTCATTTCTCCCTTATTTTATTCTATCTTATGCCTCTTCTTCTATTTCCTTTTTACTCCCTTTTTTTCTTTTCTTTCCTATTTTCTATCCCTATCTTTTATTTCCTTTTCTTATTTCTTTTACTTTCCTTTTTTTTCCTTTATTTCTTACTTTCCCTTTACTTTCGACCCACCTTCTCTTTTCCGGCCCACCTTCTTATTCCATTCTCCTCCCCTCCTTTATTTCCTGCTACCACTTGATTTTCGTTCCCCTGCGCAATTTTGTCGTGCACGAATTTTTGCCGTGCACATGCACACGGCGATGAAGCTTCGCCGGCAACCTCCGACCCTTTCCCTAGTCGCCTCCGACCACCTGATTCCCTAGTCGCCCCAAGTTTTCCACGAAGCACCTAAAAATCAAAAAGTCAGAATCGAACCCACTCCCAGGCAAAGGGACCACCACCTTCCCCGTCTTGTCCAGCCTCCTCTGACCACCGTAAATGCCCAAAATTCGTCGGCACCTTCGCCATGGCCTTCCCTTCGATTTTACCCCATACCGCAGCCGTCAATTTCCCCCACGTCGCCGCCATTTCCAGAAACCCAACCACGTCCAAAAATGAGCCTAAAACACTACTTCGCATTCGACCCGCCTCCTTCATGCCAAACCACTGACCACGAAATTGGCCATGACGACGGAATTTACCACTTCGCCCAAAGCCGTTCATCTCACCCTTCCTCACTCACTACCCAGCTATAAATCGCCAATCCACTCTCAAAAATCAACGTTTTCGATTTCAAACCCAGTTATGTGGTCCAGAGATTTAATTACGATACTTGAATTTTTGCCATTTAAAAGCTATCTAAAGAAGTTCGTATTTTCCTACTCCTTCACCTAGTAATACCACTGATAACAAATTTTAAAGTAACCCATATTCAAAAACAGACACATTTCCTTTTGAAATCAGGAGTTAAAACCATTTGGTTAGGGAGCTAGAGATTTTTAAAGTTGAAATATCTCAATTGTTTTAAAAAAACAACAGAGGTGATGTATAGGCTCTTTTAGTCACTAGTTGTTCAAGCATGTATGGACATATGTATACATATATAAGACCTAGATACTTATTTACACATGAACCTTAACATAATCAAAAGTTCATTCAATTTCCAGGTATGCCGATGCCTACATAGTTTCCAGTAAATAAGATAAAGTTTCACTCGCCTTCTCCTTTGAAACAGAGTACTGTTTTGAAAAAAAGTTTTGCTGCTTGATTTTTTTGTTTTGATCTTCTCTTGCTCAATTGTTAAGTTTGGTTTGTTTAAGATCTTCCTGTTGAGTTGTTTCTGATTTCCTTCAGTTTGTAATGGTAGTATTATTATTCTTTTTTTTAATTGGTTCGAACGAATGAAAAAAAGAAGGCAAGGAAGTATAATTAGAGAGAAAGGTGCATCCTTCTGCTTGTATACAATAACTGCTATTTTCACATTTCTTCTGATTTTTATTTTATTTAACCTTTTCTTATTTTCTAACCTAATTTGATTTCCATTTGACCCGATTAGATTTCCTTAATTCAAGCTTGACTTGATTTTTTTGCTTTTGACATTTATTATATGTTTTGTATGCTTGAAGTGATGTTGTCTCCTTCCTTGTTTGCAAGAACTTTTATATATATATATATATATATATGTGTGTGTGTGTGTGTGTGTGTGTGTGTGTATGTATGTATCCTTTTGTATTTATATATATAGGTTCATATACATACTTCATTTATATATATATATATAGATTTGTGCTGACTTACATATTCACTATTTTATATTGACATATATAAATATATATATACTTATTTACTAATTTATATAACATATGTACCTATACATTTACCTATATTACTATACATATTTAAAAACGCTCATGTTCACATATATATAGATATATGTGTATACATTCCCATATGCACTCATTTTATAGACATATACCCATATAAGTATGCATACAGATATATATATTCTTAAGTTTTAAATTGTCATTTTGGAGTTTATACATCCAGGTGTGTGTGTATATATGAATATAGATATTTATTTTCATATACTATACTTTTATAACCATATATATCTAAACTCACATATTCATATATTTTTAATCATCAAAAAGCTTACATATATTTATACATTTACGGATATTTGTCTTAATTTAAATGGTGGAGTCATATATATTATTTATTCTTTCTATAAGGTTTATCATAACCAGAGATTTATAAGCCAATATTTATTATAGTTTTTAAGCCATTTATATACCCAAAATTTTAATTATCAGAATTTTATTTGTTTGACTTATAAAATCAGTATTCCAATGATTTAATTCAGTTAATTACCCAATTAACAGGCTAAAAATCTGGGTCATCACATTCCTCCCCCCTTTAGAACTTTTCGTCCTCGAAAAGGAACGAAGCGAGAATTATAATTTACTGTGTATTTTAGTTAAATTATTCTTTAAACATTTTAACTCTTTCACTCTTTTTTTTTAAATTTTAGAACACTTTAAAATCTACATAATATTACGAAAATAGTTTTATAAAAATACTTTTCATAACTCGATGTCTCAACAAGTTCATCCTTGTTCTTACCGAAATTCAGTCAAACGTTGATCAGGCGTAGGACTGAAAATCTATAAGTACTTAGTAAACCCGTTTTCAACACCTAGTGAAAATACTTGGAAAACATGTTTTTTTTCCTTTTTGCGAGAATGCCTTAGAAATCATCACCCCCTCCATGGATTGCAGTTAGCCCGATGATTACGTCGCCATCCCGGCGAAAACCAAAGAAAACTTTAGGCATCCGCACCCCTCGATTTCACCATGGAACCTCTACAGATCGCAGGTACACCCAGGGTTATGTTGCCATCTTGGAAAAAACCATGTAAATGTAAGCATCAGCGCCCTCGAATTTCGCTGCCAAATGAAACTTCACCACATAGATCGTAGACTACACCAGTCGAGTCCCAATGTAGCCTGTAAGCACTCACTGCCACACAACTTTCGCTATGGACCATATAGATCGCAATCTACTGATGTGTCGTCACTCTCCCAGCGAAATCAAACGTAGAATTTAGGCAATTACTGCCCCTCGACTTACGCTATGGAAACGCAGTAGATCATAGTTACACCAGAGTTACACTGTCGTCACACCATACCCCCAATGTCTCTGTAGGCATCAGCGCCCTCGACTTTCGCTACCCCAATCACAATCCACATGAACTACAGTTTAGTTCGGACATCCTCTAGGATCAAAATTTAGAACCCCCCTTAGGGCTCAAGGCAGAACCACCCAGTGGATCTCCTAATATAAGTTTCACTCTAAATGGGAGCGCCTTTTTCCCCATAGCATTCTCAAAACATTTTATACTATACACATATAGTATCTTTCAAAACATACTCTTTATATGTATCACATATAAACTTCAAAATCGATATCTCAAAAATCAATAGTTCTCAAACTTGGCTTTCCAAGTTCCAAAAATTGATTTTTCCCAAAATCAAAAGCCTTTAAAAAATCAATTGGTTCCACTCTGACCAGTTTGAAATTTAGAAAATAGTTTGAATAGTTTAAAATAGTTAAGTAGTTGCAAAATAGTTAATAGTTGTAAAATAGTTAAATAGCTAATACAAGATAGTTTGAGTTTTAAAAAGAAAGGTTGTATAGTAAATAGCTTGGAAAAATATATTTAAGACAGTTTATATTAAAACAATTTATTTGAAAATAATTTCAGAGTCAAACTGGTTCAATTTCCCAATCTCCAATTCAATCAATTTTTTATTTAAATCTCCATTTCCATTTAAATTGATTCAATTTCAATTCAATTTGAATTAACTTTGATTCCCATTCTAATTCAAATCAATTCCCATTTGAATTTAAACTTATTCAACTTCGATTACAATTCCAATTAATTCATTTCAATTCCACCTTTGAATTAATTCCAATTTCATTTTCATATTTTAAACCATCTCGATTTATACAAATTCAAGTTAAATTTTCAAATGTTGATTTAATCCCTTAAAACAAATTAAGCCCTAACATTTAATTTCACAACCCAAGTCTTTAAACCAATTTAATTCTGAGTCCAAATTTCTAATATGCATTTAAATTACCTTACTTAACTTATTTCAAGGTTAGAGTGAGAGTTCAAATCCATTCAAACAAATAAATTTTTGGGATCCAATTTATTTCTCAATTTTACTTCAAATTTTTAAACCCAATCCCTTTAAACAATTCCGGTTGATAAATTTACTTCTTTTTTTCAATCTTAAGTTCAAAGTGATTCCATTTCCATAAATCCCAAAAATCAAAGTCATTTAAATAGTTTCAAAATGAAGTTTTAATTCCATTTAATTTCAGCAATGGATAAATATCATTTCAATCCACTTCTTAATTCATTCAAAATAATCCATCTTACAGTTTCATATATGCTGTCAATAACAAACAGGATGATAGTAGGATATGTCAAAATAAATAAACATCCAAATTATCCAAAACATCAGTCAATAGCATTCATTACCAATTTCCAGAACTCAAACCCGTTTTGAGATTACACATAACTCCCTTTTCAATTTAACCCATTTAACTTCCCTAAGTTAAATCCCAATTCCATCTTGAAATTTTCCAATTTCAGATTATAGGTCCAGACTTATTTAACTTTCCCTAAGTTAAATTTCCAATTCATTTAATCCATTTAGCCCTACTCAATTTAAATTTTCCATTTCAAAATTAAATTTTCTTTCAATCTCACTTCCCATATTATAAGTTCATAAACTTATTTCTCTTTGGGTTATACTCTCATATTCCGGGGGAAATTCAGAATTCAACACTTATATTTATTTCATTTGCACACCAAATTGTACCCTCAATTTTTGAACCCTTCTTGGTTTTTATATCAAAACAAATTCCTTTTAAAATTTTCAAAACAACTCTCGTTTTTAAACAAGATTCTTATATTTAAAAAAGATTCTGAATAATATTATTTATTGTTTCCTTTAATACTTGAAACAATTCCCAATTTCTCTGGGCTTAGACTTAAAACTTCACGATTTAGATCCATTTTAATCTATAAGTCATACTTATCTAAATTGTTACTTCCCTAAAACATTTCATTCAGCTTTATCATTGTTTATTTTAAAAATAAACATCCCTTTTATTTAGACATACCAATCAATTTATGATTATTATCATATCTAGAAATGATACACACTATATATTCCATTATAATTTATTGGAAAAATATAAGCGGGGTAAATTTATTTTATTTCAATACATTTAGAAAAACACTTCTATAAATTTTCAGAATTTTAGGCCCCGTTTGGTTTCGTTTTGAGTTGTGTGTTTTGTGTTTTCAACATACACTACAAAATACAAGAAAATGTGGGAAATTTTTTACAATTCTTAGTCATCGCGACGATGGACGGGAAACGGAGGAGATGAATTTTTTTCCATCCTTTTGTTATGTCACAAAATACGAAAAATCAAATAAACTTGTTTTCTATTTTCTATGTTAGTTTAATTTTTCAAAATTGTGTGTTTTTCAACAATACATAAAAAATGCGAATTTTTCTTTAGACGAAAACACAAAACTAAATATAGCAAACCAAACGGGGCCTTAATTTCTAGTTTGAATCCATTTTAACTTAACTTATTTGTATAGTTAATCCTTACCCAAGTTTCTATTCGGTTATATGTGTTTTACCACTTAAATCTTATAATCTTATTTAATTTTAATAATCAAAAACCAATTATATTAATATACTACAATAATTAGAAAAACTACTTCTTTATATATCAAAATTTAAGCTTATATAAAAATCATTTTTAAAACCGTTTTTAAAATCATTATATAAGAAAATAACAAGTACGCTCTCATATAATACACTCAACTCATTCTAGGGTACTGCTGACCCTATCTCTAATGAGTAATCCCCACCAGAGCTAAGGTTCTCGCTTAACCTTTCAGCTTTGATACCAAAATGTAACGGCCCGAAAGATTTTCGACCCCGAAAGTCGACACTAATACGTCCACTATATAGAGTGCCGAGCAATCGAGTGCCGAAAACCCCAGACTATTAGGGTTAAGAAGAAAAGGAGGTAGAAAAAGAACAGAAAACACATCACAGAATCTCACAATCGCAGCGGAACAAAATATAATATACAAATAGCAGCATTTTATACAAAGAAAAGCTGTAACCGTCAATCTACATACAAGATATCAGAGTACAATAATTTGGACAGTTATAATAACTTGTCCTCAACTACTAGATAAAATAGTCTATATACACAGCGGAATATACTCGATACGTCTCTGCCATCCAGCTCATCTCCCGACCTCTAAGCGTTAACCTGAAAATCTGTAATACTCGGTCTGAACCGAGCATTACAATAAAGTAACACCCGAGTCAGGCCGGAAACCAGCATGAGTAAACCCATTTGATATGAAATACTAAAGTTATAAAACTTCTTTGGAAACCAGGGTAACTCATACATCACTACGAGTCCCTGTCACGTTATAGCCAAACCCTTATTATGCAAATCCATAGATATATAAAGTGATATCTAAGTACCGTTACTTAATTTAATTGGTCAGATTACTCAATTTTATTCAATTCAGGCCTATAAGATTCTATATTCAAATCCATAAAGAATTATAATGCTTATAAAATCGAAGTGGTTCCGGATATCGCTGATATCTGATCCCAGCCTCTTCGAATCCAAATAACAACTTTAAGAAAAAAAGTAAATTGTTTAAGATAAACAAGTTTATTACTTTGGGTGACAGTATTTCTTATGACAATTTACCACAGATGTTTTTTTCAAATAAAACGTATTACCATTTCAATTATTTTAATTTTGAAAACAAAACCCCACAGAAATAAGCAAAAGATATAGATCGTTAACCCACTTAACGATCTATAATCAATATCTAAACGATTTACTCATGATTTTAGTTCACTTTGATTAACCGTATTCATTTATACTTAAAACTAAATTAATTACAAATTTAAACAATTTATCAAAAAAATCAAATATTATAAAGTACTATTCATTTATTCATAAGTTTAAATTCAATAATAATAATGATTTATTTCCATATAATTGTCTCTTTACAAAATATGTTTTCACACAAAAAAGAAATTAGGAATTATTTATGTATACTTATATATTCTACTCCTTCTTCTTTTTTTATTTTTTTTCCTTTCTATTATTATTTTTTCATTTCTTCCTTATTTTATTCTATCTTATGCCTCTTCTTCTATTTCCTTTTTACACCCTATTTTTTCTTTTCTTTCCTATTTTCTATCCCTATCTTTTATTTCCTTTTCTTATTTCTTTTACTTTTCTATTTTTTTCCCTTTATTTCTTACTTTCCCTTTACTTCCGGCCCACCTTCTCTTTTCCGGCCCACCTTCTAATTCCTTTCTCCTCCCCTCCTTTACTTCCTGCTACCACTTGAATTTCCTTCCCCTGCGCAATTTTTGCCATGCACGAATTTTTTCCGTGCACGTGCACACGACGATGAAGCTTCGCCGGCCACCTCCAAACCTTTCCCCAGTCACCTCCGACCACCTGATTACCTAGCCGCCCCAAGTTTTCGACGACGCACCTAAAAATCAACAAGTCAGACTCGAACCTACTCCCAAGCAAAGGGACCACCACCTTCCTCGTCTTGTCCAGCCTCCTCCGACCACCGAAGATCCCCAAAATTCGCCGGCACCTTCGCCATGGCCTTCCCTTCGATTTTACCATACCGCAGCCGTCAATTTCCCCCACGTCGCCGCCATTTCCAAAAACCCGACCACGTCCAAAAGTGAGCCTAAAACCCTACTTCGCATTCGACCCGCCTCCACGATCACCTATAGGTCATCGAGTCATTTTTCGTGGGCTTTCCACTACCCTAGCCTCCTTCATGCCAAACCATTTACCACGAAATTGGCCATGACGATAGAATTTACCACTTCGACCAAAGCTGTTCATCTCACCCTTCCTCACTCACTACCCAGCTATAAATCGCCAATCCACTCTAAAAAATCAGCGTTTTCGATTGCAAACCCAGTTATGTGGTCCAGAGATTTAATTACGATACTCAAATTTTTGCCATTTAAAAGCTATCTAAAGACGTTCGTATTTTCCTACTCCTTCACCTTCTAATACCATTGACAACAAATTTTAAAGTAACCCATATTCAAAAACAGACACATTTTCTTTTGAAATCAGGAGTTAAAACCATTTGGTTAGGGAGCTAGAGAATTTTAAAGTTGAAATATCTTAACTGTTTTAAAAAAACAACAGAGGTGATGTACAGGTTCTTTGAGTCATTGGTTGTTCAAGCATATCTGGACATATGTATACATATATAAGACCTAGATACTTATTTACACATGAACCTTAACATAATCAAAAGTTCATTCAATTTCCAGGTATGCCGATGCCTACATAGTTTCAAGAAAATAAGATAAAGTTTAACTCGCCTTGTCCTTTGAAACAGTACTGTTTTGAAAAAACGTTTTGCTGCTTGCTTTTTTGTTTTGATCTTCTCTTGCTCAATTGTTAATTTTGGTTTGTTTAAGATCTTCCTGTTGAGTTGTTTCTGATTTCCTTCAGTTTGTAATGGTAGTATTATTATTCTCTTTTTTTTAACTGGTTCGAACGAATGAAAAAAAGAAGGCAAGGAAGTATAAATAGAGAGAAAGGTGCATCCTTCTTCTTGTATACAGTAACTGCTATTTTCACATTTCTTTTGATTTTTATTTTATTTAATCTTTTCTTATTTTCTAACCTGATTTGATTTCCATTTGACCTGATTGAATTTCCCTAATTCAAGCTTGACTTGATTTTTTTGCTTTTGACATCGATTATAAGTTTTGTATGCTTGAAGTGATGTTGTCAAGAACTTTTATATGAATTTATATATGTATATGTATCCTTTTGTATCTATATACATATATATATATATGTTCATATACATACTTCATTTATATATATATATATAGATTTGTGTTTACTTACATATTCACTATTTTATATTGACATATATAAATATATATATATATATATATATATATATATATATATACTTATTTACTAATTTATATAACATATGTACCTATACATTTACCTATATTACTATACATATTTAAAAACGCTCATGTTCACATATATATAGATATATGTGTATACATTCCCATATGCACACATTTTATAGACATATACCCATATAAGTATGTATACAAATATATATATATATATATATTCTTAAGTTTTAAATAGCCATTTTGGAGTTTATACATCCAGGTGTGTGTGTATATATATGAATATAGATATTTATTTTCATATACAATACTTTTATAACCATATATATCTAAACTCACATATTCATATATTTTTAATCATCAAAAAGCTTACATATATTTATACATTTATGGATATTCGTCTTAATTTAAATGGTGGAGTCATATATATTATTTATTCTTTCTATAAGGTTTATCATATCCAAAGATTTATAAGCCAATATTTATTATAGTTTTTAAGCTATTTATATACCCAAAATTTTAATTATCAGAATTTTATTTGTTTGACTTATAAAATCAGTATTCCAATGATTTAATTCAGTTAATTACCCAATTAACAGATGCTAAAAATTCGGGTCGTCACAATTTGAGTCCGCACTAGAGTGGTCGTGTGAACGATACTAGTTCGGAAGTGAAATTGTGTGATCGAGCGAGCGATTAGATTTGATATTGCGTGCGGATGATATATGTATATCGTATGGTTTTACTAAACCAAATGTTGGAAATTGAAGTTTCAGAATAATATGATTTTGAATTATATGATTGGATATCATTGGTAAATAAGATGCAGGTATATAAAAGCAAGAGTTAATTTGATGCTTTTGATTTCGTAAGAAAAATTGGGTTGCCCAACAAAAAGGTACACATTTAAATTGTTGTTTGAATTGGATGATTTTATGATTGAGCCACTTGGCTTTTGTTTTCTTTTGTGGGTTGGGGCCCTGAGTTGCGATTCATAGTTGTTTCGATTGAGCCTCGCAAAGGAGACACTGGTGAAATTTTCATAAATTAAGGCGTTAGAAAATTTTCGAGGAATTTTGAAGAAAATTTTAGCAACTAAAATTTGATTTTGAGTTACAACTCGAAAGGATTAGAGGGATAATATTAGTGGAAATCTATGGATGAATTTAGAATTTAGTAAAAGTAATAACAAGGTTTCAACAAATTAGTTTTGGAAAGTTAAAATCTTAAAAGGATTTGGTTAATTATTTCAGCTAATTGGTTTTAAAAAAGTGAGGAGTTGGGTATTCTTTCTACCTTGGCAATTTCGAGGACGAAATTCTTTTTAAGGGGAAGAATGTAACGACCCAGAATTTTAGTCGTTCGAAATTGGAATATTTAATTAATTTTAAATACTGACAAGTTAATTTTATAAATTAAATAACTTGAATTTCAAAAATAGTGATTTATTGGATAATTTAATTGTTGAATTTAATAATGAAATCGTTTAAATAATTGAAATCTTGGATTTTTATTTGGATAAAAATGATTTAAAGGCTTATTTAATTTTTATTAATAAGAATGAAGATAATGAAAACTTTTAAAATTTGTTTTAAAAGTGATTTAACTAATTTTGAAATTAACTCGTTTTAATTAATATATAAAAATAGCCTTCCGGGGCACAATCTTGGATTTCAACGAAACCAGTGTCATTGGGTCCCTAATAATGAATTATAATACGCCATCAAATTTCATAGAAAGTAGATGTACCGTTTGGCCATGCGAGATAGAAACGCGTTGAAATTAATATTGAAAATTTAATATAATAATTGGGTTTAAAAAGCTATCTTCTCCATACGATTGAATTAGGTCCCGAAACAAGTTCCATTGCATTCGGAATAGGGGTATAACATATAGAACGCCAGCCGGCATGCCTCGATTGGGGTCCATAATTATATAGCTAGATAATTTGAATTTTAAATAATATTTTTTTAACATTTGACCATACACTGTTTGACCTATCATTTCCAGCCCTGACCTATGTCTGTTCGCCCGTACCTCCCCCACGTTCCACTACGTCCCTTCTCTCTCGTTATCTAGCTCTGCGTATCAGGAAAGAAAAAAAAAGAAGGAACTTCAAAATTTTATATCTCAACATTTACTCAACAAAATAATCTAAAACAAATTTTAAAATTCTTGTTTTGGTGAGAGTTTCAATCTGAGATGCTTATCGAGGGGTGTAGCGACATTTTTGGGTGATCGACTTTTAGGGCAGCGGCTAGGGTTAGATAATTCTCGAGTTCTGGTCATCAATTCGAGGAATGGAGTTATTTTTCGACTTCGTGGTGGTTTGGCGCACCTACGGCCGTGATTTTGAGGCGCGCGACTTTAGGATGGGAAACATGACACAGGCATGGTTGCAATACTAGGAAGCATGGTCGCGATTTTGAGGGGAGGGCGAATTTGAGTTATTGGGTATGGGAAGGTCGTGTTCGACGAGAGGAGTTCATCGACGAAGGCGGGTCGTCGTTTAGCGGAGCGATGCTCCGTATCAGTTGAAAGTGCATGCGCGTTTTGGGAAGTTAAAGGCTTAAATGGATTGGTAAGTTATTTCAACTAATTGGTTTTAGAAAAGAAATGGGTTTGGGCATTTTTCATATCTTGGCAATTTCGAGAACAAAGTTCTTTTAAGGGGGGAAGAATATAACGACCCAAAATTTTGGTTTTTGATTTTGTAATATTAAATTGATTTAAATATTAAAACGATCGGTTTAAAATGTTGGATAATTCAAAGTTCCAAATATTGTGATTTTATTATAGTTAATAATTGAAATTCAAATACTGTAACTATTAAAATATTTTAATTGGGGGATTTAATATTTAATAGGAATTCAAATAACTAGATTTTAAATTGAATATCAATTCAATTAATTTAATGGGCTAATTTAACTCATTTTAAATGAATAGATAATAACGATGAATTCAACCATTAATTCAATTACAGTAATAACAGTTCAAATAAATAATCGGGAAATAAATTTTTATTTTTACGACTTGATCTCTTTTGACGTATTTTTAATTTAATTAATGTAATTTTTCCATAATTTTTAATTTGGAAAATATTAAAATTTCTTGTTTGACGTTTTACGAGTATATGGCAGCATTTCTATGATTTTTCAGAAATCAATAACCGGTAATAACCGGTGTATATTATTATTGTTTTGAGGTCACGTCATTGTTCTGAGTGCGACTGTATTTTTGTTCTATCTTTCGGGATCCGTATGTTAAGGGCAATCTGTATGGCGGAGTACTACAAATAGTTCTTTCATATTATTATTTTGTTAAAAAAATCAAATACTAATTTGATGGGAGGTGTGTTGGGTACGTAGTAGACATTTCGATGGCTCGAGAAACATATTTGTTATGAGTTAAGCAAACATAATCGTTTGTTCAGTGAAGCAAAAGTAGAACTTACATTAAAGGATAAATAAATAAATGCTTCGTTTGTCTTCCTTCCTATTCTACTCTTCGTATACAATCTTCAGCAGAGCAAATGAAAATGGCCGACCAATATATAAAAAAAAAAATGAAAAGATGATAACTTGAAATCAGTAGTGCGTAAATCTTAATGTTGAAACACACTGGGAGGGTGCGGCTTCTATCTTGGTTCTACAGTAAGGCATAACCCTTGATTATGGTTTAGATTTGCATTCGATTCGAATTCATGGTTGCTAGGGGGTTCTTTGACGAGATTATGGGGAGATGCAACCTCGATTTTTGGGTCGCGATAGTTCGTACGGTTGCTGAGAGGGAGGCCGAGTCACGTTTTGTTGGGTGGGTTCGGGTTAGGCCTAGGGTTGAATAAGCATGGATTCGAGTTTTAGGTGGGTCGTGGATCACTATCCGAGCTTATAGGTGGTGCGATGCTGCCTTGGGAGTCGAGATGTGTGCACGACCTGAGGTTGTGTGCAGGTCAAAATCTCTAGGCGTTTGCGAGTTCAACATGGTGGGGGGGTTTGAGATGAGGTCGCGAAGAGTTTAACATTGGTGGAGTCGGGTAGAATGTCGTGGTGATGGATGGGTGTAGTTAACGGAGAGGAAGTGTTCGACGAATTCAAATTCGAGTGTTGTTAGGTAATCAATGATCTGGATTGTACGGCATGTATGGTGGAGGAGCAGTTGTTTCGCGTATTAGGATGTGGCTTGAGTATATAACCGGTGGAGAAGAAGTGTTATTATGGGATAATTAGTTTAATATTTTAAATTAGAGTGTATTTAATTATATTTAAAATCAGTCATTTATAAACTGTGTAGCTTTCTCATACTTGATCCAAATCGAACGTGGTCCGTCATGTTACGCTCATAGCTTCGTTAAATACACAATGGAATCGAAGTTTGTTGAGATTCAAGCTAATGGAATTTCACGTTAAAATCGAACGCGTTCGATTTTTGACGGAACCGGAACGTGAAAGCGACAATTGGAACTCTGGTGAGTTAAACTCACCTTTCTGATTTACCAGTATATTATTTTGTAGATTAAATTTATTGATACTTTTTGAATTGATTCAGTTGGCTGATTGATTGGATATGATCTCGGATGACGATATAACATCTTGAAATGCTATTAGATTGTTTGAATCAGGCCTAGGATCACGATATAACATTTTGAAATGCTATTAAATGTTGTTTGAGTTTATTTTTAACTTCCAAGTATTGAATCATATATGGAATTGATAAATAAAATTGATTTAGTTACGTTATTTAAATAATAATATAGTTAATTTAAATATATTATGTTGGTGTTATATATTTGGCCAAATAAACACCGTTAAATAATAAATGAAAGAGTTTTATTGTGAATGACATTTGGTTAGCGGAATAAATCCTCATTCTGCTATTAGATTAATTTGGACATTTATTTAAGTGTCAGTTGATTTATACTGGATAATTGATGTGTTAACAATTGATTGTTAATTAAGGATTTGATTTACATATATGCCTGTTTGTAGATATATGTAATGTGACTTGGAAAGTAAATTGAAATTAAATGGTAGCGTGTTAAGTACCATTGTGATTGTTAAGCCCCTTTTTCAGAATTTGAAAAGTTACGAATATTGTTTAACTTCAAATTTTATAATTTGAAGTAAAAGGTTTTATTTAATTATTATATATACAAATTGTTTTGTTTAATAATTATTTTACGAATGTTTTGTAAAATCATTTCTTTAGTAAAGTTAATTATGGTTTAAAATTAATTGTTTATTTGATCGTTTAAAGATAATAAATTATTTTATTATTAGTTATTTAAAACTAGATAATTATTTCATTAATAATAATACTATCTAAAAGTAAATTAATTTTATTTTAAAGTTGATTAAATTTATTTTACTATATTAAGATTTTTTTTAAATGTTAAAGGTTAAATTATTATATTATTAATATATGTTTTAAAAGTATTTTTATATTATTAAAAATGGTTAAGATATTTTTATGACGTTTAAAATCTTATTTATTATAATTATGTAATAAATTATTTATAAAAGAAATCCTTTATGTAAAAGAATTGGTTAAAGGAGTTTATAAATTTGAAAGAGAATTGAAATATGAAAAGGGAAGTTTTACAAATAGTTTGAGATTTATAAAAGAATATTTCTCTAAATTAAACTTTGAAATTTATAAAGAAGTTTTATAAATAGATTTGGAATTATTTATAAAATAGATAAATTTTTAGAAAGAAATGGTTGATTTTCATAGCGTAATTCGAAGGGGCAGAGATTGGCTACAGTTTGTTATGAATTCGCTAGGATAGCGACGTAACCATTGTGCAAACTGCGATCTATGAAATTTCATGGCGTAATTCGAGAGGCGGAGATTGCCTACGTTAAGTTTGGATTTCTCTGGGGTAGAGACATAACCATTGAGCTGCGATCCATGGTCGATACCGAATGGTGATTTCCATATTTACTTTAAAAAGTTTTCAAATATTTTTGAAAGGAATGGGTTGTGAATATACTTATTCCGGTAAGATAAGTATATAACTATTTTTGCTAAAGAGATTCAATTTATTAAAATTGAATTAAATGAGGCTTAGTGATTTCAGTGGGAAATGTAATCTTTTGTTGAATGTTTTTTTATTTGATAGTTAAATAACGGACTATCAAACCTTCGTCTAAATATGTAATCCTTCTTAATTTTGGTGGTAGGGAAGCAATTCCCTACTTAACACCGAAGGATTTCAACTCTAGAAATATCTAGGAGAAACACGGGAATTATATGGTACAGTTACCATCGGTGATGCTATACTATACGTATAAACTAGTTTGTTCTTCTAGGATAAATGATAAGGAGATCCATCCACTTAAAGGGTTAGGGGGTGATCCCCGCTCTTAGGTATTGTCTGATTATTTCCTAAAGAACTGGTATTGAGCATTCCAGAAAAATCGACGATTGGTTTATGGAGCGCCCGGGAAGCGGAAGAGTGTACTCGTAAGTGATGACTCAAATCTGTAACCACTCCGAAACCATATACGGTTCTATGGAGGAGTTAATGGTTTGGTTATCGTAAGGTAAAAACTCGTCCGTATTTATGTGCAGCGTGGTCTTACGAATACCTTTATTTTGGAAAGAGTTTTGGTAACTTTAAAATCAAATTGGGTGTGTTTTTCTCACGCTGGTTTACCAGACTGAACCGTGTGTTATTATTTTATAATAATGCTCATGTCAGACGGAGCATATTATAGATTAGTTTGGATGCTTGGAGCTTCAAAAGACGAGTTGGAGGCACAGAGATGTATTCACATAGATGGTTATATTTTCCGCTGTATTCATTGGTGTGTTATCAGCAAATTGTGAGGACAGACTGTTATAACTGTCCAGGCTAAAATAGGTTAGTATACTCTGATTGATGTTTATATATATACATATTACAGTTTTGCTTTTGTGTAAAGACTTGTGATATATTATAGATTATTCGTTCCGCTATGAGATTCTATGTTGTTTAGTTTTCTTCTTATCTTCTTTCTTCTTCTTTTCCCCTAACAATCGGGTTTTCCGACAATCTATTTTCTCGGCATGTGATATAGTGAATGTATTAGTGTTGATTTTAGAGGGTCGAAAATCCCGGTCGTCACACAAACCCTATTAGATATGGTTCATTCCTTGGTGAGTAAAGTTGAGTTACCTCTTTCTTTTTTAGGATATATGCCAGAAATAGCAATGCATATACTGGATTTAATACCTGCTAAATCTATGCCTAAGATGCCATATGAGATGTGGCATGAGAAGAAACCCCACCTCAATTATTTGTAAGTGCATGGTTGTCTGGCATACGTTAAGAAAGTTTGCCCAGATCGGCCCTGTGTAAGTTTATACGATATCCTAAGAATTCTAGATGGTATATTTTCTATAACACAAAGGAACAAAATGTTATTATTTCTGCACTTGGTGCCATTTTAAAAATGCTTTTTTGTTAAAAGAAGTTAACAGAGAAGTTGTAGACTTGGATGAGATTCGAGAAATAACACAGAGGCTGATCCAGTGGGAGAATAAAATTAAGTAGTATATGAAAACATGCAACCTATTAGAAGGTCTTATAGGGAATCTCATGCACCAGAGAGATCTACGGTTTTCTCGTAGAGGGCGAGAAAGAGGACCGTGTCTTAGAAGATGATACTCCTCTCTTATTCCAACAAGCACTACAAAGTAAAGACCCTACACTCTGGCTTGAAGCTGTGAAATCTGAAATGGATTCCATGTATGAAAAAAAATTATGGACTTTAACTGACATACCAAAAGGGATAAGAATCATCGACTGCAAATGGATTTGTTTAGAAAAAGCTACATGCAGATAGATAGACAAAGACTTATAAAGAAAGACTAGTTGCAAAAGGGTTTCATCAAATTCAAGGTATTGATTATGATGACGCGGTTTCACCTATAGTCTTTCTTAAGTCCACTTGGATAATGCTAGTCATTGTCACATTCTTTGACTATGAAATATGGAAAATGGACGTGAAAATGGCATTTCTAAATGATGATTTAGAAAATACTGTTTACATGTCTCAGCTCGAGGGTTTCGAGGTTAGTGGAAACGTGGGAAAGGCTTGCAAATTGTTAAGATCAAATTATATTCTTAAATAAGTTTCAATATGTTGGAATATGTGTCTTGATAAAGTAACTAACATTTTGGCTTTTATCAGAACATAGAGGAAGTGTGCATATATCAAAAGGAACAAGGAAGTGCTATAGAGTTCTTAGTTCTATATGTTGATGAGTTACAATTTATTGGAAACATAAATTGCTTTGTTGCAATCAATGAAAGCATTGTTATCCAAAAACTTATCCATGAAGGATTTGGAAGAAGCGGCCTATATACTAGGTATTCAAATCTATAGAGATAGATATAAAAGGTTGCTCGGATTGTCCGAATCCAAGTACATATATACAATATTGAACATGTTTAGTATGGAGAATTCCAGGCATGCAAACATTCCCAAGAAATATGGATTCATCCTTTCAAAGAACGACGCTCCTCATACCGATGAGGAGAAAGAGCGTATAAAGAGGATACGATATGCATCTAGGTGGTTCCATTATGAACGATATGCTATGTACCAAACTAGATATGGCTTATGCAATAGGATGCGTAATTTGATACCAATCTAATCATAGAAAGAAGCACTGGACCACTGTAAAATGTATACTTAAGAAATACTTAGGACTTATTCCTTATATATGGAAACGAAGACCTTCTTATGAAGGGGTATATAGATTCCAGCTTCCAAACTGATATCAACAATAGTAAGTCTTTATTTGTTTATATCTTTACATTAAACGGTGGGGCTGTTACTTGTAAAAGTTCTAAATAGGAAATGGGAGCTAATTCAATAATGGAGATCGAATACATCACCCTTAATGAAGCAGCGAAAAAAGCGGTATGAATGCGCAAATTTTTGTTTGAGCTTAGAGTGATTCTGAACATTGAAAATCCAATGAAATTGTTTTAACAATCATGTGATGCAGATCGTTAAAGAACCAAGAGCTCACAAGAAATCAAGGCACGTTCTTTGTAAGTTCTCCATATTAGAGAATTTGTAGCTAATAAAGAAGTAATGATTGATATCATAGGTACCAATGATAAGGTAGTAGATTCATTCATGAAGGAACTAGCTCGGTCAGTTCTCAGCAAACAGATCGAAGGGATAGGATTGAGATTCCATACGTGGCCCCAAGTGCAAGTGGGAAATTGATGGTGTTAGGGATATACCTTAGGGTTAATTTCGTAATTTATTGTAAATTATTGACCCTATAATATAATCTTAATCAAAATAAAAGGTGTTTTCTTAACATTATACACTTGTTGTACTATGTTGTGTTAATTAATTATTTAATTAAGTATATATAATAGAAAATCCTTAAATAATGTGTTATGTGATAGCAATTACATAGTGTTGTAATCTTGAGAAATTTAATACATTAAAAATAACATATTGTTTTAAATATTCCAAGTCAAGACGTTTCGAGATGGGATATCAATACATCCGCTGAGATTAAAGTACATAACACTCTCCAAATGTTGGACAGTGTATTACTCAAGGCTATTGGGGGCACTAAGGGGTTAAATACATATAGTTATTGGATAACCATGAAATTACTCACTCGAGAGTTTTCTGTTGGTTAATATTACTAAGGTTAGTCAAATAGAAAATTACGAAGTGACAAGTTCTCTCGACTTGAGAATGCTGTAGAACTTCAATCTGGACACTCCACTTTGATTATTGTAACAACCTACAAATTTATCACTTTGATAAATTATATTTATTTTTAAAATATTTATAAGATTTTTTAACATAGATTATGATGTTTTGAATAATAAATAATAATGATAATAAGTATTTAAAAAATATATACTTTGGAAAAATAGCGATAAAATGATCAAAAACCGTTTTATTGATAAACAGCTCTATAATCGTCAAACGTCATGCACGGAGCTGGATACATACACTTATTTTTATAATTGAATAATAATATGAAATAAAATTATTTATTTTATTTTTGGAAATTAAATGTATTTACGACACCATTAGTGATGCCCTTATATTTAAATATTGATTTATGTATTTAAATTTGATGATTTAATAATCATCTTAATTATTTAAATAATGGTTTTAAATGATTATAATTCGTTTTAATTAGTTATAAAGTAATTAACGAATGATTTATAATAATTTTATAAAGATACATACATACATACATACATACATACATACATACATATATATATATATATATATATTTGATTTGAAAATATAAGGAAAAAGGATATCGCTTTATCGATATAATAGCGATTTTTGTAAATAATTGTTAATATTGATTTATATGGTTTTATAATTCACATGAGATCATTTTAATTTATTAATAATGATAAGAAATTAGTTTTCAAATTTTGTTTACAATTATATGTACTTTAATTAATAAGTGAAAATGCGACTGGGAATCGGTTTTCCGATTTTCAACGGTTTAACGAACGGAAGTTGTTCAAAGTCGGTGCAACATTGTTTATTCTCTTGTGCAAATACATATACGTATATATACATGTCACATGCACACATGAAAAAAAATAAACATACAAATATACATTTACACACATATATATATATATATATACACATATACATATGAAAATATCTAAGATATTTTCCATCTCCTTAATACTTAAGCAACCCAAAGTCAACTCTTTCACCCTAAATACATACACATACATGTCACATGTGCACATATACATATAAATACACATATGTATATATATATATATAACCAATATCTAGGTATTTTAGTTTGCTTACTACTTAAGCATCCACAAAGTCAATACACATGTTTGGATAAGATGGAAATGATGGCAAGTGGGTCGGTTAGTTCGGCTGAATTGATGGGGTAATGTGAGGAAATGATGAAGGGAAGGTGATGGTAAGTAGTTCTATGATGGATGATGAAATATCATGATATTTTGCTAAAGTACTTAAGGGTTAAGGCTTCTCTTCCTATAGATATACACCTAAATACCTATATATACATATATACACACACACACATACACATACACACACATATACATCCATATATACATACAAATGACATGCACACATGTGTGTGTATATAGCAAATATCTTAGATATTTATCATACAAAATCAAATGAATCTTTACCAAAACCAAAGCACAACACATGTCATGCCTAGAGGCATTGCTTAATGGCTAAGGAGGGAGACAAAATATGAAGTGAGGTAAGGTGAAAGGGGGGATTTCAGGGCCGAAGTGATGGCACATGGAGGAGGTGGTGGTGGTGATGTGAGAGCATATGAAAATATCATGATATTTATCTCAAATTTTTGCCTATAAAATATAAATACAAGGCCTTACTCTCTCATTTCTTCACATTCCTAAGCTTATTCTTCTCCTTCCTTGAGTGCTTTAATGGCCTCCTTCTCTAAGAAAATAACAAAGAAAAATAAAGGCTAAAATAGTTCTATATGTAAACAATGTCGAACCAGTTCGAAAACAAGTCCAAACTTCACCCTACCACCACTACAACCCACGACCCACCCCATATCCATGCTTGACCAAGCCCATCTCTACTTGCAAGCTTAGGCCATGGCTTTCCAAAGGTCTCGGGCTTGATTCCATAAGCTTTGATTCGATCATAGCGAAGCTATAGCGAATTTTCCTAAGTTTTATATCCAATGAAGGTGAGAAACCCTATATATATAATGATGAAATGATTCACGTTTAATAAACGCCGAATATCACAAAGAGAATCACTTTCCTTTAATAAATAAAATGTTGTGTATGAGATTGTTAAACCTGTTTAAAAATGGTTTAAAATGATTTAGAAATGTTTTATAAACATTTAAAAATGTTTCGACAAAGTTTGGAAAGAATATGAAAATTGAGTTAAAACAGGCGCGTCGCGTAACGGTAGTTCGCGGTTCCGCACTGTAGAAAGTTAAATCCATTTATGTGATGGATTCGAAGTCAGAATTTTTTGTAATAAGAATTTTTAAAAATCTTATAATCATAGTTTTCAAACAAAAGAAAAGGATCGAGATTTCATTTAATAGATTTTGAAATATGAGCAAAACAAGTTTTCAAAATAGTCGCGGTTTGGCAGTTTGAAAACCAAAGTGATAAATTCTTTAAAAATATTAAATAAATTCTTTAAATCTTTTAAAATGTTTTTAAAGAGATTTGAGTTATAAAAATGGAATTCTAAATGATAGAAAAGTCATTTTGATAAAATAAGCTTTAAAAGCACTATTCATAGCACTTTTTGCAGCACTTTTAATAACTTTTGAAATATGGCTTTGAACTTAATTATTCTTTCTCAAATCTTTTATACATGTTTTCAAATAAATAAGTGTTTTAAAGATGATTTGAGGGTTTTGTAATTTATTTTAAAAGGTTTAAGTAAATGATTAAAGAAAAGTGGTTAAAATCAAGTGATTTAATCTTGGCTCTAAAAGCCGATGAGTAGACTAGATTTTTCTATCCATGAGATCCGAATGTGAGGTGCTTAAACTAAGGAGGTGTTCAGGAGCAACCATTGTCCTGGCTCACCTGGCCTCTTTCCTGGCCGAGGAATAGATAAGGTTGAAATGTCGGAAATGAGGCAAGTATAAAAGGTTCAATTTTTCAAATTTAATTTAATACAACTTGGGTTGTATAGAGATAATCTTCTTACACTTGGTATTAAATTTTGAGGAGGGAATCCGTACTATCCGTGTGAATTTGAAAAGGTGATTTCACTGTTATTCAACCGATTGTAAACATTGAATGCATAAATTGATGTTGAGGAGAATTAGTATAATTTCTATCGACCCTTTTTAACTCAAAAAGGTTTTGCAATATGACTTACGAAAATGACTTGGTATTTCCAAAGTTAAAGAGAGGTTTAATGATTTCATATATACCAGAAATAAATGGTTTAAAGATATATATCTCTAGAAGATATTTATGATAAAAAAGAAAGTAATTAATCAAATGATAAGCACCTATTTACTTAATATCTTTTTATCGATGATTGGTTCGAAGGAACCGAGATCGGATTTGAGTGATTCTTATCTGAAAAACCTCTTCGAACCAATTTATATATTTGAAGTGAAGATATGGAATGATAGCAATATAGAATGAAGGGTTGCTTGTCACTAACCCTCAGGGGAAATTTCCCATACCATATATATGTGGCAGTAGTACCTTTATTTGATCTTCGATGCATGGGCTGCTCGCTACTAATCCTAGCGATGAATCCCGATAGGATATGGCAGGAGAGTTCCTTCGGTTTGTCCTATTTCTAGACAACTTGTATGGACAAATATACGACGTCACATTTCTAATCACATTGATTGATCTCTATAAAGGTATCATCTATTTGGTGGCAGAGAAGGCAACTTCTCTTAGCTTAACACTCTTTCCTGGGACATACGAGCTCAGGAGTTATACGTTTGTAGAAATCAGTTGTGTGATCATGGAATGGTAGTGTGACATTCAAAATAGAATATGCTATATGAAAGGTAATCGTTACCTAGGGCCTCATCACCCGGAAATGGCTTAAACAAGGCTTGTTGTAAGACTATATGGTTCGCAATCATTAGGGCATGGTCATCACCTTTCTAGATTCGTCTATATATGTTGAGTATGTTGTGTATGCTAAGAGAGCTCTCAGATAGGTTAGTAATGATCGGGGTGATGTCATATGCGGTTCTGTCGGCCACCATGTTGGGTCTGTGCATAGGCCGGTCTTGCCAGGTGCCGAGGTTTCAAAAGTTTTTGATCCTCGGTACATCCCTGTAGAGATGTATTGTACGAAAGGTAGTTCCTTACCTGCCATTTTATGGAAATCCATTCTCCAATAAGTGCCTTCAAATTTTATGTAGAACCTACTTTGTAGCTAGTATGCTAGAATTTAGTCAATGTAACAATTTTGGCTAAGATTCATAAGTTTATTTGAAAGTATTTTCAAAAGAATGTCGTAAAAACTAATATTACTAGATTTTGCATAGTAAATATTTTGGTTATCATAAGGTAAACACCCGTTCTGTGTTTATTTGCGGCGAGGTCTTATGAGATACCCTTGTTTTCCAATGTGTGTATTTTGAGTTTCTCATACCAGTCTCATGATTGACCCGGAGTTTATTTCCCTTTCCTTAAACTCTGGGTGCCCTATTTTTTTCGAGCAGCCTAGTAGTCAGGTTTAGTTAGAAGAAATCTGGAAGAGCTTGTAGCATGGAGTTAGAAGATTCTCCAGTAGACTAAACCTCTTTTTCACCACACTTGTGTACTTTTGTATTCCGCATTTATAAGGATAGATATTTATAACTGTCCATGTTTAACTCTGATAAATGTATTTAAAATTTCCAATATAAAGATATATATATATATATTGAAATAATATATGTTATTCCATTTGTGTAAGATTCTATTATGTCTTTGTTTTCTTTTACTCCATGATAATCCGCCTCTCAGGCACATGGATTTGTGGCACATGAATACCAAGGATGTATTAGTATCGATTTTTGAAGGTCGAGGAGGTGGGTCGTCGCAATTATGGTTAAGTCGTGGGATGGCGTCCATCAAACGACTATAGTTGGGTTTTAGTTGAAGCACCGGAAGTAAAACATTATTCAATAGAGAATTCACCTCCTCGGTTATATGAGGTTAATATTACAGTCAACTACAGTTAACTCAAAGTCAAAGTCTTTGGCCAAAGCATTACGATTAATAATAATTGTTATTGTTGAACCAAGGACGTTCTGTTTGGATTATTAAATAGTTTAATGTCGATGATATTGAAATTTTAACCAAAATCAATTTTCTTAAGTCCTAAAGTGATGTAGTTTGATGAAGACAATTAACGTGAATAATTGTTACTACCAGGTATTGGTGAAAATGGTGAGATTGGAATGTACCAAAAATGCATAAGCGATAAATTCGACCCAACTATGACGCCACTAGCAAAGGAGACACGTGAGCATTAATATTCAAATAGATAAATATTAACCACTGATTGAATTTACACCTTTGAGTCGCATAACCGCAATGTTGAATACTCTTAAATACCACCCAATTTAATTAAATTACAGTTGTTATAAATTAATTAATATTTATGAAATATTTTAATAATATTAATTATTAAAATTTATTTGATTTATTTGAATGTCATTAGTATTTATTGAAGTGTGTATATAAAAGTTATATATGTATGTATCGATATATGATATCGATAAATATTTAAGTTTAACTTAAATTAGTTAAATACTAAATGGTTTGTGGAAAATTTTATGAGCCAATTATGCCCATGTTTTGGCCAGCCATAGAGAGGTGGGTGGAATTTTAAATGCTCAAAATGTGATTTTGAATTGGTAGAAAAGTAATAGTAAACAAAGAAGATTAGATCTCCACTTTTTACCCTATCTCAATGCATATTTAAATGCCCTTATTACATTCAATTGTGCCTCCTCCTACTTAATACTCCAGTCGATAATAGAAAAGGCTACAAGCCATTATATTTCAATATACAATTCAAAACAAAATCAATTATAAAAGTGCGGTGTTCATCACTAGTCAACTACATCTTCTAGAGATTTTTCAATCGGACCAAAGCAGTTTTGACTTATGATCACATAAGACCAAAGGTGTTATTCACTGGTTACAAAATTTAGTAATAATTTTTAATTTCATTTTGACTTATGATCACATATGATATCCATTACATCTACGTTGTTTAGATCCCATTTACTATAATGAATATATATATATATATATATGTTGTCCAATATTATATATACATAAATGCATTCGAAGTTATTTAAAAAAGCATATCAAACATCAAAATAAATTCTTATTATTTTTGCCCAAATTTACAAAAATTTGTTTTGAAATTTAAAATGGTTTTAATAATTTTAAATTAGATATATCTAACTTTATATACATATATAATAGTTGTTATATATATTAAATAATTTAAAATTAAATTTATATGTATATGATTTTGAATTTTAAAAGTAATATAAATTTTATTTCTGTATAATATTTATTAATATAAAATATATTTGGAATCATTTTATTTAGTAAAAAAATATTTTATGCCAAATCCATATAGACTTGACATAATAGAAAAATTAGCTAAACATTTCAGTTGGAAGAATACAATTTATATATGTATGTATTTATTAATTATTGATCTATAAATAAATATATTTTAAACTAAAATATAAAATTATTCAAATGTATATTTCGGATTAAAAAAATTAATTTATAATACGTACAGATTTATATAAATATTTAAAATTTAATTTGAACTTAAAATAGATATCTATCTAGATCTAGATTTTATTTAAACTTTAAAACTAACATAAGATTTTTAGATATTAATACAAATTATTTTAAACTGATCAAATTATTTAAATAAATAAAATAACTATAAATATTATTTCATATACATATATACATACATTATTCAAACAATGCTATGAAAAACAAATTTATAAATGAAGGGACAAATGTGTCCGTTGCGATGTAAATATCAGCATTTATATATGGACACATTTAAACATGTACACTATATATGTTGCATGTACATTATACACACATAAGTGTATTTGACACACTTATTAAATATATCCAATATTAATTTAATTTAAAACTTTATATCAACAAATTAAATAAAATAAATATTTTATTTAAAATATTTAGATTGGATCTAAAACTAATTAGACTTCATAGCTCAATAAAGATCTAAAAATGGAAAACAAAATTGAAATTCACCAATTTAATTCGCTGCGGCCAGGCCTAATTCCATCAGAAGCTTGCTTCATGGAACCTACAGGAAGAAGCTTTGAGATGGCGGGACATTATTATAGAAGAAGTTAACGAGGAGGAAATAACCTAGATGGATTTCACAAAGAGGTTTGAGATAAAATTTGTGTCTAAGGCTGAGAGAGAAGTTATGCTTTAGAAGTTCGTCAATCTCTGACGGGGAGAGTTAACTGTGAGGGAGTATCTAAATCGGTCTAATGAGCTTGCACAATTTGTATCTGAGTTGGTAAATGCAGTGACAAAGAAGGCCATGAAGTTTGCAAAAGGATTGAACATACCACTTAAAGAACTAGCACTTAGTCAGATTCCTATGGGAGCAACGTTTGAGAGTTTGGTTGAAGCTGCATCGTTGAACACCACTAGGGTGGAAGTTTCTAAATAATAGCGGAAGAAAGAAAACTATCAAGGCAAGTGAAAGAATTATGGAAATCAAAGGAGACAAAGCAAAGAGAAAGTCATGAAGTGTGGGAGATGTGATATGAGGGGACATAAAGCAAGGGACCGTAGAGTTAATATCTCAAAGGTTAAGTGTTATAACTATAATCAGATGGCTATATGAAGGGGGAATGTACAACTTTAACAATGAACGAACGAATTGCTATGTAAGGTGTAGTAATTATATATCTTATTTTTTGATACAGAACTTTTTTAACACAGATGCATGTATGACTGTGCATGTTTATGGAGATGTCGGATAGGATATGTATATACATGAGAAGGTGAATACACTTGAACTTTTAAGGATGAAATTCCTTTTTAAGTGGGAGAGAATGCAACAACCCAGAGAATTTCAATATTCATTTTTAAGGGTATTTTAGTAATTTTATTTCCTATGGATAATCTAGTAATTTTACAAACATTGGAATTTGATAGCGGAGTTATGCCATTTTGTAGAGTGGATTTGTCTAATCTATTTCGAATATAAGAACGTACATGTAACGATCCGTATATTAATCACTTTATATCTGCATATTTAGATCATTTTAAATATTTAAATAATGGATTTTAATAACCAAATAAAAATATTTTAAATAATAATTAATGATGGTAAAATCATTTTCAAATTTTGTTTACAAAAATAATTATTTCAAGAAAGATTGAAAATGTGACCGGAATTCGTTTTCCGTATTTTCGATTTTTCGTCGGCTAAAAGTTATCAGAAACATTATGAACTTTTTAGTGTGAATATACACATTTGTAAATAAGTTAATATGTGTATATATGTGTGTATTAGTGTATGTATATGTATTTATACACATGTATATAAAGTTTAAAAAGAATAAGATGCTTAAGGAAACATAAGGGGACATGATGTGACTTTTTTTCAACTTAGGAAGACATTTAGTACAAATGCTTATAAATGCATGTTGGGTAAAGTTTTCATGGAAGGGGACAAAATAAAAAATGTGAGTACAAGGGGAGGGAGGCTTGGTGATGAGGTGGAAGCATATGAATGGAGGGCAAAGGACAAGGGTATAATGGTAATTTCCTTTATGCATTTTATATAAAAGTTTTTCTCCAGTTTCTTTTCCCTTATTCTTTTCACTTTTTCCATTTTTTCAAAAGTCTTCATCTTCCTAAAAGCTTCATGAAACCATTTAGTGGCTTCCATTCATAATTTTAAGTTTTTAAAAATCCAAGTTTAAACTTTTAAAATAATTTCAAACTTGTTAAATCTCCTCCTTTTCATTTTAAAAACATCACCATTTTCGTCCCATTTCATTTAGCAATAACTTCCTCCAAACTACTCCAAATCAAGATTTTCTTCTTTTTAAACTATGTGAAATTATAGTGGCTACAACTTTTATGTTGACCAATTCTACAAATTTCGAGAATTGCTATATCAAAATATCAAATGTTTACAGAGTGTTTTTGGACCTAGAATTCCAAGTCCGAAAATGGTCATTCTTATTTCAACCATATCTTCTTCAAAATAAATCGTAATTGAGTGTTTTTTTTTTGTTAAATTGTAGAGGAATGAATTTCCTAAAACTTTCCTTTTAACAACTTTACCAAATTCTGAGTGTAACATGTCTAAAACCCAAGTAGAATATGGCCCTTTTCGAGTTGATTTTTGGTGGTTTCCAAGCTCTACAAGTTTAAAGTTTATTTCAAGTTTCTAAAAAGATTTGGTGAGTAAAACTCTTAAAATTTTAAGAAATATTTTACTTTAGTTACATTGTGATATATATTGCTTGATTGGTTTGGATATGATGTGAATTTTTTCATGTTTGGTTTGGAAATGTATATGTGTAATGGATGCAAACATGTTAAGTAAATGTTAGTTAACAAACTAGTTGGTAAGTAAAATTTTACCCACAAAAACCAAAGCTTTAAAACTATAGTCATGTTTATATTTATTCCCTATGAATGCTTTTTGTGTGTATGCTTAAACCATTACTATGTGATGTTTGGTTGTGTTGATAATATTATAAACTTGTTTGCCGAACTGCCCGTATAGCGATAGTCGCTGTATCGGCACTTTTGGAAAATCACTTCTTTTCAAACCATTTGGTTCAATCTTCGTGCTTGGAAATGTTTTACAAGTTAAGCAAGATTTTGATTAATGATGTTTTCAAAAATAATTAATTATTTTAATAATGATTATTTAATTTAAAAAATTATTTAATTAATAAGGATTAAGGTTAACTAATTAACTTATTAATGATGTGTTTTAAATTTAACTAATTACTTAGTTAATGATGTTTTAAATTTAATGAATCATTTTATTTAATGATGTTTAAGGCTAATTAATCTTTTGAAAATGATGGATTAAAGTTAATTAATCAATTAATTAACGATGTTTTAAAATTAATTAATCTTTTTAATTAATGACTTCTAAAAGGAAATCAACTTATTTTAACTTTAATTAATCTTTCCTTACTGATGATTTAAATTGATTAATTATTTTAAAATAATTATCTTTGATTATTAATTAACTAATTTAATTAATTATATTTAGATATTATTAATTAATTAAATCAATGATGTTTTAAAGGTGATTTACCCTTTTTAATTAAAGGTTATTGGAGTTAATTAATCAACTTAATTTATGAAGTTTCAAAGTGAATTTATCAAAGCAACAAGGATGTTTTGGCTTTATTATTCATTTAAATAGTGATAACTAATTATTCATTAATTTAATTAATTATATTTTACTAATTAATTGGATTAATACGGTTTAAAGTGGTTTACCCTTTTTATTATTTAAAGACATTTGAAATTCAAAAATCAAATTGTGTGACGAAGTTAAAAGTTAATCAATCAATGTAATAAGGATATTTTAAGTTATTAAATCTTTTTTAAATTGATGTTTTGAAGTTAGTAAACTCTTTTAACAAAGTGTTTTAAAGCTAATACTTGTAATGTGAAGCCCAAACACGAATTCGAGTTTTTAAAAGAAAAGGTTTGATTCGTTTATTGAAATGAATTAATTTCTGTAAAGCGATTAACTTATACGGGAACGATTTATTTGTATACTTAGCACTTAACGTCGGAGAAGTAGATTGCTCGCTAGTTCGAAAGTTAAGAATAATCGTGAGACATGACTTTTAGTTAACACTATCTTGAGTTGTCCAGTATTATTGTTAACTAAGAAATAGTACAAGTTGGAATTCGATGAGTGGTGATAACTACACAAGACTTAATTTCCATATACGATCGTTTTATATCCTCGATAGTTGGTTTTCCAACTATCGGTTACCTCAGCCTTCTTTGTATTTTGTCATTCTAGGACGATGTGCTGCTCACTTGAGCTTCGTTATCCTTTGTCGGAAATGACTAAACCCAAAGAGCGAGTGGAAGCCAAGCTATGTGAGGTTGCTCCCATTAGGGTATTTTCACATCCACTCTAGATTGGGATCGGTTTTTGCGAATTGAGATGTGAAATACTCAGATTCTCAGTAACCATTGGTGGGGTCCGACTTGGACGTGTCCGAGAGCCATCGAAGTTCTCAAGTATATTTCTAGAGGTATACTTTCGGTAAGGAGGGGCACCCTCCTAGTCATTGTTGGAAAATTTCCTTTCCTTATTAGATTCGAACCTTTGCATCTACTTTCTTTAATTACAACAGGAGGAGTCATCTACTCTTCGCAGTATTCAATTATTGGTTTTGTCCATTCTAACGAGTTTGGACAGTTATCTTGTTTAGTCCATTCAATCGAGTTTGGACTGTTGTCTTATTTTATCCATTATGTCCAATTTGGATTTTTATTCAGACTATTTCCATTCTTTCAAGTCTGAATGTTATACTAATTGTACCCATCATCTATGTTTGGATTTGTTCCTTATTGTTCATTTCCATTTTTGTTATGTTTGGTTGTTGTTTATGTAGGAGAAAACTCGTTCCACGTTAGTGGCGTGGTCCCACATATTATTGTTTAAATACATCCCATTTGTTTCATAGTTTTACTCATACCAGACATTTTGTCTGACCCGAGTTGTTTATTTTCCCTAAACTCTCGGGTACTCAATTATATTTGGGTAGTCTAAGAATAGTAGGTTTTCTTTGGAGCTCTTTGAAGACGGTGATCGAGCAGGCGGCTCCTTAGTTATCTAGTTATTTATTTCCATTGTATGATTATGTAGGTGTATTTTTTATCTTAAAAATGAAAAGTCAGAATGTATAGCTATCAATCTATTAGATGCAGTATTTTTTTTATAACTCTAATAACTCCTTATAAGGAGTAACCTTTTGTACTATATCATTTTATATTATATGTAACTATTCCGTTGTGTGTTTTATCTATTATGTCTTGTTCAGTTCCTTATTTTACCCCAAGATGACTTATCTTTTAGATGCTTAGGAAATGGCAGACGAATACCGAGGATGTTTAAAGTGTCGTTCCCAGGGATCAGAAAGGTGGGTTGTCATAGTCCAAATCAGACTTCATATGAAGGAGGTATGAAGACATTTAGAATCTAAAATCTAGAACATTTTATCTATGCTCCTGTGCACATGTATGTCGACATATAGGTTAGTATATGTCGACGTATAGGCAAATATATCGACATATGGACTTGGATATGTCGACATAGTGCAGTTTGGTAGATTTTTACGGCAAGTATGTCAACGTATGAACATGGATATGTCAACATATGTGCAGTTAGGTAGTTTTTAAGGCAAGTATGTCGACATATGGACATGGATAGGTCGAAGTATATGCAGTTGGCAGTTTTTCTACGTTGAATTCAAACACTCGAATTTGTTTTTGATTCTTCTCAAACTGTCATATCTCTTCCACTACTATACATAGAGGCCTAAAGAACGAAATTTTAACCATAATTATTAATCTCTTTCATTCCTAAACTATAATTTACATATTTCCATCATTTCTACTATTATTTGCACAAATTTCATATCGAAATGAAGGGAAAATTGAGGCTACGCATAGAGATTGGTTTAAAGTCGATTAGAGGAGTTCTAAGATCTTTTTACTATAGACTAATGGAGGATTTTGAGTGTTTCATCAATGTTTTGGAGCATAGATTGACATTAGTTAATGGAAGTCATTAATAGGCTACATAGTATTCATATGAAAGTAACCGGGTTGTCTGATTGCTATTTGGGCTAATGAATGGAAATTATAGAATAGTTGATTAAGGAGATAATGCAAATATAGTCCTAGGTGTATGACATGATATTGGAGTATGGTATTAGGGATTAAAAAATGTTAGAATTAGGTTATATGAATTATTAGGTTTTACTTATTAAAGAGGAAATCTGGCTAAAATACGAAGTATATGTTATGAGTTCTATAATATACAAAAGTGTATTTTGGAGCGACTCGAATATTATGTTTAATTTTATTTAGTTATTCGATTATGGAATAGACCGTGTTTATCTAATTTTTGTGTGTTTTAGGATTAATCTCTGTTTAATTGAAGTTTATTTGTTTATGTGTTAGTCTCTATTTAACTAACACATATGTATATATGGGTTAGTACTATTTTAGTAACTAATACGTGTTCGTGGGTTGTCCCTTTTTAACAAACACATGTATTCGTCTACAGGTTAATCTATGTTTAACTAACTCTTATATATTTATAGTTGATTTAATTAATATAGATAGTTTCCCTCATACAATGTTTGTTACAATGGAATAACTTTGTGGATGCAGATGAGACAAGTTAGTGAATGTTTATAATAGGTGTTAGCCTTCATATGATGTTTTGAAATCATGTTTGTAGTATATACTTGGTAATGCTTTCCATTCACTAGACTTGATGTTTGACCCCTCCTCTCTATGTCATCACTTTCGGTTAGTGGTGTTAGCCTTGGAATGTTAACGTTTGAAGATGGTGGTTTTAAAGATGTTACTTATGATGATTGTTTATACTATATATATATATATATAATAAAATGTATTAGTGTGTAAACACGATAATGGATTCCATTAATAATGGATTTTAGATCTCTGTATAATGTTGTTCAAAATTCAACGACCTTGGTGTTTTTGGCTTTCAAAATTTAAGTATGTTTGTTGCTTTAAATCAAAAGGTAAATAATAGTGGGTTTGTTACACTCCCAATGACCTCGAAATCCTTGGACTCTAGCACATAAATGGTCCCCTCTAAATCACCATTTAAAAAGGTCGTTTTCACATCCATCTGCCATATCTCGTAGTCATAGAACGCAACAATAATAAGCATTATCCGAAAAGATATAAGGGTGACTATGGATGAATATATTTCATCATAATCAACACCTTGAGTTTAACAAAACTCCTTCATAACTAGCCTTTTCTTATAGATCTCTGCTTATACATCTGCATTTAGCATTTCTTTTAAATCCATTTGTAGCCAATGGATTTTATCTCTTTAGGTATGTTAGCCAAAGTCTAAATTTTGTTCTCATACATAGAATCCATTTCAGATTTCATAGCTTCAAGCCAAAGTGTAGAGTCTTTACTTTGCAGTGCTTATTGGAACGAGAGAGAAGTATCATCTTCTAAGATACAATCCTTTTACTTGCTATCTACAAGAAAACTGTAGTATCTCTCTAGTGCTTGAGATTCCCTATTAGACCTTCTAATATGTTGCGTGTTTTTTTATAATAGTGAATTTGATTCTCCCACTAGCTTAGCCTCTATGTATGTTTCTCTGATTTCATCCAAGTCTATAATCTCATGGTTAATTTCTTTCGTAAGACATTCCCTTTTTGAAATGACAGCACGCAAAGAAAAATAACCTTTTTTTCTTGGTATTGCAGAAAATATATCCCATTGAATTCTTAACGTAGGCTAGACAACCCCACACCTTCAAATACTTGAGTTGGGGTTTCTTCCTAGTTCCTACACCACATCCCATATAGGATCTTAGGCCCAGATTTAGTAGGCATCAAATTCAATAGACACACTACATTTTAAATGCATATCCCTAATAGGAAAGAGGTTAGCTAACTTTGCACATCGTTGAACGAACCTTATCCACTAGGGTTCGATTCCATTTTTCCTAACATCATTATGTTGCAGGGTCTATAGTGGAGTAACCTGAAGATAATCCCATTATCATTTAAGTAATATTGGAGCACTTGTCCAACATACTCACCTCCTCTATTGGATCGAAGTATTTAATCTTATGGTTTGCCTTATTTTCAGCCTCATTCTTATACTCCTTGAATTTCTCGTAGATGTCAGATTTATTCTTCATAAGATATACATATGCCAGTCTCGAGATATCATTAGTAAATGCTACAAAATAAGAAGAATGATCTTTGGTAGCTATAGACATTTGACCAATTACATTAATATGTATGAGACTCAAGAGTTCATCAACCCTATTGTTGCTCCCCCTGAAGGGGTGCTTGGTTATTTTTTCCTTTAAACATGTATCATAAGTATCAAATGATTTAGAATCAACTAAAGGTAGAAAACCTTTGGTTTTCAATTTGTGCATTTGTTTGTCATTAATATGACCAAGTCTACAATGCCATAGATAATTATTCTAATGTTAACATTAGAAGAATTATTACTAGCACAATTTTGATTAAGATTAAGTACGTAAATTCTAATATCCAAAACACCATCGTAGATATTATTTCCACAAACATATTATTCATAATATTATTATTATAACGAAAAACATAACTAGCTTCAGACAATCTTGAAATAGATATAATACCGCAAATAAAGTTCTTGACACAATAGCAATTATTCAAAACCAAATCAAAACCATTAAGCAAAAGTAAATTGTAGTATTCAATAGCAGTTACATCTACAATAGATCCATCAGCAACTTGAAGTCTCATTTCACCTTTTGCTAAATATCATATGCTGCTAACTCCCTGTAATGAATTACGGATATGAGTACCATATCCAGTATTTAAAACCCAAGATAATTGGTGATTGCAAAACAATTTTGAATCATAAACATACCAGCAGGAGCGGTAGAACTATTTTATATCCTTGAAAGTTTCAAGTAGTTTGGACAATTCCGCTTCCAATGCCCTTTCTTATAACAGTGGCGACATTCACCCTTGTTGTTAGGAGAATTCTTCTTACTCTTCTTGCTAACATGCTTCCTATTCTTTGAACCATTCAAAGGCGATGTCTTTCCCTTTATAGCGAGCACCTATCCTTGATCTTTGGATGGGCACTCGGCCGATCTCAACATATTGAGCAATTCTATGAGGCTCACATTCATCTGGTTCATATTGTAGTTTAATATGAATGGCTCAAATTATGGACTAAATGGGTCTAAGATTAATTCCACTTGCAGCTCATTGCATATAGCAAGTCTAGCTATGAAATAATATAACCTTTCATCATTATGACACGGTCCTCTACACGAGTGCACTTCGCCATCTGCATATTGAACTATTTCTTAGTAATATCGTACTTGTGAAATGAGATCACTCCACTAGTAAAGCTTTGATGCTAGCAAAGATTTAATAGACAAACATGTTTTCGTGCTATCTTTGTAACGGTTTTCTAAAGTAGATAGCATGTAAAGCTAGGTTATTTCACAACATGCTACTCATTTATTATAAGCAATAATTAATTTCAGAACCACATCTTCAACTCATTGTTGTTTTGGACGTTCATGTACGTTTAACCATAAGAATTCTTAAGTGAGTGCTATTTTGATCACTCTTAGCCAATCAACATAATTTGGTCTAGTGAGCTTATCAATTTCTAAAAATAACTTTGGTGTGGACATTTTCTGCAAATTTTGATTTAAGTAAATTAGGACTTTTTATAAATAGCAAATATTCTTATATTATTAGTAAGGTTAAAAACATTTATTTCAATTTATTAATAAGCTCCCACTAGATTTTTTTATTCCGAAAGCCCAAATAGAAACATAAAAGTCTTTTGACTTTTGTAGTGAGTGTTAGGACTCGTTTGTCTTAGGATTTTGACATTAAGTTTGCTCAATAAATCATAGGCCTACAAGCGATGGGTAACGCATTGTCGATTGTGTCATATATAACTCCTAACCCATGCTTTTTGTCCTAAACTCATCTTGACCTTGAGTTTTCTCAATAAATCGAAATAGATTGTTCAGTTGTACCTACCCTTTCACGATGGCCTAAGGATAATGTATGTATCTTGAGTTTTCTCAACAAATACATACATATATCTTACAATGTCTACCATTAATTATACTACACATAACATCTCTAGTTTGTGTTTGCTCAATAACTAGAGAATATGCAAGTAATTTATTAATATATAAATGGTAGAGGACAACATATGTATTAGAAATTCATAATCTTTAATATATTTATTTTAGTGATATCGATGTAGGAAATATTGTATTTCTTATAAAATAATCTCATGATTTAATTGTCAACCACATCTAAAATCACAGTATACATACTATAAGTATGTATTCATTCCTTAAACCTAAGTTAGTCTCTTACAGTTCCACTTTATTATATTTATTCAATTTTAGTTTTATTAATTAAATCATATTTAAATAATTTAATTATTTATTTAATTAACTCTTTAATTAATTCAATTTAAATTTCAACCATTGAATATTTTATTTATCCATCCTAAATGATTAAATGATGAATATATAACATTTATAATAATTATATACATATATCATTTTACATATTATTATTTTTGGTAATTAACTTTTAATTAATTTAATATTAAACAATTTTTAATTAAAATAATATGTATTAAGTTCAAAAAATTTAATATTATTTACCCAAAACAATTTTAAGATAAATACACTAATATCATATATATATATATATATATTAATTTAATTAATTAACTTTTAATAATTATTCATTTAAATAATCCAATTAATTAAACAATTAAGATTAAATTTTGAAATTAATTTATTAGTTATCAAGACAATTTTGAAAAATATTTTATAAAATTTATAACATTTCCTTTTATATTTTAAACTTATCTTTTGAATTTAAAATATAATTTAAAATTTCAAAACATATTTAGAGGAATTAGACCAAGGCCTTTCTATTTGTGATAACCTTTGGGCTTACATCATCCTTTAGGCTAGTAGCAGCTTGGTAGGTGAGAGCACTTGATTACCTAACCACAGCCTTAGACATTACCTTTTTAAACATCCTATGAAAGGGTAGGCTTTTATTAGTTAGCAATAATATTGCTAATTTAGACCGCATTTGCTCCTGGGCTCTGATACCACTGAAAGAAATGGGTGGGATTAAAGTGGGTAAAATGGATGAATTTAAAAAAAATCCATTTTGGATCTTTCTTAGGGCTCCGAAGTCTCAATGTTTTAGATATAATATAAAACTTTGTTTAAATAAAATTTGATTTTATTTGAGTAATTTAATTTCTAATTTTTTTTTGAAATTATTTAGTTTAAGTTAAGTATATTATATTGAGCATATCAAACACACTCATATGTGTATTGTGCACGGGCAATAGTAAATGATGTACTTATTTAATGTGTACATTTATAGGTGTAATGATTTACATCGCAATGGACACATTCACCCTTTATATATACATTTTGGTGTCCATAATTATTATTTAAAATTATATTATATACATATACTATTTTTAAATTAATTTTTAAATTATAATAATAATAATTATATATATTTTTAATTAAATTTAGTTTTGACTAATTCAGCATATTTTGAAATTAAAATGAACATCTTGAAATCTAGTTTTGACTTAGAAATATTCAAAATTGGATCTATGATTTTTATTAAAAAAATACCATTTTATAAATTTGAATAAAAATGTATATAAATATATTCATGAAATTTATTTATATTCAATATTTGTATATATATAAATATATTCAATTTTATAAATTAGTTTTATTTATCAATTTGATAATATTATTATTAAAATACATATATGTTAAAATATATCAATTATTTATATTTAGCCATAAGATTTTAAATTTTATTTTATAAAAATTTGTACAGATTTTTTTAAACATAGATATACATTCATATATTTAGACTTAAATATATTTATTAATTACTAATTTATGAAAATAGATTGTAATGAAAAATTAACCCGAAAGCATATACAGTGGTAAACAAGTTTAAATAATTTAATATATGTAATATATCTGTATATGTATTTAATATGTTATAAAATTATTTATCTAATTGAAAATAGTTTTAAAATCTAAAAATTATTATTTATTTATTCAAAATATTATAGCTGAAACATATACTTATTTTTATTTTTTAGCAAGGCTAAGCAGAGTTGACTAGTTCCCTACTAGTTTATTGCAAGAACAATAAAAAAGGATCAAAACAGGCTAAGATCCAAACAAAGGAGAAAAACAAGTAGTAAAACAGGGAGAAAGAAAGAAAGGAAAATAGAATAAATGGAAAAAAGGACCATATATGCAAGACCAAAATTACATCCAATTGCTTAGGATATCCACATCATTACCAAACCTACCAGCAATCATACCAACCCTAGCAGTATTCAGAATCTCTTCCCATAACCAAATTTCATTTTTGCATTGCATGTTAAAAATCCTTTCATCTCTATCCTTCCAAATCACATGTAAGAATTTTTTTAAAACCAACAAGATCAAGTAACTATGCTCCTCCCTCCATCTTGTAGCCCTATATATTAAATCAAATTCAATTGCATTGTCTTGGTTAGTATTATTCTTCCTACTTTAGCCATAAGCCTTTACCATATAGGATACAGAAAAGAGCAATTAAAAAACAAATGTAACTTCCCTTTTTCGGTAGAGTTGTAGAAACAACATATTCCATTGACCTGCAAACCTTTCTGAATTAATTTTTCCTTGGTATGTAAGCATTCCTCGTCTCTTTACAATGGGAGTTCTAGATTCTTTGGTTCCAAGAAAAAGGCAGACGATTAGAGCAAGTAGTTAAGCATGTATATACTGTGGATATTTGATGCTCAGTGCTTTGATGAGACCAAACCATCTTTTCAACCTGGCTAGTTGGGTAGGGAACATGATGAAATTCAATCTATAGGCCTCTAATAATTTGATTGCTTGTATATGGAAGAGAAACGATACCATCATGCGTGTAGTCACTGGCTTTAGAATTGTGAGGAATTCCTATTTGGATCATTTGGTTATGAAAGATAATATCCTTAAGAATGAGGCCATGCTTGGGCCAAGGATCAGATCAGAATTTTGCTTTACCATTGGTTGCAACGATTATTTAGAAGTGAGGCAACAAAACTGGTCTAAGTCTCAAGATTGCTCTCCAAACCTAGCTATAATATTGGGGTTTACCATATACCATAACTCCTTCCTACCAATGTTATGCTTTACATTCCATAAGGCCCAAATATTGGTTTCCTTCTTATTGTACAAATCATCTAAATGCTTGCTAAAAGCAGCTCTATTCCACTACATCATATTTAAAATGACAAGACCACCATGCTTTTTTTCATTTCAAGTTTATGAAATGCTACAGGTTTAAGTTTGGTTGAGTGCATATTGCCACTCCACAGAAAAAATTTCATGGCTCTTCTTATCATAAAGATAAACCTTTTAGGCAACAAGAAAGTCCTGTACCAATATGTAGAATAGGCAAAAATGATGGAGTTTATAAGGACAAGTCTACCTGCTTGTGATAAAAATTTGTTTGTCGAGAGATTCATGGATTTAGTGATTTTGGAAAATAAAGGAGTGCATTGAGAGTAGGTTATTTTGGAGGAGGCAATTGGAATACCTAGGTAAGTGGAAGAATCAAACAAAGTTGGAGACCTGATAATGTATAATGGTGCTAGCTATAGAATCATTCACACCTGCCATCAAAATGCTTGATTTATGAGGGTTGACACATAGACCAGAGAACAAATGGTATTCATGTAACACATCTAGAATGCACTGAATAGCTGGAATTGAGGGCTTAGTGAATAAGATGACATCATCAGCAAACATAAGAGCTGCAATCAATGGATCCATTCATTTTGGATGAAGCAAATACAGTTTGCCTTGAATACACTGATTTATCATCATGGTTAGAACTTCCATAATTAAAATAAAAAGGTAAGAAGACATTGGGTCCCCCTACCTTATTACCTGCTTACTACTAAAATACCTTACAGATGTGCCATTGCAATTAACAGAAAAGGAGGTTGTGGATATGCATGCATATATCCAAGCAATAAAGTGTTTTGGAAATCACATCTTGTCCATCACTCCGCAATAGAGGTCCACTGAATAGAATCATAAGCTTTCTTAATATCCAGCTTTAACATGACCTTTGGGGAGGTGGCAGCATTTCCATATCTCTTGAGCAGCTCATGAGTGATAAGAACATTATCAAGAATATCTCTCCTTGGAAGAAAAGCAGCCTGATTGTTGGAGAATAGAGAGGGCAGAACCAGCTTGAGTCTAGATGCAATGATTTTAGAAATGCACTTATAGATAATGTTGCAATAGGCAATGGGCCTAAATTTAGTAACATCCATTGGGTTTTCATTCTTAGGGATAAGGGCTAGGGTGGCATTAACACCATTGTACATTCCACATTGATTGAAAAAAGATGACACAGCTTTGCATAAGTCTTTTCTGATAATCTCCCAACATGTAGTATAGAACACACATTAAACTCATCCGGGCCTCCACAAGAGTGTTTATTCATGCTGAATATGCTTTCTTTAATTTCATCAAGGGTTATCTCAGCAGAGAGCATGGATCAAAGTTTAGGAGAGACAGTGGGCAAGTCAATGTCAGAAAGAATATCTAAATTGGGGGGAAGTTCGAGGGATTACCCAAAAGGCTCTTGAAATAGGACAGGAAAGCTTCCTGGATTTGAGGAGGAGAGTCTGCCTAGTTTCCAAATTGGTCTTTGATGTTATGTATATGAGTTTTTGACTACTTTAGCTTGAGGGAATCATGGAAGAATTTAGAGTTTCTATCACCCATAACATCCCAGTTGTTCCTTAGTTTCTTCTTTTACATGTCAACTTTAGTTTGAAGGGCATTAATATACTGATCATGAAGATCACTCTCCATCATAGCAACTTTGTTATTAGAAGGGTTTTGATTGAGATTATGTTGGGAAGATTCAAGTTTAAATTTCAACGCAGTGGATAGAAGTGCTGCATTTCCAAATTTTCCCTTTGCCCGTGCTTTGAGCACAATTTTGACATTCTTCCATTTCGGCTAAATAATAAGTAGGGTTACCAAAAACATTAATATTCCAAGCATTATCAATTTTGCTATAAGTTCTATTTTCACTTCTACTTCTGTTATTCCAATGATGTTGTTATGATATTTTTAATTCTAAATCGGTTTGGATATACATACTAGATCAGACAACATAAGCATATATATATATATATATATATATTCATTATAAAATACATGGAATCTAATTTATGTAATCATAATGAAGTTTTTGACTAATACTAAGACTGAAAAATGGCATAAAGAAGTCGTTTATGATTTGCATCTTGAATGAATGAAGAACTTCTGGATTCAACTGAACTAACTTCTAGGAATAGCAATGATCGGAAGTACCTCCTTTGTTTTTTTTTTGATTTTTGGCTGAAAAATTCCACCATAGAGGAGTTCAAAACTCACAACTATGCTTGAAGAGTTTGAGGAAAATTAACGTGTGTAGTGATAGGTTTAAGTGGTATTAAGAAGAGTTAAAAGAGGAGAGATTTTCTCCTTCTTTTACTCATTCTTTGCTTACCATTTCAAAAAATAATTTGAACTCTTAAACCCCACTCCCTTCCACTATAGGCCGGCCATGGTTTGGGTCTAGACGGGCCTTCAAAAGTCCCTAGCCCAGTTAATGAATAATAATTTTAGGTCGAATTTAAATTCTTTTCGAATCATATAAGCATGTATATAACTTTTATATACACACCCAATTAAACAGCAATGGCTCCCAAAAATCAAATAAAATTTATTAATTAATATTTGATAAATATTAATTAATTTAATCAATTTAAAATAAATATGAATTAATTAATTATGTCGTTTGGTCTTTCGGAGTATTCATCATTACGGCGTGCGCCCCGTAGGTGTAAATTCACTCAATGATTAATATCGAACAACTCGAATATTAATTTTCGCATGTCACATGCCTAATGATATGACAATTTTGTCAAATTTATTGCTTACACGTCTTTCTGATAATATCCAATTTTACTATTTTAAGCAGCACCTAATAATAATAATAATTACCAACATCACTTCTCTTTGTCGAAACTATATCACTTTAGGACTTATGGAATTCGGTGTTGATCAAAATTCACATTCATCTAGACTAGTCCAAACATAAAGTGCTTTATTATTAACCATACTACTCTTACTACATAGTTTGACTTTGAATTGACTATAGTTGACCATGATACTAACATCATATAACCGAGAAGATGAATTCTCTGTTGAATATTGTTTCACTTCCAATGCTTCAACTCAGACCCAACTATAGTCGGTCGATGGTTGACATGCTATGATTTAATTATAATCAAAGTGGAGTTTCCTCGTTGAAGTTTAACAGTGTTCTCAAATCGAGATAACTGTATAAATTAGTCACATCGATATTTTCTGTTTGACCTTAGTTATATTAATTAATAGAAACTCTTGAGCAAGTCATTCCATAGTTATCCAATAATTATCTGTACGTAACTCCTTGGTACCTCTAGTAATCGTGAGTAATACAATATCTAACACTTGGTGAGCGTTATGTACTCTAGTCTCAACAAATGTATCGATATCCGGTCTCGAAACATCTTGACTAGAAATATTTAAAATTAAATGTTGTTTTTAATGTGATAAATTTCTCATGATTACAACACGTTGTAATTACTATCACATAACATATCATTAAATAATTCTCTATTTAGTATATTTAATTAATAATTAACATATCATAATATGAAAAATATATAATAGAAAGAAAAAATGAAGGTGACTTTCGAACGAGTATATATTTTGAACGAGATTTTATTACAGAGTTAATAATTCATAATAAATTATAGAATTACCCCTAGAACATACCCCTAACTCTATTAAAAGGTACTGCCTAAATTCGTAAAATTGGATTTTATCGATAAGATTTGTAAGTGACAAGTACGGCCAAACTATCTGTGATAATCCACACCTCATGACAAACCGATCCAAAGCCTAAGGTGACTTTGGGACTCGCGTCATACCAAGAAGTACGAACTATCGGGTTTTGAAGCATTACATGGACTAAGAATATAAGGACAAAATCTAAGACATTCTACACTTTCAAATCTCAAAGACAAGGCAGTAAAATATAAATACAGAAAATAGTCATCTCTGAAAATATCCTAGAAAACACAGTCTCAAAACATACATAGTCATAATCTAGAGTGTATGGAAATACAACATATAGTCTGATAAATACTAAGTATGATAAATAGTTACATGGAGAGTAATGAAATGTAATGAGAAATGCCAATACCAAGCTCGCCTCTCCACATACTAGATCTGGGCTAATCACCTGCTGCCCTGTCATCCTATGGTGGGGGAAAAGGAAAGGGGTGGGTCAGACAAAATTCTGTTGATCAAGTTACATCATTAACATATGATGATCACATGCAATTGAATCATCAATACTTTATGTGACCTAGGTTGTCCTACTTATGTTTGTGAACCACTTACTAAGGTAGATTTTATTAACCAAAGGGGTATAATTCTAAATACTTCTACACCAGACATCTTGTGAAGGGTTATACTAAGGGTCGAAAAACTAATTGAACCTCAAAACAGCTATGGATTATTTATTAGCTCCTGGACCTATTCCAACTTAGGTTAACCTAAAATATCAACCTTGGGGCTATGTTCCCAAATTACGACTACACATATCGTATTTAAGCATTCAGGTGGAGCCCGCAATGCCAACTCTCACCAAAGACGTATTAGAGTCCACTGCATCTATGTCCACTCTAAATGGAAATGTAACGCCACTTATGGCATAGTCTCGGACATCCAATCAACATCAACGGTACCACGTCTTGTACCAAGGAACATCCTATTAGTGTCGGACCACACACTTCTCCAGCCATCCTTGTCAGTGTTGAACGTACATCATTGAACCTCATGTGAGTGCAATTTACGATAGAATCGCCCCTGTCGAATATCGACTACGCCGAATAAATAGTGTGTAGGCCATATTGTCAAAGTACACATCTATTCAGTCCCGTAATGTGTTCAAGAGACATAAACTTAAGGAACTAATTTCCTTACTTAAACTAACATCCATACATAAATTATATATAAATAAACTTATAACCTGGGCCTTAAGCCGAGGTTCAAATTGCGCCTATAAATGGATAACCAGTCGACCGTTGGTCATTTGGAGCGATCGACCGCTTACTATCGATTGGCTCTAATGAACCTGTTGATTGATCAGAGTTGCTTTATAATTATTATTTTATTTTCTTTATTCTATTGTCTATCGATTTTCGTTCTCTATTGCTTATCGTTCTCTGTTAACTACAATAAACCCTAATCTATAAATGTGCAATCCCCATCCCAGTTCCTCAATTTCAATTTCTAATTATTTCATAATTTATAACAGTGTTTGTCATCCATTCCAATTAACTTAGATTTAGAATCAACAGGGTTATATCTATCTATATTCAATTTAACAAAGGGTGTATTTAATCTAAATCAACTTTTATTCCGGTGATTTTACTCTAATCAAATTTAGATTAAATAGGGGTTATATTAATATGGGTTAAATTATTATCAAATTCTCAATCTATTACAATCACTAGATAAACAATATTTCTAATTAAACTAAACCAAATATTGATCAAATAGGTATAAACAAACTTAATTACATATATATCATATTAATTATGAACTCACCCACCTTTTATTATCTTTACCCTCCTTTAATTTGTGTTGAATCCCCTTCCCTTCAACTGGTTAATCTTTCCTTCTTGCTTGAATTTGTCTTCAATTTATTTCAGGAATTTTTCCTAGAGGAGATGAAGATTTAGAGAAGAGACAAAATTTGGATGTACGGTTGGTAAAGGATTAAGGTTTGGATTAACATCCTATTTATAGTTGCGTGAAACCATGATGATAGTTGATTTAATATAGTTAAATTTGGGTCGTTCGGCCTAGGGTTACCCTGGTTGACAAGTGCCCCCAATCCACCACTTGGTTCAACGTGATCAACCGCTATGTGTCGAATGACCACAACCAGGGTGCCGACAAAACATTATATATGAAAATTATTCAGAAAATCTTTATGAACGTAATGGTGCAAGTTTCGTAGCCAAATTCGGACGTTTGTAATAATTCCATTTTTACCCTTGTTATGTTTTAATTTTAATTATTTATTAAATTTCTGGTTAATTTTTGTTGGGTGTTACATTCTTCCCCTAAAAGGATTTCATTCTCAAAATCTCCAAGGATGGAAAAATGCAACTCGTATGTAAGGAAATTAATACTTACAACCATCTTCTTATCCATCAACCACTGGCAATCATTCTCCTTAGTTCAAATTCTAATTCAATATGTACATATAGGCATGGAATGCATATGAACCTATAATAATGCGTCTTCTGATCTTGTTGACCTCCTGAAATGCAAGTGCATATGTAATGTATCCAAATGTGTGCAACATCCTATGTAAATATACTGGCAGTTCTATATGTATGTGCAACCATTCAATCCATATGTAACAACCATATGTATATAACTCGGTAAAATATAACAAGTGATGGTGTGAGTATATGCCAACTCAGGAATATATTCGCCTAATTGTGCAAAGATCAATTTAATAATGACATCCATTAGCATCCATTATCAAAAACATGTCTTAATGACACATTCGCAACCATTCCTAACATCCAATCGTCCTTACCTATGGGGTATACTAAGCTAGAACCTAAAACACATAAGTAGTTTATACTTATTTAACCAAAATGGTAATGTATAGGAAAAGAGTTCTGGATGGGTAACTCGGATCTTCTCTTTGGGCTCCCATGTACTCTTTGCGGGATCATCTCCCCATTGGATCTTACTAAGATTGATAACTTTATTGTGGAGTCGCTATGTATCATGCTCAAGAATATGAATGGGTGCACAGTGAGCAAGTGATTCCCCCTCCACATCCACCTCCTTTAGCTGACTCGACTCGACTACAACTGTTGTATCATGTAGAAACTTCTGTAATGACACACGAAAAACATTGTGTATGCCCGCTACCTTCTTAGGAAGCTTCACCCTATAAGCTAACTTCCCTACTCTGCATGTGATTGGAAAAGGTCGTACAAACTTTGGTGCTGACTTTCCTGTACTACCAAATCTCATGACATGTTTAAGTGGTGAGACCTTCACGAAAACCATGTCGTCCACTTCGAACTCCAACTCTTCCAGTCTTCTATCGACACAAGACTTTTGCATATCTTGCACGGCTTTCATCATTCTATGGATCAAGTCTACCTTCTCTGATGTCTCCCTCACCATATCTGGTCTAAGAATAATCCTAGTGTCCTACCAACAAGACGGTGATCTACAAGGTTGCCCGTACAATGCCTCAAATGGTGCCATCTTAATACTTGTTTGATAGTTGTTATTACAAGTAAACTCCACTAGTGGCAAGTGATCCTCCCAAGGGCCTCTAAAATCTAAGATACACATCTGAAATTCCTGGTTCAGCCTCTCTGTCTGTTCATTCATCTACGAATGATAAGCAGTACTCAAACTCAATGCAATGTCTAACGCCTCCTGAAGACCCCTTGAACATTTGCTGGTGAAAAGTGGATCTCGGTCGCTAACGATGCTAAAAGTAACTCCATATAACTGAACTATCTTTCTCACGTATAGTGTCACCAAAGACGTAGCAGTCCTCGACCTCCTAACCGAAACAAAGTGAGTGCATTTATTCAGTCGGTTGACTATGACCCAACTACTCTCATTCCCCTCCTACTCCTAGGTAGTCCATCAATGAAATCCATAGAAATACTCTCTCACTTCCACTATGGAATATCTAATGGTTGCACCAATCCTACTGGCTTCTTCTACTCCGCCTTCACACATTGGCAAGTCATACATTTAGTCCTGCCACATGCTTCTTCATACCAGGCCAATAAAGTCTCTCTTTATGTCATGGTACATTTTATCTCCACCGGGATGAATGGTCATCCTTGAACGATGAGACTCGGCTAGTACCATGTCAATCAAATCCATAATGAGAGGAATACATAACCAACCATCTCTCTATAACCACCCCTTTGAGTTAATGGTACAGTGCCTCAAATGACTTGACCTCTCTCCTCTACTAGGCTTCTCAAAAATATCCCATAACTCCTTATCATGCTTCTGACTTGACCCAATACAGTCCATAAGTGTAGGTTGCACATCCAAAGCTGCTAACAATCTCGGAGTGATGTCCGACGATGATCTAAAATGAAACGTAGAGATAAACTCCAAGTGTTTCCATGCTAAGAACATAGGACCCAACATCGCATGCATTCTACTTAAGACATTAGCTACAAGATTGCCCCTGCTTGGAGTATAGGAGATATGGAAATCATATGATACAAAAAACTTCATCTACCTCTACTGCCTTAAATTCAGATCATTCTAGGAGAATAAATACTTTAGAGACTTATGATCCATGTACAGCTCAAACTGCTCTCCTAATAGACAGTGTCTCCATGACTTGAGTGCAAATACAATGGCTGCCAACTCAAGATCATGGGTAGAATAGTTTCTCCCATGGACTTTCAACCGTCGACTAGCATAGCTCACCACTCTCCATTCCTACATTAAGACTGCACCCAATCCCATACCCCAAGCGTCAATATACACTATAAATGCCTTTGTATCATCAAGTAATACTAGAATAGTGTTTGCAACCAAATTGGCCACATACACCCAAGAGTAGATTTATGTAGAGAAGTAAGCGAAGAAAGCAAAATTAAAACTAAGGAATAGAACCGACTAACAGAATAATCAAAACAATAATCAAGAACACAGGAATTTATAGTGGTTCGACGTTTTATGCCTACGTCCGCTTTGAAGATTATCTTTATTGATTCACTAACAATTTGATTACAGCAGCAAGAAGTAAGAAAAAACTTGATTACAATAAAGACTCAAGTAATCAGCAGCCTAAAGATCCCAGAATGACCCCATAGGCCAGTATTTATGGGTGAAGGTGACCATCAATCTCTCTGAAACTTCGGCTATAGGACCTTCTAATCCATATGGGCCCACCAGAGGGGTTGCTAGGCCCAAATCTCAATGAAGAGGGATCGGTATTGATCCCTTCATTGGTTGATTCTTTGGCAGCGATCCCTATGGTGGATTTTTCACGCTTAGATATGTTGGCTCTTCAAATATTATGTTATTTAGACTAGTGGAGCTCATGCTATTAATAGATCTTTGGTTCAACTCCACTTGTGAGCTGTTTTCTGCGAACCCTTCAAATAGCTATATATCGATCCCCCATTCTTTGACCATTTGACATGCGATCCCTAAGGTAGGTTCCCTAGGGTCCATATACCTTGCTCTCTAAGTTTCATCTGCCTTGGACTTTTAGATCCCAAGATACTGATCGTTGAATGCAAGAATTTACTTGGTCTCTGATGCGTGTCGATCCCTCCTTGGTGGACTCAAGTATGTCGTTATATCCATCTATGTCGAGTCCTTTTATAGGCTATGTCGATCCATCTTTCATAAGCTATGCCGATCCATCTTTCATATGCTATACCGATCCCTTTCTTGCCTTCACCATGCTGATCCATCTGCTTTCATCTACCTCGATCCCTTTCTTACTTCGACCATGCCGACCCCTTGTCTATCCAACCATACCGACCCCTATGGTACTACCAAGCCATGTCGATCCCTTGCTTGTCTATGCTAAAGTCCATATTTCAAGCATTCTGTATTGTTTATCCACCAATTTCATTTAATACTGGCTTCATATAACCTTCTGTACTCTACTTCCGAGCCCTACAACTATTGCTCCATTGTCAACGTCCTTGATAACAGTTGAATCTATCTGGGGCAATCAATTCAATATAGCCGGGTCAGGATACCGGGTAACAAATAGGTACACTAGTCAATGCCTTCTTCAACTTGATAAAAGCATCCTCACACTTTAATTTCCATAATAAAACTGAATTCTTCTTGGTAAGGCGGGTTAGAGGGGCCAAAATATTAGTGAAGTCATTAATGAGCCTCCTATAATAGCTTGTTGAACTATGAAAACTCCTTAATTCCATAGCATTCTTTGGCACAAGCCAATCCAATACTGTAGCAACTTTACTCGGATCGACCGCCAGCCCATGCTCAGAGACAACATGTCCTAAAAAACATACCTTCTTGCGCCAAAAGTGATATTTGGAAAACTTTGCCTTCAACTTAAGTCCACAGAGTGTATTGAGCACTTCTTCTAAATGCAACATGTGCTCTTTATTGCTTTTCGCATAGACTAATATATCATCAACGAATACCACCAAGAAATTACTAAGGAACCCTCTAAAAAATCGACTCATCGAATCAACAAAGTAGGCAGGTGAATTGATCAGTCAAAATGGCATAACTCTCTTTGGTAGGCCTGAAAATGGTCGGATACAGATTCTAATAATGCCATATCCGTATCTATATCCAAAATAATTTTCAAATATCATATACCATATCTGCAAATGCGGACGGATATCAGATATTTATCGTATAATATTTGACCAGTTCATAATCAATAAATCTAAACAAATAAATACAAAATTTTGATTTATTATAAATCCATTCTAGTACTAAAAATATAAAAAAAATAAACACATTAAAAAAATTTAAGTAGCAAATATTGAATTTTATATATGTATTATTTTATTAATAAGATAAAATAGTAAAGACAATCATTTTTTATACTAAATACAAAAAAATAACTATAATCTTAATAAAAACCGGAAGCATAATTATCGGATACTGATATGGACATATCCACATTCATATCCCTTTTTTGGATATTGAATAATATTTAATTTTTCATATTTCATATATACGGATACGGATAGATTTCGAATTTTTCGGGTACTTGTTGACAGCACTACTCTCTATGGTGGAAGACTAGTAACCTCCATAAAGACATCTGGATAGTCTCTAACTATTTGCACTGAAGTTAACTCATCGTGTGATAGGTTTAAAGAATACAGGTAACTCAACATAACTATGTAGGTTCTGGAATAATGGATCTTAAGGCTAATTTAACAATAGAGGGGGTTGAATAGTATTTTCTAACTTATGTAAATCTTTTTAAAATTCTTTAAAGATTAATATCAATTCACACGTCAACAACACAGATTTATACTAATAGTCAGTCACAGATGCAATCACAAATAAATATAAAAGCAATAAAGTAAAGTAAGAGAGAAGATTCCAAGAATTCGATACTGGTTTGGATTAACCAATCCTACATCCAGTCCCATACAATTGCATGTACATAGTTCTTTTCAACTGCTAATTTTAAACCAGGTAGAAGGCAAACTAGAAAACAATCTTAATTTCAACGTTATTAGACACACCCTCCTATATCATGAGTTCGGGGCAAACTCTCTTGATTTGACCAGGTAATAAGATCACCTATTAGATTTATCGGGCTACTAATATACCCACTTGATTTGAACGGGCTACAAGCACACCTACACAAATAAGAGTAGAGTCGATGATCTTCCAAAGACAAATAATTGTACTTTGGATACAATGGATCCTATAGCCAATCCGATAACACTTTGATATTTGAAATGAGAGAAAGATCCTTGCATAAAATTAAGTAGAAGTGAATCAATACAATGGAATATGAATTGATTATATATGATTTTGAAGAGTATAGAGTATATTTTTCAAGAGAATTTTCAAAAGAGCAAAGAGTGAGAAGAAATAAGTTACTAATTGATTAAAAATTCATTTGCATTCCCTTTGTAGAGTAAATGAACAGATGTATCCGTTCATGAAGAGTTGTGTCCAAAGACACTTCTATTCAAAATTTAAAAAACAAGTTAATGGCCTATATGTCGACATATGAAAATATGTATGTCGAAATATACTAGTGAATTTTGAAAAATGTTCTCTTTTAAATTGTTTTGAAAATTCTGTACTTTTTAAAATTATTTAAGCATAGTTTTTAAATATTTTTAAACTTATAAAAATATTATATAAAATATTTAAAAATATATTTTGAAATTAAAATATTTTTTTAAAATATCAATGATCATACATTGGAGATAAAGATCAAAACTTGATATCAAGGACTTTAATAATATATTCTAATGACTCTAAACACTAACCTATAACCTTGAGCTCTTTAGATCTTTGTCTTTGAACTCATGAGTCTTCAAATATTTATCTTGAGTTTTTATACTGTATAGTCTTCGATTCAGCACCTGTGCAATATTCTACACTATATACTATATAACTTGGCAAAACATTAGTATCTATATTTTATATGGTTGTTGTCTTTAAAATAAATAATTGAGGTATTAACAAACTAAACCTTTAGGATTGTAGTAACCTCTAGACTATGCCTAATACAAGTACCCAAAAGAACAACCTTCATACTACAATTTAAGACCGTCCCATATATGGTCATCTAGTCCATACCCAAAATCAAACCAAACCCAGAAAATTGTAAGAAAAAAGCATCGTAATCGAACTCGATCCCCAAGATAAACAATTTCAAACCCTTACATATCATAAATAAATAAGTCGATCCTCCCATAGGGTTTGAAACAACTACCAGGTCTGTAACTATGCTAGTGTCTAAGTGAAACTCATCTACAAGTCTACTCGAGATAAAAGAGTGCGATGCCCCAATGTCAAATAAGGTACAAACAAGTAATCATATAAAGTTAATACACCTTCAATTATGACCTTCTTCCCCTTGTCCTTTGTTGGAGGCACAGTCGAGCTGGGAATAACTTCCGGTGCGTAAGTTAAAACCATTTGGGTAGAGGTCTTCGGTGGTGCATGACACTCCCTCCTCATCTGCTCGAATTCCTCTCTTACCACATCTCCTGCAATTGATCTCCAACATCATAATCTTCCCTTAGGCTATGTCCTTGTGTTGATTCTACTGGGGTGTCCTTTCTCCTGAATTCTTAGGCTCACTCTTCACTCCCTCCTTGGAAGCAATGTTCAGCAAGGCTAGCTCCACCAAACCCTCGAAAGTCGCAACCATGGGAATATGATTAACGTCTAAATATTGAAGAGGTTGATTCAACCCCTTTGCAAATTTCAAAGCATTCTTGTGAGGGGTATTGATCAGATCCAAACCAAACCTAGCCTACTCATTGAACTGATTTACACATTACTTCACTGACATCACTCCTTGCTGCAACTGTATGAACTTCTTCAACTATACTCCCTGCTCTGCCATGGAAAGGAACTTCGTCACAAAACATCCCACCAATTCAGAGCCTCTCCATGTAAATGCAAAGTGGCATCTCCTAACGTCATCTCCAAGACCTAAAAATCCAAAAATTCTCTCATAAGTGCATATCCATGCCTTCGAGTCCAAATACGACTCCGTCTCCACATATGACTTCCCTCTTAGACTCGTAAAGTCCATACATAGCTTGGTGAAATCAACGGCAAGTGGGTGGGTACGAACTACACCTAGTGTCTACTCCGTGGGTCTGCTATTAGGGTTAAGCTTGGCTTGTCCTCTCGCTTGTAGATACTAAGGGAACCATATCGAGACATTCACACCCGAAATCTCAACAACGTCACCTAAGCCGCAACCAGTAGGATCGCTCATCCTCTCTATTTGTGATTTAGAAATTATTAGCAACTTTTCCATAGATAGAGTTGGCAAGAATAGGTAATAGCATTTTTTCATATTATATTTATACATATAAAAGCTTTGAAAACCTTTATACACACACACATACTTACATACATACTTTTTTGGAAACCCATTTGAAAAAAAACTTAAAAACCTTTTGTAAAACTTTTTTTTCAAAACTTTGTAAGTACTTTCTCTTAATATGTACCTAGCCCTTAGGGAATCTTAAACCTAGGCTCCGATACCAAATATGACAACCCGCACCTTCGGATACACCGATCTAAAGTCTAGGGTGACTTTCGGCTCGCGTCGTGCCAAGAAGTATGAGCTATTGGGTTTTGAAGCACTACATAGACTAAGAATATAAGGATAAAATCTAAGACATTCTATACTTCAGATCTCATAGCGGAAGGCAGTAAAATATAAATACAGAAAATAATCATCTCAAAAAATATCCTAGGAAACATAGTCTCAAAACATACATAGTCATAATCTAGAGCATACAGAAATACAGCATATAGTCTAATAAATACTAAGTACGGTAAATAGTTACATAGAGAGTAATGGAAAGTATGCGAAATGACAACGCCAAGCTCGTCTCTCTACGTACTAGATCTAGGCCAATCACCTATTGCCCTATCCTCCTAAGGTGAGGGGAAAAGGAAAAGGGTGGGTCAGACAGAAATTTGGTGAATGGGTTACATCATTAATATATGGTGGTCACACGCAATTGACTCAATACTTAATGTGACCTAGGGTATCCTACTTCTTTTTGTGAACCACTTACTAAAGTAGATTTTATTAACCTAAGGGGTATATTTCTAAATACACCTACACCAAACATCTTGTGAAGTTTTATACTTATTATCGAATGACTAATCGAACCTCAAAACAACTACGGATCAGTTATCAACTTTTGAAACTATTCCAACATAGGTTCACCTACAATATCAACCTTGGAATTATGTTTCCAATTTACGACTACATGTGTCATATTTACGCATTGAGGTAGAGCCTGCAATGCCGACTCACGCCAAAGACGTCTTGGTGCCTTCTACATCAATGTCCACTCTCAATGATAATGTAACTCCACTTATTGCATAGCGCTGGGCATACAATTAACATCAACAGTACCACATCCTGTAACTAGGAACATCCCGTTAGTGTTGGGCCACACACTTCTCCAAGCATCCTTGTTAGTGTTACACATACACTGTAAAACCTCATGTGAGTGCAATTTATGGAGAATCACCTTTACGAATATCGATTACTTTGAATAAATAATGTCTAGGCCTCATTACCAACATACACATCTATTTAGTCATATATCATGTCCAAGAGTCATAAATTTAGGGAACTAACTTCCCTACTTATACTAACATCATATACAAATAAACTTATAACTTGGGCCTTAGGCCAAGGTTCAGATTGCACGTGTAAAACGAAAACCGATCAACCGTTGGTCACTAGAGCGGTCGACGGCTTGTTGTCAACCGGGTCCAGTGAGCCTGTCGACCAATCGAAGTTGTTTTATTATTATTATTATTATTATTTTATTTTCTTTGTTTTGTTCTTTGTCGATTATCATTCTTTGTTACTTATCGTTCTATATTAATTAAAGTAAATCCTAATTTGTAAACGTACAATCTCCATCCTAGTGTTCTCAATTTCAATTTATAATTATTTCATAATTTATAATAGTGTTTGTCATCAATTACAATTAAATTAGATTTAGAATCAAAAGGGTTATATATATATTCAATTTAACAAAAGGGTGTGTTTAACCTAAATCAAATTTTATTTAGCCAGTTTTACTTTAATCAAATTTAGATTGAACAGGGATCATATTAATAAGGGTTAAATTACTATCAAATTCCCAATCTATTACAATCACTAGATAAACAATATTTTTGATTAAACTAAACCAAATCAAGATCAAATAGGGTATAAACAAACTTAGTTACATATTTACCATATTAATTATGAACCCACTTACCTCTTATTAGTTTTTCCCCTTCAATTCGTGTTGAATCGCCTTCTCTTCTACTTGTTAATCTTTCCTTTTTTCTTGAATTTGTCTTCAATTTGTTTTAAATTTATTTCAAAAAAATTTCTAGAGGAGATAGGGATTTAAAGAAGAGACAAAATTTGGATGTGCTCCTAGTAAAGGATTAGGGTTTGGATTATTGTCCTATTTATAATTGCACGAAGTGATGATGACCATTTATTTAATATAGTTAAGTCCGGGTCATTCAGCCTTAGGTAACCCTAGTAGACAAGTAACCATCGATCGAACGCTTAGCTCGGGGTAGTCGACCATTGAATGTCGACCGGCCATAACCAAGTTGTCGATCGGTTGATTTATTAATGTTAATTATTTTTTTACCATTCTGATTAGTAAATTATTTTCCACATATATATATATATATATTCTAATTATTTTTGAATTCAAACCTTTAACATTTAACAACTTTTTACATTAGCTTCGATTTCAAAACATTACATATGAAAGATATCCAAAAAATCGCTACGAATGCAACAGTGCAAGTTCTGTAGCCAAATTCATATGTAAAATTCTATTTTTACCCTTTTATATTTAATTTTAATTCTTTTGCTAAATTTTCAGTTAATTTATGCAGAGTGTTGCAATATCACTTTATCTTCTTCTCTTATCTTTCTCTTTGCTATGATTTCTTCTATACCTTCGGTAGTAGGTGTTGGTCTTGATTCCAATTTTGGATACAACACATATTTTATCATCAAAGTGGTAAGTAGAAACGTAATTTTGTCTTGCCAACAGGTGTATTTTTTCCATTGAAGCAATAATGTTTGATGAATTCCTAGTTCTTGATCTTGTATGTTGATTTTTATCCTTGTGATGTAGCCATTATAAATTCCTTAAAATAGTTAGTGTTGGACTAGTGTTCAGGAACCAAGTATGATCTCTGAGGCATGTTTCGATAAGTTTTCTTTAAGGAATTTATCGCTCCCACTACAAAAGAGATTGCTATTGGACTATGTAGCATAATACCATTTTCTTCACAAAATGAAGAAAATTCTATAGAGAAATATTCTCCTCCTCTATCACTTCGTAACACCTTAATTTTCTTTTCCTTTTGATTCTCAAGTGTGATTTTAAAACATTTAAACATATCAAAAGCTTGATTTTTTGTTCCCATCAAATAAACAAGAGTATACCAGGAAAAATCATTTATAAATGTAATAAAGTATATATTTCCTCTCCTGGTTAATATACTATTTAATTCACAAATGTCAGAATAAACTAGTTCTAGCAATTGAGTGTTTCTTTCAGATTTAGGGAATGACTTTTTGCATATTTTGGCTTCAATACAAGTTTCACATTTAGATGGGTTAATGCTTTGATATGAATTTAGACCTTGGGCAGACAAAAACTTTAAAGACTTATAATTTAAATGTGATAATCTATTATATCATAAATGAAAAGAATCAAGAACATAAACAAACTTTTTTATTTTAATGATACACAACTTAAATATTCCATTACAAGCATATCCCTTTTCGGCAAACATTCCTCCTTTGGACAAGACAAGACAAGACAAGACTATTACCATCAATGGCACATTTGGCTCCTTTACTACAAAGAAGACTTGCAGAAACCAAATTCATTCTTATCTCTGGGAGATGTAAAACATTAACAAGAATGAGTTTCTTGTCCAAAGTGAATTCCAATTCTGTCCCTTTTCCGATGACATTTGCAATGTTGTGGTTGCACATTAGTATGTTGTTATCATTAGAAACCTTCTCATAGAATTTGAACATGGATTGATCACTACAAACATGGATAGTGGCTTCTGAGTCATACCACCAATTAGTATCTTTTAAAGCATCTTTCATATTCAACTTCGTTACCTTGTCAATATTTAATCTTGATATCATTGCAACAATATCAGATTCATCTTCTTCAACCATGTTTGTTGTGTGTCCATAGTTGGAAGACTATCCATGCTCCTTCTGCCGTTTAAAGAATCTATAATCCTATTATTTAAAGTTTGCTGGTTTTCCATAGAAGTAACAATTCTTTTTCTTTTTGAAGTCTTTGCTTTTGTCTTGAGAACGAGTCTGGTTGTTGCTGTCATGATTTCGTTTACCGGTTTCCTTATGCCTTCCATTATCATTACCTACCAGATTCACATTTGAATCAGTTTCAAAAACTTCATTTTTAACAAATCCAGGTTTTTTTATTCAATTCATACAAGCTTTTGAATTTGTTCTATAGTGAAGTCCTTTATTGAGTGCATAAGCTTCTTTCATAAATCAGTCCAGCTCTGTGGAAGTTTAGCCATGACAACACCTGCTTGTAATGCTTCAAAAATGGTTATTTAACATCCTTAAGTTTGTTAAAAATAACCTGTAATTCATGCACTTGATCTAAAACTGAAGTATCGTTAAGCATCATATATTCAAAGAAGTTGAAAATTAGGAACTTATCTGGACTTTGCTTTTCGTTGCTATTTTTTATCTCCTTTGTTTTCTAAATTTTCCTTGGCGATTTGATGGAAGTAAAGGGATCATATAAATGATCAGATGGTGTATTCAGTATGTGACCCATGTAGACCACTTCACTCTATTTTATTCTCTTTGCTATGATTTCTTTTATATCTCCAGCAGTAGGTGCTGGTATTGATTCCAAGTTCAGATACAATACATATGCTATCTTCAGAGTGGTATGTAGGAACGTAATTTTGTCTTGCTAGTGGGTGTATATTATTCCGTCGAAGCGATCAAGTTTGGTGAATTCCTAGTTCATGATCTTTTGTGTTGGTTCTTATCCTTGTGTTGTAGCCATTATAATTCCTTAAAATAGTTAGTGTTAGGCTAGTTTTCAGGAACCAAGTATGATCTCTAAGGCACATTTTAGCAATGTTTTCTTTAAGGAATCTATCACCACCGGTACAAAAGAGGTTGCTATTGGATGCGGTGAAATTCCTCCAAGACACAACAAGACTTTCCTGCAAATAGCAATTGTGTGCAAAAAAAACCATGTCTTTTACTGAAGATCAGAGGTTTTGATGTAAGGGAGAAAGGAGAAAGAAAGTATGTAGAATGAATGTTTAACAACCCGCTCCGAAACAGACCTAAATTCTGACCCAGAAAAGGCCCATCGATACTTAGACCTATTCTAAAGCTGGTTGTTGGTTGGTAAAAGAACAATACTAAGCTATTTATTTACTCATTCAGAACTCACAGTGGAAGGATAAAATATAATAACATAAACAGTACCCATTTTATTTAAAATCTCAAATGTCAATAAACCATAACACAGTGTCAATAATAACTGTTACATAACTGAGATTCATTATGTTCAAAAATACATTGTCATCTTTAAATGGGTACAGTAGAAAATAGCATAAATAGATAAATAGACTACTGCCACAAGCTCCTCTCATAATCATCTACATTTGAATCATCGTCTCCTCCCTAATCTATGTTGTAATAAGGAGGGAGTCAGAACAATAATGTTTGGTGAATAGAAATCATGAACCTTTCTATATTAGTACTTAGGCAACATAGTTTAAATAAGGATATGTCTTACGCATTTAAGCTATGTTCAGAGGCTTTCCAATTAGAAGCTCTAAGGCTTATACAATCGCATAACCATCGTTACTAATGTCCTACCAATGCAAGATATAGTACCCAAATACCTTTTAATGGAAACTAGGCAGACTCTGACCATTTAATCCCTCATTTAAGGTAGATCCCCATCGTTTAATACCTATACCAAGGCAGACCCCTCACTGGTAGCTATCTAGCTAACATTGCCTGAAATCTCTTCGGCCACATAATACTTCCTATTGAAGCGGGCTCTTTTCCAAGGCATCCTTTACCGTGCCTAACCAATAATCCCAATCATTTACTACTTCCTATATAGAGAAGTGGCAAGCCCTTACGCAGCCACTTAATACCTTCAATCCTTGAAGCAGGTCCTTTGTATTATGGCATGTACCCCATAGTGACGTCTCACATTAGTCTAACTATATATAGGTATTGGCAGCCAGATTAGCTGGGTAGATTTACCCTACAGAATTTGGTTCTAACCTCACATCATCTGTAGTAACTTATTATAGACAATGTCTCACCTCAGCCCCAAAGTCACACTATTAGTAGCCAAATTAGCTAGGTAGACTTCAGTTCACTTTGACTGACCTCTCGTCTTTATAAATTAGTCATTGTAACAGCCCGCTATTTAGGACCATTCGCATCCGCACATGTCGGACTTGAATAATTCAAAATACCGCGTTGTTAATTTAAATTTGGAAAAACTGAACATATACAGTAAATAAATAATCACAGATCACAGACACAGAGTAATAAATGCAGCGGAAATAAAAGATAGTAGTTCATGAAGCTACTATATACATATATAAGAAACATCAAAGTTAAACAAGATACAACAGAAGAGTAACACTATACATCAGGTACAAATCAGAATACATCACTGGAATCATCGAATACTGAAAGCAGAATAGATGGCTGGATCTTCAAGCAAAGCTCCAACTCCAAAGGTGAGTCTCGAATACTGGTACACTCAGTCTGACCCGAGCGTAAAGTAAAACACAAAACACTCGAGTCAGGATTAACATTCCTATATCAATAAATCCAACTCAAGTGAAATAGCAATTGAAATACAAGTAACTCAAAGGATATTTGGAATAACCATCCTTTAAGGATCCGTTAAACTATCTACTATGTAGTAGTGTACGATAAGTAGATAATGCCTATCAGTAATATAAAATATCAAAATAGTGTTAAGGCGTTACCATTATCCCCCTTAACACATTTTATATAAGCGTTATAGTCTATACAGCACTGTAAACTCCACCGTAAACTAGTGGGCTATCAGGGAGTACTCCATAGGTATAACACAAAACAAATCGTAGTGGTCGCGTATACAGGGATACAAGTATGACAAGGCACATGAGGCAATACCCAAGAACGCATCGCCGTAGCGATCGTAACACCGCGAAACAACACTCCCAAAATCAAGGGTGTACCAATCGACAACAAGTAATGATTAGTTTCGAAGAAGTGTGTTCGCTCGAGGTAGCTAGCCCTTATTTGCACTACTACAAAACAGGCCATTTGCATCGGTTGTTTACCCCCCTTTTGCATCAGTTCAACAACTGATGCATATGCACCCGATGCAACAGGCTTAACACTTTTGCATCAGTTCTGAAACCGATGCAAAAAGGTCCTTTTTGCATCGGTTGTTACTAACAACTGATGCAAAATATCATGGTTGGTTGCTTGAACACAGCCCCCATGTTGCATCGGTTGTAATGAAAACCGATGCAACAAAAGAACTTGTTGCATAGGTTGTTGTTGAAAACCGATGCAAACTAATCCCTCTATTGCATCGGTTTTTTATAACAACCAATGCAAACTAATCCCTCAGAAACCATTATTACAGTACTCAAATAGACTATATATATATTATTGATAATCGTTATATATATATATATATAAAGAAAAAAACATACACAAAAAAGAGAACATTGCATTCATCTTCAATTTTGTTATAGATTTTCAATTACATTTCAATTCATTGGCACTTTCATCACTGTACATTCTCGATTTCTATAAAAAAAACTACACTACATTGTGCACTGTCCTCTCTATACTCAGTCACAGTCCAACCACCTTCTACTGCCTTCCAACAACTACCTTCACCAGTTGCACACTAATTCAAACAACCTAAAGTCCTGCCACCAACCTGAAGTCTACCCACCAACCTCTAACCATCCTTCACTACACAGTTCAAACTTCACTATACAAACTCTCCAACATCCATACCACAGTCTTACTCCTACCTGAACCAAACTTCTGATTGCACCATAGACCACACTGCAACTCAACATCCCCACCGAAATAAAAACTGTCATTGGCCAGAGCACATACAACTCCACCACCCAGCAAGAAACCCAACACTGACCATCCATTCAACCACTCATAACATCTCTACCATCAACCACAAACCCAAAGCAATCACCAAACCCTACATATTCACAACCAATGACCCTACCATCATTTTCTCAAACCACACAGCCATTTCGACATCAGAAACTCCATCACATACATCACCCTACAAGCTCAAATCAGCACCTTTGTTCCACCAGACTACATTAGTGCAGTCATCATACATCCTCAATCCTACTTCCCCTCTGTGCTACCATCACCTCCTATCGCAACTGCACACAACTACTGACCATCACCAAGTTTCCACAAACTTCATTCACCACTGACAACAAGCAATTGAGCCAACCCCCTTCCACAATCTCCTCATTTCCATAGCATATACAGCGAGGCAAAAAGAAGCAGCAAGGTATTAAAAGAGACATATAATGTCAAGACCCGCAAATCCGTACCCTTGATTAAACACTAATCTCCATTGATTAACTCAAGATGCACGGAAATACGAACCCTGAGGGGTTTTAAGAAAAAGAAATAGAAGAAAAGATAGAAGAAAAAGAGAAGAAGAAAACAGAAGAAGAAAGAAGAACAACAGAACAACATCAGATACAGAAACAATATCAGAATCTCACATATCGCAGCGGAACAATATATAATAGATAATCACTAGCCTTTTAAAACAAAGAATTATATCAGTTTTTATACATACATCAATCATCAGAGTCAATATACAACAATGGACAGTTATATAACTTGTCCTCATACAGAATACACAGCGGAAAAAATAATATCAGATACAAATACGGATGATACGTTACGCCATCCAGCTTGCTTCCAAAGCTCCAGAATATCCAGAATATCCTGATAACATAACTCTAGGCTGCCCGTGTGGAAATTGGTGGGCACCCAGAGTTTAGAAGGGAAACAATAAACTCCGAGTCAGTCATGGTGACTGGTGTGAGATCGTAAAACAGTTATTTTTCACAAAGAAAATAAAACAAATTCGCAATGCTTTTGGAAAATGAAACTACCATAAGACCTCCCACCACACACACAATGCAAACGCAGAATTGGAGGAGATTTCTTCTTATGATAGTCAAAGATGCTTACTACGCAAAATCAAATCCTTTTTGATATTATTATTAGTGCATAGTGTAGAAAACAGTTCGAAAGTATAATATTAATCTTAGCCAGCATAGACATTTCGAACTATGCCTACTATAGCTACCATCCAAACAGTGGGGCGCCACCATAAGTGAATGATAGGTTCTACAACTAATAACGTACAAGGCTCGTATTGTTTCTTTGGATTTCCAACAAATGGTCGGGCTAAGGAACTTCCTATGCCACGAATAGAACGCCTCTGGAATGACGTTCCGAGAACCTAACCGGATCTCTGCCAACACAAGGCCGGGTTACCTCTGCAAAAATAGGTAACTACTGACACGCGTATGCCATCCCCCGATCGTAACCGATCTTCCCGAGGATCCCCGATTCGCAACAAACCACATAATAAGCAGTATCAACATAGGTTAAGTATCTGGGCTCCATACCATGATACCACCTCTATCCAGAAGGAATGACATACACTAAGGGGCGCTACTCCCTAGAACCTTGCTGCATCCTTCCTGTTTTGACCATTTCCGGGGTGTGAGGCTCGACGAAGTCTCGTCCACAAAGCTACGCTTCTCAAAAAGCCATGCTTCGGGTCAAACAAATGATCAACCTATGATCACAAAGATATAAGATCAAACAAATGATCATATCGCAAATGATCAAACACTGATCATTTCACAGCAACACTCAGTATGCCACGTTACCAAATTGGGAATATATCGCTGATAAATTTCAACTACACAACCTCTGAGCTCGTACGTCTCAGAGAAGGGTGTTAAGCTAAGAGAATAAATTCTCCGCCACCAACAGAAATGTATTTGAAAGAAATCAGCTTTATATCTCAATTTGTAACGTCAGACACACAATCCATACAAGTCTGTTCCGGGATCGAACAGAACCGAAGGCACTTCTCACGAAGCCCTTGCATATCTGAATAATTTTCTAATCACGTCCGGACTTCCCGTCACTAAGGGTGATAAAACCTCTAAATCGGAGATCAGCCGATGTAGAGTAACTCGACGGTAATCCTTCCGTTTTCAAAAATATCCGGTCTTCAACACCGGTCTTCAAATGCAATTCATAACGACGTATCACATATTCGGAATGGTTTATACGACCCCATGGTCCTTTCCCGGCTAACCCGAATAGTGAGCGATTATTCAAAAATAAGTGTGGCATTCGAATTCATCCAATTCACAACAAATACCTATTCAAGGTAATTATTGATAGTCTGTTATTTAACTATCAATAAAGGTGCGCAACATCATCAGATTCCAAATAATTTTCCAAATTATTTATTTCCCAAAATATCTTTACTAGATATAAAATTTCCACACTTCAAAAATAAATCAACGTTTATTTATTTTTAAAACGAATTCCCATTTCTTTTATAAATTCCATAGTGAATTTATATCTTTCAAAATATCTACTGATATACGATTATCAATCGTTTTCAAATATTCAATTTCAATTTATCTTTAAGAAGGTAAATTCTCAAAAACGTTTCATTTCAGTTTTGAAAAGCAATTCCATACTTATTTAAAAATAAGTAATTCACAAATCTATTTATTTTCAACATTTGAAAATATTCGATATACTTAAATCAAAATTAAGTATATATTCATTCTTTAAGGATATCATTTGAGTCAAAACGAATGTTACGTAAAACATCGTTACGACAACTCAAAATCACTAGTATAGGGATTCGAATTTTAAGATAGATGTATAAATCCCAATACTACATAAAAACATTTCCTTTCGGAAATCATTTACTATAACAACAGTGTTATAGTCCACCATTTCCTTCTATTTCTCGAAAACGTCTATTTCAACAATAAAATGTTGAAATCTATGTATTCGATATCATAATACATTTTAAAAACATCTTTAAAATGTTTAACTTCATTTTCAATGTCACTTTTCCAAAACTATCCATTTTACTTAACAATATATTCACTGTCCAAAATCGTGAATATACTTCACTAATTACACTTCACTATTTTCTACACATTTTATTTCAATAATAATTCGCTATCCAAAATCGCGAATATATCTCCTTTAACAACCTTCTATATTTAATTTATCAAATCCAATTGATTTTCGAATTTATGAAACAACGTTCATAAATTCCATTTCTATTTTGTAACAACTTCAATTTAATAAATCCCCTTTATTAACAATTCGATTCATAACTCAAATCTTATACCAACAATCCATATTATAAGTTAAATACTTATAATTCCTTTATTTTACAAAATCATTTCCATTTATAAGTTCACGATTTATAAATTTCATTTATTTATAAATTCTTAAAAATTCATTTTAACGCTTATAAAAACTCGTTTTATAATACCAACATTTTAAAGTTATAAATATCAATCTTGTACATCTTTTACATACATCGTTTTTTATAATTTCGAAAATCCAAATTTAAACCGTTTTATAAATTTCTTAACTTTTATTTCAAGAGAAATTACCTTTCGGTTATATTTCACAAAAATCTAAATTTATATAACTTTAAAATTTGAACGTTTATTTATTAATTCAAAAATTAAATAAAACGTCTACTTCCAAAAATCACTTTAAAATCCTTTTAAAGTAAAAGTCATTATTTTTAAACTTCAAAACTGAATCCGATGATGCAACAGCACCAATTAGTCAATCACAACAACAACCATCATATATCAATATGATAACAGAATATACATCACAATATCTATAAATAAATAAATACTGTTGAGGAATCCAGTTGGATCCCTCCAACCTGTTTTCCTGCATCCACAGATGTTAGCACAATACCAATTCCACTTCGAGGAGGAATATCGCGGTATATGGGTTTTATAAAAATATCCGCTTACTAACGGCGCAATAGGGTCTCATCCGCTATACGAGGCGGGAAATCAATCAATCCAATATATACATATGCCAATATGTATATATTGCTATATATATATAGATATATCCTACTATATCTAATAACACATCCAAACAGTCAATCATCAATCAATAACTGTAAAATCAAATTTTATTTTGAGTGAGAAGATCTCACCTTAGCATTTATTTTGCATTCCATTTCCATTCTTGACCTTTTTTTCTTTTCCACGATTTTCAGACCTTGTAAAAATCATTTTACATTTTATTAATATTTGAATAAATCGAACCCTTAATTACCATTTAACAATCCAATTAAATTTTGAACTAATTTTCTTTTATTATTATAAATTTGCTCGTTTAATATATCTTTGTAAAATAAAAATCTGATTTTACAATTTCTTTTCAACCTATACATCTATTTACAAACAGAGATCCAACTATATATAATTTGTTTTCAAAATCTTGTTTGAATACATTTTTTTCTCAGGAAAACTATTATATTTTTATTTATAAGTTCATTTCAAAAATCCAAATTCCAAAAAAAATGAATAAGGAATCGTACCCACGTAGGAGATCTGCCCACCTCAAATCCTTCCAACCTGAAAGCCATCGCATCTCGCCTACGATCTAGATGTCGAGACTTGGAAGTTCGTTCGACTCTGACTTCCTGCCTTGCAATCGAACTCGGCCCAGACAAACATGATTAGCGCTCGCAATTTCTGTCTTCCTAGTTGACCATTGTCGTGACATCCACTCTAAACCTGGGTCCCCTCGTGCCCCCATCCTCCGATCACCATCGCGTCCCACTTCAAATCGCGAGCCACCGTCATCTCACAAAACCCTAGAGGCCTACAACCCAAATCGATCGAGTTCGACAACGATTTCGAACTCGCGATTCTCTCTCTGTCGAGCCGCTGTCCTGTTCGAGCACGCGACGCCACGGCTTCGAAGTCGACGTCGCAACCATCTATCTTGAATTCACCCATGCGCGAGCACTCAAGGCTACACGTTGACCTCGCGCTCAATTTGGAAGAGACGGAAGAAAACGCTCTGCCATTTTTTTTCTATTTCCTTTGAAGATAACAAGGTTCGGCTGTTTTTTTTTCTTTATTGTCGAACGAATCGTTCGAACGGAGAAGATAGGAGGGAAGACGAGAATTTTAACTTAGAACGAGATTTAATTCGTTCGTTCGATTTCGTTTGTTTTCCTTGGAATAAAGCGGCCATTTAATTTGAAGCTTTAATTTTGAACGAAAGGAGGTAGAAGGGAAGACAACAAGTACATGATTAAGTCGAATAGGTCGGCTGCTCAGAAATAGGATTGCTGAGATAAAAGAAGTTTGACGGTAAGATATTTAAATTTTAAAACGATAAATTAATTCTAGGCGTTTTTATACCGTACGCTCACATAACGACTCTGAACGCTGCGAAAATTGAAATCCAGTAATAATTCAATATTACGGACCCAATGGAACTGGTTTCGTCGAATTCCGAGACTGTGCCTCAGAAGGCTATTTTTAAATTCAATTTAAACGATAGAATTTCAAAACTGAACAAAGCAGTTTAAAATTCAATTCTGAAAGTTCGATTATCTTCGGTATTATCAATACGAATTTTAAAAGCTTTTGAAATATTTTTCTTCAACTAAGAATTGAAGATTCAAATTTTTATTCAACATTCAATCGATTAAAATTTATAATTTAATCGCCAAATTCAGATTTATATTGGGAATTCAAATTAAATCATCGTTCAAATATTTAAAATTAATTAAATATTTTCAATTTAAATTTGTTCAAAATTTTGGGTCGTTACAAACTTCCCCCCTTAAAAGAATTTCGTCCTCGAAATTACAAGTTAGGAAAAGTGGTCCTTAACTCGTCTATCATTTTTCACAATCAATAGTTTTATCAAATTTTCAAAACAAATCTCCCTACTAAAGATTCGTTATTTATTCAACTAAACTTCTAACTTCAATTATAAGTTTCAAACAACTTTGTTTACTTAACAATTCAAATTTAAATTCAAATTTTAAACTTCCAAATTTTCTCAAAATTTTTCTAACACCCGAAATTTTCGAAAAATTTCGCCAGCGTCTTCTTTGCGCGGCTAACACGGCACGACTACAAAACGTCCCTACGGACTCTCAGATTTCAAAAAGAAAAAGAAAAAGCCAAGCGGCTAGAGAAGAAATCATCAAATCTCATATTGAAATTTAAAACACATACCTTATGTCGAGCAATTCAAAATTATCTTTGAAATCAAAATTCAAATCCTTTATACACCTGTATATCCTACTAGCCATATATCTAGTTACAGCATTCAATCCAATTTGCAAATTCTATTACAAAATTTTCAATATATACTTCTTATACATTTCTAATTCACTATTGAAGTTACATATCAAATTTCGTTCACTCTTGCATTTCACATTTATTTGAATTTAATTCACAATTTCAATTCTATTTAAATTCAATTCATCTTCAATTCTGAAATATTGAATTTCATCGATTAACTTTCATTTACAACTGCTTATTTTAGATTAGTTTCAGTTACTAATTCATCACAAATTCTAATCTACTTATTCAAATTTGTTTTCAATATTCAGTTTAAATTCCAGTTTTATTCTTTTGTTCGTTCCCAAAATTTATTTTCAATTCACTATTTTGGTTTATAACCACTCATATTTAAACTGGATTTCAATTCCATATGAATTTTAATTCGTCTTTCATTTATAATTATTTAATTCAATTCAATGCTTACTAATTCAAAATGAATCTTAACTTTCAATTTCACTTTCATGTAATTGATTCACTTATATTTACTTTAATTTAACTCCATCCTAAGTTAAATTCATTCTATCAAAATTCAAATTGTATAAGTTATCAATTCAATAATATTCCATAAATATTTTTATATAGTATTCTAGAGTTTTTTCAACATTTCAAGGCCATTTTGAAAATAATTCAAATTATCCTTTGAATTCCAAAAACCAAACCCAAAATTTTCAAACAACTTCCATTTAAAACAATTTGGCAGCAATACCTCTTTTGGAAACCCGAAAATGAACATCGATGATGCTACAGTCATTACCGAAGTTATTTTCCAGCGACCGGAAAGAGTTTAGAGCTTTCCATTCCTCCAAAATACTTTTCAAAACCTTTGAAATTCATTTTCAAATCAAAAAGATTTAAACTTCCAAATCTCCAAAATTTTCAAATTCTTTTCAAAACCTTTCCAAATACTTCTCTGGAATTCCGTTTCAAATTACAAGTCACATTTATAATTTATATTCTTAAATTTCATTCGTATGGGAATTCATTTTCTTATGCTTCAATTCACAATTATTTGTTAATTGAATTTATCTCCAAATCTTTGGTTATTATTTTAATTTCTCATTCCATTTCATATAACAATGATAATAATTCAATGTTATTATTTTATAACAACCAAACATCCATATACTATGATAATTCATAGAAAATCATTTCTTTTCTATACAAAAATAGTTTTGGGCAAAATTATTTCATTCACCCTATTTAAAAACAATACTGTGTCGGTTTATCTTGTTTAAGAGTTTAGAAACCCCTATCGATTACAGTTAGCTAGACTGTTCCGACCAGAATCTATAAACAATCAACCGATAAGTCAACACAATACAAAATGATTTTATATTCACTAACAAATACGCACTCGTATCTATTATTATACTCAACTCATTCTAGAGTACTACTGACTCCATCTCTAATGAGTAACACCCAACAGAGCAGGGTTGTCGCTTAACCATATGCTCTGATACCAGCTGTCAAGACCCGCAAATCCGTACCCTTGATTAAACACTAATCTCCATTGATTAACTCAAGATGCATGGAAATACGAACCCTGAGGGGTTTTAAGAAAAAGAAATAGAAGAAAAGATAGAAGAAAAAGAGAAGAAGAAGAAAACAGAAGAAGAAAGAAGAACAACAGAACAACATCAGATACAGAAACAATATCAGAATCTCACATATCGCAGCGGAACAATATATAATAGATAATCACTAGCCTTTTAAAACAAAGAATTATATCAGTTTTTATACATACATCAATCATCAGAGTCAATATACAACAATGGACAGTTATATAACTTGTCCTCATACAGAATACACAGCGGAATAAATAATATCAGATACAAATACGGATGATACGTTACGCCATCCAGCTTGCTTCCAAAGCTCCAGAATATCCAAAATATCCTGATAACATAACTCTAGGCTGCCCGTGTGGAAATTGGTGGGCACCCAGAGTTAAGAAGGGAAACAATAAACTCCGAGTCAGTCATGGTGACTGGTGTGAGATCGTAAAACAGTTATTTTTCACAAAGAAAATAAAACAAATTCGCAATGCTTTTGGAAAATGAAACTACCATAAGACCTCCCACCACACACACAATGCAAACGCAGAATTGGAGGAGATTTCTTCTTATGATAGTCAAAGATGCTTACTACGCAAAATCAAATCCTTTTTGATATTATTATTAGTGCATAGTGTAGAAAACAGTTCGAAAGTATAATATTAATCTTAGCCAGCATAGACATTTCGAACTATGCCTACTATAGCTACCATCCAAACAGTGGGGCGCCACCATAAGTGAATGATAGGTTCTACAACTAATAACGTACAAGGCTTGTATTGTTTCTTTGGATTCCCAACAAATGGTCAGGCTAAGGAACTTCCTATGCCACGAATAGAACGCCTCTGGAATGACGTTCCGAGAACCTAACCGGATCTCTGCCAACACAAGACCGGGTTAACTCTGCAAAAATAGGTAACTACTGACACGCGTATGCCATCCCCCGATCGTAACCGATCTTCCCGAGGATCCCCGATTCGCAACAAACCACATAATAAGCAGTATCAACATAGGTTAAGTATCTGGGCTCCATACCATGATACCACCTCTATCCAGAAGGAATGACATACATTAAGGGGCGCTACTCCCTAGAACCTTGATGCATCCTTCCTGTTTTGACCATTTCCGGGGTGTGAGGCTCGACGAAGTCTCGTCCACAAAGCTACGCTTCTCAAAAAGCCATGCTTCGGGTCAAACAAATGATCAACCTATGATCACAAAGATATAAGATCAAACAAATGATCATATCGCAAATGATCAAACACTGATCATTTCACAGCAACACTCAGTATGCCACGTTACCAAATTGGGAATATATCGCTGATAAATTTCAACTACACAACCTCTGAGCTCGTACGTCTCAGAGAAGGGTGTTAAGCTAAGAGAATAAATTCTCCGCCACCAACAGAAATGTATTTGAAAGAAATCAGCTTTATATCTCAATTTGTAACGTCAGACACACAATCCATACAAGTCTGTTCCGGGATCGAACAGAACTGATGGCACTTCTCACGAAGCACTTGCATATCCGGATAATTTTCTAATCACGTCCGGACTTCCCGTCACTAAGGGTGATAAAACCTCTAAATCGGAGATCAGCCAATGTAGAGTAACTCGACGGTAATCCTTCCGTTTTCAAAAATATCCGGTCTTCAACACCGGTCTTCAAATGCAATTCATAACGACGTATCACATATTCGGAATGGGTTATACGACCCCATGGTCCTTTCCCGGCTAACCCGAATAGTGAGCGATTATTCAAAAATAAGTGTGGCATTCAAATTCATCCAATTCACAACAAATACCTATTCAAGGTAATTATTGATAGTCGGTTATTTAACTATCAATAAAGATGCGCAACATCATCAGATTCCAAATAATTTTCCAAATTATTTATTTCCCAAAATATCTTTACTAGATATAAAATTTCCACACTTCAAAAATAAATCAACGTTTATTTATTTTTAAAACGAATTCCCATTTCTTTTAAAAATTCCATAGTGAATTTATATCTTTCAAAATATCTACTGATATACGATTTTCAATCGTTTTCAAATATTCAATTTCAATTTATCTTTAAGAAGGTAAATTCTCAAAAACGTTTCATTTCAGTTTTGAAAAGCAATTCCATACTTATTTAAAAATAAGTAATTCACAAATCTATTTATTTTCAACATTTGAAAATATTCGATATACTTAAATCAAAATTAAGTATATATTCATTCTTTAAGGAAATCATTTGAGTCAAAACGAATGTTACGTAAAACATCGTTACGACAACTCAAAATCACTAGTATAGGGATTCGAATTTTAAGATAGATGTATAAATCCCAATACTACATAAAAACATTTCCTTTCGGAAATCATTTACTATAACAATAGTGTTATAGTCCACCATTTCCTTCTATTTCTCGAAAACGTCTATTTCAACAATAAAATGTTGAAATCTATGTATTCGATATCATAATACATTTTAAAAACATCTTTAAAATGTTTAACTTAATTTTCAATGTTACTTTTCCAAAACTATCCATTTTACTTAACAATATATTCACTGTCCAAAATCGTGAATATACTTCACTAATTACACTTCACTATTTTCTACACATTTTATTTCAATAATAATTCGCTATCCAAAATCACGAATATATCTCCTTTAACAACCTTCTATATTTAATTTATCAAATCCAATTGATTTTCGAATTTATGAAACAACGTTCATAAATTCCATTTCTATTTTGTAACAACTTCAATTTAATAAATCCCCTTTATTAACAATTCGATTCATAACTCAAATCTTATACCAACAATCCATATTATAAGTTAAATACTTATAATTCCTTTATTTTACAAAATCATTTCCATTTATAAGTTCACGATTTATAAATTTCATTTATTTATAAATTCTTAAAAATTCATTTTAACGCTTATAAAAACTCGTTTTATAATACCAACATTTTAAAGTTATAAATATCAGTCTTGTACATCTTTTACATACATCGTTTTTTATAATTTCGAAAATCCAAATTTAAACCGTTTTATAAATTTCTTAACTTTTATTTCAAGAGAAATTACCTTTCGGTTATATTTCACAAAAATCTAAATTTATATAACTTTAAAATTTGAACGTTTATTTATTAATTCAAAAATTAAATAAAACGTCTACTTCCAAAAATCACTTTAAAATCCTTTTAAAGTAAAAGTCGTTATTTTTAAACTTCAAAACTGAATCCGATGATGCAACAGCACCAATTAGTCAATCACAACAACAACCATCATATATCAATATGATAACAGAATATACATCACAATATCTATAAATAAATAAATACTGTTGAGGAATCCAGTTGGATCCCTCCAACCTGTTTTCCTGCATCCACAGATGTTAGCACAATACCAATTCCACTTCGAGGTGGAATATCGCAGTATATGGGTTTTATAAAAATATCCGCTTACTAACGGCGCAATAGGGTCTCATCCGTTATATGAGGCGGGAAATCAATCAATCCAATATATACATATGCCAATATGTATATATTGCTATATATATATAGATATATCCTACTATATCTAATATCACATCCAAACAGTCAATCATCAATCAATAACTGTAAAATCAAATTTTATTTTGAGTGAGAAGATCTCACCTTAGAATTTATTTTGCATTCCATTTCCATTCTTGACCTTTTTTTCTTTTCCACGATTTTCAGACCTTGTAAAAATCATTTTACATTTTATTAATATTTGAATAAATCGAACCCTTAATTACCATTTAACAATCCAATTAAATTTTGAACTAATTTTCTTTTATTATTATAAATTTGCTCGTTTAATATATCTCTGTAAAATAAAAATCTGATTTTACAATTTCTTTTCAACCTATACATCTATTTACAAACAGAGATCCAACTGTATATAATTTGTTTTCAAAATCTTGTTTGAATACATTTTTTTTCTCAGGAAAACTATTATATTTTTATTTATAAGTTCATTTCAAAAATCCAAATTCCAAAAGAAAAATGAATAAGGAATCGTACCCACGCAGGAGATCTGCCCACCTCAAATCCTTCCAACCTGAAAGCCATCGCATCTCGCCTACGATCTAGATGTCGAGACTTGGAAGTTCGTTCGACTCTGACTTCCTGCCTTGCAATCGAACTCAGCCCAGACAAACACGATTAGCGCTCGCAATTTCTCTGTCTTCCTAGTTGACCACTGTCGTGACATCCACTCTAAACCTGGGTCCCCTCGTGCCCCCATCCTCCGATCGCCATCGCGTCCCACTTCAAATCGCGAGCCACCGTCATCTCGCAAAACCCTAGAGGCCTACAACCCAAATCGATCGAGTTCGACAACGATTTCGAACTCGCGATTCTCTCTCTGTCGAGCCGCTGTCCTGTTCGAGCACGCGACGCCACGGCTTCGAAGTCGACGTCGCAACCATCTATCTTGAATTCACCCATGCGCGAGCACTCAAGGCTACGCGTTGACCTCGCGCTCAATTTGGAAGAGACGGAAGAAAACGCTCTGCCATTTTTTTTTTCTATTTCCTTTGAAGATAACAAGGTTCGGCTGTTTTTTTTTCTTTATTGTCGAACGAATCGTTCGAACGGAGAAGATAGGAGGGAAGACGAGAATTTTAACTTAGAACGAGATTTAATTCGTTCGTTCGATTTCGTTTGTTTTCCTTGGAATAAAGCGGCCATTTAATTTGAAGCTTTAATTTTGAACGAAAGGAGGTAGAAGGGAAGACAACAAGTACATGATTAAGTCGAATAGGTCGGCTGCTCAGAAATAGGATTGCTGAGATAAAAGAAGTTTGACGGTAAGATATTTAAATTTTAAAACGATAAATTAATTCTAGGCGTTTTTATACCGTACGCTCACATAACGACTCTGAACGCTGCGAAAATTGAAATCCAGTAATAATTCAATATTACGGACCCAATGGAACTGGTTTCGTCGAATTCCGAGACTGTGCCTCAGAAGGCTATTTTTAAATTCAATTTAAACGATAGAATTTCAAAACTGAACAAAGCAGTTTAAAATTCAATTCTGAAAGTTCGATTATCTTCGGTATTATCAATACGAATTTTAAAAGCTTTTGAAATATTTTTCTTCAACTAAGAATTGAAGATTCAAATTTTTATTCAACATTCAATCGATTAAAATTTATAATTTAATCGCCAAATTCAGATTTATATTGGGAATTCAAATTAAATCATCGTTCAAATATTTAAAATTAATTAAATATTTTCAATTTAAATTTGTTCAAAATTCTGGGTCGTTACATATAAAATCATTAAGAAAAGGAGGCACGGCCAACAAATCAAATAGCATAGCAAACACACTAAAATAAAGTAACAGAAAAATATGAATACGTGACCAACTCAAGGCAATAAGACGAGGAACGTAACCAATTTCAAGGCTACAGGTAGCAACTGATAATGTGTGACAAAAACTCAAAGCACTGGATTAAAATATAAAGTGTGCATGACCTTGTTTCATGCAGTAGGTCTAGTGACGCATGAATAAAACGAAAATGAATTCATACATAAGCAAAAGGCGGCCAACCACACAATACATGTCTGGGACTTACTAATTATTAAAGTAATTGCAAGATTCTCCAGTGACAGGGCAATCAAATACATAACAATTTCAAAGTATTAGGAAAACTGAAGAACGTGCCAAGGGAAATCAAGATAACAAAACAGCACTATTTATAAAGAAAGATTTGCACTTAGGTACATGCAAATATGGTCAATTGTGCATAGAAAGGGAAGTACAAACTAAGGAAACAAAGTAAAGGTAGCAAGCAGTGGGGATGCAACATAGTTGATTGATCTGTAACATAGTTAATGAGTTTCAGTATTTCCTCAAATTTAGACTGGCACAATTTTTGATACCATAATAAGATAACACTTCACAGTTACACACAAATCAATTAGCAATGTGTTTGATAAATCTTTTCACATCTAACAAACTTATTAAACTTGTTAATGTACATGACACTTTCTCTTATTTGCCGATTATTATTATTATTCTAAATAGTTAGGTGGTAGTATATAGTTGTATTATGAGTCTTAGATAACATATATCATACTAAAAGTTCCATAAATTTTCATATAATACTCAAAGAGGATAAAAAGGGAGAAAAACTGGGGAAAAATGCATGAAAATGTTCTATAATAAAAACTTACAAAATAATCATTTGCTGCCTATCCATTGCTGCACTCTTCCTCACAGCAGTGCATTGATCATACACAAATTTCACAACATTTCACCACTATACCACTTACCATATCCAACATTATACTACCTAACCACTTCCTTCCGGACCATCAAGACCTATACCATTGCAAACTGCCTTGTATCCACATACAAACTGACCTTCCACTGCATATCACTGAAACCTCCCCACTGCCTGCTACTATTCCCTATGCACTTCACCAATAAACCATCTCCATCCCACATCATAACATTTCCAGTCCCTTATCAATAAACTACAATCTTACCCACATCCACTGATCCTCCATCCAACAACCATAGCATAGTAGCCACTGTCAACACACATTTGCACAGTGCAAAGTTCATCCACTCGTCACAAACAATTCTCCTTCACTTGCCACTGTCAAACAATCATGTTCTGAACTCAAATATTCTGGAAGAAGTATAATAAAAACTTACAGAACAACTATGAGGTAACATGCACATTGACTTTATTTCTCATCGAACACTGTCGAAGCGAAGCAATTCAATTTGAGATAAGGGATAATTAACCGACAGATAATTGAGCTCTGAGATAAGGAAATTTGGTGGTAAGCGATAAAAACACTAACTTGATAAACAGTACAATAATTTATAAATATGGAAAGCATTCATGCCTATAGCAGTATAATACTAATTAAATAATGAAATTAGTATTTATCATCTAATTCTGATTGACTGCCTATAGCGGTATTCATGCCTTGCATTGTGTTCCTCTCAATTCTGATTTTCACATGGTCTACTATCAACTATGAAGTATGGTAGAATACAAATGATGAAATCAAGTCAAAATGATACTTTGTCTTTTTCTTATATGTGCACATGTACATGTTAGTATAGATATTGTGCTTATGAATAAAAAGCATGGGCAGGTAATGTTAGTGTAAATGCATAAAAGAAGGTGATTGACTATATCAGAGTTAAGACAGGGGACATGCACTGGTGGAAATGCCTATATAGATCAAACTTTACAATCTCAAACTGGAACATTGGGATCAGGAAGCACTGAATAGGATTGCAAACATAATTAGAATTCCTACTTGAACAGACACCATAACTGCATCAAGGAAATGAACAAATTATTCTAGGATTCTTGTAAGTGTTGATATTAAAATAAATTACCCGAAACTGTTAATATGAAGACTAATAGGGGAGATAACTGCACTATCAAAATTGACTATGAATTTAAACCTTATATATGTGAGCATCGTCAATGTTTTGGTCACTAAACTGTGAAATACAGTAAGAACAGACCAAATAGGCAACATACGCAACAAGGTTTGAAATCATAATCAAATACTACTACAACTAAACCAAAATTATTCCTCAATAGTCAACAAAAACAACAACCCCCCTCCCAATCAAATTCCTCTACAACTTCCAACCCAGTAAACTCAAAAGAGGTAAACGGATACAACCTAGAGCCACATACTACAACCTCTACTGCACAATGGCAACAAGTAGGCAAACAAAGTGTGTCAAAGTAGAGTAACCCAGAAAGATCTAATGAAATAGGGAATTCAAGTACCAGAAAACTACAAAACAATGAAGAGCAATATAAGAATGACAAAGTTAAACAAAAATACGGGAAAGTTTTACTACTAATAATAAGTTCTAGATACATAGCTCATTCGAGGAAGAGGACAATGCTGATCAGCCTACTCAATCTGAATATGAGGAATTCTGCCATGCACAAGAAGAATTTGTTAATGAGACTAACTTTATTGACAATATTGCACAAGATTTAGAAGAGCAAGGGAAGGACCAAGTTCCAGAACCAAAAGAACGTTGTTTTGTGTTCCTTCAAATGAATCAAGATGCTGTATTGGGGGTGGATTGACCATTAAAAGGGCTTTTATTCTACCATTGTGTTCCTTCAAATAACCAATTACAAATTTAAAATAAAAAATATCTATGTCCAATTGTCTTTAAATTAATTCATAAAAATATCTATGTTAGAAGGCTTACTCGAGTATGAACCATCAAGGCGGTTGACTGCTCATGAAGCTCTATGGCATCCTTTCTTCATAAAGAGACGTCGCTCAAGGTCTTAAAGTGGAAATTTTGCTTCTAACTTGACGATATTGAAAACTGATTTTTTAAGCCTGCTTTGCAAAATGAAGAACGGGTTAAGCCATGATGTCAAAGATGAAGTATTTATTGCTACATCCCTACAACTCCACCTCGTTGACCTTCAGAGCAACCCTCAATCGAACAATTGCCTTCAACCAAACTCCACAACAACCTCAAAGCACATCGCTACCATCTCCACTCAACCTAAATCGCCACCTAATTCACAGTCGAGTATCTCCATACAAGCTAAATCGCCACCTAATTCACAGTTGAATTAAAACATTTCTTTTGATTTGGTTTGAATGTTAATTTTTTTGATGATTTCGATTTGGGAGGAACTGCTAATTTGGTTTGAAGTTAAAATTCGCAGTCGAATTTGATTTGAGGTCGTTCGATTGAACGAATATAAAGTTGCTTTTGTTTTCTTCTTAACGGGTTAGGGGGGAATTGGAGGGATAAATGATAGCTAAGCGGGAAATGAAAAGTTGAGGGGAGGGAAAATGAAAGTTGGAGTAGCAAACCGATGGAAAATGAATGCAAACTAATGTAGTTGCATCGGTTGAATTTAAAACCGATGCGACTAAAACTATTTGCACGTACCAATTGCATCGGTTGTTGGTGACAACTGATGCAAATTTGATTTTTTATTACCTATTGATTTTCACATACCAATTGCATCGGTTATTAAGATAGAACTGATGCAAATAGTTCTATTTGCATCAGTTTTTACTTCAACTGATGCAAATGAGACGAAGCAATATGCACTTTTTGTACTAGTGTTGGCCCGGCACGGCTCCTGTTTTAGTCATTTCCAATTTGACACAAGTGTCAAGGCTATCCATTATCGTTCTCTTTCTTCAGTCATCACGTACATCATTCCAACCACTTCATTCAGGATCACACTCCGCGCATAGTTATTAAAGTGGTTTTCGGTTTAGACAGAGAGTATGTCCCTAACTGATTCCGGTCTCTTTAATAACTTTCGTAATTATTACACCGATTGGTCGTTTATTTATTTCAAAACCAAATCAATTTCAATCTCAATTAGGATTTGTAAACCCACATTTCATTTGTCTTTCTAAATCAATTTCCATAATTTACGTTTCAAAACTTTCACATTTATAATTTCAAAATCTTATAATTCAATTTCAATTTCTATTTAACCAATTCAAATATTGATTCAAGTTCGTATATAAGTTTCATTCCGAAATCATTTAAATTAATTTAATTTAACATTCAAATCAATTTAAATCCATTGATCAATTTTAATCAATGTTCATTAAGTAAATTTGTCATTCAAAACAATTTCTATTAAATTTCCAATTCACTAAATCAATTACTTAAATTCAACTTCACTGTATCAAAACTTACAAATTTGAATTAAATTAAATTCATCAAATCAATTCTTTTAATTACAAGTCTTACATTAATTTCAATAAATCACATTCTATTTCTTGTTAAAGAAATTCAATTTCACTTATTCAAGAAGTTCAATTTTATTTGATTATTAAATAATTCAATCTTATTTAATTATTAAATAATTTCAAAACTTGATAACTAAATAATTTCAAACTTAATTATTCAATAATTTCAAACTTAATTCAATCGTTTCTCAAATTAAACAACGTTCTTTCATCAATTACATTGTTAATATTTTGTTTCATATTTTTAAATATTAACATTTTCCTTTCATAAAATTGAAATTCCAACTTCATTTCAAACCTTATCATTTATTCCAATTAAATTTTTATTTTATTTTAAATCAAATTATTTGACCAATCGGATTTATTTAATTTTCTATCCTAGGTCAAAGTTTAATTTGGGTATTTATCATTTCAACCCAATTCCAATTAAATTCAAAATCAAAGCATAGCAAATGGAACTTGCAGTGTGATAACTGGGATGGTGTCAAAGTAAATAAACAAGCAATAACAACAATCAATAACAATCCAATAATCAATTCAAATAATCCCGAAATAATCGTATTAATTCACATTATTGTTTGTGCAAATTAATATAATTATTTCTAGAATCTACACTATCATTTCATGTAGATTAAAGATTATTACATTAATATTTAAACGGTTCTTCACTTGTCATACATTATTCAATTTTATATTACATAAATTTACAACATACATTCAATGGTTCGAGGTGTAGTTAACACTATTTTTTTACGTGTCAATTTATTTAACATTTAAAGGGGGTCATATTATACACATTTAACTAATCAAATTCAACGCATATGTCGATTCAAAATTTTAAATATTCTACGTCAAATTCAATTGCATAATATTTATCACTTTATACATTAAAATTTAACATCCAACATAACAACAATCAATCAATCAATCAATTATCGACCAAACTGTATTATCATCGCATAAATAATTAACAGATAATGTTGTCAGATGTCATAGGTGAACAGATACAGGTAATAGCATATATAACAGTGTAAATAACTAACAGCAGCATATTTCAATTTGTCATTTCAATTGAAATCAAATTTAATAAATAAAAGAACGTTAATCGTGAGTGATTACTCACCTTTCGAGGCTAGAGAATACAGAAGATGACACGGATACGCACACTGATACAGATACTGAAATTTGAATGACGAATTGAAGCAAAGCAAAATCGGCACGATTCCGACGATCAAAGCTGATAAATGGAATCGATGAAAACAAATCGAATCAGTTTTGATAAAAAGGAAAAATATATACTATTATTAAATAACAACATATACCCATATATATATATATAAGCTTGGAATTTTAAATCGAAATATATGTAAAAATATTGTAACACATATTTATACAACTTATACACATATATAAACTAATGTATAGCAATCGAGAAAACCAAGTTGTAAGCTTTTCAAACCAATATTATAATATCGAAATAAACTGACAGGTATACAGATTATATATATAACATGTAATAACTAAGTGAGTTTAGTCTAAGCACAGAAGTACAGTGGCAGGTTTTATTATATTTTAAGACAACATATATGTATTAACAATATACATACCTATAATTCAAGTCAACTATAAGAACTGTCACAATGCAAAACTCATACAAGCTACATTTATTTTAAAATCCAAATATATATATATGAATTTACTTTATATATATTAGTATTATATAACCCATGTAATAACAGCTTATGAGGACTAACCTATACATAATATATTACATATGCTAAAAATGCTAACTACAGTATGCGCAAGTACCTATATAAATTATCATAACACAACTTAGTAATCTACTATACATATATAATACTGTTATAAATGACAAACACGTATTGCTTCATTTTTTTAATAAAATAGACTATGTATATATACTGTAAAATCTTTAAAACAAACCACAGCTTGAAACCTCTAACCGTACAACAATATAATAATATATGAAAATATATAGAGAACTGCTAACAAAAAACTTATAACCCACATACCATTACACAGAGATAGGGGATGAGATGGCGGATGATGTAGCGCACGGATTGGTGGTGCTTGGCGCTGGCCATGGCTAAGAACGAGGAAGGCAAAGGATTTTGGGAGGCAAAAGGTGCTGCGAATGGAGATGAACGGAGGGAGACATGCCGAGATTTGGCGTGGGTTAGCACTGCCATGCAGTGGCGGAACAGAGGTAAGGATGCGGATGCGGGTTTGATGCAGGGTACAAGGCGAACGAGCCGGCGGTGGGAGAAAGGGCAGTGGGAAGGTCGTTGCGTCGAACGGCGGAGGGCGGTTGCGTGGAGAGGGGGTCTCGGGGGGGGGAGGCCGGGTTTGGGAAGATGAGGCTACAGCCATTTTTTCTTCTTCGAAAAGGAAACAACAGTGATTTCAAAAAAAAAATTTATTTTACTTCGAATAAAATAACGGAAGTGAATAGGAAGACAATGAACCGGTTAAAATGTTTTAAATAGATCTCGGAATACCAAAGGCTGGTCACCGTTAAATTTTGAGAATTAAAAAGGCTACTGACTATAGAAAATTAAACGCTGGAATATTGAAGAGACGTTGGAAATCAAAAGTCAGAATTTCGGTCCCGGTACGAACACCGTTCCGTGAATTCCGCTACGTACCGGACCTCAAAACACAGAAGTGAATATACCGCAGAGATCGGCACGATGAGACGATCAAAACGGTATACAGATATCAGTGGTATGATTGAATTATAAAAATTCGAATTTTCTACTATCGAAAAATGCAAGAATACGCAGAAAAATAAGATCGACGGAGCCAAAGAAGTCCGAATTTGGAAAAACGAAAAATGACGCCTTGCTCAGAAGACGTTTTAGAATTTTTCTATGTAAAAATATTTAGGTTTCGAAAACATTTTATTTTCATTGCTTTTTAACTGATTAAATTGAAGTAAATTTACGCGCGAAATAAACTTTCATATTTTCGGATGAAAATTTACCAGTTGCTATGTTTAACTAGACGCATTCCAAATATTAAATTTTTATTTTAAAATTTTATCGTTTAAAATTTCACAAAATTTCAACTAATTACGTTATTAAAACAGTTAAAATTTACGGGTCGTTACAGTCATAATTTATAACACTCTATACATATATTATCACACATCTCACCATATCCATAATTAAGGCCTTATAAGAAAACTTCATATTTTTCCTCTACCATTAATTAGTTTCTTAAAGGGGATTTAACAATAATTAGTAATCTAATTAACTACGCAATTAATGCATTATAATTATATGTTATTTATGCTAGCTCTCATATATATAGACACACGCACTTGCATTTTTTAATTTCTATGCATGTGGAGATTACGCCCTCAACTAACCTTTAAATGTCAAATCTTCCAAAATTATACAAGTCTCATTTCCACAATAACATTTATACCTTAAATCCAACATTCCACAATCAAATCAATAGACTGGTACTTAGAATCCAAATTCAATGTATTTTATATTAAAACAATGGAATAAATTAATAACAATGGAAACTTATAATTTAATTAATTTTGCGCTCTATTCAACTTCTTTTACATGAAGATTGACAAGGGGTATTCTTTTCAATTTGTAGAAATAGGTGGTACAGACTATGAATAAGAATTCGTACTTTACACACCATTTCTTAATTAAAACCCTTAATCAAATCCGAAGAAAAAGAATAAGAAGTGGAATAGAAGGCAAAACACTTAAATTGCAAAATCCACACAAACTCTATTATTCCAATACAAAACAATTAAGATTGCAACCTAAGAATTGACATTTCGCTTTGGGGGAATTTTGGAGGTTTTAAATGTGATGTTTTCATAATCCAAATTCCTTAAGGCATATATCAAATCCAAACTACACTATTCAATTACTAAAATAGAAAATCTAAGATTTTCACTCATAGTAGGTCCTTAGCTTTGTCTCCTTTTGGATTTGACATGCCTTCAATATTCTCTTTCAGATCTCTTTTTTTATATATATACAGCAAAACATTTGTATATATGTTAGATTCAGAAATTTTAAGGTTTGGAGGAGAATAAATTGAGAAGATAATAAAAAACAAAAATAGATATATATGATTTCTTACCTGAAACCCTAATGGAGTTTTCTGAATCTTTAAAGAGACGAACTGATAGAGCTATGCTAGGTTCCCAGAATAATTATGAATAAACATAGGAGGCTAGGCTCCTATTTATAGTGGTTGAATGCACCAGAACCGACGGATTTGAGTCGATTTAAAATAACATAATCTGATATGTTCATTGCTGCAAAACCATAGCCGCCAGATTTCACCGGTCGACCGCCCTTACCAACGGTCGACCGCTAATGGTCGACCGTTCATGGGTCAGGGTTGACCGGTCCCTATTTTGGGAACATTATATTGTTTTCCCTTTATTAATTTATTTACTTCCTTAATTATAATTTAACATTAATGTTAATTTTTAACAATTACTTAACCCCCAAGTCTAATTACTGTTAACTTTTAAATTTCAAATTTAAGAATTATTAAATTATTTGAATTTGAATTCATTTAAATTATTTTGAATCTGGAAACTTCAAACGTCCATATCGTTTCCGTTTAAGCTTTGTTTCAACATATTATATATGGAAATTGATCGGAATTCTACCATGAACACAATGGTATAACCTTCGAGGCCAAATTCTAACTTTTTCAAAAATTTCCTTTTTTAACCATATCTTATTTAAATTAATTTATCCAATTTATTTATTTGTGGTTGATTTTACAAGGTGCTACATTCTCCCTCCTTAAAAGGATTTCGTCTCTTAAATCTTTCCAAGGGGCAAAAAGCGTAATGCGGAATAAACATCCATGTTATACAACTAAGTTATCTACACAACCATCTACCCTACCATCTACCCTACCAAAAGTTCAATGTGACTATGTACTGCAGACATACTATAAGTGAGCTTAATCTTAGCGTGAGTGTGTGATCATAATGTATAAGTATGTATGCAAACACCCTAAACATGAACAAAACTTTCAACATGAGTGCAAAGTGATAGTGAAAAGTGTAGCAATCATCTCCTACCATCCAATCTAGCAACCACGATGCAACCAAAACCTAATTTTAAAGAGGAAAGTATTACAAAGAAAAGCTAAGGACGAGAAGTCCTTATGAATTACACCATACTTTCTCCCCATTACACTCGAACCAATCTAATTTCTTTGTTACGGAGTTTCCAAGTTCTGTGCTCCACGATGTGTGCGGTGGCACGAGATGTTATTGGCCCCGTCTCAATGTCCCTCAATTGATTAGACTCTACCACATTGGTTGTGTTATGAAGGCATTTCCTCAAATGCAAAATAAGAAAAATGTCATGGACTTCTGCCAATTTATCCGACAACTCCACACGATATGCAAGTTTTCCAATTTTTCCCAAAATTGGGAAAGGCCCAATAAATCTCGATGCCAACTTTCCCGACTTTTCAACTCTTACGACCTTCACACGTTGCCTAATAACTTTATCTTTTCGAACTCTCGTGAATTAAATCTAGTCCGAGTAGGATCTAGTTTATGGATTCCTACCAATAATTTGGCAATTTGCATGGCCTTCACTAAAGCACTTCAAAGGGTGTCGTACCAATCATCGATTGATGACTGCAATTTCTACTAAAGGTAAGTACTACTCCTAGTGTTTTCCAAAGTCCATGATGCAAGCTCTTAACAAATCCTATAAGATCTTATTCTCTCCTTCGATTTGTTCATCGGTCTACAGGTGGTAAGCATTACTAAGATTCAACGAAGTTCCTAAATGTGACGCCCCATCCCAAGACCCACATTAACAAAGAGTATTACTAGGTAACACTGTCTGCTAATGTGGAGAATAAGGCTGGTTAGGAGCGACCATCTATAGCCTTGTCTTAAATATATATATTGAATATGTCGAAATTGCTATATATTTTTTCTATCTCAAGTGGATCGACATATCCAATAAATACTTAATACAAAGCCATAGATGGCTATAGGATCTATCAAAAAAATACAACAACTCAAATGCAAACACATCACAGAATAGTAGATCATCACATATATATACATATACAGATACATCACAAAGTATACAAAATGATACATGTCAAGTGGTATAGCGACCATAATATACAGGCGAGTCAAAAGAATATACATATCAGAGTAGCAAACAAAAAGGACTACACAAAAGCTATATCAAAAAGAGCTAGCAGAATAGTCCATGCGGAAGCAAAATAGGCTAAGTCCAAATGTACCTAACCTGAAACACCTCGGTCTGACCCGAGTATAAATACACGGGTCGGTCTAGCTAAAAAAATCGGTTTACAAGGATAACCGATAATATAAGCATAAGGATAAAGTGATAATATTCCCAAGTGAGAAGGGACAATTTAAAGTGTATGGTTACTTCATGTGATGAATGGTATCACCACACAACATATAATCTCAAAAGAGATAAAATAACCCATAAAACGCTAAAAGTAGCGAGCCCCATATCATCGGCATTTCATAAAACATCAAATATGGTTTAGGGGAAAACCTAAACACGCCAAATCGGCAAACCCAAAACATTCACAAAGAGATCCCATCTCAAACACACCATAAGGCAAATATATCTCCAAAGAGGAGAATAAATTCTCAAGTAAACGCCAAAAGGCAAATCTCATATAATGCCAGTGTAGCAATTCAAATCTAAAAAATAGAACCCCAAGAGTTTGAATTCCCGAAAGGTAATCGCCACAATATATTTCGAATGGTGCAAAGGACCAATTCCGAAAAGGGGCGATACACTAGGGAAAATAGTCAAAGAAATCATCTCCAAAGTTTAGCACGTGCATATGGCCGAAGCCTTACCGAGTACTATTATCTCAAAAAGGTACTTCGCCCGAAGACAAAATGTCACAATGACAAATAAGCCGCAATGGAAAATACGCCATAATGGCAAACGCGACAATGGCAAACATCTCGAAGACAAATGCGCCGCAATGGCAAGCGCCGCAATGGCAATGACTTGAAGGTCCAGTACAGGCACGCCGCAATGGAAAATGTGTCACAAACTCTCGGATAGGAACCCGAACAGTGTTAATGTATGTCCCATACCACACATTCGCACTAAACGGTTTACTAACCATTAGTAAATTTCACACTAAAACCAATAAAAAGTTTACCTCATCTCATCGGTAAACTCGACTCGAAGGTCAAAACGATCAAACAGACAAGTTGGGAATTAACCGGTAGTATAAACGCACGTGTCCCATACAACGTGTTTTACCAAACTGTTTAATTCTCCTTCTCATTTGCTCGAATAGTGCAAAAACATGTAATTTATATATAAAATAATTTACTTTGGAAAACAAGATATGAAAACCAATTTTCGAAATCAATTTGAAAACCCTATTTGAACATTTCTCTTATTATAGAGAATAAATAGATTTTATACTTGAAAATACTTTAAAATATTATATAATAATTATTTTGAAATGCTCATTAATTTTAAAAATCATTTCAAAAAGATTTGGAGAAAACCATGCTCGAAATGAACAAAAACAAGGAAATTCACCCAAACCAATATTCGAATTTAAATTCAAATAATTCAAAATTTGAATTTTAAAATCTCCAAAATTTGGCTAGTTTATTGATAGACATCATGCCCTATAATCATCATCAAAAACATCACGAATATAGCTGGAAAATGAAGCAAACGAAAGTCGGAAACATCAAAACGCAAGAGGAGACAAAGCAAGATTTTGCCTTTTGCCAGGTCAACCTTGAGGTCGACATGGAGGTCGACCTCTGTGGTTCCTAGGTCAACCATACAGTCGACCTAGGAGGCACTGGGTCTACCTGCATGTCGACCCAGGGAGGGTGGCAGTCGACCTAGCATACGGACTTTGTTCCAGTCGATTTCCTACTCGCGAACTGATTTTCTGAGCAACTTTTGACTTATCAAACAGCAATATTTTTCAATGAAATTTTACAGGGATGAATTTCAACATGCAAGCTATCAAATACAAAAAACCCGGCAGTATTTCATTGTCGTAATCACAAGACATAAGGGTTCAAAGATGCAATAGAAACTGATTATAAACAGCAAAATATTCACTATAGGAAATTGCAAACAGAAACAAATTTTCTACAGATTCAAGGACTGGCACATTTATTTTGGCTATTGTGAGTTTATACAACTCACCTTACTGATTTATGATAAAAGCTCAAATTATTAATGAAAATAAAAGCTTTGTTTGAGATTACAAGCCTTTAAAACCTGTAGAAAGCAAATACAGAACATGCAAACAACATACGGTAAAAATTTTAGAAAGCTATTTACTGTAAAATAATTTTGTGATGAAATTGCATGATTTAGAGTTGTATACCTTTGATTTATCTTTATCTTGCAAAAGACCTAAATTTTGATGAGTTAATTGAAGATTGAGCTTGATTTTTGAGAAATTAGTAAAGTGGTTTACTGACTTTGTTTTTAGGCCGACTTTGTTTTTAGGCTGAAGGAGGAAGAAGGTAATAAGAAATGAACCTACAGCTGAACCTCTTTTCTCATATTCTCAACCAGACTAAGTGAATTGGGATAATGGACCCAAAAAAATAAAAATAAAATGAATTGGCTAAGGCTATTAACAACACAAGTTAAGATATGTCCATATATCTAATATACACAAAATAAAAATTCATTTTCTCTCAAGTTTTACACAAAAAAATTGTGAGAACTTGTATACATAAAAAATAAAACATTTTCTATCATTTAAAAAGATTAATTTGTATTTTTAAAACATTTTTATTATTAAAATCCTTTATTTAACAAAAATACACCATTTACACAAATAAATGGATAAAAACATGTTTTTAACTTCTAAAATTCCATAAAATTTATTTTCTCACTTAGAAAAATATTTCAAACCATTTCAAAACATTATTTATAGCCAAAACTTATTTTTAACCCAATTTCCACCTTTAATTTCAATAAACCACCTTTAAAAATTACATACTTCTTTTAAAAATTATTAAAAGAAGCTAATGGACAATAATTAATATAATTATTGTATTTTCTCGAAAATGAAATCATTTTCCTTATTTAAAGCCCATATTCCATTTATTATCACTCCAAACAAAATAGAATAAAGCTTGGAATTTCATTTTCTCATTTTAAATTCCAAAATCCATTGTTTATTCCAAATAAACAATTTAATTTCTCCAATTTTAATTTAATTTACAGTATTAATTTATAATTATCATTATAATTCAATATTAAAAGGTAATTCCAAACCAAGGTTGTTACACTAAAGCTGTAAATTTTTCTAAAATTTCTCTAGTAAATATGGGGCCTCTGTCACTAACGATGCTAATTGGAATTCCATAAAGTCGAAGCACCTCCTTGATACAAATCTGTGTTGGAGATGTTGCATTCCTAATGCTCCTAACGGGAACATTTTTTACGTCAAACACCTAGCGGCAAATTTTGCTAAATTTTGCTACCTTCTTCTTCATCCTCGTTCAATAGAAAATCCACCTCACATTTCTATACATTTTATTAAATGGTGACATTCTGCAAGTTAAATTTTATTTTTCCCAAAATCCTAAAGTTTCTAGGATTGGAGCATTCATTTATTTTTGGTTGCTAACTTAATTTTCTCATTAACTTCCAGGCTTACCTATGGTTTATCACTGGTTAAGTGTTCCTATAAAATTTCATCGTTTACATTTCTTCTCAATATGTAAATATTTGTCAAGAAGTTTAATCCCATTCTCGAAATCAACACAGTGATAAAACATGGACATATCCTATACTATATATTATGCTTTTCCAATAACTAAGGAAAAAACCATCGATTACAACCAAAAAATTCAAAAATAAAATTTTGCTGGAAGCTTCCATTTATCATTAATTGGTGTAAATGTTGTTAAGGTCCTAACACTCCTTACTAAATTAAGATGCACATTCCGAATATGTCATTCAACTATCACCCATCTTCTTTAATTTTCCTTTTTGGTTTCTAATAAATTTGGTCCATCTATTACTATAGTTAATATATCTATAATAGTTGATCATTATTGTCCAAATTGGACCATCTGTAATCAATCCTCATCTAAGTCTCTTAAATCTTTTATAAATTCCAAAATCCATATGTTTCTCCGATTCAATTCTTCCATAAATGCCATGTTAAATTTCCCTAATTAGTCCCCATTTAATTCCTTTTTACTCTCTGTTCGAAAACAGATTTTCAAAAAATTAAAAAACCGTTGAATTTAATGAAATAAAACTACCGCAAGCACATGCGTATAATCGTAGTACGTATGTGAGTATAGGTCGATCCCATAAGAAAAGCAAGAATTTTCAAAATTACTCAATCAAATTATCCCAAAAGTTTAGAAAATATTTTTTAACTAAAAAATGTAAAAACTAGAGAAAAATTGGAATAAAAACCATGAGATTAAAATGCAATTTAGAGGTAAATCCACATTCACTTTCATACGAATCAACACAAAATGAATTTATGATCTCTCTTTTCTATCACATGTAGAATTAGTTGATGTATTTATTATAAGTATGGTTTATTTGTTATATTAACTAACACAACTTAAACCATCAAACTTTAATACACCATCTAAACCCACTTATCAAATCTAATGAAAATGAATATGAAATTAAAAATAAAATCTATTTTAAGCATGATTTATTTACTATTTTTGAACTAGTAACATAGAACATCAAATTTTGATTATACTTTCACTTTCATTATCAAAATCAATTAGTTAGATGAAAATTTAAATTATGCTTATATTTGATTGAGTAGCCTATTATAATTAACAACATAGGCTATTAAATTCATTAATAAACGAAAAACTTCCATTAACATCAAAATTTACATTAAGCACAAAATAAGAGATCATAAATGAAATCATTATGTTGAATTTACATGATTCATGAGAGCTTCATTACCCCTAAAATGTAGGGGTTCAGCTTCTCATTCTTAAATTCATTTCAACATATGTGGATTTCAACATTAAAAAGAAACAAAAACTAATTAAAGAGAGAGAGAGAACTAAATAATTGCATAAAAGGAAATCTAATCTACTTGTATAAAATAAATATAATCTACTAACATGAAATAAAAAGAGACATGAATTAATAACATTAAAAAAAGAATGAAATAAAAGTACATAAAATAAAAGACAAGGCTAAGAAGCCATTAAAGATAACAGAACTTTTATTTCAATCTGTGGCTATAACTACATGCATAAAAGAAGATCTCCATTACATAAAACATAAGAGGGTTTTTATACATGTCTAATATCCTAGTCTCTTCTTAGGAAGATACCAAAAATGCCCTTGAATTTGTGTGGCCTCCAAGCCATCATTAATGTTTAATTAATCTTCCACTAACATATGCTTTTGCTTTTAAATGTGGTCCGTTAGCAAGTGGGTAAGTGGGATCCTCCATGTTGATTTAATTCCTTCTTTTAAATGTGGTCCGTTAGCAAGTGGATGATGATTTGAAAACACTTTTATATTTTGGTTTAAACAAGTAAAAATACTCTAACATGTCATTTATTTTAGTAGAAGAAGAATAAGTATGAGAGTAAAAATATGCATTTTTACATGTACATCAAATACCCACACACTTATCTTTTTATTCATTCTCGAATAAACTGATAAATCCACTTTCGTAGGAAGCAAGATTGCATTGAGCATATGCAACAAACCGTTAAATGTAACATCCCCTATCTTGAGGCTCAAAGCTACGCGCTACAGATGCTGCATTCATCCATAGTATTAACTTCCGCTGATAAAATACAATACCGTTAACGGTATCCATAATATCAGAAGCACATGAATATGAAATAAAAATCAACGCAGATTTAAAAACAACTTTTATGGTTACATTTCAAATCAATATTTCTTATTCAGATATAGAATCCCAAAACGATTCCCGGGTTTTAATCAAATATAATTAGTACAAATTATGCCAAGAGCGACATATGAAGATACCCCCTTGGATGATCAGAGTACTAAATAGACATATCAGTCATAATACATCATAGCAGAAATAAAATTAAATGGTTTCTAACTTTGCGTCCTGCACGTCTTTAGAATCTTATTCGTCCAACCTATTAAACCTGAAAAACCTTAACTCTTAATCTATTCAAATTAAATTTTGAGCACCCGAGAGTTTAAGGGGAAAACATAAACTTCGAGTAAGACATAAAGCCCGGTGTGAATAATACTATTACATCTCGGTTTACTGATATTAAGTGAGACCACGCCGCTTACCAGAATAGAAATCCTGCAATCAAACTGATTAAAGCAATAATAGCAATATCATATATGCACATAAATCAGGTAATCAATGGATTATTTGTCCGAATAATGTAGTTTTGTTTGGCTAACTACTAACCATTCATTGACTCAGGCCTACCAGACAAAATAAATAATCTAACTTCTATGAGACACACTCCTAGACGGTCTGTCCTTAACTTACTTCTCCCAGGGTCAACTGATCATAACGGTTTTGCAGGCTCACCAATAACCTATCTTTCTCTGTATATTCCTTTCCGTGTGTAACATCATTTTAGTCTTACTTGTGACAAAACCCTACACACTGGAATTTTGGACTTATATTAGCTAAGGGCTATAGCTAAAGTATAGGGCGCGACCCTATACCACTCCCATCTAGTATTCTAATATCTGAGTCATTTACTTATGGTTAACTACCCCATCAAATTTTTCTTGAAAACATTTCTTTCGAATTGATTTAACCCTTAAATCATACTTAAACAAGGAAAATATAATTTTTGCTTTACTCCAATATCTTTGCCATGATATATGGTTTACACAAAACAACGTTGATGAAAACCTAAATCAATAGGGTTAGCTATCCATTTAAACAAAGTTAAAGCCCTTCTTTAACTTAGAAAACATTAGGTTTTAAATCCAAGATATCATATTCGAAACCCTTGTTTAAAAAAAACTTTAAACGGTCCCTTTCGAATTTATTGAAAGTACCCCTTTCAAAATAGGTGAAAACTTCACCTTGAAGCACTAGGCTGAAAGGCCAAAACATACCTTTCGAAACCTTTAAAAATAGACCTCTCAAAATCATTGAAAGTGTTCCTTTAAAAGCTTTATAAAACCTTAGAGACCCTCTTTTCAAAACACTTTAAACTTGCCTTTCGAAAGCATTGGAAACCTTCCATTCAAATACTAAAAGTAGTCCTTTCGAAAACATTGGGGAATCTCCCCTTCGAAACCTTCATTATATATCTTTTGAAAGCATTAAGTCCTTTAGTTAAAACATTCCTTTCGAAAGAACTGGGTTCAAGTAAAAGTTTTTAGAACATAGCTTCGAAACCATTTAAAACCATTCCTTTCGAAACCTTGGGGGTTTAACTTTCAATATATCTAAGGATCTTAAAAGAACTGGGGCGAAAGCATTGCTTTCAAAAACATTATTCCTAAGTAAAAGAAAGTGGTTGGTTTCGAAACCAACCCTTTCGAAAGCATGGATAAGCGGCTTCAAAGTTTAAGGAAAAAGTACCCTTTCGAAAGCATTGGTTCGGAAGGTTGAATGCGACGGCAGGGGTTTTGACCCCTTCGAAAGTTTGTTTTAAAAACAAAAGGCGGCAACCATTCAAAAGCCCTTTCTTTATATAAACAGAAGCAAATTGGTTAAGTCGAAAGTTCCAAACCCTTCGAAAGCATGTTCCGACTCTATATCTTCCGCCTTTCTCCAATCCACTGCGTATCAAGGCATTGATGTCATGTGTATTAGTTTCGACTTGGTAGGAGGCGGATATATGGTGTCTAAGGGTGGCTGATGTAAGTGGCAAAGTAGTAATCCATTAGAAAAATGATATTTAACCTTTTAAAGTAATATCTTCAAACTAACTTGCCTTATTTGTCAACATATAATCAGTTGCCAATTCTTTTACAAAACCTTTTCTAAAAGTGTCGCTGAATTCAGTAATTAACAATTTTAAAACATTTAACAAATTGCCCCTTCTCCTTTTATAAACATATAGAACATTTAAGTCTCATACCTTAAATAATTTTATACCTTTAATAAAATACCGAGGAAAATTATCCAAAAATTCCTATAGATCACTTTTAATGTGTTTCCTAACATATTTAAATTTGTTACCCAAAGCTAACATATAATAGTCGAAAATAATTTAAACCCAATTTAACCATTTTCTTTACTAGAAAATTCATAATAAATCCACAAAAACTTAGAAAATTATGAAACTTGAAACCCATCTCTAAAATAATGTTTCTGACCTTATATCAAAAACAAAAGCCATTTGGATGTCATTTGATAGGTTTTTCAAATCAAATCTTATCATAAAATCCATATGAAACAACATAAATCACCAACAAGCATATATATCCATTTAAACAATCAAAACATGGCATTTTTCTTGCAGAATAAATTCAGATCTCATCTAGAAACCGAAAGCAATAAAAATGAGACGTGGTCTATTATTCACCTTATCTTGTTGTTAAGGAGTTTGCCATTTGCCCTTGAATTGATTTGATTAAGCTTCCTTCCTGAATTCTTGCTTATCTTCCTTTAGATTTCTTCTAATGGTGGCCAGCCAAGATCTAGGTTTAGTTTTTTGTTTCTGAATATTGTAAATGAAATTGGAATAAGGGTTTAGGGTATAACAATATAACATATTCTATTTTGCCCTCATCTTATTACCTTTACTTACTTCATTTTAAATTTTCATTTGTTAATTTATTCATTACTTAAGGCACAGCTACCTTATAATTATACAAATCTCAATCTCCTAACCACTTTAATCTTTACATTATTCTATTTAATTTATCTAATTAAATCTCCTGAATAATGTTATTTAAAATTAGGGGTGTTACAGACTCCCCTCCTTAAAGAATTTCATCCTCAAAATTACGATAAGGTACTCATAAAATCAATCATAAAGGTAAAACATACCTTAAAACAAGTCAGGATAAGTATCTCTAACCTTGCTCTCAGTTTCCTAAGTATGGTCTCTGTTGTCGTTACTCCACTAGACTTTGACTAATCTGACTATCTTGTTCCTTAACCATTTCTCATCTCTCGCGACTATACAAACTGGTTTTCTAACTATAGTCATATCTAGTTTCACTACTAAATCATCTAACACAGTCGGTGCATGTTATCCCGCCTTTTGGCAAGGCCGTGACACCAAGAACTTGGCTAAGAAACCAATGACTATTCGTCTTGAAGATCGGTTATACGCAGGTTCACTGTGAATATCGACAAATTTTGTCCGAGTCCGGATCGAGCTACAATCGACAAGACACGACGAGGGAAGCCATAATAGTAGACACTCTAAATTTCAAGTCAATCCGAGTTTATATGCCCAAGTTATGATCGATGCAAGATTGGACGAGAAAAGGTCTCGGGTTCGAATCCATCAAGTGGTCATTGTTCGAATCGATCGAGTTCGAATCCATCTCGGAAAGCTCTGTTCAACTCGATCGGTCAATGACCACTTCGTATCGATCCGCATCCATCATGAAGCAACAGTTCGACTCGATCATCTAATGCCTACTTCCTATCCATCAGCAGATAAGTGCACTTCGTATCCATCAGCTGGAGCGCGTTGCTCGAATCCATCGAGCAACGGTAGTTCGTGTCCATCATTTGTCCAGTTCGTATCCATACTAGAAAAGCCTTGTTTGAATCCATCAAGTTTTGGTACTTCGAATCCATCGTGTTGCCGTTATTCGAATCGATCGGGCCATTACTGTTCGCATCCATCCGGGCACTTCAGCTTCGTATCGATCGACCGGAGTCGATTTCCATTGATACAAATAGAAATATACTGGCAATGCACGCCATTCACTTTCCATCGATACGAAAAGGGGCGTTTCCATCGATACGAACGAAGCAAAACTATCGATACGAACAATGTAGTTCAGATCGATACGAACCAAACAGCCTTCCGAAAGTCTCCATTTCGTATCGATCATAACTCGAGATCCACAAGTCCAAATGCTATGAAATTTTCACAGAAGCTTACGTGCATGCTAAGGAATGTCCACGCCAAATTTCGACTCCATCGGACGCAATCTTGATCGATATGAAATCCGTTCGTATCGATCACGGATCGGGCCAAAACTTCACGGGCTTTGGCGCGCGGGCCTATAAATAGAGCCCCGAGACATACAGAAAAGGGATCTTCTTCTTCTTTGAATTCTCCAACGCCCAGACTCTGCCGGATCCAGATCCAAACTCCATTACTGCTGCTACAAACGAATTTCACTGCTGTAATTCATGGTTAACTGCTGTAGCATGCTGAAATCAATTGTAATTAACAAAGAAACATCAATAAAGCAAACAACTTCATAGTGGACGTAGACAATACGCCGAACCACTCTAAATTCTTGTGTTTCTGTGCGTTCTTATTACTTTCATTATCTGTTTTTGGAGTTTTTGTTAGAAAATCCTCTTTTTCCATTTAATTTCTTCATTTTATCTCTTCAAAAACTTCCGAAGAGTGGTGTGCCCAATTTTGGTACAAACACTTTGGTGCTTTCACTGAGAACAAAACCCAATTTTTCTCCTGCTCTTTGGATCTCCTATCGATACCGGATTGCATAAATCCAAGAAGAAGATCCAGATCTAGAACTTTGAAGCCCTTCCATTCTATTCAGATTTGCATCAGATCTAGGAGAGGACTTCATCAATTCACCATGGTAAGTACACGAACTACCTCTATAACTGCTGATCAGGGAGGACGGGACAGGCAGAATCCCGCACAATTGCCTCCATCAAACCAAGATGCCGCCGGACCTTCAAATCCATCAGGCCCGGTTACTAGACAAGAGTTTCAGATGCTGCTTCAAGAGTTGACCAAGAGTCGGCAATAGCTAATTGAACAACTGCGCGCCAACATGGAGTTGACCAACCAGCTGAATCGCCAAAGGCGTAGAAGATCCAGAAGAGATCAAGGTTCTTATTCTTCCACGGAGAGTTCCGCCTCATCTGACAGTCATCATCAATCCACACACCCACGACTGGATGTTAGCTACACCCAGGCTATGGGACACCAACCTGCTTCGAATCTTGGACAACCTAGAACTGGACCATCCACTAGTCAGCGTACAGGACCATCATCCCGAGGAGGTACTGCTCCTTATCATGTCACAGGCAACCTTGCTACCACCACCACTACCGAACAAGGAGGTGATGCTAGAAATCAAGCTAATCCTCATCGTAACCAACAAGAGCAGACTCCAGAGCCTTATGTCCTAGAAAATGTTGAACCAAGGAGGCGAGACACGGACCGTCGACCGCGTCCGGTCCAGACTCGCGCTGTGGAACCCGATCACACCTTGGCGCAACACGCTCCAAGTATCTGTGTGACAGATATACCAACGATGATCTGTCAAATGATCCGTGAAAGTCAGGGTCTTGCTAACGACGACTGGGGAATCTCCCGAAGTCATACCCTTTTTACCGATGAAATATTGTATGCTGAACCACATTGGTGCTTCAGGATGCCAACTTTACCAGTCTATGAAGGAAGTTCTGATCCCAACTAACACATCCTGAAGTACGAATGGCTGATGAGTGCTGCGAGAGCTGATGATGCAGTAAAATGCCGTAGTTTCCCTATTTCCCTAGGGGTCATTGCTACCATGTGGTTTACTCGTTTGCCGCCACGATCCATCTCTAATTTTGACCAAATGGCCACCAAGTTTGTTGAACAATTCTGTATGCACGTGGCAAGGCCTAAAGATGTTAACACTTTGTCTAGTGTTACTCAAGCTCCCGGAGAAACACTTAGACGTTACTTGGAGCGATTCCACACTGCATGTGCAGAAATAAGCAATCCCAATGATTACTCCATCCTGATGGCATTGACTAAGGGGATTGATGCTGATTCCGAGTTCGGAAATTGGTTAGCTGGGAAGCCACCTGCGTCATTGGACCGTTTCTATTCCAAAGCAGCCCAATTCTTGAGAAGAGAGGATGCGAAATAGTCTAGGAAGCAGGATGATGCAGGGCCCAACATCGAAGGAATTCAGAGTAACATCGCCGTTAAACAATCCGGAGAGAGTTCTGGAAAAGTTCAGTTGAACATACGAAATAAACAGAATCAGCAGAGGGATAGTGGAAATCAAGGCAAAAAAACGAGATCAGAATCGTGGCCCACGACGTAGAGCTCCCATGTACGATAATTATACTCCATTGAATACGTCGTTGGAGAATGTGTATTTACAGACCTGTAACACCGTGCAATACAAGAAGCCTGCCCCGAAGCCGTCAACAGAAAGGCAGGTTCAAACTGGAAAGTTTTGTAGATTCCATGAAAGCTATGGCCATAATACAAACGAGTGTCGTCATTTACAAGATCTCATTGAGAAACTGATACGTGAACGGAAGTTGGATCAGTATGTGCGGGCACCGCAGTTAGGTGGTGCGGCCCCATCGAATCAGAATCGTGTGCCAAATCAGGAAAGGCAGGGGGAACCCGCTCATATTGGCGGGAGGTTGGTTATTAACACAATAAGTGGTGGTCCTCATCCAGCAGACCGAAGCTTGAAGGAAATGGAGTCGTATGCCAGCTCTATCCGGCATGCGGACTTCGAGTGTTATAGTAGTTTTGATGAAGGGGCTCCGGCCAAACAACAGAAGACGATGACAGATGACATCGTGTTCAAAAACAGAGACGCTGATAAAGTCGAAGCCCCCACTATCGATCCACTTGTCATCTCAGCTCAAGTAGGTCCTGCTTGGATGAAGAGGATCTTAGTTGACAGTGGAAGCTCTGTGAATATTATGTTTAAGCGAGCTTATGATCAAATGAGAATGGAAGCCAAGGACTTGAAACCTTGTCAATCTCGAATCCATGGTTTCAACGGAAGTGCTACTATACCCACTGGAATGGTGGAACTGCTAGTGGAGTTGGGAGTTGGAGAACGCCGGAGAGTACGGATGTTACAGTTCGTTGTGTTGGACATAGACTCCCCTTACAATGCTTTCTTGGGCCGACCGGCCCTCGCTGAATTCAGGGAGCCATTGCCCCGTGGTGTTTGACTTTAAAGCTTCCCACTGATCATGGAGTGGGAATCATTCAGGGAGATCAGGCTGCAGCGAGAGCCTGTTATGTTGCGGAGCTGAGGGAGGCGCAGCGAAAGGAGAAAGGAAAGGGCGTAGAGAAATCTCTCTACGTCCGCTTTGCTGATAATTGACAATTAACGCCCGGGCCTAGGCCCGGGCACCCCAGCCAATTCCTAAGGGATCTTGACCCAAGAGAAACTGAAGATGAAGGAGAATCTAAAGAAATTCAAGCATCCCCGGCCGAACTGACGATCGACGTTCCAATTGACAATGATGATGATTCGAAAAAGATAAAGATTGGGTCTCAGCTAAGCTAGCAAACTCAAGAGGAATTGGTTGAATTTCTACGGGCGAATCTTGACGTATTTGCCTGGACGCATTCTGACATGCGTGTGATCTCGCCGGACATCGCGAGCCACACTCTGAATATTGACCCGCGGCATGTCCCGGTCAAACAGAAAAGGCGTGGCATGGATCCAGAGAGATCTGCCGCCCTTAAAGAAGAAGTAGAAAAGCTTAAAGCAAATGGGTTCATTCGAGATGCACTATATCCTGAATGGGTGTCGAATCCCGTGCTCGTCCGAAAGCCGAACGGAAAATGGAGAACATGTATCGATTACTCCGATCTGAATAAAGCTTGTCCTAAAGACAGTTTCCCGCTTCCCAGAATCGATCAGCTAGTAGATTCTACAGCTGGGCATGAACTCTTATCCTTCATGAACGCGTATTCTGGCTACAATCAGATACCGATGCATTTACCTGATCAAGAACATACCAGCTTCGTAACCAATCTGGGACTCTATTGCTACAAAGTTATGCCGTTCGGACTCCAGAATGCCGGGGCTACTTATCAACGATTGGTCAGTCGGATGTTTGCCAATCAAATCGGTAAAACAATGGAAGTATATGTAGACGATATGCTTGTAAAGTCACGATTTTCCACTGACCATGTTAAAGACCTGGAAACTATATTCAACATACTTCGAGAATACAGAATGAAACTCAACCCATTGAAATGTCATTTTGGAGTTGCATCCAGAAAATTCCTTGGGTTTATCGTCAATGCTAGAGGGATCGAAGCTGATCCCGAAAAGATCTGGGCAATCAGAAATCTTGAAACCCCGAAAACTATAAAGCAAGTCCAGAGTCTCAATGGGAAAGTAGCAGCATTGAGCAGGTTCATTTCAAAGTCCACTGACAAATGTATTCCCTTCTTCGATCTGATCCGAAAAGGAAAACGAAACTTTGAATGGACCACAGAGTGTGAAGGCGCATTCCAAGCACTAATTCAACATCTATCTCCACCACATATCCTGTCAAAGCCTGTTGACCATGAGAAGTTATACATATACTTGGCGATATTAGAAAACGCTATCAGCGCTGCCTTAGTCCGAGAAGAAGACAGGATATAGAAGCCAGTATACTACGTCAGCAAGCGATTGACTGGGGCTGAAAGAAATTATCTAAAATTAGAGAAGTTGGCTTATTGCCATGTAATTGCACCAAGAAAACTCCGACCATATTTCCAGGCGCATCCTATTATTGTTTACACCGACCAGCTGTTACGACAGGTCCTTACGCGGCCTGAGACGTCTGGTAGGTTACTGAAGTGGAACATCGAACTGAGCCAATTTGAGATTACTTACACTCCAAAACGAGCCATTCAAGGACAAGTCCTAGCCGATTTTATAGCTTAATTTACCGTTCCAGAGGACTTTGCCCGAAACAAGTTAATCTCCCGAATATGTTTGGAAGCTTTATACCGACAGTGCATCAAACGACCGGTGTTCGGGTGCTGGTGTTGTACTTGAAACTTCCGAAGGCCGATTCATATGTTATGCTTTGAAGTTCGACTTTCATGCGACCAATAATGAAGCTGAATATGAAGCCCTCTTGGCTGGATTGAAACGCTAGAGATTTGAGAATTATCGCTGTTTAAATTTATTGTGATTCACAGTTAGTTGTATGTCAGGTGCGGGGAGAGTATCAAGCGAGAGATCGAAGGCTGGCTGCTTACTTAGCTCGAGTTCAGGAAGTGCTAAATCAGTTTAACTATTATGCCATTTATTGTATACCTCGAGAACACAACCAAAAAGCCGATTCGTTGGCAAAGCTAGCTAACACAGGCGAAGCTCAGCAAATGGGACTCGTTCCCGTAGAGACGTTATCTTCTCCAAGCATTGACCGAGCAGAAATAGACTGGGTATGCGAAACCGTCCCCGAAAAGGACTCATGGATGACTCCACTCAGAAATTACATTGAGCACGGAACCCTGCCGGAGCACAGGAGTGAAAAGAGACAAGTCCTTCGGAAGGCCTCGCGATTCACCATCCAGAACGGAATCATGTACAGAAGAGGGTACTCTGTTCCTTTACTCTAGTGTATCGCTCATGATGAAGTTAAACAAGTATTGCACAATGTACACGAGGGAGAATGTGGCGATCACACCGGGAGGCAAGCACTTGCCAATAAAATACTTCGATACAGATATTACTGGCCTACTGTGAATCGCGACGCGTCGGATTAAGCAAAGAAATGCGATAGGTGTCAAAAGCATGCTCGAATTCCTAGAGCCCCTCCTACCGAGATAACGCAAATGGTCAGCCCATGGCCGTTTGCAATGTGGGGTATCGGCATCATTGGTACTTTACCTCTGGAAAAAGGTGGTGCGAAATACGCCATCGTCGCAGTTGATTACTTTACAAAGTGGGCTGAAGCTGAAGCTCTTGCTACCATAACTACGAAGAAAGTAATCAACTTTGTAATCCGCAACATCATTAGTCGATTTGGTCTCCCACACACCATTATCATGGACAACGGAACCCAAATCGACAGCGCTGAATTTAAAGATTTCTGCAAATGATTCCATATCCAAAAGAAATTTTCTACAGTTGCACACCCTTAAGCAAACGAACAGGTCGAAGCAGTTAATAAAGTTATAAAGTCCATTCTAAAAAAATGACTGGAAAAGGTCGGGGTCAAGTGGGTCGATGAACTTCATATGGCTTTATGGGCTTACCGAACAACCCACAAGACCGCGACCGGTCACACTCCATTCTCTCTGTCTTATGGTTCAGAAGTCGTTATTCCAGTTGAGCTAGAAGTACCTTCTCATCGTGTGACATACTATGATCCAAAGACAAATGCTATATTGCTCGCTGAATCTCTCGATCTACAAGATGAGAAGCGCGAAGAGGTTGATTTGAGGGCAGCCGCACATCGAAGTCGAGTCGCCTGATTGTACAACGCCAAGGTCCGCCCGCTAACCTTTGAACTAGGCGATCTCGTCCTGAAAAGAATTTATCCAGTTCCTTCCAATATGAAGCCGACATGGGAAGGACCGTATGTTATTGAACGAAGGCTCGGAGATGGCACATTCAAACTATCGACCGTTGACGGTCTTACTATGCCAAGAGCCTGGAATAGCGAGAGTCTTCATCGCTACTACACATGGCAGGCTATGTTTATTCATTTAGTTTATTTTCCATTTCGCAATTTGTTTCTGCATTTCGAAATTAGAATTTGTAATAAGGCAACTGACTTTGCCATATTTTCTTATTTCAGCAATAAAATGCAATCTCTTCGAGCCAGAGCTGTGACTTACTTGAAATGCTTTATATGATCATCACTATGCACGGAGAGCTAAGTTTCACCATACGGTGGAATTTATTCAAATAGGGATTGACTATGATACAACCGGTCACTCGCTATGTGAAACCCGAGCTCAGGGACGAGCCATCACATCAAAGTCAAAAATGGATTGATACACAACAATCCCTCACTTAACTCCCGGTTCCCAGAGTGCAAACTAGAGTGTTAAAATACGTCTACGAAGAGGGTGGATCCGTCCGCCTAACGACTTCGTCTGTATCTACACCAAGTTTGAGGAGGATGGACACGTCCATCTAACGACCTCACTTATTAACTCAGGGTGGATGTGATCCGACCATCCATGATCCTGATACACCTTTCGTTCCCAGAGTGCGAGCGAAATCCAAAAACATACAGCAGATGTGACTGACCGTCTGCTTACCAACTCCGGATTCTCAGAGTGCGAAATGGAGTATAAACATCAACTCCGGATTCCCAGAGTGCGAAACGGAGTAAAAACATCAACTCCAGATTCCTAGAGTGCGAAACGGAGTATAAACATCAACTCTGGATTCCCAGAGTGCGAAACGGAGTATAAACACAACTTCAAGTTCCCAGAGCCTGAATTGAAGCATAAATATCAACTCCGAACTCCCAGAGTGCAAGTCGGAGTACAAATGTCGATTCCGAGTCCCCGGAGCGTAGACGTATGATTTAGACTTAAGCCGGCATGGGCAACCGCCAATAAACAAATGAGAATCCCCGGAGTGCGGATATGATAGTCGATAATCGGACAAGCGTGAATAAACTGCACCATCTCCGCTTGTCTCAGATATCCATTCAGTGGGTTTAGACTTAACACGTTACAAGTGAGAAGCAATCACTGACTGATGTTTCACAACTCATCCCAGAGACTGGGGGCCAGAACTTAAGCATCGACCATTGACTGGAGCGATGTGACGTCAAAATTCAACTCGCTTCCCAGTCATGAACCATGTCCGCAGTTTCCAGGCTCGGTGCAGAAAGGCGAACTTGACTCGAAAGCTGGAATGTTACAAGTGCATTTCAAACATTGAAACACTTAAGTAAATACACAAGAAGCTAAAAAAGAAGAGTTTCATTTCTACTATTTATGAAAGAAATTCGTATACAAGTTTGTTCCCAAAAAATTCCTACTAGCAGGGGCCGAACCCACATCTATACACGGCCGATAGAATGCAAGTCAAAATAAACCAGGGAAGCTTGTCTAATCTTTCTTCTTCCTTGGCTTCCTTCTCGGTGTAGACCCGCTGGAGCCGCCACTATGTTTCCTCTTTGAGCCTTTTCCTTTCGGTGGTCGGTCTCCAGGCGGGGGCATGATCTCAACATCTTCCTCCGAGCTCGTATGAATAGGAATGCTTCCTACAGGCGGAGTCGGAGGAACAGGATCAAGTGCAGAAAGTGGAATGGGCACACTGGTGATGAAAACTGTGCCACCAGGAGATATCATTTTGAGCGGGGCTAGATCAAGTGCCGCCTTCCCACCTCCAAAACTACCACCATGAGCCGCTGCTGCCATTTCAGCATCGATTTGTGCGAACATCTCCTCTTTAGTAACCGCTCGAGCCTCGCTGGGGGCATCAGTAGTTGGCATTGAAGAACTTATAGCAGGAGCGCCTCCACCCATAACAAATGGCAGATCGGCAAGAGGATCGCCATGACGGCGAAAGAGTTCTTCCATCAGCTGCTCATCAAACATAAGCGTACTCCCTTGCATATCGTCAAGTGGGGCAGTTGTAGTTACAGTGATCGCTTCGGTCACGATAGCCTCCTGCGTCTGATATGATTCTTGAGTAGCAGGAGGCATGGCCGGTGCAGCATCGATCGCTGGACAAAAAATAAGAGAACTGTTAGAGTCTAATTCAGATAAAGATTTCGACTTAAGGCAGATATGTGGAATGTTCAGAATACCTTCCTCAGTTTGACTTGTAAGCGGCTGAACGGCTTCAGTAACTTGCACTGCAGCCGGAGACATCTGCGGCTGATCCGGATTGTAGGCAGGAACTGCTTGGGGATCGACCGCATACGAGGATTCGGGCTGGGTTGACGCTGGAACTTCAAGACTCACCTCATGATGGTCAACCCCTGAACCCTCTCCTACTTCAAAGTGCTGGGCGCCGAGTCTTTCTTTTTCGTGCAGAATCATTGACTCATGAAGAATCTTCCTTTCATCTTCATTCAGAATGCGATTCTCGAGTTCAAACTCATCCACAGACTCACCCAGGTGCGCCTCCTTCTCCTCTTCAACTAATCGGCCCCAGGCGTTGTATAGATGCGCCGGATAATCATCGAGCCAGGCTAGACCTCTGTGCCTCAGCACGTTAGCGTTGTAAACAATGAGAAGGTCTTCGACATCAGCCTCTAGCCTGGACTCGGCCGATTTCACTTTCTCCTCAACCTCAGTCTCCACCACGCGGACATTAGCCACAGCCGCATCCCGTTCACTCCTAAGCAGAACGGCTTGCTCGCACGCCTCCTGGGCTGCATTGTTTGCATCATCCCTTTCCTTGACCATGTCGGAAAATTTGGCCTTAAGCTCAGTGAGTTCCTTGACCGCCGCGTCCCGTTCAGCAGTGACTGCAGTATTCCGATGGCCCATCTCCTCCACCAAGGCAACATGTGTCTGCCTCAACCTCTCCATTGCCACATTCACTTCGTCAGCTTTTTTAGTGGCCTCAATTTCAGATTTCCAAGAAGACTCGGCCTTAGCAGTGAGCACTTGAATGATCCGGTCCCTTTGAGCGAGTTCGGTCTCCATTTTCTCAAGCGCATTGGCTCGCTCAAAGGCCACCTTGGAAGCTTTCTCTGCATCCTTAACCCACTCTCTATACTAGGTGTAGGTGTCATGAACGTAATCATGCATCGTGTTTTCCACTGCAGATGGGATTCTCTTTAAATGAGGTGGAAAGACATAGCCATCGAAGCATATGTTCGGGAACTCCTTCCTCATCTGAACCAATTTGATGGCCCCTTCTCCTGTGGGCTCAGTCGGGATCTGCTCTGCAATTATGGAGGCCGTGGTCTCGACTCTCTGGAGATGAGTCTCTGATCTAGAAGTATGAGAAGATGGCATGTGATGTGGAGGCTCCGGTGGTTGTGGAACAAGAACAAGAGGGGGAGATGGAAGTCTAACAGGAGGAGAGCGAGATCTAGATCGATGTCTGTATTCTCTGTCCCTGTCCCACTCGTACCTCTCCTGATTAGAGTACCCGCGATCGCGGTCTCTATCAGAGTCTCTCCTGCGGGAATCATAATAGGTAGAAGACTTTCGGGCTGAGCGAAGATTCCCAAGCATTGATCCTCTTTCGGACATCGTACTTGAAAATGAGAGACGAAGGAAAAGTTAGCGATTTCTTAGGTTGGATGATTTACAGTTATGAATCATGTAGTGCAGTGAAGTGTATGCATGTGCAACCCCCCGACCAACCGGAAATGTCGGCCGCACTCATAGCAAGCGACCCGCTCAGCTCAAGATCATTATCAAGCTCCTCCATCCCCGTGTCGTGTTGAGACGACACATAATCCAGAATTGGAATATCAGCAAGCCCTTCAAAAGGATTCTCTAATTGCGGGGGAGGAGCCTCCAAAATTCTAACCCCCGGGACGGGCAAGGACACAACCACGGATTTTAATCTCACGGATTTAGAACGCTTGTAAGCAACTACCTTGCCTTTTCTCCTTCCTCCTGAATCCTGGACATCGGAAGAAGGCCCAGCTTGGAGCTCATTATCGGTAGGCGTTCTCTCCGGATCAACTTCTTCACCTATTACAACTCCGGGCGCCTTGTGCTTCACCGTTTCTTTGAGACCGCTCTAAGTGTCCCTTCCAGCCTTATGCTCTGCCTCCGCTCAATCAGCCTGACAGTCCTCAAGTTTCTATCGGTCAGAACCAAGTCGACATGCCTCTCTTCGCCTAGAACCGCTTGGAGAATCTGAACTAGCTCTCTAAAATATCCACCATCGGGTCGAGAAATTGCGGCTGTAGAAGAAGAGAAGTATGTCAGTTTTGGAGTCGGTTATTATTATCTCGATAAATCAAGAGAAAGATTGCAATACTTACGTCTATCCAACCATCGCCTAGCAAATCCAGGAGGGCACCGAACGTAGAACCATTCAGTCTTAAAGTAACTTAGCCTTCCCCAGGATCCCGTTACAATTTGGCAGTTCCTGACCGCTTCTAAGAAAGTTAAAGAAGGGCCATCTCCACTACTCTTAATGTTAAATATATATATAATCTCGATCGGCTTTGGCGGTCGAAAGAGAATCTCCATAAACAGAATGAAGGTGCTATTCAACAAGGCGTATCCGTTGGGGTGTAGCTGGGATGGAGCTATTTCAAGGAATGATAACATCTCCCTTATATATTGATTGAAAGGAGGAAGTGTCCCCGCTGTGCAAGCGTGACGGTTGAAAGCGGTAAACCCCTCCGGGGGATCATGTGGTCTATCATTTGGCCCAGGCAGTAACACGTCGTCAAGCGACAAGCCGTGCCTTAAACAAATTCGTCCTAGCATATCTTCGGAGATGCCGGATGGCACAGAATCTTGTGGACGACAAATGAACCGAGCGCTTGGAAGCTCGTCCGGAGCTGGACTTATAACTTCGGCTTCAACGACCGCTATCTCGATGGTTGAAGGAATTGAACTCGGGAGTTCCTGCTGCTGTGAACTTGAAGGTTCCATGACTAACTAGCTTATGAAAAATCATTGTTAAATAGACAATAACGCTCGTGCATCCCCCAGTGTAAAGTGTGTTGTGCAGTGCAGTGCTGCATATCACTTGAAAAATTCTACGGATTCAAAGAAAGCATATGAACGATAAGACTTCGAAATAATGTCGGAATGACCGTCATCGCTGACCATCACTACCGTGCCATCCAGATGTTAGGGATCGATCCAAGTTAAAAAAATTAAAATTTTGTTAAGTTATAGTTCCATCGACGAGCTTCGAAGGGCAGTCAAGTATACAGTTCTACAGTCAAGTCCAGTTATGCAAAGATGAAGCTCGTCGGAGTCAAGTATTTGGTAGTGTAAGATTTCGAATCCACTAGGGCTCAGACATAGGTCGATCACCAGAGATGCAAGTCGTGACAATCCGGAATGCAACTGCTCGTATCGATCAAGGGGGTCCAGTTTCGTATCGATCAAGTTCGAATCGATACATTTCATATCGATCGTGTTCGACTCGATACGACTTCGTATCGATCACATTCAAGTCGATACGTTTCGTATCGATCAGAGGAACAAATTCTGCATCGATCACAAGCTTCGATTTTGTATCGATCAGCGTTGGCGACTTCAAACCAACTTATACCCATTTCGTATCGATTGTAAGTAATCGACTTCGAATCGATCGTCGAAGTTAACTACGTACCGATCGACACAAACTCCAGCCACTGCCCATCGATATGAAGTCGTTTCATCCCTCCACATGATATTCACTCAACTACAGATAGATACAAAGTTCCATCATCCCAGAACGATACGACGAGAACCTTTCCCTTGATTGATCGATGCGAACACTTATAACTCATCCACAACAATTCACTCTGAACCGAATATGGCCTTAGCATCCTTGGAGATTGATTGTGTGATTGGCGATCGATTCGGAATTCCATCGCTATAGCGTGGATTGGATGTCCAATTACCTGATTTTGGTAACTAGTTTAAGGAATTGAAGGATGCGATTCAATTCGAAGGCGAAGAACAGTTTCCTTTCTTGGTCTCTGAAGCGATATGAAAGCAAAGTGAAAAGTGAAAGGTGAGAAATGGCTAAGTCCATGATATATATATGGACTCGAAGTTGAAAGGAAAAAACGATTCGCCTCCCAATGGATTCAACCGGTTACAAGGCGTCACCACGGGATTGATTCGAACAAGCTGTTCGAATCCATGAAATCGAGTCTGTATCGATAAGAAGTCTTCACCAAAGTCATCGATGCGAAGCCCTTCTTCGTATCGACCACTTTCGACTCCATCTCTAGTGCAGCGATGTGAACTGTACAGTTCGAATCCATCGATATGAAACCGTTGTTCGTAACGGTCATCTTCGACTCCATCCCCAGAGCATCGATATGAACGATCAGTTCGAAACCATCAAATCGCAACTCCCAGAAGCCAATGCCCATCGATGTGAATTGTCTACTCGTATCCAGAAACATCGGATCCATCGATTCGAAATACACAATAGGGGCTTTTCTGAAGGCATTGAACTCCATCGATACGAACGACCGCTTCGTATCCATCAAACCCCATCCATCGATTCGAAATGCTCATTTCGTATCCATCAAGGCAATGAAAATCGACGCAAAGACAATATTTCAACCCTTCACATCGATTCAGGAGAGGATCGTTACGAAGGAACATTCAAAAACAACCATCAAGCGTTGTTACAACGAATTTCACGTCGGTTCAGGAGAGGATCGATATGGAATTCAATATAAGATAAACTGACAACGACTCGTGAACGTCAACAAGAGTCTGATCAACATATATGCATATATGTCGGACTAATCTTCAATGTTCCAGATTTACAGGAATTGGAAACTCATTTGATAACGATTTGAACAACAAACGGCTAATCACTAGCATACAGCAATCAGTTGCAACAGTATAGGGTACAGCAGTTGGCAGTCAACAGTTTACATTATCGAGAAAATCAGTCGAAGATTACAACTTTCATCGAAAAGACGATAACTATTCAGAATGAAGATTGCAGCATTTCAAAGCACATCATGTTTCCACAAGACGTACTTTGGGGGGAAAATGTTGTCCCGCCTTTTGGCAAGGCCGTGACACCAAGAACTTGGCTAAGAAACCAATGAATGTTCGTCTTGAAGATCGGTTATACGCAGGTTCACTGTGGATATCGACAAATTTTGTCCGAGTCCGGATCGAGCTACAATCGACAAGACACGATGAGGGAAGCCATAATAGTCAACGCTCCAAATATAAAGTCAATCCGAGTTCATATGCCCAAGTTATGATCGATGCAAGATTGGACGAGAAACAGTCTCGGGTTCGAATCCATCAGGTGGCTGCTGTTCGAATCGATCGAGTTCGAATCCATCTCGGAAAGCTCTGTTCGAATCGATCGGTCAATGACCACTTTGTATCGATCCGCATCCATCAGGAAGTAACAGTTCGACTCGATCGTCTAATGCCTACTTCGTATCCATCAGCAGATAAGTGCACTTTGTATCCATCAGCTGGAGCGCGTTGCTCGAATCCATCATTTGTCCAGTTCGTATCCATACTGGAAAAGCCTTGTTCGAATCCATCAAGTTCCAGTACTTCGAATCCATCGTGTTGCCGTTATTCGAATCGATCAGGCCATCACTGTTCGCATCCATCCGGGCAGTTTAGCTTCGTATCGATCGACCGGAGTCGATTTCCATCGATACGAACAGAACCATACTGGCAATGCGTGCCATTCACTTTCCATCGATACGAAAAGGGGCGTTTCCATCGATACGAACGAAGCAAAACTATCGATACGAACAATGTAGTTCTGATCGATACGAACCAAACAGCCTGCCGAAAGTCCCCATTTCGTATCGATCATAACTCGAGATCCACAAGTCCATATGCTATGAAATTTTTACAGAAGCTTACCTGCATGCTAAGGAATGTCCACGCCAAATTTTGACTCCATCGGATGCAATCTTGATCGATATGAAATCCGTTCGTATCGATCACGGATCGGGCCGAAACTTCACGGGCTTAGGCGCGCGGGCCTAGTCACGTGCCAGAAGATGTCTCCCGAGATCTGAGCGGAATATCAGCCTCCTACACCTATAAATAGAGCCTCAGGACATACAGAAAAAGGATATTCTTCTTCTTTGAATTCTCCAATGCCCAGACTCTGCCGGATCCAGATCGAAACTCCATTACTGCTGCTACAAACGAATTTCACTACTGTAATTCATGGTTAACTGCTATTACACGCTGAAATCAATTGTAATTAACAAAGAAACATCAATAAAGCAATCAACTTCATAGTGGACGTAGGCAATACGCCGAACCACTCTAAATTCTTATGTTTCTGTGCGTTCTTATTACTTTCATTATCTGTTTTTGGAGTTTTTGTTAGATAATCCTCTTTTTCCATTTAATTTCTTCATTTTATCTCTTCGAAAACTTCTGAAGAGTGTTGTGCCCAATTTTGGTACAACAGTGCAATTGTAGTTTCTCGATCTCGAATACACATCCTTAGATGAGATATATGAAAAACATTGTGGACTCCTGCCAAACTACTTGGGAACTCCACTCTATACACAAGTTTCCCAATCCTTTCTATAATAGGAAATGGTCCAACGAACCTCGATGCCAATTTTCCTGATTTTCCAATCGGATTACACCTTTCATCGGTGGTATCTTGATGAAAACATGATCTCCAACTGAGAACTCTAAGTCTTTCTGTCTTTTATCAACATAGCTCTTCTGCCTAGACCGAGCTTCCTTCATTCTTGCTCGAATGAGCCCAATCTTTTCTACAGCTTCCCTAACCAAATCCGGACCAAGAACTAACCTATCCCCGATCTCTAACCAACAAACAGGAAATTTGCATGGCCTTCCATACAAAGCTTCGAACGATGCCATCCCTATACTAGCCTGATAACTGTTGTTATACGAAAACTCGACTAATTGTAGATGGTCTTCCATGATCTCCCAAAATCTAGTACACGAGCTCGTAACAAATCTTCTAAGACTTTGTTAACTCTTTCTGTTTGCCTATCTATTTATGGATGGTAAGTAGTACTCATCTTGAGCTTCGTACCCAAACTCTCCTATAGACCCTTCCAAAACTTGCTAGTGAATAAAGAATCTCTATCACTTACTATACTACTAGGAATTCCATGTAGTCTAACTATATTCTTCATAAACAACTTAGCTAAAACAGGTGACATCCTGGTTGACTTAACTGGAATGAAATGGGCACTCTTAGTCAACCTGTGCACTATAACCCGTATGCTTCCATTTCTTCTACTTGACCTTGGCAACTCATTTATAAAATCCATTGAGATAGAATCTCATTTCCATACTGGAACATCTAAAGGCTGAAGTAACCGACTTGGTTTCTAATGTTTGGCTTTTACCTGTTGACAATTCAAACATTGCTTCACCCATAAGCATACATCTCTTTTCATGCCTTCCCAGAAGAAACTTCTTTTCCTGTTCTGATACATCTTATTTCCTCCTGGATGAATGGTGAACTTTGAACGATGGCATTCTCCAAGAACTTCTTTCCTAATGTTTCCCACATTTGGAACACATAGTCGTCCTTTCTTCCTCAATCACCAATTCTGGTCAAGACTGATCTTTTAAGTCATCGCTCTCTGTTCCGTCCTTTAACTTTTTGATCTGTTCAACTAATAATGGATCCTCCTTCTGCTTAGAGGCAATCTTTTCGATCATCACCGGTCGAACTTCTAAACATCACAACATAGCGGTTCCATACTAGATCTAGCTTCAAATATCCATTTTATTCTTCATGTAGTCAATGCTTCTAAATCTTTCCACTCAGCTATCATTGCCAACATTGCATTCTAATGTTTTCTACTAAGTTCATCTGCAACCTTATTGCCTATTCCTGGTGTGTACTCAATACCAAAGTCATAAGCGGCTACAAACTCTAACCACCTTTGTTGTCTCATATTTAACTTCTTTTGAGAGAATAAATATCTCGGTGACTAATGATCCGTATACAACTCGGATCTTTCTCCCAAAAGGTAATGTCTCCACACCTTCAATGCAAAAATTACCCAGCTAATTCCATACCATGAGTTGGATATCTAACCTCATGCAGTCTGAGCTGTCGAGAAGCATAGGCAATCACTTTACCTCTTTGCATTAACACAGCTGCTAATCCTATTCCACATGCATCCATGTACACCACTAAGTCCTGATTCCCCTCTAGAACAACTAACACAGGTGCATTTGTCAACAAGTGTTTCATTCTCTGGAATGCCTCCTTACACTTATCAGTCCAGACAAACTTCACATCTTTTCGAGTTAGTTTAGTCATCGGTGCCGCTATCCGCGAAAAATCCTTAATGAATCTCCGATGATAACCAGCTAATCTAAGAAAACTCTTTATCTCAGTCACTGTCTCGAGCCTCTTCCAACTATTCACTGCCTCGAGCTTAGCTGGATCTACTGATAACCCTTTTTCTGAGACTACATGACCTAGAAACTTCACTTCCTTCTTCCAGAAATGACAGTTCGAAAATTTCGCTTTCAGTTGATGCTGCCTCAACATCTCAAGCACCACTCTAAGGTGAACTTCATGCTCTCTTTCATCTTTAGAGTATACCAAAATGTCATCTATGAATACCAACATGAACCTATCCAAGTACTCTCCAAAAACTCGGTTCATCAAGTCTACAAAGAATGTAGGCGCATTAGTTAGTCCGAACGGCATTACTAACCATTCGTACGATCTATATTTGGTTCTAAATGTTGTCGAAGGAATTCTATCCTCAGCCACTCTAAGCTGATGGAACCCTGTTGACAAATCCAACTAGGAAAGTACTTTGGCTCTACTCAACTAGTCGAACAAATCATCAATTCTAGGTAATGGATATCGATTCTTTATCGTCTTCTCATTCAACTTACAATAATCGATACATAACCTTAATGATCCATCCAGTTTCCTTGCAAACACTTCGGCTACTCCCCAAGGCGAACTGCTTGGTCTGATAAAGTTCTTACTTTCCAAATCCACCAACAGCACTTTTAGCTCCCTCATCTCGGTAGGTGTCATTCTATTTGGCAGTCTACTCAACGGTTATGCTCTTGGTACTAAATCTATCTGAAACTTAATAGCTCATTTCGGAGGCAGTTCTACTATGGGCTCAATGACATCTATGAATTCTCTAATAATGAAAACTCAGTTTAACTCATCTCCTGCCTCCACAACACCCAACAAAGCATTATCCTCAAAACTAGGGTTTTCTACGGAGTTTATTATCCGATCACTACAGTCAAGGTATCTAAGTGATATTTTCCTATCATGGAAAAATATCCTAGCATTGTATTTACTTAACCAATCCATACCCAAAATAATTCTGAACCCTACGAAATCAAACACATGCAAACTGCAAACAAATACATGACCTAACAATTCATCTCTAGGTGGTCACATCTCATCCAAAGAGTCGCATATCCTCCTATCGGATTCGCAACCCTTAAGGAAGTAACTAGGTATGAGGGTTCAAGGTTACGCTTATCTACCAAACAATGAGGTATAAAAGAATGTGATGCACTAGTATCAAATAGAGTTCTAACTGATACAACACGAATCAAAAGTGTAGCTCCCAACTCAGCTTTTCGTTTCTCCTCTATTGTTTTTCTCGAGGTAGTTGGTTCCAATGTAAACATCTTGCCTTTTCTAGCCTTGGCTGGCTCCTTGCACTAGTTCATATAATGTCCAATTTGGTCACAGTTGAAGCATCTCACTCCCTTCTTGTCAACGACTTTCTTCCCTTTGCCTGTCCTGCATTCATGAGCATAGTGTACCTTCTTATCACACTTATAACAGATAACTTCTGTCTTTCCCTTCTTGGTAGCCCCACTCTTCTCAGCTCCCTTCTTATGGAAAAATTTCCTCTTCTGGTTCTACCCTCCTTGAGTTCCTCCAACCTTGTTACCCTCAAGATAAGCAAGCATTTCTTTCTGCCTTAAAGCCATCTCAACAACTACATCACACGGATCTCTAATATGTGATGATGTGGCCTTAGCAAGCTCAGGCTTCAACCTGCGAATGAACTTCTCATTCCTTTTGATAACAGTATCAACTGTAGCGTATTCGTATCTCGAAAGCTCCTCAAAATAGGTTGCATACTCAAGCACTGTCATATCACACTACTCCAACTCAGCAAACTTCCTGAGCAGAGTTGATTTCGCAATCTCTGACATAAGTCTTTCCTCAAACATTCTCCTGAACTCAGCCCAAGTCATAGTCTCCTCATTGACTCTGACTGTAACACTGTTCCACCAGTACAGTGGTGCTCCCTATAATTGCCTAGAAGCAAGCCTCCTTTTCTACTCATCATTGAGCCCCAAATCAGCAAAAATCCTCTCGCAGTGAAGTAACCAATTCTCCACTTCAATTACATCCTTAGTCCCAATAAACAGTTTTCCTCTCAACCTAATTATTGACCACTGGAGCTCCCTGATTTCCTCCTTTAGCATTTCCTCCAATTAAACCCGCAGCAACTCCAGCCTGCATCATGTTAATGAAGAACTGATACATAGCTCCCATATCAACTTGCAGCATTCCAGCAACCACATTAGCAGCTTATGCCTGACCGGGATTCCTTCTGGTGTTTGGTCTGGCATTCCCATTAGTTGTGGTGCTTCCTCCATCAATGTTAACTCTTCCACTTCTAGCACCTATATCTTACGTCCATAAAATCTGCATTTGAGTCTTTGTAAGATACAGAAGAATATTCTAAGAGAGATGGTAGAATAGAGATAAAGCATATACTTATATATAGCAAATACAAGTACGTTACTATAGCATTATCCCGTACCCCAATCTTTTCTCTAATTTATTAGGATTATGTTTTCAAAATCATTTTAAGTTTGAAATTCCTTTTAAATTTTTCATAAACCTATGCTCTAATACCAAGTTGTAACATCCCTTATCTTAAGGCCCGAAGCTAAGCACTATAAATGGTGCAGTCATCCATAGTATTAACTTTCGATGACAAAATACAGTAATGTTAATGGTATCCATAATATCAGAAGCACATGAATATGAAATAAAAATCAACATAGATTTAAGAGAAACTTTTTTGATTACATTTCAAATCAATATTTCATATACAGATACATAATCCCAAAACTATTCCCAAGTTTTGATCAAATATAATTATTACAAATTACGCTAAGAGCGACATATGAAGATGCTCCCTTGGATGATCAGAGTACTAAATAGACATATCAGTCATAATACATCACAGTGGAAATAAAATTAAATACCCTCTAACATTGCCTCCTGCACATCTTCGGAAGCTTATTCGTCAAACCTACTAAACCTGAAAAACCTAAACTCTCAATCTACTCAAATTAAATTTTGAGCGCTCGAGGGTTTAAGGGAAAAACATAAACTTTGAGTCAGACATAAAGCCTGGTGTGAATAATACTATTACATTTCAGTTTACTAATAATAAGTGAGACTACGCCGCTTAGCGGAACGGTTTCCCCTTACTAATATCCCTTTCTAAAACATATCTTCTGCATATCAGAATCCTGCAATGAAACTGATTAAAGAAATAATAGCAATATCATATATGTACATAAATCAGGTAATCAATGGACTATATGTCCGAACAATGTAGTTTTGTTTGGCTGACTACTAACCAATTGCTGACTCGGGCCTACCAGACAAAATAAATACTCTAAATTCTATGAGACACACTCCTAGACGGTCTATCCTTAACTTACTTCTCCCAGGGTCAACTGATCCTAACGGTTTTGCAGGCTCACCAATAACCTATCTTTCTCTGTATATTCCTTTCTGCGTGTAACATCATTTTAGTCTTAACTGCGACAAAGCCCTACACACTAGAATTTTGAACTTATATTAGCTAAGGGCTATAACTAAAGTATAGGGCGTGACCCTATAACAGTCCCATCTAGTATTCTAATATCTGAGTCATTTACTTATGGTTAACTACCCTATCAAATTTTTCTTGAAAACATTTCTTTCAAATTGATTTAACCCTTAAATCATGCTTAAATAAGGAAAATATACTTTTTGCTTTACTCAAATATCTTTGCCATGATATATGCTTTAAACAAAACAATGTTGATGAAAACCTAAATCAATAGGGTTACCTATTCCTTAAAAACAAGTTAAAGCCCTTCTTTAACTTAGAAACATTAGGTTTTAAATCCAAGATATCATCTTCGAAACCCTTGTTTAAAAAGAACTTTAAATAGTCCATTTCGAATTCATTGAAAGTACCCCTTTCAAAATAGGTTAACAACTTTATCTTGAAACACTAGGCCGAAAGCCCAAAACATACCTTTCGAAACCTTTAAAAATAGACCTTTCGAAATCATTGAAAGTGTCTCTTCGAAAGCTTTATAAAACCTTAGACATCCTCTTTTCAAAACACTTTAAACTTGCCTTTTGAAAGCATTGGAAACCTTCCATTCAAATATTAGAAGTAGACCTTTCGAAAACATTGGGAAATCTCCCCTTTGAAACCTTCATTGTATATCTTTCGAAAGCATTGAGCCCTTTATTTAAAACAAACCTTTCGAAAGCACTGGGTTCAGGTAAAAGTTTGTGGAGCATAGCTTCGAAACCATTTAAAATCATTCCTTTCGAAACCTTTGGGTTTAACTTTCAATATATCTAAGGGTCTTAAAAGAACTAGGGCGAAAGCATTGCTTTCGAAAACATTATTCCTAAATAAAAGAAAGTGGATGGTTTCGAAACCAACCCTTTCAAAAGCATGGAGAAGCAGCTTCAAAGTTTAAGGCAAAAGAACCTTTTCGAAAGCATTAGTTCGCAAGGTTGGATGCGATAGTAGGGGTTTCGACCCCTTCGAAAGTTTGTTTTAAAGGCAAAAGGCGGCAACCCATTCGAAAGCCATTTCTTTATATCAACTGAAGTAAGTTGGTTAAGTCAAAAGCTCCAACCCCTTCGAAAACATCTTTCGACTCTATACCTTCCGCCTTTCTACAATCCACTACGTACCAAGACATTGATACCATGTGTATTGATTTTGACTTGGTAGGAGGCATATATAAGGTGTCGAAAGGTGGCTGCTGTAAGTGGCGAAGCAGTAATCCTTTACAAAACTGATTTTTAACCTTTTAAAGTAATATCTTTCCAACTAACTTGCCTTATTTGTTAACATTTAATTGGTTTCCAATTCTTTTACAAAACCTTTTTCTAAAAGTGCTACCGAATTCATTAATTAACAATTTTAAAACATTTAATAAATTGCCCCTTCTCCTTTTATAAATATATAAAACATTTAAGTCCCATATCTTAAATAATTTTTTATCTTTAATAAAATACTTAGGAAAATTCTCCGAAAATTCCCATAAATCACTTTTCATATGTTTTCTAACATGTTTAAATTTCTGACCCAAAGCTAACATATAATAGCCGAAAATAATTTAAACCCAATTTAACTATTTTCTTTACTAGAAAATTCATAAAAAATCCACAACAACTTAGAAAATTATGAAACCTGAAATCCATTTCTAAAATAATGTTTATGACCTTATATAAAAACGCAAGCCATTTGGATGTCATTTGATAGGTTTTTCAAATCAAATCTTATCATAAAATCCATATGAAACAACATAAATCATCAACAAGCATAAATATATATATATATATATATATATCCATTTAAACAATCAAAACATGGCATTTTTCTTGCAAAATAAATTCGAATCTCATCTAGAAACCGAAAGCAATAAAAATGAGTTGTAATCTATTATTCATCTTAGCTTGTTGTTAAGGAGTATGAGATTTACCCTTGAATTGATTTGATTAAGCTTCCTTCTTGAATTCTTGCTTATCTTCCTTTAGATTTCTTCTAATGGTGGCCGGCCAAGCTCTAGGTTTATTTTTTTGTTTGTGAATATTGTAAATGAAATTGGAATAAGAGTTTAGGGTATAAGAATATAACATATTCATATTTTCCCCTTATCTTATTACATTTACTTCATTTTAAATTTTCATTTGTTTATTCATTACTTAAGGCATGACTACCTTATAATTATACAAATCTCAATCTTTTGACCACTTTAATTTTTACATCATTCTATTTAATTTATCTAATTAAATCTCATGAATAATGTTATTTAAAATTAAGGGTGTTACATTAAACCTCTAGGTGTCCCTAGTAGGACGAGTGTTGTCTCATGAGGATTTTCAGCGGATACTACCCATAAAATCCAAATGCTATATGCAAAGTTCCTAATGCAAGTTTTATTTACAAAGATATGAATGCAAGTTTTTATTTACAAAATAAAGAATTTACTTTTAAATTGACATGAGATAGTAATATACAAGTCTCGTTCATCATCAAGAAATTTCAGTCTGTTACAAATCAAAACTTCTAATAAAAATTAAGTTTTCATTATATTTCGGCTCTAGTTTGGCTAGTTATTTCGGTTGATAAAATAGTGCAACTACGAAATAAATTCTTTAATTGATTGTTGGAGTTTGCAAAGTGGTGTCTTCATTTATATTTGTATAACAAGTCAAATCAGCAAAGTTAGGACAATACTTGGGTTTCAATTGCTTACTCTCTCTTTATTTGAAAAAAATATTAACATTATTATTATTTACATACACCCAACTCAGAAAACTAAGGCTAGATATATTGTTCATGCATTACCATGCAGACTTATGTGAGTAGAGTACAGGGCATAGCGAGTGTCCATACCTAGGTGTGTATACTTGGCTATAGCTGTTTATTATTTCTATTTTTTATGTACTTACACCTAACTTGGGAAACTGAGTTCAAATATACCGTTCATGCACTGCCTTGCAGGCTTACGTGAGAAGAGTACATAGCGCACTTATGTGTGGACACATGAATTTAGGTGTTTTTTTTGAATTTTTTTTAAAAGAGAAGAGAGAGTTATGCAAAATCATCTTAGCACCACTTAACTTTAAAGATAAAAAATGTTAACACATGTACTTTAAACCAACCACTTTTTAAATGAAGACTACAATTTAGAATGACTTCATAACCATCACATATGAATCTCCCTATATACTAATTACACCATAGTTGCTTGTAACTCAAAATTTTCTTTTTATTATTCGTTGAGATAAGTAATTTTCCAAAAATTTGAATCTAATGACGAAAACTGTAAGCTTACTTTATCGTGTCTATTCAAAGGTAAATTAATATGTAGAAGAAAAAAACTGTTGAAAGAAAGGGAGAGAAAATGCAAAAATCAAATTATGTAAAATCAAAATAAACATGACATCCCCCCCCTTCGCACTTGATTTTGGCTGTGTCCCCACAGTCAATACATGATAAAATGATTGTAAAAGTTAAAATATATACATATTTGCAAGAGGGGATTAAAATTCCTTACTAGATGTAGTGTGGCTCATGAAGAATCATGAGCTCCTCCTCTCGGTCACTTGACAATTCCAAGTAAGGCTTTAAACGATGGCCATTGACCATAAAAATCAATCCATTCATAGGGTTTTCTATTCCTATGGCACTGTGTGGAAAAAACCATACGTATAGTGTATGGTCCTGTCTAGCTCGATTTTAATTTTCCAAGGAATAAATGAAGTCGGGAGTCATATAAAAGAACTTTCTGATTTGGCGAAAACGGTTTTCTTAGGATTGACTTATCATGAAAAACTTTTGCTTTTTGCTTGTAAATTTTAGCATTTTCATACACGTCGTTCCTAATCTCTTCTAATTCATTGAGTCACAATTTTATGTTTTCACCAGCCTTTTCAAGATCGAAGTTTAAGTTCTTTATAGCCCGTAACGTTTTATGTTCAAGTTCGACTAGTAAGTGACACGATTTACTATATATTAATTGATAAAGGGACATCTCAAGATTAGTTTAAAAAGTAGTTCTTTAAGCCCAAAGCACATCTATTAATTTTTTAGACCAATCTTTTCGATTTTTATTAACGGTTTTCACCAAAATTTGTTTGATTTATTGATTTGAAACTTCAACTTGACCACAAGTTTAAGAATGATAAGGAGTGGATAACATGTGGGTTATTGAGCATTTCATCCTTAAAGCTTTGAATGATTGATTACAAAAATGTGTTCCATTATGACTTATTATTGTGCAAGGTGTGCCAAACCTAAAAAAGATGTTTTCTTTTATGAATTTCCCAACAACTTTATAATCATTTGTTTTACATGGAACGGCTTCAACCCATTTAGAAATGTAATCAACAGCAAGGAGAATGCAAAGATTTCCAAAAATGTTAGGAAATGGTCCCATAAAGTCAATTTCCCAAATGTCAAAGATCTCAATAGTTAGGATTGGGGTCAATGGCATCATGTTTCTTCTCATGATTTTTCCTAACATTTGACAACAATCACACGCTTTACAAAACTCGAACGCATCTTTGAAAAGTGTAGGTGAATAAAAGGCACGTTAGAGCACCTTTTTCGTGGATTTCTTATGATCGAAATGTTCATTACACGCTTGGTTATGACAAAACGAAAGAACACACTTGATTTCACTATCCAGGATGCATCAACAAATGATTTGGTCAAAACAATATTTACATAAATATGGATTGTCCCAATAGAAATATTTCACTTGGGATAGAAATTTGTATTTATCTTGCTTTGACCAAAATGGAGGAGTTTCCTTAGGGATTAAATAGTTCACTATATCAGCGAACCACGGATCGATGGAAACTGAAAAGAGTTGTTCGTCGGGAAAGTTCTCATTGATGGACAAAGAAGATGGTGCATTTGGAAGATGAGACAATAGATCGATTATGACATTGTCGGATTCTTTTTTGTCTTTGATTGTAAGATCAAATTCCTGGAGTAAAAGGATCCAACGAATCAAACGAGACTTAGCAACCTTTTTAGCAAAAAGGTATCTAAGAACAGAATGGTCAGTGTAGACCGTGATGTGTGGGCCTATAAAATAAGATCGAAAATTTTCTAGTACAAAAACTATGGCTAAAAGATCTTTTTTGTCGGTTGTGTATTTGAGTTGAGCATCGTTCAAATTCATACTTGCATAGTAGATGACGTGAAGAATTTTGTCAATGTGTTGTCCTAGGACAGCACCAATTGGAAAATTAGAAGCACCACACATAATCTCGAAGGGAAGGTCCCAATTAGGCGAGCAGATGATCGGAGCAAAAATGAGTTCATTTTTAAGACGTTCAAAAAAAGAGACAGAAGCACAATTGAAATCAAAAGGAACCTCTTTCCCCAAATGAGTAGTCAAAGGTCGAGCAATTTTGCTAAAGTCTTTTACAAAGCGTCGATAAAAGCCAACGTTTCCTAGAAATGATCAAATGTCCTTAACAGATTTGAAAATGAATAGATTTGAAATGACATTAATTTTTTCTTTATCTACCTCATTGCACTTATTTGAAACGGCATGTCCAAGGACTATGCCTTGTTTGACCAGAAAGTGGCATTTTTTCCAATTCAAAGTTAAATGTTTCTCTTTACATTGATTTAGAACCAACTCGAGATAAAGTAAGCACTCGATAAAAGAATCTCCAAAGATAGAGAAATCATCCATAAAGACTTCTAGAAATTGTTAGATTATGTCAAAAAAAATGTCAACCATGCATCGTTGGAAAGTTGCAGGGGCATTACAAAGTCTTAATGGCGTACGCTAATAAGCAAAGTTGCCAAAGGGACACGTAAAAGTTGTATTTTATCTTTGGGAGTAATTGGAATTTTTTTATATCCGGAATAACCATCAAGTAAACAATAGAATTCATGGCCGGCTAATTGTTCAAGCATTTGGTCGATGAAAAGGTGAAGGAAATGATCTTTACGTGTTGCAGCATTTAATTTTCGATAATCAATGCAAGCATGCCAATCCATTTGAGTATGAGTTGGAATGAGTTCGTTAGCGTTATTCGTGATAATGGTAAGTACGGAATTTTTAGGCATGACATGGATTGGGCTAACCCACGAGCTGTCGGATATGGGATAAATGATACTGTTATCAAGGAGCTTAAGAATTTCTTTTCAAATTGCATCTTTCATTTTTGTTTTAAGCCTTCATGGCGCATCACAAGTGGGGTTGGCTTCGTTAATTAAATGAATGCAATGTTGAATAATTGCAGGGCTAATTCCCTTAATGTCGGTAATTGACCACCCAATCGTTTCTTTGTTTTTCATAAGAATTGAAAGAAGAGACACTTCTTGGTCAAGAGAAAGCTCGGTAGAAATAATGATGGGAAAAGTGTCATTTTCACTTAAGTATGTGTACTTAAGGTAAGAAGGAATAGGTTTGAGCTCTAACCTAGGAGGTTGCTCAATCAAAGAAATCATTGAGTTTCGGGCTTAACCATGAGAGGTTCGAAAGGAAGCGTGTCTTCGATCTCATTTGGCATGTCATGAAACAATTGTTCGTACTTGTTGACCCAAAAAATGGACCAACACCCTGGTTTGAATTTGAAAGCACCAACCCTATTCTGACAGAGCAATATCACAGATGACAGATATAGAAAAAGAACAGTAAAAGAAAGTTGGCAGAGAATTTTTATAGTGGTTCGGCTGTTAATGAAGCCTACGTCCACTTTATAGTTTTATTAAAGACTGATTGTTGTTACAAGAGATGTTTGATAACAAAGCTTTGATTATTTCCTAGCTAGATTGAATCTCCAAAGTTGGAATCCATTGGAGAATCACAGTGTATTCCTTTGGAGATTGTTGTGAGGAAGGTAGAGAGTGAAGAATAATTCCAGCAGAGTTTCAGCAACCAGTCCGGGATCCTCTTTATGTTGCAGGTAAGTTGGTATTTATATGGGTCGAAGAGCTTTTGGGCCAGGCCATGTCTTTATCAGCTCGTAGGTAGGTAGGAAACGACCCATGGAGCATTTGGCATGCAAAACGAGGAAGAACCATGGGTCGCTGGCGACCCATGGCCTATAGGTCGCTTGGACCCATAGACTTGGCTCGTTTTGCAACCCAATGTCTTGGTCTCTTCTCATATGTCTCTTCTCGTAGTATCATGTAGCTAGTTTGTTTGAAGGTTTGTGGAGAGGTATGGGTTGCTGATGATCCAAGCACTTAGGATTTTTTTTAGAGTTTGGAATTGGAGATATTTCGATAGTCTTTTATCTTAGTTATTTAGCTTTGATGGCAATTCACTAGCTATTTGCGTTTAGCTACTGAATGAACTAAAAGAATGCTAATCTCTCGGCTTCGTTGATCCCAGTCGTCGTTTTATTCGTATAGCTTGGCCCTTGTTGATCCCTTGCCTTAGCTTTTCTGGTTAAGTCCTGAACCATCCTGACTACACAAGGTTGTTCTGTTTTCTATTGGTTTCTGCTCGGTTAAAAAATCGGATAACTTTTGCCCCCCAGAGTACGTCTTCGTTGTAAACAAGGCGTGCTCTGGAAGTTATAGCTTTTAATATCCATCCGTCGATCTCCAAGTGATTGCATTAGAGCTTTACGAATACGTTAACCCAATATTGTTGGTCGTCTTTCTTTGGTTCTAACTGCTACTACTTGCCATAAGTATCACATTTCTGTCCGTATTTTCCTGGCATTCCTCGGAATGATGACCCGTTGTAAGAGATCGAGTTCGAGATGGGTTAGTGAAATTTCTTCTCCTCTTTCTCTCTTCTTTTCTTTATGGGTCGCTAGCGATCCTGTGGGATGGGTCGTGGCGACCTAACTGTTAAATGGAGTTAAATTTTGCAAGGTAAGGTCGGGTCGCTTGCGATCCATGATGGATCGAATGTGACCCTATTACTTAGTGAAATTTTTAGCTCTTCTTGCTTGCCTACTTATATGTTCGAAGCGACCCATAGCTTCTTCACTTGACCCAAACCAATCTTGCCTCCTCGCGCGATCCAACCTTCAGTGATTCGATTCCAGGTGACCCAAGCATTCACTCGACCCGATTTGTCACTTAATTCGAATTCATTTGCCGTTGATTCCTTCAAACACTCGCCTGTTTCGTGAAACCCTAGCTGACCTATTACCTTGCTCGAATTCAAGCCCTAGGTCGCTGTTGATTTGTAACCGACCTACCACCAGATCACTACCTTCTTGAGTCGCCACCGATCCATTCAAAGTTTGTTGAATTCGGCTCTTGATTCTTCATGTGTCTTAGAAATCAGTTTGAGGTGGGTTTGCTCATATGATTCACCAATTACTGCCTTCGTGTAATGACTTGATGACTAGTGTCCATTTGCAGCATTGATTACGAGCAGTTCGAGTTGATTACGGTTTGACGGGTCGAGAAAGCCAATCGAGTCTTAAGTTTCTTCCTTAAACGACATTTGGGAATGGTCCAATACTTGACGTGTCTTGCTATCTTCGTCCGTTAGACCAGAATCAACTTGTGCCCAGTTGTATAGACGTTACCGCACGACATATTACCGGTCTATCCTGATTCTTCTGGAGAATTTAGGCTCATCCTGCTTGTTTATTTCACACTCGGTGTTCATGTGGTGAGATTAATTTTCCATGTCGCTTCGAACAACAGATCCATTATCGACCATCGATCGATTAAGGATAAGTGTACAAGGAGTAGAAATAAAAGCAGAAAATGAAGTAACACGGGAATTTTTATCTTCCATTGTGAGCGAACTATCTACATGCGATAGAGCGTTTGTAGTGTATCGAGCACCGAGTTTATCCCATATAGATAGCACACTACACTTGCCCCCGTCCGCACTTGAAATCCAACGTGTCAATTACAAGTTAATGTTTCTTCGGAATTCAAGTGTGGTAGGGGAAACTTATGAAATTAGGATAGATTTACCCAGGCGTTTTCGGATGCGAGTTTTGTTATATAGAATGAAGTAGCCATCTATGCGCCGTAAGTCAAGCGGGCGAAGCCCAGCGCTCTCAGAAGCCGATTCATCATCCACTTTGCAGGCTCAATATGGCCAATTAGTCCCGGTTAGGCCAATCATGGATCATACTCCCCCAAACTTCCGAGTCCTGCTTAATCCACCTGAGAGAGCTTCGTTGGTGGTTTCCACCATGGTTCTTCATAATATATGTACGCAGCATGGAATTCCTGAAGAGGATGTGCGTCTCACGGCGAAAGACGAATTCGCTCATATGCCCCCTGCCCCCCCCCCTCCCCGCTCGGGGTATACCACTTGCCATCGATACATGTGTATGAATGGAGTCATGCCTCCCTTCAATGATTTTCTGCGTGAAACTCTCTCGAACTTGGGTATTGCCCAGTTCCAGCTTCATCTGAATTGCTACGCTATCCTTACTTGCTTACATGTTCTTTTCATGCGGATGTTCAACCGCTCGCTCCAAGTTTTGATGAGTTGTGGTATTTTTTGGCATTCAAGAGGAGAGATGAATGTCCCTTTTTGATTAAAACCGAGGCCCAAAGATATCAAAAGATCATCCTGTGCTTGCAAAGCAACTTATCACAGTTCAAGATGTAGTACTTTTTTGTTAGATGCCTCGAGGGATTCAACCATCGGTGGATGATAGGTAGTAAGCTTCTCTTTTCCGTATATCGAACTTTAAGGCGTTGTAATGGAGTTTCTAACTAATTATATGTCTCTTGCGGTTATCCCCAGGCAGAATAGAGATGTGACTCTTGATGAAGTTTTCCAAACTTTAAAGGCTATTGATGCCGAGGAGAGGTGCATTAAAGTTCTACTGACTGATGAGAACTTGCGTCGATACGGACCGTTGACTCCGGGTATATCCGCCGATCAGATTGAAACTCCATATCCTAGCCGATCGAGGGCTCACACAAGATCCACTTCTTTATCCCATAGTTTCGAGGAAGGTCAAGAGAGAGATAGCCCATCCGGGGGATCACCCGGTGAGTCCCATAAAGAGGAAGACGCTGCTGCGACTGGACTGAGCGGTTCAGTTAGAATGCCCCCAATCCCGAAGGAAGCAAAAGATGAGTTCACATACAGAGAAGGCAAACCCGCGCTGGACTTAGAGAAAAAAGAAGGAGAATTTGAGAGTAGTAGCGACGAGTCTACCGCTAGTGATTGCTTCTCGTTAGAATCTGAGGGGGAAGACTCGGGGTCTTGCGATGAGACTCTAGGAATGAGTCCCGATCTCCCGAGTCCACCTCCTTCCGACGCAAGTGGAAAAGGCAAAGCCCCTAAACTGGAAAACATCAAGATTCTCCGAGTAAGGATGTCGGAGCGGGGTTCGGAGATTTCAGTGATGTTTTTTTCGACTTCGACGTGCTCATGAAAGGAGACTTTAAATTTGACATGACGCCTTCCTGTTCGGGTGATATTGCACCAGTAGTTAGCTTGGTCCCTCTTATAACAACCGAAGTCAATCCGATCCCACCTACGACAGTTGTTCGTCCTGGTTCGTGACGACGTCTTAAGCCCATATTAGAAACACACAACACATTGCACTAGGATTAGACTTATTTCCATTCTCTATTCCTCCATATATTTTCTTAGCTTATGTTATGCTTCTGAAACCTTTTATGTATGCCTCATTCCAGGTATGACGAGAGGTCGAGGCTTTTACAACAACTTCGAAGATTACACCGATTCATAGTGATACACCAAGCGCTCCTCCAACCGCCATCAAGTCTAAGAGACGGAAGAAGAGTACAAGCGGAGGAAAGAACTCGAGGCTGAAACATGTCGCCAAGAAGAGAGAGACCGAGCTCGTTCTCATAAAGGCAGGTATGAGAAAAGAAGATCTCTTGAGGAAAGGCATGAACCGTCTAAGAAGTCAAAGTTTGATTATCGCCCCCATCCTTCAGAGCTTGCTTCGAAACACTCTTCCACGGGCCAAGAAATTCTTACCACTTCTGCCCTGATTCTGCCTCCAGATCATATTTCATCCTCTTCCATCGTTACTGTTACTATTGCTCCTGGTGGCTCTCGCCCACACCGAAGGCCTGCCTATGTTCTTCCTTCTGGCCTCCCTAAGCTTGAGGCAGGGCTTTCGGGTTGGTTCATAAAGGGGGTCAAGTTTGACCTGGATCTCCAACCCATTTGCAGGGACTCTTTCATGCCGCATCTCCAAGCTATCTAGAATGACCTAGAACAGGCTGAGAGATGGGAGAATCTCTACAAATAGTTGGCTGATACAAATAGAAATAACTATCAGGAGATCTTTCCCTTCGAATCCGAGAAAGATGATTTCGGGAAGGCGTTGGTTGATCGGGATGCTAAGATCAAACAGTTGGAGGAAGAGAAGGAGGCGGTGGTTCATGAAAGTAGGAGAACCGCCGGTCTGATGAAGGAGTTGAAGGAGGCACATGAAAAATTCAGGATTGTCTAGAGGGACGAGATTAAAGACTCATGCGGAGTAGGCGAAGCTAAAAGAAGAAGTGGTCGCTTGTAATGCCATCATTGAAGCTCAAAGAAAAACCATCGCGAACCACAATTTAGTTTTTGAAGGGCACAAAAAAACTATCTCTGACCAAGCCGAGAGCATTGCCAAGCTACAGGCTCAGGTTACGCAGCTTAGTGCCGACAAGACTGCCGCTGAAATTGAGAAGGCTGCGGTGAAAGCGGATTACTTGAACCTCTAACATGCCTTTGACAGGAAAATGGAGAAGCTAGATGCGACAATTCTAAACTTTTATGTTGACTCTTTGTTGCATCAGGGGAGCCTCGGCTATCTCAGTCCGAAGTATCCGCGCACTCATGCCCTTGTTTGGTTGGAAATCTTATCTCGCTTTGCTAAGAGCGACGATGTTTATTTAGATCAAGAGTTGCGAGACGCTTATCTTAGCGATGAATCTAAGAAAGCGCTACTCGAGGGCCAGGAGATCCTCCGAGTTGAACGAGAGAAGGAGGCCACCGATGCTGCCTTGATGACCGCCACCGACGTGCTTACCAGTCCTTCTATCTCCGGTGTGGGTGAACCATTAGAGCAGCTCCACGACCAGCCAACAAGTTCAGGACTTGATATTATTCCTCATGTGGTGGAGCCCTTAAAGAAGGTGAAGGTGGTGAGTTCGAGGTTGCCATTCATGATTGTTCCTCTGGTGCAGGTAACGTCCATGCTTCTCCGGAATTCGGGAGCTTCCAACTTACGCCATAAGAGCAAGAGGAGTTTAACGCTTTCATTTTTGATCTTATAGGTCCATCCACTTTTTTTGTTGACGCGCTAGCTACTTCGACGCCCATGCCTGCTGCCATTTTCACACCTTCTACAGTTGTATCTGTTCCTGCTCCAGTTCCCACATCTGCATCTAGCTCACAACCAGAACCAGAAGCCGAGAAGATAGCTACGCTCCATGGCTTGGATGACCCTTCAACATCTTTGGAAGGTGGTATAACTGTAGCAGAAGCCAAGGAGCAGGAAATGCAGACGGAGCCGCTATAGAAGACTTAGCACGATTTGATTGCCGTTAAGAAAGAAAAGATGGAGGCAATCAAGGCTTCGAAGAGTTCCCGAAAATCAAGAAAACGCAAAGGGAAGGGAGGATCTTCTGAGAAAGTCTCGAAGGAAGAGGAGAACATTGCCACCAAAGTGTTCGTTGATGTTATTCGCAGCGACACTTCTCCTGAAAAAAAAACAGAAACTACCAACCAAAGGTGGAAAGGGTAGCGGTGGCAAGAAGTGTTGAGCGGCCCGTGTGAGGATGGGCTTGATTTTCTCTTATAGCTTGTAGGAAGACTGATTTGTTTTTGTTTCTTTTTGAGTCATTCTCTTTAAGTGCAGAGTCTGCACTTTGCGTCCTTACTATAGAGTCTGTGTTTTCTTTTTTGTCGGCCGTTGTTGTGTGGGTACGTCCCCCACATTTTGACCCTGTGTACAGAAAATTATAAGCAATACAATGATATTTTGACTGTACTTTTATCTATCTGTTCACATATGTTCTGTGTACTTGTGCTTGTTTCATTTCATATTTCTCTAGTTTTGTGATCATAGTTAGAGCCCTTCATTCGAAGTAACAAAACTTAGAGATTATCAGCACTTTGGAAGTTAGTAGAACTTTAGAAGTTAACAGAACTTAGAGAATATTTGTTTAGAAATTCATAAAACTCCTAAAAACTCTAAAACTTTGAAATTTTTGTTTAGAATTTTAAAACAGGTATAAAACTTTAAGACAAAACTTGAGGACTCGTTGTTTGGAGTAACAGAACTTGTGAACTTATTGTTTTCACACGTTCCTGTCCTCGTACAGGTATATGTCCCTAAGTTCACAGGGCTGTTTACTTCAAACAATTCTCAAGTAGCGATAACTTTAGGGTTTAGATAATTTTTATCAAAAATTGGCTAAGTCACAACTTGATTCTCCTCTTTTATTTTTTATTTTTCGAAGTTTTGAAACTTTAGTACGTTACCCAAGCTTCTTGTGATATTTCAACAGGTGTGGAATATACGCGTATTTCAAATGCAAGTTAATTGAAGGCAATTTTAACCCTTAAGTGTCCATAGTTGAGGCTTTTCATTTGGTTTGTAGCATTCCAATTTTGTTGGAATTGCGTTCATTATTCCCGGCTATGGGAGCGGTTGGTGCTGATTGTGAAATGCGCGGTTTCTTGCGTTCCTCGGTGCCTATCATTGGCCAGCGTGAGGAGTTGGTATTTCGGTGCGCGGCTCATGAGGTGCATGGCTTTTTGTTTCTCTTCGGTGTTGTCCATCTTCGGGCAACACGAGAAGTTATAATTTTGGTGCGTGACTCATGAGATGCGCAGTTTTTGTTTTTCCTTGGTGTTGCCTATCTTCGGGCAACACGAGGAGTTATTATTTTGGTGCACGGCTTATGAGATGCATGACTTTTGTTTTTCCTCGGTGTTGCCTGTCTTCGGGCAACACGAGGAGTTATTATTTTGGTGCATGGCTTATGAGATGCACGACTTTTGTTTTTCCTCAGCGTTTCCTATCTTTGGGAAACGCCGGGAGTTATTATTTGGTGCGTGGCTTATGAGATGTGCGGCTTTTGTTTTTCCTTGGTGTTTCCTATCTTCGAGCAATGCGAGGAGTTATTATTTTGGTTTGTGGCTTATGAGATGCACGGCTTTTGTTTTTCCTCCGTGTTGCCTATCTTCGGGCAATGCGAGGAGTTATAATTTTGGTGCGCGGCTTATGAGATGTGCGGCTTTTGTTTTTCCTCAGTGTTGCCTATCTTCGGGCAACGCAAGGAGTTATTATTTTGGCTCTCCCGATGTTGCTGGAGCAGCACCGATTTTCAGAGGGCAAAGATAAGGTTCCACCGATCCAACTATTTGAGTCGATTTGCTTCCGTTGACTCGGCAGGTAATTATTATGAACACAGTTTGGTTGGTTCAAGAAGCAAACTTTATTAAGGAAAGCATGGCAGATTCTTTGCCTGTTTATAATGCCTCTGGCATTTCCGGGACGGCTTATTTGTTGAAAAATAGAAAATACATAAATGGTTTTTAAATGAAATAACGGCGGAGCGAATCGCTATTCTAGGCTCTAAGAATTGCGACCCCGTCGACGGTTGTCAGCTTGAAAGTCCCGTCCTTGAGCTTTTGATTAACGACATATGGTTCTTCCCAGTTCGGTCTGAAGGCCCCCGGAATAGGTTAAACTTGCTTCAGCACAAGATCTCTAACTTCAAAGGTTTGACTGTGAACTTTGGAGTTGAAATATCGTGCGACCCTTTTTTGGTGGGCAGCAGTTCTCAACTCTGCTTCTTCTCTTTTTTCATCAACTATGTCTAGCCATTCGAGTAGGGGCTGCTCGTTTTGCTTTTGATTGAAATTCTACCTTCGATGTGAGGGGACTTCTAATTCGATAGGAATCATTTCTACTGAACCATATGCTAGGGCGAACGGAGTATGGCCAGTTGCCGCTTTGTGTGTTGTCCTGTATGCCCTTAGTCCGAGTAGAAGTTTGTCAACTCAATTTCCTTTTGCTTTTGTTAATCACTTTTTGATGGTGGATTTGATGATCTTGTTTATTGCTTCCACTTGCCCATTTGCTTGTGGATGAGCCACTGCGGAGAAGCTTTTTTCGATTCGGAAGTGCCTACAGAAGTCTTTGAACTCGACACTTTCGAATTGTGTTCCGTTGTCAGTGATGATTTTTTGCGGCACACAAAACCTGCAAATGATGATTTTAGTAACAAAGTTAATAACTTTCTTTATGGTTTTGGTGGCCAACAGTTCCTCTTCGGCCCATTTTGTGAAATAATCCAATGCAACTATAGCATATTTGGCTCCTCCTTTTGCTATTGAAAGGACGCCAATCAAATCGATCCCCCATATCGCAAAAGACCATGGGCTAACCATCTTCGTCAGTTCCATTGAAGGAGTCCTCTTAATTTTGCTGAACTTTTGACAGCGATCGCATCTTCTGGCGTGATCTGCGATGTCGCGATTTATTGTTGGTCAGAAGTATCCATATCGAAGGACTTTCTTTGCCAGGGTCTGCCCCCTAGTGTGGTCTCCGCAATCGCCTTCATGTACCTCCTTAAGGATTCATCGTGCCTCATTATTTTTCACACACCTAAGAAGAGGGGTCAAAAATCCCCTTCGATAGAGTATCCCATCCTGTATCATGAACCGTGGCACCATTCAGAGGAGCTTCTTCCGTTGATTTCATTCAGTTGGTAGGGTTCCCGCAAGTAGATAGTCCTTTATCGATGCCATCCATGTATCTGGCTTGAAGGTGGTCTCTAGAATCCAGTCTACGTCCATTTCGTCTATGCTTGGGTTGGTTAGCATTTCAACCGGAACCAATCCCAATGACTGGGCTTCTCCGGAGCTTGCCAGCTTGGCCAAATAATCTGCCTTGGTGTTTTGCTCCCATGGGATGTGAGTTATGGTGTAGTGCTCGATATCGCTTAACAGCTCTTGTACTTTGGACAGGTACGGGACGAGATTTTCTCCATGCGCTTGGTACTTCCCTTTCACTTGACGGACGACCAGCTGGGAGTCACTGTATATGTGATTAGATTTTATCTCGACTTCCTTCACAACCTTTAGTCCAGCGATCAATGCTTCATGCTCTGCTTCGTTATTTGTTGCTGGGATTCCAAGCGCAAAGCATAGCTAATGGCTCGCCCCTCAGGTGTTTCAAGCACTACCACTGCTCCTGAACAGAAGTTGTTTGATACGCCATCGACGAAGAGCTTCCATTGCAAGCCTATTTCCAACTGAACTTCCTCCCCGTCGTCCCTTACGATGAATTCGGCAATGAAATCGGCCAATGCTTGCCCATTGATTACTTTTCTTGGATGGTATGTGATATCGTATTGGCTCAACTCTATATTCCATTTGAGTAGTCGTCCGGAGGTTTCTGGCCAATATAAAACTTGTTTCAAGAGCTGGTCAGTCGATACTTTAATCGGATGAGCCTGGAAGTATGGTCGTAATTTCCGGGACGCGATCAGAAGGCAATATGCTAGCTTTTCCAGTTTTGGGTAATTCTTCTCAACTCCGGTGAACCATTTTCTAATGTAGTACACAAGTCGCTGGATTATTGCTTCTTCCCGCATAAGAGCGGCGCTCAATGCGTGTGGAGGAAACTGCTAAATTAACGAATAAGTCTTCTCCATCGACTAGTTTGGATAAGATCGAGGGAGTTTCCATGTGTCATAGTAATTCTTCGAAAGCTGTTTGACAAGCTTCACTCCATTCAAAGTTTTTCTTTCCCTTCTTTAGTGCTTTGAAGAACGGTATACACTTGTCTGTAGCTTTTGAGATGAATCGACTCAGTGTTGCGACTTTTCTATTTAAGCTTTGAAGTTCCTTCTTATTTTTAGGGGCTTGGACTTCCCGTAACCCTGTTATTTGCTCTGGATTTGCTTCGATGCCCCGGGCACTTACTATGAATCCTAAGAATTTCCCAAAGGCTGCTCCGAAGTGGAACTTGAGTAGGTTAAGTTTCATTCCATACTTCCAAAGTATTCCAAACATTTTAGCGAGGTTGTCAAGATGGTTAGCAGCTACTCGGGATTTGACTAATATATCATCCACATAAACTTCTATAGTCTTCCTGATCTGGCGTTTGAACATAGTATTCACTAGCCTTTGGTATGTTGCCTCTACATTTTTCAAATCGAATGGCATTACTCGGTAGCAGTACAGTCCCAAATCGGTGATAAAATGGGTGTTCTCTAGGTCTGGTTCATGCATCAAGATCTGGTTATAGCCCGAGTATGCATCCATAAATGACAGTAGTTCGTGTCCCACCGTCCCATCCACAGTTGATCAATCCTAGGGAGTGGGAAGCTATCCTTTGGACATGCTTTGTTGAGGTCCGAGAAATTAATTCAAGTTCGCCATTTTCCATTGTACTTCTTGACTAGGACTGGGTTCGATACCCATTCAGGGTGGGTTGCATCTCTAATGAAGCTGTTAGCCATCAGTTTATCTACTTCCTCTCTCAATGCCTTGGACCGTTCGGGGCCCAAGCTGCTCCTTTTTTGCTTTACCGGTGTGAATTTGGGGTCACTATTGAGAACGTGGCAGGCAATTTCAGGTGATACCCCACACATATCGGAGTATGTCCAAGCAAATATGTCCAAATTGGCACAAAGGAATTTGGTTAGTTCTGACCGCATCTTGTTTCCAAGGCGCGACCCAATTTTCCGGACCCGTGTTGGGTTATCCATACATACTGGGATAGACACCGTCAATTCAGCCGGTGCTGCCCGATCCTCCCCTGAGCTCTTCATTCTAGGGTCCAAAGCCTTGTCGAATCGACTATGGTCCCCAAGCCAGGGGCAGTTCTGTAGTTGCTATTCGGAGGGTTCATGGATGTGGAGGGCTTTCCCCACATCCTTCCCTTTTTCCTTTCTTCTTGACTCATGTAATTCTGCTATGTAGCATTCCTGGGCGGCACTTTGGCCTCCTTTCACAATTCCGACTCCATGTTCTATAGGGAACTTCATTGTAAGGCACCATTGGGCCAGTGCTATTCTGAAGTCGGCTAATGCGGGCCGTCCCAAGGAGTCATTGTATACTGACATTTCATCCACGATCACAAAAGTCTGAATGAGGGTGACCCTTCGCTCACCCTCTCCAAGCTCCACGGGTAGGTCAATTATTCCCACAGGTTTTTTAGGTTCACCAGTAAACCCCTGAATCTTTGTTTGGCACGTGGATACATTTTTCATGCCAATCTTCATTTGATCGAAAGTGCGTTTAAAGAGAATGTTAATGGAGCTGCCGCTGTCAACCAACACCCGTCGAACTACAACAGGTCTAATTCCTACCGTCACCACCATCGGGTTGAGAGTTGGAGCTTCGATCCCTTTGGTGTCTTGATTTCGGAACACAATATTGTCATTCAAGATCCTTTTCATCTTAACTGGAGTTTTGTCTTCCATAGCCAAACATGATTCCTTCGGAGCGTGCTTCAACGAACTCGCATATCGCTCCATTTCTCTCCAACTTCTTTACGCGGGATGTGAACCCCCGGATATTGTTCCGATGATGAGTCTCTGGTCAGTTCATTTCGACCCTTCTTCGCTGGTTCTTGCTTGATTCCTTTATTCTCTTGGGTGTTGAGGAGTTTCAAATTGATCGGGGTTTTGCAGTTGTGTTAAATACTGCTGGAGTTTGTTATTCTGAATCAGTTCCTCAATGTGATTCTTTAGGTGGCGGCATTCATTCGTATTGTGGCTGTGTGTCTCATAGAAGCGGCAGAACTTCCCTGAGCGCTTCTACTGCTCGGTCGCTTCCTTTCTGGGTGGCTTTTGCATTCCTCGGTTCCTTGAATTGCGATAAAAATGTTTCCTGGTGTATCGCTCAGGGGAGTGTAGCCTTTGGGCCTAAAACCTTTGAGCTTTTTATTGCGGCCATTACCATTCTTCTTATTGGAGTTTTGACCTTTTCTCTTTGAATTCCCGTCTTTCCCAATGGTTCCTTCAGTAGTCCGAGAAGTGTGCGCATTTTGATTCATTGCTACATCGCTTTGCCCGGCATTTGCCGGCTGCACACTAGTAAACTTCCCTTCCAATTCCTACGCTTCCTCCAACCTTAGGCACTGACTTGCTTTGCGATCGAAATCTTTTCTGGTGGTAGGTTGCTTTATTTTAATCCACTTTCCGAATTCAGTTTTCGAGTGAATGGAACGAACTAATGCCATAAAAACCATGTCTTCGTTGGGGTTGTTTACTTCCGTCACCATGATGTTAAACCTGTTTATGAAAGACTTTAGTGATTCGTTACGCCCTTGGAACAAACCGGATAGGGACATAACATCTTTTGGCTGCATAGTATGGAGTCTGAACTGATCAATGAACCTTGTCACTAGTTAGTCCAAAGTAGAGATAGATCTTGGTGGAAGCCTAGTGAACCACATTGACGCAACCCCTTCGAGAAAGATAGCGAAGCATGTGCATCGAACAGCTTCAGAGGCATTCACTCTGTCATATACCAACTGTATTTGTATAAGTGAGGCTTCGGGTCCTTTGTTCCATCATAGGACGGAATAGTTAGCATTGTGAACTTTTCTGGATATCTCTCGTTCAGGATTTCATCAGTGAAGGGAGTCCGACTTGGTGCAGATCCTCATTCATCATCTCTTCTATCTTTGCTCTCCTCCATTAATCGTTTAACCATGTCCGCTATGTATGCCTCTACTGTCTGGTAGTCCTGAGGATGACAATCAGTCACTGGGCCAAGTGTTTGACTTTGCAAATGGTCTTGGTGAGTGGGCTGAGGCCTAGGCTCTCCTGTCTTCGGGAGAGCTACTCCTGCAAGGTCCCGTTGGCTTGCGGTTGGTCTCACTGGAGCAGTTTGGGTATTCCTTGCACTATCAAATTCATTGGCTTCTTCTTCCAATTTATCATCTGGCTCTCCATCCTCTGAGTTGGAAAGATCCATAGCTATTACTTGCATTTCCATCCATGTTAAGTCCTGTTGTCACCCTTTTTATGGTTATTTTCTGTTTCTTCTGTATAGACCAGAAATAGAGGAATTCTCTTGTTCCATAGCATCCACGGGTTCGGGCATAGTCCTTAGAACGGGATTTGACAGTAGAGTTAGGAGAGCGTTAAGCTTATCCATTAGAGACTTTTGGCTACTCTCCATTTTTTGGTTGATCTCATCAACCATTTTATTTAACTTATCCCTGGTAACAACTTCATGCTGACTGGAGGAGGCAGGCGCCTAATTCCCTAAGTTAGCGCCATTCACTTCGGTTTGTTGGGGATTAACATCTTCTCCAACTACGACTGCCCCTATAGACCTTCCAAAGGCAGTTCTTCTTTTTCCAGGAGCCATTGATTCCAAACAGTGGATTCTTCACGCAAAGATTAAGGATCTAACTTTTGGACCTATGAGATCCAAACTAGATAGCTAGATCTGGACTCTGAGTTGGGTTCTCAGTGAAAGCACCAAAATGTTGACCCAAAAAATGGACCAATACCCTAGTTCGAATTTGAAGCACCAACCCAGTTCTAACCGAGCAATATCACAGATGATAGATATAGAAAAAGAACAGTAAAAGAAAGTAGACAGAGAATTTTTATAGTGGTTCAGTTGTTAGTGAAGCCTACGTCCACTTTATAGTTTTATTAAAGACTGATTGCTGTTACAAGAGATGTTTGATTACAAGGCTTTGATTATTTCCTAGGTAGACTGAATCTCCAGAGTTGGAATCCACTAGAGAATCACAGTGTATTCCTTTGGAGATTGTTGTGAAGGAGGTAGAGAGTGAAGAATAATTCCAGTAGAGTTTCAGCAACCAGTCCGGAGAAGATCCTCTTTATGTTGCAGGTAGGTTGGTATTTATATGGGTCGAAGAGCTTCTAGGCCAGGCCACGTCTTTATCAGCTCGTAGGTAGGTAGGAAATGACCCATAGAGCATTTGGCATGCAAAACGAGGAAGAACCATGGGTCGCTGGCGACCCATAGACTTGGCTCATTTTGCGAGCCAATGTCTTGGTCTCTTCTCATAGTATCCTATGGATAGTTTGTTTAAAGGTTTGTGGAGAGGTATGGGTTGCTGATGATCCAAGCACTTAGGATTTTTCTGGAGTTTGGAATTGGAGATGTTTCCATAGTCTTTTATCATAGTTGTTTCGCTTCGATGGAAATTCACTAGCTGTTTGCATTTAGCTACTGATTGAATTAAAAGAATGTTGATCTCTCGGCTTCGTTGATCTCAGTCGTCGTCTTAGTCGTATAGCCTGGCCCTTGTTGATTCATTGCCTTAGTTTTTTTGGTTAAGTCCTGAACCATCCTATCTACACAAGGTTGTTCTGTTTTCTATTGGTTTCTACTGGGTTAAAAACCCGGATAACAGTACTCGGCTTCATGTTTGTCGTAAGGTCAATTGTTTCATTTTTGAAGTTATCTTGAATAGCGCTAACTTCCAAAGTGTGGTCGAATGGTTCGTTCTATTGATTTTCTAAATTAAAGATGCTAAGATCTAAGCTCATGTTACTAAAGGAAAATTTCATTGAACCATTTCGATAATTGATCAAAGCATTATTTGAGGTGGCCAAGAAAGGTTGTTCTGAAATCAAAGGAATTTGACTCATAGGATTGTTTATAGGTTGTGTTTTAAGGAAATCAACTGGAAATATGAATTGCCCTACTTGAATGAGCACGTCCTCAATTTCTCCTATGGGTACCTTTATAGAACGATCGGTGAATTGAAGGGTGATTTTTGTCGGTTTAAGCTCACCTAAGCCTAATTGTGGATACACGGAATATGGAATTAAGTTTACACTCGAATTGAGTTTAACAAGCATTTATTAATTGTCTTGTTTCCTACCATATATGAGATTGTCGGGCAACCAGGATCTTTGTATTTGATGGGAATAGATTGAGATAAGACTTCACTTAGGCCAGCTGCTAAAAAGAATTTTTTTTAGGTACTTTAATGTGTTGGTTTTGTGTACACAAGTCCTTTAAAAATTTAGCATAGGTTGAGACTTTTTGAATTATGTCTAAAAGAGGAATGTTGACCTTGACTTGCTTAAAAATTTCTAAATCCTTTTCCATTTGAACAGAATGTTTCTTAGGTCGAAGTCGATGTGGAAATGGAACTCGAAAGTCAATAGGTCGGTCTACTTGAATCGGTAAAGGATGAGATTCATAATTGGATTATATCTTTGGGTCGGACTCATTTGGAAATTTGAAAGGAATTTCTGGTAAGTCATTAGGATTGATAACTTTATTATCAATCTGCTTACCTGATCGTAAAGTGGTGATAGCGTTCATTTGATTCACCTTGCTATCTTGAATGACATGAACTTGGTTTGAGTTTGTGTTTTGATTCCTAGGGTTTGGAATAGGTTGACTCAAGAACGTACCTCTTTCACATTCACTCACGGTGGTGGCTAATTGACTCATTTGCATTAATTGACTCATTTGCATTTCGAGTTTAACGATCGATTGACTCGTGTTTTGCATATACAAAGTTAAAATTTTTTGTAAATTATTATTCAATTGAAGATATTGAGTGGTTGCTCTAGCCAAAATTTCCAAACTTTTTTCAAGTGATGTCATGTGTTTGTTCTTGAGGAACAAAAGAAGGTGGCGCAAAGTTTTGTTGAAAATGATTTGGTTAAAAAGGAGGATTTGAAGCATTGTTCGGAAATGCTTGAAAAGATGGTCGAACCAAATTCGTGTTTGAATTGTTTTGGTTGCAACTGAAGTTAGGATGATTTCTCTAATCGAGATTGTGAGTTGGAGAGAACGGATCATTCCTAACTTTGTTAAATACGTTAGTATGTTCAAATAAGGGAGGACATTGATCGACAATGTGATTTGGATCATTACATTTATAACATGAGATTTGAGAAGCTTGGTTCATCTGATTAGAAGAAAGAACATCATCAAATTTGTTTATTATCACATCGATTTTTGCTTCTAAGGCAAAGGATGATCCTATCGAATGTGTGCTCGATCTTGAATAGGTTGATTTCTCATTAGATCCTTCCCATTGAGTTGATTTTTTAGCTAAGTTTTCAAGAAACTGCCAAGCGGCATCATGATGTTGTGCAAAAAAGCTTCATTGGCACATTGATTCAAGCATTGTTCGAAAGTTATTTTCAAACTCGTCGTATAAAATTGGGCAAAGAGTCCATTTTTTAAAATTATGATGTGGACATTTGATTAAAAGTTCCTTAAATCTTTTAAAATATTTTCCAGAGGATTCATCCCCAAAATGATGAAAATTTACAATTTCATTTCGAATTTTGGTTTTTTTTTCTAAGGGGTAAAATTTCTTTAAGAAAACTTTTACAAATTCGTCTCACGTTTTAATCGAATTCAAAAGCAAGCTATACAACCATCTATCGGCATAATCGGTAAGTGCAAATGGAATTAACTTATGTTATTTCATCGTCGCATAATTGTTGAAGTTTTATAGTTGTACCAACGTGTTCAAATTTCATTAAAAGATACAAAGATCGTCATGTTCAAAACTTCCAATTTATGGAACTGTGATAATGTGACTTGAATGGATTTCAAAGTGATTAGCCGTTGGGCGGGTAAAGTAATGCAAGATAGGACAAAAACTCGATCGGGGAAGATTCTGTCCATGAGAGTTCGAGGGGGATTTTCGTTCGCCATGGTTAAAAGATTGTTTATTCACACTAAACGATTCGTAGAATTGTCACGAGTCCAAAAACTCATGCACAAGAGAGAAGATTAAGGGGAGAAAAAAGAAGAAAGTAAGAATGAAAAGAGAATATGATGAATTTTTTTAGATTTTTGTTTTTTACTAAAAAAATGTTTTGTTTTTTCTTTTTCTCAAAGAGAAAGGTAAAAAAAATTTATGAAAAAAAATGTTTTTTTTTGGAATTTTGTTCTCCTTTTGTTTTTTTATATATGCATGAAACTAATGCAACTAAATGAATGCAATGACTTAATAAGAAATTTTCTGTCCTTAGTAGCTCCTAACTCAAAATTATACCGTGACACTTTGACTTAATTCAACGAAATAATTCTTAGTCAGGTAACAGACAGTATTTATCAGTGCACCACAAATCAACATAGCAATGCAGCTGAAGGTTTGAGTACCTTAAGAGAAACAATCAATATATTATCTTATGAATCACCATAATAATTATAAATTATTGTTTCTCTACGTTGCCTTAAACACCAAGAAATAGTTTGTTAAAAGAAATCAACCTGTCAAAATACAAACTTGCCCTAGATGAGCCTATGACACCCTTAAGTCCAACATTTAATCTTTGTTATTTAATTAGTTTATACAATAAAATGCAATTTGTGGGCTAAGGAAAGGGTGATGAAATCCCCACTTTATGTGAAATTGGGTGTTGACCTTAGAAAATAAAACAAGTATGAAATGATGCAAAACAAAAATTAAACGTGCGTTAAAAATGCAACTACAAATGAATTTTTTTAATTTTTTTTTTACAAATGCAAGCAACCAACAATGCAGGAAAAATAAAAATAAGAGATAAGAACATGATACCAGAGCATGTAGAATTATTAGCATATTTATTTAAAGGCAATAATTTTTTTAGTGCAATTTTTTTAGCAAGCAAATCAGAGCAGTTTAGCAAGCAATTCCTTTCGATTTCCTGAAATTTGCGACCTGAAAATTTGAACAAGAATTCTTTTATATATAAGGATAAAACGAAAACAAACACAAATTTTTTTTATTGTTTACCCAAATGAAAACAAAAGCAATTTTTTAAATGGAGAAGAATTAAACAAAGAAATTAAACTAAACTCTTGCACTACACACAAAAAACATTTTTTTTTTCAAAGAGAATTTTTTTTTCCAAAGAAGTAAGACAAACAAAAGCCAAATGAAAAAAATACAAACAATATTTGTTTTTTGTAGTCTTTTTTTGTAGAGAGAATGAAACTTAAAAAACTTAACACAAAAATTAAACAATAAAACTCACGCAACTCAACGCAGCCTAATAAAGCAAAATAAAATCTCAAATCAGTTTTATAAACACAATTTGCAAATCACGATTCTCTACCTAATTTAGCAATTAGAAATCCTCAACCCAAATCAGAATTTCAAAACCAAATTTCACAAATCAATTTCAAAATCAAATTTTTGCAAATCAAATCAGCTTTTAAATAAAAACTTGGTTCGTGTTGGGTAAGTTTCTCACCCAGGAGATCTCAAGACCGAGAAGAGCTAGGCTTCATCTGGCATCCCTACCACTGCCGTACCAGACATCACCGAACCACAGACCCACCGGTCCGCTCATCAGCCCATTCATCACCGAACCATCACCCCAGACCAAGGATGCCGAACCACCTCCCACCGAACCAACACAACTCCCCACCGGTCCAAACCTCCCCATTACCGAATCAACACAACTCCCCACCGGACCAAACCTCTCCACCGAATGGAGTCTCCACCGAACTAAGCCACTCATCTCACCACCAAACCAAAGGAAACCGGACCAGATCCACCAGGCCAGATTACGTCAGCCCAGGCCCGCCAGCTGCTGTATACCTCCAAGACCCCTACCTCCAACCTCATTCTATAAATAGAGGGGCAGGGGTACAACAATGGGGGACAAGTTTGAGAGCTCAAGCACGGAGAGAACTTTCAAACAACTTTCTTTTACTTGTATCAAAGCTTTGTACTTGTAATCTAAACAAGAGAAGAGAAATAACATATAAAGTGGACGTAGGCACATTCTGGCTGAACCACTATAAATCTGCATGTCTTTTTACAGTTTAGCCCCTGCTTTTCATATATTTGCATAAAACACCCAAATCACTAAGAACAACATAAAATCTACTAAGTCATACAACTTTGAGGTGTTTGTCCATTTTTTGTGCAAACATTTTTGGTGCTTTCATTGAGAGCTAGAAGCTCGAAGCTTCAGCTTCATCCACTTAACATTTTTCCTAACAGCATTGTTCGCCACTTGGAAAACATACCTCCCAAACCAAGAAAAGATGTTAACAAAGAAAAAAACATCGCATCCAGCAGTCTTCCAGATCCAGCTGCCACGAATCAAGTAAATCGTCCTCCTCCAGCAGCAGTAACAAATGAAGGACAGGCTAATCCGACCACTCCCGTCGTAGAACAGCCCGCAGCAATTACTAAGGCAGATTTAGACAGGGTTGTGGTTGAAGTAACTAACCTCTTCACGTCCCAGCAGGAAGCCTTGGTGGACCATCTCATGTCACGCTTAAGGGATGCTGAAGAGTCCAATCGCAACACCGGATCATGGGGCGAGTCCCAGTCTGGAGGATCTCAGAGACAACAAAGATCTTCCTTCTTCGAAGGAGCTAACGGCAGAAGTAACCATGGTAGGAGCCAAGATCGAGCACAGCCCGAAGTTAGACCTGAGGAAACACTTGGAACCGAACCCAACGGGGGAGGTACCGGGCGAAGGTCAACTGTAGCTGAGCCTGTCATACTGCCTAACCATGGAAACGCCAGTGAACGGGGCCGAGCTAGAGTCCAGCCCGAAGTTGGACCCGAGGAAGTGCTTAGATCAGAACCCAGCAGGGGAAGATCAAGGCAAGGGCCAACTGTAGCTGACCCTAGCATGCTCCCAGAAGACCAAAGGCAGCCACTAGAAAATATGAGGAATGATAGACGATACCATCCCTACAGGTCATCTGGACGGAATCAATCCCACAGAACAGAACCAAAATCGTTTCTATCTGCTCCAAATTCTGACGAAAGGATGGCACGCTTATTCAGAGAGTGCGTCCAACAGGAGCAAAGAGATCGAGGGATAGGCGCAAGGGTAACCAGCCCTTTCGCCCGCAACATCGAAATTGCTATCACCCCTCGAGAATGGAAGATGCCAACAATGGAACCTTACAAAGGAACCTCCGACCCCGTTGTACACTTACAAAGATACACACAACATATGCTCATGAGTGGAGCAACAGAGGGAGTACTGTGCAAATGTTTTCCGCTCTTCTTAGCAGATCTCGCTACCTCCTGGTTCTGTCATCTACCCCAGGGATCCATCAGCTCGTGGGAAATGTTGAAAGAAAAATTTATCAGTCAGTTCCGCATTCATGTGGAGCAACCTAAGGACGCTTATTCCTTATCCAGCGTCAAACAGAAACTTGGAGAGAAGCTGCAGCAATACCTAACCCGATTCAATGCCGCAGCAGCCGCAGTCCAAGATGCCGATGAGAAGCTTATCCTAATGGCCCTCTGTAGTGGTGTGCATCCGGACACTAAATTTGCTAGAAGGTTGACAAAAGAAAAACCAGCAACTTTACCCGATTTCTTCCATGAAGCCGGGAAATATATGAGGCTCGAGGATGCTGCCGTTGAGGGGCAGTCGGGACAGCAAAATAAGGCAACTCACAGCAACGTCCCTGCTGCGGCAAGGGACGTTCGAAGAAATGATTCCAGAGACAATACTGGGGGCAAGAAGGGAGAAAAGCGCATATATCGGCCTGGACCGAGATTTGACGCTTACACTCCTTTGAACGAGACCGTCGAAAATATCTTCCTTGCCACCCAAGGTGAAGTTAGATACAAACGCCCACCATACAAGAAGGAATCAGATAACGCGCAGAAGTCTGGAAAGTTCTGCCGCTTCCATGAATCTCATGGGCATGATACCAATGAATGCCATCATCTTCGGGATTTGATTGAGGAACACATCAGAAGGAAGAAGCTGGAACGCTATGTAAAAGGTCAGGACAGGACTCCAGCTCCTGCCAATGAAAACCCAAGGCTACCCTCACCGGACACCGGTAGAAGAAACCGCAACACTAGCGGCTCTAGTCAAGAGAAGATAGTGGTCCATACCATCTCAGGAGGACCGCACATCGCAGGCAAAAGCTGGAAAGAGATGGAAAGATACGGAAAGTCGCTTAGAGACAGTAAAGACTGTGTCAATACGGTTATAGAAGAACGCCACCCGAAACGGAAAGAAAGTGATGACATCACATTCGGTAAGCGTGACCTAGAAGGAAGGCAATACCCTCACATGGATCCCATAGTTATCTCTGCCCAGCTCGGTCCCGCCGAAGTTTACCGAATCCTAGTAGACACTGGAAGCTCAGTAAACATCCTGTTCAAGCATGCATTCGACAAAATGAAGCTATCAATGAAGGATGTATCTCCCTGCGATAAACCACTACACGGTTTCACTGGGGATGCAAAGATGCCCCTCGGGCAACTGGACCTCTTTGTTGAGATTGGAAGCCATCCCCGCTCCATTGTACGGAGGCAGACGTTTGTGCTAATAGAAAACCATTCGGCCTACAATGCCTTCTTAGGAAGACCAGCCTTGTCTGACTTCCAAATTGTCCTAGCCCCATGGTGCCTAAAGATGAAGTTTCCAACGGACAATGGAATAGGGGAAGTAGAAGGAGACCAGGACGTTGCTCAAGACTGCTATGTGACTGAACTTCGCAACAACCATAGGAAGGATAAAGGGAAGGGTGTAGAGATTGCCCTCTGCACAAAAAGTCTAGAAGCATAGCAACTAAAGAAAGCCCCTCCTCTTCGATATACCAGCGACCCTTTCAATGAATTAGACCCTAGGGACAAAGGGGAGGAGGCCACCGCCGAGCCTGCAGAAGCTATGGAGTTTATATCTGTAGACAAGCATGACTCAAGTAGACTATTGAAAATTGGGTCCCAACTAAAAGCAGAATTGAAGGAACAACTCATCGATTTTCTCCGCCACAACTTGGATGTATTCGCATGGTCACACGCTGATATGACCGGAATCTCCCCCGACGTAGCATGCCACGTACTAAACATTGATCCTACCAAGGCGCCCGTAAAACAAAGAAAGAGAAGTATGGGGGCAGAGCGATCGGCAGCCCTTGATGAAGAAGTAAAGAATCTACTCGCCAATGACTTCATACGAGAAGCCATCTACCCGGAATGGATCGCTAACCCGGTACTGGTAAAGAAGGCTAATGGGAAATGGCGAACGTGCATTGACTTTTCCAACCTAAACGACGCCTGCCCAAAGGATTGCTTCCCTCTTCCCCGAATCGACCAACTTGTAGACAGCACAGCCGGGCACGAGCTCTTATCTTTTATGGACGCATACTCAGGATATAACCAAAATCCTATGCATGCCCCCGACCAAGACCATACTAGTTTCATCACCGACCGAGGTTTATACTGCTACAAGGTAATGCCTTTCGGACTTAAGAATGCAGGGGCCACCTACCAACGCCTCGTCAACAAGATGTTTGCAGGGCTAATAGGGCAAACTATGGAAGTATACGTGGATGACATGCTGGTAAAGTCAAGGAAAGCCGACAATCACGTAAGCCACCTAGGCGAGATGTTTCAAGTACTCCGCCAGTATGGAATGAAGTTGAATCCTCTAAAATGCTCCTTCGGAGTATCATCAAGAAAGTTCTTAGGATTCATCGTCCATGCCAGAGGGATTGAAGCAAACCCTGAACAAGTCCGAGCGCTAAGGGATATCAAGATACCTTCCACTCGAAAGGAAATGCAAAGCCTGAATGGGAAAGTGGCCGCCCTAAGCCGATTCATCTCCAAAGCGACGGACAAGTGCGTCCCTTTTTTCGAAGCTCTAAAGAAAGACAAAGGAAAGTTCGAATGGACTGACGAATGCTTAACCGCTTTCCTTAACTTAATTGAACACCTCCAGAAACCACCGGTACTCTCGACTCCAAGCGAAGGCGAAGAATTATACCTATACCTTGCTGTGTCATATCACGCCCTGAGCGCTGCCTTGGTAAGGGAAGACAACCACACGCAGCGGCCAGTTTACTTCGTCAGTAAGAGGTTTACGGGGGAAGAAGTCAGATATCCTAAACTTGAGAAGCTAGCATACTGTTTACTAATCACATCACGGAAACTGCGTCACTACTTCCAGTCCCATTCCATCAAAGTTCTGACCGATCAGCCACTGAGGCAGGTACTCCATCGTCCCGACACTTCTGGGCGACTACTTAAATGGTGCATTGAACTAGGTCAGTATGATATCACCTATCACCCTCGCACCGCCATCAAGGGACAAGCCATGGCTGACTTCATCGCAGAATTCACTACCAACAAAGATAAGGAGCAATTGGAATCAGCAGAAGACATCAAGTGGAATCTCTTTGTGGATGGTGCATCGAACGAACAAGGTTCGGGGGCAGGTGTGGTAATAGTCACTCCCAGGGGAAAAAAGCTGCACTATGCTATAAGGTTGGAGTTCGCTGCCACCAACAACGATGCAGAATATGAAGTAGTGATAGCTGGACTAGAACTTGCCATAGAAATCGGAGCCAATTCTTTGTGTCTTCATAGCGATTCTCAACTTATTGTTAATCAAATACTAGGAGAATTCCAAGCTCGAGAAGAACGACTCATAGCATATTTAAAGAAAACCAAGTTACTTCTCAGCCGATTGGACCACTACCTAGTCAAACACGTCCCTCGGGAAGAGAACCAAGAGTCCGACGAATTGGCAAAGCAAGGAAGTATGAGAAACATCGCCATTTTCGGAGCAGTAACCATCCCAAAGCAACTGACTCCAAGTTTTGAGCAAGTGAATCTGATAGCTACAACCGAAGAAGCAACTTGGATGACTCCCATCCGAGACTACCTACAAAGCGGCACACTACCCAACGGACGTAACGAAGTCAAGAAAATCTTAAGGAAAGCTTCCCGCTATACAATTCAAGAAGACATCCTCTATCGGCGCGGATTCTCTAACCCGTTATTAAGGTGTGTCGCTGGGAGGGAAGCCAAGGAAATCTTATCCAACATCCATCAGGGAAGCTGCGAAGATCACACCGGAGGGCAAACATTAGCAAAAAAGATACTCCGATATGGATATTTCTGGCCCACCTTAAGCAAGGACGCCTTAGATTTCGTCAAAAAGTGCGACAGGTGCCAGAAGTTTGCTAAGATTCCGCGGTTACCAACAACTGAGATTACTCAAATGACCAGCCCTTGGCCCTTCGCAATATGGGGAATTGACTTAATCGGCGAGCTACCAATGGGCCGAGGCGGGGCCAAATATGCTATAGTGGCAGTCGACTATTTCACCAAATGGGTGGAAGCAGAACCTCTGAATAAAGTATCCTCAGCAAAAGTTATTAACTTCTTGATCAAAAATGTTCTATGCAGGTACTGAGTCCCATTCAAAATCATATCAGACAATGGACTCCAGTTTGACAGCGAGGAATTCGCCAACTGGTGCCGAGAGCACGGAATTCACAAAAGCTTCTCATCCGCAGCGTATCCCCAGGCAAACGGACAAGTCGAAGCCGTCAACAAAATTCTGAAAACTCTAATCAAAAAGAAGCTCGAAAAGTCAAAGGGCGCTTGGGTGGATGAACTCCCTACGGCACTGTGGGCCTATCGCACATCCTTCAGAACATCAACGGGGCATACTCCTTTCTCTTTGGTATACGGATCGGAGGCTATGCTCCTAGTTGAAACCATTGTGCCTTCCCACCGTAGGATCCACTATAACCCAGAAGAGAACGAAGAACTCCTTCACATGTCTTTGGATCTAGTTGAGGAGAGAAGAAATGATGCAGTCCTTAAAGCAGCAGCCCACAAGCAAAAAGTGGCAGCACAATACAACTCCAAAGTCAAGCATCGTACCTTACAAGAAGGGGATCTTGTCCTTAAGCGAATCTTCCCTCGCCCCGGAGCACTAGACCCAATCTGGGATGGACCGTATGTAATTCATAAAGATCTCCACAATGGAGCTTATATTTTGTCAACAGTGGACGGAGAGGTGTTCCAGAGGGCATGGAACATCCAACACCTCCGTCGATACTTTTCTTAACTTGTACTGCCCATATGAAGTGAATTAACAAAGAGTATCAGTGGACGTAGGCCTTTTCGTGCCGAACCACTTTAAAAAACCTTGTCTCTTTTTTAACTTGTTCCTTTATATCTTGGCTGCTTGTTAACGTTATCCTTTTCTATTGAACAAAATCCTACGCGTATAGCAATTCCACTCAGAGCACTCCACGGCACAACTTCACCTGGACAAGACCTAACAGGTACTATGCGAATCTATTCCCTCGCCAATGAGACACTTTTGCTCCATCATCCCTCTGCTGCGGGTTAACTCATTGCTCGCGACGGCCCTTAAAGCCAACTGTAATGAGCCGATTATAAGCCACCGAGAAGGCCGACTATAGCTGAGGCAGCTTATTACGGCGTTCGGCTCGCCGGCAACTGTGAACCGACTATAAGCCCCAACATAGGGTGTGGCCAGCTAGGGGCAGTTCACAGTTGACGATCGGCACCCACGCTAGTCGGCCACAGTAAATCGAATAATACCCACGATTACGGGCCATAATGGCCCGGGTAGTTACTGTGCGCGATCTCGGCTCCGATGTGTCTTAAGTGCGGATGTGGTAAAAAAGAATTAACTCCCCGCGGAGGCGTAAGATGGGTGACAAATGTCTCCAAGACCCACAGCTAGGGAAAGTGACTACAAAGCCCGTTTGCCACGAACTTAAGCACATCGAAGGCCTTCCGTGATTGGAAGTTTTACTATTTCACATATTTCAATTTTACTTAAGAAACTTTTCTCCTATCATCTGTAACAATCCCTGAAGTACAGGACACAGAACAAGAGACGCTCGCTAATAGAAGCAGATACTCATAGCAAGATACTGGACCGCGTCCCTTACTCGGTCACACAGGATAGTCAAAGCTGCCATCTACAAGTGAAATATAAAGGGCGGTATTTCCTTCTTTCATATATGACTATAATTTATTCACACCTCACGCTAACATTGCAAGTCATGAAATTATGACATCAAACACAATTTAATTACAAGAATATGCATAGCTATATTTCTCATACGACATGTCAAAATAGCAAAAACAGTCAAAAGACGACAAAATCAGCTTAAGTTAAAGAATTACACATCAAGAATAGAGCTATTTATTACAAGTAGCAAAAATTACAACCTAAGAGTTACTCTTCTGTTTTAAGACTAACATATACAACCATGTCAAGTCCACAAAAAGAATTTTCCAAGTCCAATCAAGGAGCCGGCTGCGTCGGAGTATTGACCTTATCCTGTTGCCCACCTGTTCGGTCAGAGAATGGAATCATTAGTGATAAGCAAACAGAGTTAACAAAAGAAGAAACTAAAGAAGAAAAGGTTACCAGCAACTTCCCCTTGATCATCTTGGTCGTCATCCCCTACTTCCACGCCTGCCTCCTCAACTGCAAACAACCGCATCCCCTCCTTCACCGCTATCTTCTCCTCCTTAGTGAACTGAGCGGTTACTGCATCCATCCTAAAGGCCGCTCCACCCTCCTTATCCGCCTCAGCCTTGGCCTCCTCTAAAGCCCTGAGGTAAATCCTAGCCATAACCCGGGGGTAGTCGTCCATCCAAGATAAGCTGCCCTGCTTCCAAATGCGAAAGTACATATCCTGCAGCATATCATCCATCATCCCCTCATTTTCCTCAAACTCCCTCATACGAGCCTCAGAAACCGATAGCCTTGCAATGGCAGCATCCCTCTCCAGTCGGTATCGCGAGCAGTCAGCCTGAAGGAACCTCCTCATCGCCTCCATCTCCTCCTTTAGCCTGACCTGAGCAAGCTCTGCAACTTCAAGCTTCCCCGACAGCTCCTCTACCTGCTCAAGATCCGCCCTCCGAACCTCGTCCACTGTCGAGATGGCCATATTTATCTGCTCCTTGCAGGCAGCCTCCATCTTCCGCAATTCCGCCTTACTAGCCTCCTCCATAGTCTTCCTCAACCGCCCGGAGGCAGCCTCATGCTGAGAAATCTGAATGGCCTAATCAGCAAGTTGTTTGGCCTGGTCTGAAACCATCAATCGTAATCGGATGTTGGCACTCCCAATCTCCTCTCCAGCCTTAACCAGCTGGGCATGATGCCCCATCAGCATCCTAGTCTCCTCCGCCACCCGATCAATATTAGCCTTGGCCTCGTCTCCCATGGTAACTATCCAAGTAGTAAGTAAATCGAGATCTAAGGACTTGGCCTCATCAAGCACCCGTACCATGGGATTGCGGGGAAGAAGGTGCTCACCGATAACCTCGTCAAAGGTAATATCATGGGAACTTGGATCCAGATCAGGATGACCCGCAAATGGATTACGAGCCAAGCCAGGACGATCAATCTGAGTAACGGTAGGATTTTCAGACGGGTGCGGAGAGAGTGCGAACTCAGTATCCTCCTCCGTGATATCATGAAGAGGCTGAACTGGGGGCTGAGGACCAAGTGAAGGTTCGGATAAGGGATGACTCCTCTTTCTCTTTTGAATACCCTCTTCAATAACCCCGAGAAGAGGACGGTAGCCGACTACATCCCCGGAATGGTGGGTCGAAGGCTTCGGCTTGGCGGAAGCTTTGGAGAGCTTGTATTGTTCAAGCCTGTGCCGAAGATCTGAGGCCTTGGCCATTTTACCTGCTCCAGATATGAAGAACAAGTGTCACAAGCTTACATTGATCCATAATTCGAGAAACGCGGTAAATTAAAAGTTAAAAGAAGAAAGGAAACACATTAGTTATACAAACCCTGGGGAGGAGTAGGATACTGCAATGAGTCCTGGATTTCATTCCAGGACGGGAGCGGATCATAAAATATTCCTAAGTCCCTATCATAGATGGAGCCTGCAGGAGTCAAAAGTTCACCTTGAGTCGTCGGAGCCACCTTGGCTGGAATAGTCTGAGAAGACTCGCTTGCACCGGTCCCGGCCTTGTCAGCTTTCCCAGATTTCTCTACCAAAGTCGGTTCTCCGTCCAGCCCCTCGAAAGCTTGGTGGAATGCATCATCCGTCCACTCCTGAATCTCGCCTGCTTGCCCAGGAAGCAAGGCCCCGATGCCATCGCCACCATCACCACCTTCCCGGTCATCTCCACCCTCACCGCTCTCCTCCTCCACATCTTCCTTCCCCGGAGTAAGTGGACAAGTGCTGGGGGAAGGACCATCCGACTTCTTAAGCTTCTTACCTCCGACCACTGTAGATTTTGAGAAAGGTTTCCTCTTGCCACTCTCTACTATGACACCTCCCTTAGCTTGAGCAGCCGCCCTCTCCTCCGCCATTTCCCTCTGCTTGACTACTGATTGCTGTGGAAGGATCAAATTATACTCCAGAAGAGTCGCATTTCTGATCAGGTAAGCAGTCGATCTATCTCTCCCGGGGATAGCTTCTATCTCAGCCGCCATCTGAACCAGGCGATCAGTCTCCACAACCGCAAAGCCACCTGTCGCTAGCAAGAAATGAAAACGTATGAGAAGAAGCCTTGCAACCAGAATGGAAATTATAAATAAAGCATCGACTTACATCCAGAGGTGAAACGCCGAATAGAAACAGAGTCGTCCCTGACGAAGAACCATTCCTTCTTGAACATGCTGTACTTAGAATACAGATCCAAGACCGGCTTGAAGGTTACAGCTGACTCCAAGCTGATGTATGGGGACCCCTTCTTATAGCCCCTCAGATTATATAAGTACTGGATCTCCCGGTTGGAAGGAGCACGCCCGTGCTTCCTCTGAAAGATGACGAAGAGGCTCACCAGTATAGTATAAGAGTTGGGTTGAAGCTGGAATGGGGCCACCTTTAGATATGTAAGAAAGCTGAGTACCCAAGCATTAAGAGGCGGGATGGCACCACACATACAGTGGTATCTACTGTAGGCAAAGTACCCTTCGGGAGGGTCGTATGGAATAACTTCTCTCCCTGGCAACAGCATGCGCGCCCTATCAATTCCGAAAGAACGAGAGATGACATCAAGCTGCTCTTCCTTAAGGGAGCTGGGAAAGCAATCGGGCGGGGAGTTCAGAAGTTCCTGAGGGCCGTACCCGTCCACCAATGATCTCGGGGCAGTTCCGTGACGTTCCGGTCCTGGCTGAGCAGGGGGCACTGCGGAAGATTCTCCTTCGCCCTAGGATTTCTTTTTATCTGATCGAGTTTCTGCTTTACGAGACATTATCTACAACATCGGAAGAACATGTTGTTAAAACAGAGGAAATAAACAAACAAGTACATGTAGTCTGGAATTTCGCTCGTGATATGAAAAATGAAAAAATCAAGTGTATAAAGTTCATTCGGCACCCGGAGTAAATGTTCATTCGGCACCCAGAGTACACGTTCGTTCGGCTATCCAACTCTCAATCTCATTCGGCGGTCATGCCCTCCGAATGAAAAAGTTCGTTCGGTGCTCAGAACCCCCGTGCTCATCCGGTAATCCAAGAATGACGAGTTCACTCGGCACTCAGAATACATAGATTCATTCGGCAGTACCTGATTCGGTGTTCTGAAGCAATTCGGCAGAGAACTTGATTCGGCAGGGATGTTTGGTTCGGCTATCTTGGATTAGTAAGAAGTGACGAAGATACACAGCCCATATTTATAGGCGAGTGTTGACAGCCGGACCAATTGGTTCGGCATCGATGACCGGACGTGAAGGTCCGTAATTAACGACCTAAAACAAGCACGACATATGTTAAACATATGCCCTACTTTGAGGGGCAAATGTTGGGTAAGTTTCTCACCCAGGAGATCTCAAGACCGAGAAGAGCTAGGCTTCATCCGGCATCCCTACCACTGCCGTACCAGACATCACCAAACCACAGACCCACCGGTCCGCTCATCAGCCCATTCATCACCGAACCATCACCCCAGACCAAGGATGCCGAACCACCTCCCACCGAACCAACACAACTCCCCACCGGTCCAAACCTCCCCATTACCGAATCAACACAACTCCCCATCGGACCAAACCTCTCCACCGAATGGAGTCTCCACCGAACTAAGCCACTCATCTCACCACCAAACCAAAGGAAACCGGACCAGATCCACCAGGCCAGATTACATCAGCCCAGGCCCGCCAGCTGCTGTATACCTCCAAGACCCCTACCCCCAACCTCATTCTATAAATAGAGGGGCAGGGGTACAACAATGGGGGATAAGTTTGAGAGCTCAAGCACGGAGAGAACTTTCAAACAACTTTCTTTTACTTGTATCAAAGCTTTGTACTTGTAATCTAAACAAGAGAAGATAAATAACATATAAAGTGGACGTAGGCACATTCTGGCTGAACCACTATAAATCTGCGTGTCTTTTTACAGTTTAGCCCCTGCTTTTCATATATTTGCATAAAACACCCAAATCACTAAGAACAACATAAAATCTACTAAGTCATACAACTTTGAGGTGTTTGTCCATTTTTTGTGCAAACAGTTCGGGTTCGTAGTTCGTGGTTCGGATTTAGGGTGAAGGCAGTTCGGTTCACTAGGCTTTGTTGTATTTAGGGTCGATGTGTTTGGTGAAGTTGCATAGTCGAGAGGAAGTGGGATTTCTGTCGTGATTGCTGACAGGTCGCGGGGTCGTGGTGATTGAGGAAGAAGTGGGATTGTTTCGGGCGATTTGGATGGTCACGGGCTGTATTGAAGTGCAGTTTTGGATGATAATGCTAATGACTTGATGATGCAGCTTGTTTGGAGAGATAGTGGAGTTCGGGTTGTAGGATGGTGATGGGGTCGCTGATTCAGGTTATTCATATGATGGTGGTTGTGAGTTGGGGGAAGGTTTGGTGATTGGGGAAGGATGGAAGATGATGTTTTGTTGTTTGAGTTATGGAGGAGTTTTCGGTTGAGGTGGTTAAATGGTGGAGCTGTTTCTGGTGGGTAGTGATGAAATGCAGTGCAAGTGATTGGTGGCAGTTTAGTTCAGGTTTGGGTGGTTGGTCAAGGAAGGGATTTGGTAGAGGAATGGTGATGTGGAGTTGCAGGCTTGAAGGCAGTGGTTGGTGATTGATGGTATAGTTAGAGTTCAAGTGTTTGGGTGTATGGTTGGAGAGTGGTATGAGGCAACGAAAGGTGGAATTGGTTATAGGAGAGAGGTAGCGTTTTGGATTGGGTAGTAGGTTTTTGGATTTTTGGAAGTTGTCTTTGTGAGGGAAATGTGGTCGAGATTGGGTTATTGAGGATGGTGGAGTAGGGAGTTGTAAATGGTAATGGATAGAGTATTGGTTTGCTTGGTGAAGTGTGGTGGCATGGTTCGATGTTGTGTCCACGGTTGTTGGTTGGATGGCGAAGTTGCTGTGGATGGATTTGCAGGAAGGTGGATAGTTATTGGGTGATATGAAGGTGTTTGACAAGGAGTTGTGGAGTTGATATTTTAGTTAATGAAATGTAACTTGATAATCGTTTGTAAATTGAAATTGGAGTAGTAAGACCAAATGCCTGTAGCAAATGAACAATGTGAAATGTAGAAATATGATAAACCAGCCTAAAATGTGAAGTGCCAGTAGAAATCAAATGCTTCCTTTTTTTAAGAAAAAAATAAATCAACTGTAAAAATGCAAATGAACAACACAGTGAAATGTGAAATTGCTAATTGAGGAGATTCAGTAGGAATGAAAAACACAGTGAACAAGAATGTAATGAAGACAGAGATATGAAAATGCAAATGAAATGTAACACAATGTAAAGTAATAATTTAAATGCAATGAACCAAAAACAGAACTGACACTCAAAATGCAAAACTAAAATGAAATGAAATTCAGCGTGGATTTTCTTTTTGAAAAATAGAAAGATAACTCAAAATTAAATAAAACAAATGTAAAATTAAATTTAAATTGCTTTCCCCAGCAACGACGCCAAAAACTTGTTCGGAGAGGATTTTCTATCGATTAGAAAACCGTCGAATTTAATAAAATAAAATCACTGCAAGCGCATGGTGTACAATCGTAATACATATGGGATACGGGTCGATCCCACAAGGAAACCAAGAATTTCAAAATTGCTTAATCAAATTGTCTCAAAAGTTTTGAAAAGGTTTTTCAACTAAAAACTATAAAAACTAGAGAAAAAATTGAATAAAAACTATGAGCTTAAAAGGCAATTTAGAGGTAAATACACTTTCACTTTCATATGAATCAACACAAAATAAATTTATGATCTCTCTTTTCTATCACACATAGAATTAGTTGATGTATTTATTATAAGTATGGTTTATTAGTGATATTAATTAACACAACTTAAATCATCAAACTTTAATACACCATCTAAACCCACTTGTCAAATCTAATGAAAATGATTATGAAATTAAAAATAAATCTATTTTAAACATGATCTATTTACTAGTTTTGAACTAGTAACATAGAATATCAAACTTTGATTCTACTTTTACTTTCATTATCAAAATCAATTAGTTAGATGAAAATGTAACTTGTGTTTATATTTGATTAAGTATAGCCTATTTGTAATTAACAACATAAACTATCAAATTCACTAATAGACAATAAACTTCCACTAACATCAAAATTTAATTAAGCACAAACCAAGGAATCATAAATGAAATCATTAAGTTGAATTTACATGATTCATGAGAGTTTCATTACTCCTAAATTGAAGAGGTTTAGGTAGTGTTTGGTTTAAAAACGAATTTTATGTTTTCGGTTTTCAATATGTATGTTAGATTTGAGAAGAATGGAGGAACAACAGAGGGGATGAAAGAAAGACGAATATGAGGACGAAGGGGATAGAGTGACGACAGAAGAATGGATTGTTTCACGTGCTTGTGTTATTTCCCAACACGCGGAAAAAAATTTGTTTTCTATTTTGTATGTTAACTTCGTTTTCTAAATTGGTCGTTTCAGCAATATAAATGTGTCATGTGCATTTTTGTATGGACGAAAACACAAAACTTGTAACGACCCAGTTTTTCAATCGCCTGAATTTAGAATATTTAATTGAATTTAAATATTGAAAAATGAAATTTATAAGTTAAATCAATTAATTAATTGAACATTGAATCTAATATGAATAAAAATGATTTCCAAAGTTGAATTAAATTCTATTTGGATTAGAGTAGAGATAGTAAACTTCTAAAATTGAATTAAAAGTTAATTTACAGAAATTGAAAATTTTGTTATTTAATTAATACGCTAAAATTAGCCATTCGGGACAATGTCTCAGAATTGGACAAAACCAGTTTCATTGGATCCGTAATAGTATATTATTGTAGGATTCCAAATTTCGTGTCGATTGGACTTACGGTTTGATCGTGCAAAGCTGAAACGCATTAATTAAAGAAAATTTAATTAAAATAATCGATTTGAAAACCTATCTTCCGTATAGAATGGAGTTGGCACCCGATATATATATATATATATATTTCATTGTGTTCGGAATAGGGGTAAAACATTATAAATGCCAGGCGGCACGCCTCGATTGGAGTTCGAAAATATTTCGCGTGAATAGTGTTTTAAAACGTTGTCTATATAAGGACCTTCATTTGTCCCAAACCCTAGAAACTAAACCCTAGCCGCCACCTAAATTTCAATGGTCGGAATTTCACAGGCTTCCACCCTCGATTCCTCCCAATCCAAAAACTTTTAGGATGTGAATCAACTAAGAAAACGTGGAGAGCAACAAGATCTTCACATCCAACGGCTATGATCGAGAATAGAGCGATGGATCGACGGCAAATTGGCCATGAACGTGATGCGTTCGAGAGGTGTTTGCATGCGCTGGAGTTGATCGGAGGGAGGCAGTTTTCAGGCTTGGGTGGAGTTCGTGATGGGCTTTCGAATGGTGGTCCTTGATCGTCATCTCGACGAATGTAGGAGGGTGCGGCATCGAGTGAAGGAGACAAAGTTTAGGTTCGAACGCGTGAACCTGGGGAAGTAATGTGCGTGAGGGAAGATGATTATAAAAGTTAATTAAGGTAATTAAACTTTTAATGATGTAAATTAATTATTTAAATTCGTGTAAACTTATAAAATCCATATCTTATTCATACAAGGTCCAAATCGAACGAAACAAGTTGCGTTGCACTCGTTATTGAGAATACTACGCGATAGAGCTGGTTCAGATCGATTTGGAGCTAGTGAAAATTTTGGTTAAATTCGAACGCCTGTTCGTTTATAATCGAAATAAAACGCTGCAATGACGACTGAAATCAAAGTGAGTAAAACTCACTCTTTCTGACCCGCTTATATTTTTATATTAGTGGGAATATTTTTATTATGTTGTTTTGATGATTGTTGGATGTTATATTATATATATATATATATATTGGATGTTATGCTATAGTAGTTAGTATTTGGATATATATTCCTGCCTATTAGAGTATATGAGACTCTATACGTTCTCGTGTATGAACGGATGACCCTTTGTACGCGCATCTGCCTAGAAGCAGACATTGTACATATTTTCACATATGTATATTTGTTGTAGATGACAGGTTGGAGGGATCCAACTGGATTCCTCAATATGGTTGATGTTTATTTAGACATATTGTTATATATGTTGTATTATGTGATATTTGATGTGATGAATGCCATGGTTGAGAGTATTGATGTGAATCCCCTTATTTAGTACTTTTGTAGCATTGAGCCATAATTTTTGGAATTTAAAATATAGAAATGATGATTTCAATTTAAAATGGATTTCAGAGTGATTTTGAAAATATATATGTTTTAAGAATTTTTGAATGATTAAAGAAATGGATTTATTTTAAATAAATAAAAAGTTATAATTTTTATGTTATAAAAATTATGTTTTTGTGAAATATATTTAAATATGATTTTTGAAATATGAAGTTATCTATTTTGTAAAATAAGTTAAATTGAGAATTTTTTAACTTATTATAAATGGTTTATATATAAGATTTATAAAGTTGATATTTTATAAATAAAAGTAATGGGATTATAAACGAGTTTTATAAGTGTTAAAATGAAGTTATAAATGAAATCTTATAAGTAAATGTGATTTATAAAGTAAGGAAGTTATAAAAGGAGTGTTATTAATAAAAGAGATTTAATGAAATAAATTTTATAAACGGTGTTTTATAAATATTAGAAATGGAATTGTAATCAAATTTGTATGTGGATTTGTAATTAAAATTTAGAAATGAATTTATAATATACTTTATAAATAATGAGATTACAAAAGAATGGATTTGTAAATAAAGAGATCTATAAGTAAATAAACTTATAATGGGATTTTGACATATAAATGAGATAAATGGGAAATTGGTTAATAATGGAATTTTATAAATGGAAGTTTTTATAAAATAGAAATGTGAATTATAAACATTATTTTGTAAAGGCAAAATCAATTTAATTTGATAAGCTAATTATGGATTTTTGTAAAAGAATTATATTCACGTTTTCAAAGTGAGTAATCTATTAAGAAAATGGTTTGAAAGTGATATTTATAAATGGAGTTTAAATGGTTTTGAAAAGTGTTTTGAAATGTGTTGAGTATCGAAAATATAGATTTCAACATTTATTGTTGAAATAGACGTTTTCATGAAAAGTAAGGAAGGCATGGACTATAACACTATTGTTAAGTAAATGATTTCCGAAAGGAAATATTTTAAAATAGTTAGTTGAATCCCTATACTAGTATTTTTGGGTTGTCGTTACGATGTTTTACGCACCATTCATTTTGAACCAAATAAAGTGTGTTTTGACCCAAATAAAGTGTGTTTTGAAGAATGTTTTCTTTAATGATTTTGCATATATACTTAATCATCGATTTAAGTATATGAAATATTTTATAAGTGTTGAAAATAAAATGATTTGTGAATTCACTTATTATTAAAATAAGTAATGAAAATGTTTTCCAAATATCCAATAAGTGAAATGGTTTTGAAATTTTCTTTTTAAAGATATTTTAAAGTGAATAATTGGAAAGTGATTTGATTTATAAACGATTAATAAAATCAGGCCCAGTGATTACTTATGTGCTAGATTTTTTTTGTTGTTTAGATAGTTAAATAACCGACTATCAAATTTGGCCATTTTAGTTTCTCGAGTTGATGTAGAAACTAATTAGTCATACACTTAGTACGTAACTGACTGTGTAGGCTTGATTATCGTTTGTGTTGAGAATGTTGGTTCGTGTAGTGTGGAGTGATTACTCCAATATATCGAGCTTCCTTCTTGGCCGAAGGATAGCAAGTTGAAAGTTGGAAACGTGATAAGTCTACGAGACTTGGTTTCTGTTTGAGGTTGAGAAACGCTTTTGCGTTGTTGGTGCGAAGAAACCGGGATCAGATTTATCTGAAAACCACTTCGGACCAACGTATATGCGACGATTGTGCATGTTGGTTAATGATATTGATATTTAGGATTTTCATAGTGAAGGACTACTTGTTGATCATTTGGGGTTAAAATCCCAAAATACATATAGTAGCAGTAGTCTCTTCGCTGTGCAGTTAATGCCCCGCTATTACCCCGCTATAACCCTGCTATATCTCATATCGGATTTATACTGCTACGATTTTTCCATATAGCCCCAGATATAGCCTTTCTGCTTTAAGCCCCGCTATTTCCGCTATATCTCGTTATTCCCGCTATATTATGCTATTTTCGCTATATCTTCTTTAAAAGAAATGAATTGAAAAATGACATTTATACGTTATAAAAATTATGAAATTAATTTATTTAATTGAATTTTTAATATATTTTTAGAAATGAAAATACTCTAATATTCTACAAAATTCAGTTATGTTATATAACAGTTTTACTTTTATTAAAGTATATTCGCACATGTTTTTATTTAAAATTATTTATGTATTAATTATAATTCAATTGAATGTTAATTTTTCATTTAATTACCATTTATATATTTGTAAAAATATTAAGTACGAGTGTTATATGCTATTATAGAGTCATCCGCTATATCCCGCTACATCCTCGCAGTATCCCCGCTATGACTTTTTGCACCTCCGCCGCATTTAATATGTCGAGCGCTTTAACTGCACAGTCTCTTTGTCATGAAGTATCCATTGCAAGGGCTGTCGCTACTAATCCTATAGGATGTGGTAGGAGAGTACCTTCGGTTTGTCCTGTTCCTGGACAACTTGTACGGATGAGTGTCTGACATCATATTTCTAAGATTACGTACATTGGTTTTTACAAACGTACATCATGTGGTGGCGGAGAAGGCAACTTCTTTTAGCTTAACACCCTCCTTGAGATGTACGAGCTCAGGGGTTGTATTTTTGTGGAAGGCAATTAGTAGTCAACAGAAATGGAAATATGGCATTAAAAGATGATGATGATGTGATATGTGATATATGAAAGGTAATCGATACCTCTTTTGGCCTCACTCCCCAGAAATGACTGAAACAGGGATAGAAGCAGCAAGGCTAAGTGGGTCGCTCCCAGTAGGAGATGTCATCACTCTTCTACATATATCTTTACACGTTATGACATCGTGTATCTGATTATTGTTGATATATGCTTATGGCCATGGATTTAGGTTGGCAACGACCGGAGTGATGGCATATTCGGTACTATCCATGAATGGGTAGGTCGGGCTTGTGTTGGTTTAGGCGGGCATTATCTGCTCCCTAAGTGCATCCCTCTAGAGGTGTATCGAGTTTGGCTCGGAAAGGTAGTCCCTTCACCTAGTCATTTGTACGGAATCCAAAATCCACTACGTGCCTGCCATTTTGTTTGTAGAGCCTAGTATTGCTGGAATTTAATAATGGTAACAATTCCAGCTATGTTGATCATTATTTGTATAATAGACACTATTATAATATAACATGATTTGATATTAAACGGTTTGGTTATCGTAAGGTAAAAACCCGTCCGTGTTTATATGTGGGCGTGTCTTACGAGATACCTTTTGTTTTGATAAAGGAAAAGTTTTGATAACTTTATAAATTAAGTTGAGATGTGTTTTCTCATGCTGGTTTACCAGACTGATCCGGGCGTTCTTCCCTTTCAATGCTTGGGTCAGGCCGAGTATATGTACAGGTTCAGATTTGGAGCATTTGGAGCTTCAGCGGGCGAGCTAGAGATCTTCATGTCGTATACACGTATCTGTTTATTTTTCCGCTGCTTTGCATTGTTGTCGTTGTTGTAAATTATCAGCATTTGTGAGGACAGGTTATTATAACTTTCCAAGCTAATGATTACTTATTATGTACTCTGATATTGATTTATGTATATTACAGTTTCTCTTTGTAAAGATTATTGATTTATGTTATATGTTATTCCGCTGCGATGTGAGATTCTGTATTGTTTGGTTCTGCTTCTCTCTTCTTCTTCTTCTTCTCTTCTCTTCTTCTTTCTTCTCTCTTTCTTCTCACCCTCTCTTTTCTTTCTCCTGATCATCTGCAATTCTGTTCGCTCTAGGTCGACATGTGTGGTTTATTGTCGGTTCAGAGGGTACGGATTTGCGGGTCGTCACAGGTGGTATCAGAGCTTAGGTTTAGTATACTCCTAGGCTTTGATGTGTACTCGGTATACATAGGGTCAGTAGCACCCTAGATTGAGTTTGAGTGTGTGTATATATATATATATATTAAGCGCGTACTTGTTAGTGATGTATAAATGTTTTGTATTGTGTTGATTAATCTGTTGAGTGTTTTATAAATTCTGGTCAGTATATGCGACGTCACTGTATCGATAGGGATTTCTAAACTCTTTAACATGATAAACCGACATAATATTGTTTTGAATCGGTAAATGAAATAAATTTACCTTGATTATATTTTATATATAATTATATATTGATTGTTGGTTCTTAATGAATGGTAATATTTGATTATTATCATTTGTTATTTATTGTTGTGTTTAATAAAAGTTGTTGTTGTTATAATCTAAACAACAATAAACAAAATTGGAATGAATCTTATATAAGTGAAGTAAAATAGTGAAATTATATAAGTAAAAATTTATAAATGAGATTTATAAATAAATGGATTTTAAAAGAATTTAAAGCACTAAATTCACTACCGTTACTGGAAAATAATAAGGATGATCACGGCCGCATCATCAGTATCATTTTCGAGTTTCTGGGTGATGGATTTACTACCATTAGTAAATTGAAAATTTAAGTTTTGTTGTGATAAACAAATTTGAATTTAAAATCCAAGTTTGAAATTTATAAATATAAGTGAAATGAGTTTGGAATTATAATATGAAATAAAAATTTAACTTTAGTAAAGTTAAATGTGTTAAACCAAATTGAATGTAAACGAAGTAAAATATGAATGTTCGAGTGTAAATTAAATAAATTTGGTTATGTTGGATATGCATTGGTTGTTAGTTGGATGTTAGTTGATTGAATAGAAATTCATTAAATATTAATGAAATTGAAAACTAAATAATTGAATTCAAATTGTAAGTAAAGTGAATCTAAATAGAATTGAATTTGATTTGAATTGGAAGTGAACTAACTTGAATGTAATTTAGTGAATGTAAACTAATTGAATATGAATAAATGGATGTTAGTAAAATCCAGTATTAATGAATCGAATGTGAATAAATTGAAAAACCAATTTAATAAATAATAATGAGAAATGAATGTATATTGATTTACGTAGGACATTGAATGGATGTTGTTTGTTTGTTGATTTCTTATGTTGCATGTGTTTCATTTGCTTATGATCATTGTATATCTATGTTATATATTGATAATACTTTCCATATATATGTTCTTATGGTTTGTTGAGTGTATAGTAGGTGCGGACGGCGTTTCTTTGCATTTGGAGCTCGCTTTCGAGCTATATTGCTTATATATACTCACTAAATAATATATAAGATGCATATCTCGGATTATATACCGTACTTTTATATTTTTCCCTACGGGATGCCTCATCCTCGAAGATGAGATGTATATTTGTGGTACATATATATATATATATATTGTGATTTTACTATGGTCGAACCGTGCAAAGGAGACGCTGGCGATATTTTCTGAATATTTAAGGCGTTAGAAATTTTTTTAGATTTTGGAAATTTTTTGATAAATAGAAGTTTTGATTTTTGAGTTATAATTGAAATGATATTAGTTGATTTTTGAAGTAGTATTAGTTAATAACTATAAATGAATTTGGAAACTTAGAAATTTTTTTAAAAAAAGTTGCAGCTAAATGATTTTGGAAAAAGTTAAACACTTAAGAGAATTTGATAATCTATTTCAACTAATTGGTTTTGAAAGTTGATGGAGTTGTAGCATCTTTCTTACTTAGTAATTTCGGGAACGAAATTCTTTTAAGGGGGGAAGAATGTAATGACTCAGTTTTTCAGTAGCCTGAATTTAGAATATTTAATTGAATTTAAATATTGAAAAATGAATTTTATAAGTTAAATCAGTTAATTAATTGAATATTGAATATAATATGAATAAAAATGATTTCCAAAGTTGAATTAAATTCTATTTGGATAAGAATAGAGATAGTAAACTTTTAAAATTGAATTAAAAGTTAATTTACAGAAATTGAAATTTTTGATATTTAATTAATACGTGAAAAATAGTCATTCAGGACACTGTCTCAGAATTGGACGAAACTAGTTTCATTGGATCCGTAATAGTATATTATTATAGGATTCCAAATTTCGTGTCGATCGAAGCTGAAACGCACAGAAATTAATTAAAGGAAATTTAATTAAAATAATTCGATTTGAAAACCTATCTTCCGTATGTGATGGAATTGGCTCCCGATATATATTCTGTTGTGTTCGAAATAGGGGTAAAACATTATAAATGCCAAGCAGCGCGCCTCGATTGGAGTTCGAAAATATTTCATGTGAATGGTGTTTTAAAACGTTGTCTATATCAGGACCTTCATTTGTCCCAAACCCTAGAAACTAAACCATAGCCAACACCTAAATTTCATTGGCTAGAATTTCGCTAGCTTCCACCCTCGATTCCTCCCAATCCAAACACTTTTAGGCTTTGACATCAACTAAGAAAACGTAGAGAGCAACAAGATCTTCACATCCAACGGCTTTGATCGAGAATAGAGCGATGGATCCACGACAAATTGACCATGAAGGGTACGCGTTCGAGAGGTGTTTGTGCGCGCTGGAGTTGATCGGAGGGGGCGGTTTTCAAGCGTGGGCGGAGTTCATAATGTAGGATCGATTTCACCCTAGAGGGGAGGTGAATAGGGTGATACTAATAATTATAAAAATTTAATGCGGAAGTATATAAAATAATCGCAGCACTGATAATAGCAGAATAATAGCAACGCAGATAATAGCAAAATATAAAAAGCAGAAATAGAACAACACAGATTTACCCAGCTTCGACAAAACCCTGCCTACGTGCTGCCCCCAAGGTTTATACTAGAAATTAAGTAGTCAGACACTTACACACGTAAACTCGCGACACCCGCTATCGACTATACTAACTCTACGCTCAAAACCCTGCCACAACTCAGCCAATAAGTTGCAAATTCTCGAACTACACCACCATAGTTTGTCCTCTGGTCACACGACTAGAATTTACAAAAGTTTAAAAGAGAAATACAAAATAACAACTATAACAATAAAACCCTAATTTTTAAAAATTTAAAGGCCTTATAATAATTTAAAAAACTAAAACAAATAAAGGTTGGCCCCAAAGATTTCAGTGATAAAAAATGGTTCCCCCTTTTCTCTTTTATTTCTTTGGCCCGCTTTCTTTGCTTGGTGAAAATGGCAGCGTTCGATCCTCTTCATGAAATTAGGGTTCTGGAAATTGAATACTGTCGATACTAGTTGATCAATCGAATAAATGTTTTGTGTTGATTGCTTTGTTAATCGATCGTTTCTTCAATTTGCACACAGCTGCTTCAAATTCGTCGAGTTCGATATGAATTGGTATGTAATTTCCTTTTTGCTTTTCTGGTTAATTTGCTTGAACTCGATTTGCTTTAGGCCAATGATGTTAATGGTTTATATAGGATTCGAATTCCTATAATTTTGTTCGTATATATTTTATTGAATTCGTCTACTACTTTAGCTCGGCCATTCGATGTTGCTTGGATGCTTGTGATGTTTTCTGATTTCTTCAATTTGTATAATTTCGTTGCTTGAATATCACGGCTTTGATTTTTACTTATTCGATTCCTTGGTCACCACGGCTTTGAATTATTTAATTTTCTATGCTCGGCCATTTTAATTTTTCTCTGTGACTTCGGCAACTTTGATTTGAATTTGTTTCTCTTTTGATTTGTTGGCATTTGACTTTGAGAAGTGCTTGACTCTCTGAAGTGTTTATTAACGGCTTCGTGAAATCTGCATTTGCTTTGGGAATTGACTTTGTTTGAAATTTTTTGCTCTGTATCATTTTTGACCTGATGCTTGATCACTGTTCATCCTGTCACTGCATATGTATTCATGTTGTCTGGATTTGTGCATTTGATTCATGTGCATGGTATTCATTATGTAGTCAGGTTGTACTTGCTGTTGGTCTTCACTTCAGTTGATTGCATTACATTGTTCACTGTCTTGTTCTTAGTAGAGATGATGTATGGTTGTTTGGGTCTGGTTTCAATATGTATTTGTGATGCTTGATGTATGTCATCATTCTCTAGAGTCTGGTGTGTGAATCATTTACTGTTGAGGCTGCTGGTCATTGCATTCATGTTCATATATATGTATACAAGTGTGTATGCATTTTGTCCTTGTTAGCTACCTGGTCTGTTTGGAGTTTTATTGCTTCAAACCAGTTTCATAGTATAACCGAGCTTGCTTTTGAGCTTATCTGGTTGTGTGAGTAATGGTCTTGTTGTCCTTTTAGCTGATGTTGATTTTAGCTTTTTTGCATTCATTCTTCACTTTGATATTTGCAGTCTGGTTTTATAATCAGTTGTCTAGGCACAACTGTGTTCATACTTGATTTTTGAACTTCTCTGCACTCTGGTCTTCATATGGCTTTGAGTCTGTTGCCTTTGGTCATTGTTAGACTTCATGTAGTATGGTGGCTTCACTTGCATATTGAACTGCTTCCATTTGTGTGTTGTTCATAACTTTTGCACTGTGTCTGGTTCAAATGTGTTTGTTAGTCTGGAGCAGTTCTGAACTATATACATATATGTATGTATGTGCACCACTGTTATCTTGATATTGCTTTTTTTTGCATTGAGTTGATGTGCACTGACTTGAGTTTGTATTGTCTATTTTCAAGTCATGTGAGTATGTTGGATTTATGAAACTACATGTTGCTTTGTATTGTGCCTTGTAGAAGTGTTGCATTCACCATGCTTGATTTGAGTTGGGCATGTGTGCTTGCTACTATAGCCACCTGTTTTTGTGCTGATTCATTATGATTTTGGAATTTGTCTTCATGTGTACATCAATGTCTGGGTTGCTCCTGACCATTTTATTGAACTTGCACCTGATTTGAATCCAGCTTATGGCTTGGGTTTGACCTTTTTCTCACATGTCCTTGCAGTTTTATCAAGTGTATATCGTTGTGCATGGCCTTGTGGCATGTACAGTGATACACTATGCATGTCACAAGTTGTTCGTGTATGATGATTTCAAAATAAATATGATGACGAAAAACCCAAATAACCGAGGCATATAATATTTTCAAAGACACGTTTTATTTTTCACTACAAATTTTTTTTCTTTTTCAATATTACTGCGTCAGTGTTTATTTTGTAGATAACTCAGATGCTGGATTCAATCTGGAATAGAGTTGAAGATAAATACGAGTGAATGAGTGAAATGTAGTGAGGTGAACATTGTAAATGGAAAATTGTGATGTAATCAAAATTGTATTGTAATTGAAATTGTGTATATATAGAGAGAGCTCAAATTTATACTATTCAAAATTTGTAAATATTTGTTTGAATAAAATATCTGTTTGAATTTAAATTCTGTGTTATTTATTTTATTCAGCAAATATTTATTTAATTATGTGAAAATAAAATAGTACAATAACAAATACATTTAAATGAATATATATATATATATATGTTTATTATAATCAAACTAAAATCATATACTAGCATATTCGATAATCTCCCCCTTTGATGATAACAAACATATATTTAAGATTTTGAATATATTAAATGTATTTGATCATTCAATTTGCTCCCCCTATTTGAATGCTCCCTCTCTACAACAAAGCTCTCCCTTCATATATGCATGAAAATAAATAAAAATATGCAAATGAATCTCGATGCAAATAGAAAATAGAAAATAAAATATTTGACCTTTATTTGCCAAAATCTTAACTTTTCTCTCTCCCTTTTGTTATCAGCAAAAGAGTAATAGTGTTAGAAAAATAGAGATAAAGTGATAGACATAATACAACATTAATACCCAATCGAGTATAAATATTAAATTTCAATAAAAAACCTAACAAAAATCATAAATACTCTGTTAGGCGCATATTCCACTTTAGAATGATAGGAATGATGTAAAACCATATAGTTGTGTCTATTTGTGGTATATTTATATCAGGAATTTGAATATATACTAAGCAGGCATAACCGTTAGGACTTTTAAATGAGATTAGTAGTATTCCAATTTTTATAAAAAAAATGAATTCAAGTATCTTCGAACCACGCATAACCGTGTGGATTTTTAAATGGGATTAGAATCAACTTGTCTATTTAGTTAATCAATTTTGATATGTGTTCTATACATGCATAACCGTGAGGACATTTAAATGAGCATGAAAGCACATAATCAAAAATTCCAAGTAATTCACCCATGCATAACCGTGAGGACTTTTAAATGAGAGTGAATACTTTGAATATTTTTATTGCTAAAAATATAATAAATTACCGTTTAAAATACCACATATTGACATACTATATTGGATTTTGATGAGTAACGGTCGTTAGAAATATCATAGAAATAGAGATGGTCATGGAATTTTTACCCATCAAAAGTTATTATAAATATTGTTTAAATTTTTTATAGAAATTTACTAAATATACTGTCTCAAGTTATAATATATGATTAATATCAATACTCATCACTTTTTCAATCACTATTTATCTTTTCGATAATCAGTAGGGAGTCAGATTAGTTAATGTAGTCATTTAAGATCAAATTCAAAAATAATCAAATTTTCCAAAATGACTAATCTGAAACAAGGTCAACAAAAACGATTTTCTGGAAGGGGTTTTATAAGAAAAATGTTTGCTATTTGAAAATTAGTTAAAACGAAAAATATGCAGATATTTTCTTTGAAAATGATGAAACTACTGAATATCTCAACATAAATCACGTTCCACTAGTAATTTTTCTATCAAGTAGATTACCGGTGTTATCTGCATCCGAATTTCCCTTTGACTCAAGATTATCATTAGTTTGATGTCATAGACCAGGCCGTGAAGTGTGAAACAAAATATCTTAAAATCATTTTTAACAGTTTTTAAATGAAATTGAATTGAAGCCGTGCAAAAAAACAAATAGTGAACATAGTGTCAAATCCAGAAACAAATATATCCACGTGTATCATGAGTAATCATTAATCAATAAAACACCATCATTAGTCCAAACAAATCTATATGAAATAGTTCAAAGATGATTGGTCAACATTTTTAAAATCAAAATCAACATTTATTTCATTATCACATATCTGGCTGATTTAATTCAGATTATGGTGCATATTTTCACATCATTCCGGATGAATATACCGTTACCTGTTTTACCTTTACCGATAATATTTCGTTGTTGCCCATTGTGATTCTGCCACCTTTATACTAGGCTAAGGAACTTTGATTTGTCATCCGTTATGTGCCTGGAACAGCCAGAATCCAAGTAACACTATTGTTGTTCCTTAGCCTGCCACCACACCTACAGGAGAAAATATTTTTGTGACCTATTTGTTTTTATAGGTCCATGGTTGTTAGTGGAAAATGATTTTGAAAAATAAGTTTGAGTAGACCCAAAACTATTTATATTTGTTCCTTTTGGCACCCAGATTTGTTTGACTTTGAGGGATTTTATATTCGTGCCTTCTGGAACCCAAATTGGAATGGTTTTCACGTGTGGGTCTATACCAGCAAATATTATAATTGTGTCCAGTTTTTCCACATATCGTGCACTTTGAATTGACTTGATTAATTTCACTTCTAACACGTTCAGAGTGATTATACCCAAGTCCTTGTCTATCAGTATTAACAGTTTGTTTCCCTTATAGCATATTTAACGATCTTTCACCTTTTGAAATTTTTTCTAAAGTCGTAGACAGTCGTTGGACTTGTGTTTTGAGTGATTCGTTTTCATTTAATAATTGAGTACAATTTTTAATAGAATTTTCTCTTCTGGTATTTTTACTCTCTTTCAAAATCAAAATCTCATTTTCAAGTGTTTTAATTTTAATTTTTGATTTTTTTAATTTCTTCTTCGAATGATGGACACTTGTCACACTTAGGGCTTTTATTTTGATAGTTTTTCACCAATTGATCAAGCTGTTTATTTAAATCTATCAAGGTATCTCTTTGTGATTCAATTTTAGCGTATTTCTCCCTAAGTCGTTCAAAATAGCCATTTACTTCATGAAAATATTTAAGTGATTCTGAATGAGTAAGTTTTGATTCCTCGTTTGGTTCGTCATCATCACTGTCAGTTATATCATCTCGAAGTCACAAATTTGCTTTTTCACTCTCACTGGCAGTGCTTTTATTATCTTCATCAGTTTCATCCTAAGTGGCTGCAAAACTTCTCCTTTTCTGTTTCTTTCCTTGACCGAATCGATTCTGGGGACAATTAGGCTTGATGTGACCAGGTTTATTGCACTTGTGACAGATGATTTCCTGCTCTTCTGAGTTGTCTAGTGCTTTGACTATTCTGCTTTTCAATTGTTGATTTAGAGATGGATTTCCGTATTTGCAATTCCGCTTCTTGAATCTCTTTATCAATGTGCCAGCTCAGCTGCTCCATCATCATCATCACCTTTTGTTGTTCCTTTGCGAGCTATCGATTTCTTACGAGTATCACCTCATTCATGCTCTTCCTTGAATTTCATTTCTAGCTCATAAGTGGTGAGATTTCTGATGAGTTCTTCAACTTTGATTTGTTTCAAATCCTTAGATTCTTGAATAGCAGTAACTTTTTCTTCAAAATTCCGTGGAAGTACTCTGAGGATTTTTCGGACTATTTCCAACTCTGTGTATGATTTTCCGAGAGCTTTTGATTTGTATACGAGATTAGAATGTTTTCCATACATCTCTTTGACATTTTCATCCTTAGCCATTGTGAAGTTCTCGTATTTGCTACTAAGCATGGCAAGGCGAGATACTTTGACTTTGAGACGTTCCTTCGTGAGTCACTTCAAGTGTGTGCCATATTTCCTACACAGTTAGACAATGTGAGACACGATTAAATTCAATTTGATCCAATGATCAAATAATAGAATTCATATCATTAGCATTGGCATTCTGTAGTTTATTTTCAAGATCTGTCCATTGATCCATCAGTTATCTATTTCCTGATTATCTATCATTATAGTTGGGGTCCTATAACCTGTCTCAACAATATTCCAAGCATCAATGGTTTTTAGAAAAAATTTCATTCTATAAGCATATTCACCATTGAACATTGGCGGTCTAACTATGGACTGACCCTCAGCAAAAGCAATATTAAAAGAAGCCATTTAAAAAAATTCAAATTTTTAAAACAAAAATTGGTTTTTGAAAAATCAAAATTTTAAAATAAAAATTGACTTCTGTTCCTAGCTCCGGTACCACTTGTAGGATCGATTTCACCCTAGAGGGGGTGAATAGGGTGATACTAATAATAATAAAAATTTAATGCGGAAGTGAATAAAATAATCGCAGCACTGATAATAGCAGAATAATAACAACATAGATAATAGCTGAATATAAAAAGCAGAAATAGAACAACATAGATTTACCCAGCTTTGGCAAAACCCTGCCTATATGCTGCCCCCAAGGTTTCTATTAGAAATTAAGTAGTCAAACGCTTACACACGTAAACTCACGACACCCGCTATCGACTAACCTAACTCTACGCTCAAAACCCTACCACAACTCAGCCACTGAGTTGCGAATTCTCGAACTACACCACCGTAGTTCGTCCCCTAGTCACACGACTAGAATTTACAAAAGTTTAAAAGAGAAATACAAAATAACAACCAAAACAATAAAACCCTAATTTTTAAAAATTTAAAGGCCTTATAATAATTTAAAAAACCAAAAAAACTAAAGGCCGGCCGCAAAGATTTCAGTGATAAAAAATGGTTCCCCCTTTTCTCTTTTATTTCTTTGGCCCGCTTTCTTTGCTTGGTGAAAATGACAGCGTTCATTCCTCTTCGTGAAATTAGGGTTCTGGAAATTGAATACTGCCGATACTAGTTGATCAATCGAATAAATGTTTAGCGTTGATTGCTTTGTCAATCGATCGTTTCTTCGATTTTCACACGGCTGCTTCAATTTCGTCGAGTTCGGTATGAATTGGTATGCAATTTCCTTTTTTCTTTTCTAGTTAATTTGCTTGAACTCAATTTGCTTTAGGCCGATGATGTTAATGGTTTATATAGGATTTGAATTCCTATAATTTTGTTCGTATATATTTTATTGAATTCGTCTGCTACTTTAGCTCGGCCATTCGATGTTGCTTGGATGCTTTTGATGTTTTCTGATTTTTTAATTTGTATAATTTTGTTGCTTGAATATCACGGCTTTGATTTTTACTTATTCGATTCCTTGGTCACCACGACTTTGAATTATTTAATTTTCTATGCTCGACCATTTGAATTTTTCTCTATGACTTCGGCAACTTTGATTTGAATTTGTTTTTCTTATGATTTGTTGGCATTTGACTTTGAGAAGTGCTTGACTATCTAAAGTGTTTATTCATGGCTTCATGAAAACTGCATTTTCTTTGGGAATTGACTTATTTGAAACTTTTTGCTCTATAGCATTTTCGACCTGATGCTTGATCACTGTTCATCCTGTCACTGCATATGTATTCATGTTGTCTGGATTTGTGCATTTGATTCATGTGCATGGTATTCATTATGTAATCAGGTTGTACTTGCTGTTGGTCTTCACTTTAGTTGATTGCATTACATTGTTCACTGTCCTGTTCTTAGTAGAGATGTTGTATGGTTGTTTGAGTCTGGTTTCAATATGTATGTTGTGATGCCTGATGTATGTCATCATTCTCTAGACTTTGGTGTGTGAATCATTTACTGTTGAGGCTGCTAGTCATTGCATTCATGTTCATATATATGTATACAAGAGTGTATGCATTTTGTCCTTGTTAGCTGCCTGGTCTGTTTGGAGTTTTATTGCTTCAAACCAGTTTCATATTATAACCGGGCTTGCCTTTGAGCTTATATAGTGAGTAGTGGTCTTGTTGTCCTTTTAGCTGATGTTGATTTTAGCTTTGTTGCATTCATTCTTCACTTTGATATTTGCAGTCTGGTTTTATAATCAGTTGTCTAGGCATAACTGTGTTCATACTTGATTTTTGAACTTCTCTGCACTCTGGTCTTCATATGGCTTTGAGTCTGTTGCCTTTGGTCATTGTTAGACTTCATGTAGTCTGGTGGCTTCACTTGCATATTGAACTGTTTCCATTTGTGTGTTGTTCATCACTTTTGCACTGTGTCTGGTTCAAATGTGTTTGTTAGTCTGGAGCAGTTCTGAACTATATACATATATATGTATGTATGTGCACCACTGTTATCTTGATATTGCTTTATTTGCATTGAGTTGTTGTACACAGACTTGATTTTTTTTGTCTATTTTCAAGTCATGTGAGTATGTTGGATTTATGAAACTACATGTTGCTTTGTACTGTGCCTTGTAGAAGTGTTGCATTCACAATGCTTGAGTTGAGTTGGGTATGTGTGCTTGCTACTGTAGCCACCTATTTTTGTACTGATTCATTGTGATTTTGGAATTTGTCTTCATGTGTACATCAATGTCTGGGTTGCTCCTGACCATTTTATTGAACTTGCACCTAAGTTGAATCCCGCTTCTGGCTCGGGTTTGACTTTGTGCTCACCTGTCCCTGTAGTTTTATCAAGTGTATATCGGTGTGCACGACCTTGTGGAATGTACAGTGATACACTGTGCACGTCACAAGTTTTTCGTGTATGATGAATTCAAAATAAATATGATAACGAACAACCCAAATAACCGAGGCATATAATATTTTCAAAGACACATTTTATTTTTCACTGCAAAAATTATTCCTTTTTCAATTTTACTGCGTCAGTGATTATTTTGCAGATAACTCAGATGCTGGATTCAATCTGGAATAGAGTTGAAGATAAATACGAGTGAATGAGTGAAATGTAGTGAGGTGAACATTGTAAATGGAAAATTGTGATGTAATCAAAATTGTATTGTAATTGAAATTGTGTATATATAGAGAGAGCTCAAATTGGTACTATTCAAAATTTGTAAATAAATATTTGTTTGAATAAAATATCTATTTGAATTTAAATTCTGTTTTATTTATTTTATTCGGCAAATATTTTTTAATTATGTGAAAATAAAATAGTACGATAACAAATACATTTAAATGAATATATATATGTATGTTTATTATCATCAAACAAAAATCATATACTAGCATATTCAACACGTGATGGGCTTTCGAGTGGTGGTCTATGATCGTCGTCTCGACGAACGTAGGAGGATGCGGCATCGAGTGAAGGAGGCGAAGTTTAGGTTCGAACGCATGAACCTGGGGAAGTAACGTGCGTGAGGGAAGATGATTATAAAAGTTAATCAAGGTAATTAAAATTTTAGTGATGTAAATTAATTATTTAAATTCGTGTAAACTTATAAAATCCATATCTTATTCATACGAGGTCCAAATCGGATGAAACGAGTTCTGTTGCACTCGTTACTGAAAATACTACGCGATAGAGCTTGTTTGGATAGATTTGGAGCAAGTGAAAATTTTGGTTAAATTCGAATGCCTGTTCGTTTTTAATCGAAATAAAACGCTACAACGCCGACTGCAATCAAAGTGAGTAAAACTCACTCTTTCTATTTTGTTTTTGTGAAATATACTTAAATATGATTTTTGAAATATGAAGTTATCTATTTTGTAAAATAAGTTAAATTGAGAATTTTTTAACTTATTATAAATGGTTTATATATAAGATTTATAAAATTGATATTTTACAAATAAAAGTAATGGGACTATAAACGAGTTTTATAAGTGTTAAAATGAAGTTACAAATGAAATATTACAAGTAAATGAGATTAATAAAGTAAGGAAGTTATAAAAGGTGTGTTATTAATAAAAGAGATTTAATGAAATAAATTTTATAAACGGTGTTTTATAAATATTAGAAATGGAATTGTAATCGAATTTGTATATGGATTTGTAATTAAAATTTAGAAATGAATTTATAATGGACTTTATAAATAATTAGATTACAAAAGAATGAATTTGTAAATAAAGAGATTTATAAGTAAATAAACTTATAATGGGATTTTGACATATAAATGAGATAAACAAGAAATTGGTTAATAATGGAATTTTATAAATGGAAGTTTTTATAAAATAGAAATGTGAATTATAAACATTATTTTATAAAGGCGAAATCAATTTAATTTGATAAGCTAAGTATGGATTTTTGTAAAAGAATTACATTCATGTTTTCAAAGTGAATAATCTATTAAGAAAATGGTTTGAAAGTGATATTTATTAATGGAGTTTAAATGGTTTTGAAAAGTATTTTGAAATGTGTTGAGTATCGAAAACATAGATTTCAACATTTATTGTTGGAATAGACGTTTTAGTGAAAAGTAAGGAAGGCATGGACTATAACACTATTGTTATAGTAAATGATTTTCGAAAGGAATTAATTTAAAATAGTTCGTTAAATCCCTATACTAGTATTTTTGGGTTGTCGTAACGATGTTTTACGCAACATTCGTTTTGACCCGAATAAACTGTATTTTGAAGAATGTTTTTCTTAAAGATTTTGCATATATACTTAATCATCGATTTAAGTATATGAAATATTTTATAAGTGTTGAAAATAAAATGATTTGTGAATTCACTTATTATTGAAATAAGTAATGAAAATGTTTTCCAAATATCCAATAAGTGAAATGGTTTTGAAATTTTCTTTTTAAAGATATTTTGAAGTGAATAATTGGAAAGTGATTTGATTTATAAACGATTAATAAAATCAGGCCCAGTGACTACTTATGTGCTAGATTTTGTTTGTTGTTTTGATAGTTAAATAACCGACTATCAAATTTGGCCATTTTAGTTTCTCGACTTGATGTAGAAACTAATTAGTCGTACACTTAGTACATAACTGACTGTGTAGGCTTGATTATTGTTTGTGTTGAGAATGTTGATTCATGTAGTGCGGAGTGATTACTCCAATATATCGAGCTTCCTTCTTAGCCGAATGATAGCAAGTTGAAAGTTGGAAACATGATAAGTCCACGAGACTTGGTTTCTGTTTGAGGTTGAGAAACGCTTTTGCATTGTTGGTGCGATGAGACTGGGATTAGATTTATCTGAAAACCACTTCGGACCAACGTATATGCGATGAATGTGCAGGTTGGTTGATGATATTGATATTTAGGATTTTCATAGTGAAGGACTGGTTGTTGATCATTTGGGGTTAAAATCCCAATATACATATAGTAGCAGTAGTCTCTTCGTCATGAAGTTTCCATTGCAAGTGCTGTCGCTACTAATCCTATAGGATGCGGTAGGAGAGTACCCTCGGTTTGTCCTGTTCCTGGACAACTTGTATGGATGAGTGTCTGACATCGTATTTCTAAGATTACGTACATTGGTTTTTACAAACGTACATCATGTGGTGGCGAAGAAGGCAACTTCTTTTAGCTTAACACCCTCCTTGAGACATACGAGCTCAAGGGTTGTATTTTTGTGGAAGGCAATTAGTAGTCAACGAAAATGGCAATGTGGCATTCAAAGACATTGATGATGTGATATGTGAAAGGTAATCGATACCTCTTTTGGCCTCACTCCCCGAAAAATGACTGAAACAGGGATAAAAGCAGCAAGGCTAAGTGGGTCTCTCCCAATAAGAGATGTCATCACTCTTCTTGATATATCTTTACATGCTATGACGTCATGTATCTGTTTATTGTTGATGTATTCTTGTGGCCAAAGATTTAGGTCAGGAACGATCGGAGTGATGACATATTCGGTACTATCCAGGAATGGGTAGGCCGGTCTTGTTAGTTTAGGCGGGCATTATCTGCTCCTTAGGTGCATCCCTCTAGAGCTGTATCGAGTTTGGCTCGGAAAGGTAGTCCCTTCACCTAGTCATTTGTACGGAATCCAAAATCCACTACGTGCCTGCCATTTTGTTTGTAGAGCCTAGTATTGCTGGAATTTAATAACGATAACAATTTCAGCTATGTCGATTATTATTTGTATAATAGACACTATTATAATATAACATGATTTGATATTAAATGGTTTGGTTATCGTAAGGGAAAAACCAGTCCGTGTTTATGTGTGGGCGTGTCTTATGAGATACCTTTTGTTTTGATAAAGGAAAAGTTTTGATAACTTTATAAATTCAGTTGAGATGTGTTTTCTCATGCTGGTTTACCAGACTTATCCGGGCGTTCTTCCCTTTCATTGCTCGGGTCAGACCGAGTATGTACAGGTTCAGATTTGGAGCTTTTGGAGCTTCGGCAGGCGAGCTGGAGATCTTCATGTCGTATACATGTATTTGTTTATTTTTCCGCTGCTTTGCATTGTTGTTGTTGTAAATTATCAGTATTTGTGAGGATGGGTTATTATAACTTTCCAAGCTGATGATTACTTATTGTGTACTCTGATTTTGATTTATGTATATTACAGTTTCTCTTTGTAAAGATTATTGATTTATGTTATATGTTATTCCGCTGCGATGTAAGATTCTGTATTGTTTGGTTCTACTTCTCTTCTTCTTTCTTCTCACCCTCTCTTTTCTTTCTCATGATCATCTGCAATTCTGTTCACTCTGGGTCGACATGTGTGGTTTATTGTCGGTTCATAGGGTACGGATTTGCGGGTCATCACAAAACTAAAAATAATAAACCGAACACTTAGCTTCTCATACTTGATTTCATTTCAACATAAGTGGATTTCAACATTAAAAAGAAACAAAAACTAATTAAAAAAAAGTGAGCTAGCTAATTGCATAAAAGGAAATCTAATCTGCTTGCATAAAATAAATCTAATCTACTAACATGCAATAAAAAGAGACATGAATTAAAATAGCATAAAAATTTGCATGAAATAAAAGTACATAAAATAAAGAAAATGCTAAGAAGCCATTAAAGATAAAAGAATTTTTACTTTAATTTGTGGCTACAACTACATGCATAAAAAGATCTCGATTACATGAAACATAAGAGGGTTTTTATACATGTCTAAAACTCTAATCTCTTTCTAGGGAGATATGAAAAATGCCTTTGATTTTGTATGGCCTCCAAGTCATCATTAATGTTTAATTAATCTCTCACTAACATGTGTTTTTGCTTTTAAATGTGGTCCATTAGCAAGTGGGTATGTGAGATCCTCCATGTTGATTTGATTCCATCTTTTCTTCACTCTTTTGGCTTCCACTACTTATGCATGCATATATCCATGAAGCCTCTTCTAATTTGCACTCAATTTCCTACAAAATAAAATTAAAATATGTAAAAAAAAATTTAAAATAAACGCATACATAAAATTACTATATTTTCAAATGTAGATGAGTGGATGATGATTTGAAAACACTTTTATATTTTTATTTAAACATGTAAAAATACTCTAACATGTCCTTTATTTTAGTAGAAGAAGAGTAAGTATGGGAGTAAAAATTTACATTTTTATATGTACATCACTCTCATTAATTACAAATTTGTTGCTCGTTAAATTTGTAATTAAATGTCCATAAATCCTAATCCATTAATTACTAATTAATATGTATATAATCGTAAATTATGCTATTTATATAGTTTTATTTTTATTCGTTAAGTGTAGTTATGCGTGTATACTAATCTCTAGACTAGAAACTTATTTCCACATTTTTGATTTATCATAGCTATCCTTTTAAAAAGAATTACCATTATAGTCACTCATAAATTAACCACAAATGAAATTTTTTCTTTATTTGAAATTACAAAGAATTATTTCTTTTCTTTTATTGAGATAGATAGTGTAAACTACGAAAAAAGATATCCATACCTTGGTATATCCTTTGTTAATTCAAACAACGCGCTTTTATACATAATTTGGAATATGATAATTTATGAAAATTACATGGAAAACACTCTAAATAAATTAAAACATAGAAATTTATATTTCAAGTCATCTAGAGCAACCTAATTTACAACCAAATTATAGATCTAGAATATTTTTACAACTTCACCAACTTCAACAAATAAAGGTTTAGGACTAAATTCAAATTTCCAAATCAGGTTGTACATCTCATTCCTATTTTATTCATATCCTAAAAATTTTACCATGCCTTACCTAAGTCGTGATCTCTATCTACTCCATAAAAATTTGGTTTTCACTATTCTTTATAACATACAAATAATTCTCAATAAATTGTTTCCATACAAATAAACTTATTACATTAAATTCAAAATCACATTTATTACCTGATATCATGGCTTATACTTATGAAAAGTTCATTGACTACCATTTTAAGGATATACTATTATATTATTACTTTTCTAAATTTAACTCTTTTTAAATCCATTACAAAATTTATAACTTTAATATTATTCCAAAATAACAAATTTTCATCTATTAGCCATTACTTATTTCAAAGATATTTCACATGCATGACAAATTTCTAATTTCAAGTTGTTTTATTCTTCTAAAGATATACATCAATATCTATTGCTTTGTTACTCAGAATGTACTGTCACTTAACCAAATACTTTTTATAACACTATTTTAAAACTCCTATAATCTTTCGCAATCCTTTTCTTATTAATCTCGGTTTAATTATCTTTTATTACCATTTTAAATTCAATAATATTCTTATTCAAACAAGCTCTAAATACAAATAGAAAAATGTATATATAAAATACTCTTCTTCACATAAATGCTTTTCCTTGTATTCAAAATTATCCCAGCCCATTTAATTCCATTCAATTGCCAAAAATACCTTCTATAACTTCTAAATGATGGAAAAATGGAGTAGACAAGGATAACTTCTATATTATTAATTTCCTATCCTATTCCAATTACTTCTCTCCTATATTATTTATTACTGGATTACAATTTCCTATACTATTACTACTTAAATTTTAGCTGTTATTGTAGACATTTCCTTATACAGGAATGTTCCTCCTACCTACCTTATTGGACATCCTTACCCTTTTGTGTTCTATTTTCCTATTTCAATCAAGTATCGTTTCCATTTATACATCCTTTAAAAAGAATTTTGAAGAAAAGAACTTCCAAATTTATAAGGTAGGAAAAATCATCGAGTCCAATACACGCCCTATTTTAAATTTATTTCAAAGAAAAATGAAGGTTCCAAAAGTTGGAAACATTTTGACTCAACAAATTTTAAATCAAGAATTTAAAAAAAAATCCTTTTTATCGGGAACTTTTAACTCAACAAGTTTTTAAATTATGACTTTTCAAATATTCGTGTTTTTTTCTTCAAAACAACAATTTACCCATTCAAACATTTCAAGGAATTTTCCAAAAATCTTTTATCAAATTCTTTCACACAGGGTTGGGTTTAGAAATTGACTTTAGTTGTTCCTTCTTTTGAACTTTCCCACTCAACCTTTAAAAATCTAGCTATCTCCTTGTGGTGATTAATGTATACCTTCTTATGGAAACTTGTTCTATTCATTCTTTACATCTTATTTCCGGATGTTTACGAATATCTTACCTTATAGTATTTAATCACTACCTAACATGTTTATTTGCTATCTCTATAAATGTTATCTTATCCGTAATAAATGATTATAATCTTAACTAGATATTTCCTAAAGACATTTATTTATTCATACTAATTTTTACCCATTATTCCTTCCTTCTCTCTCCATAATTACTCGATTAACCTTTTTAATCGGTCCATTTATATCCTTATAAATTCTTGTAACTTACTATTTGTTCCACATTATTGTCTTGGAGTTACAATCTTTTCCATCCACAATTTCTATCCCTATTACTTATTACGCTTATAGAGTCCATATGTATAAGGAAGTCTAGGTCCAACAGAGGAGTCAAGTACCATTCAGCTTCTTGGGTGCTTCTATATGTCATGATCACGCTCTTCTTAGCCCACTCCCTACAATACGACCTTCGACCTATGGGTAATCGAGGTAGGAGTATAAATTTAACCCTATTTATTTTTCTAACTCTTAGTTGTCTCGCCCATCCTTTTAGAATATGGTCGCAACTACTTTTATAGTCGTAATTTATAGAGTTAGGCGTATGATCAAAATAAGTATATATATTTACATAAAGTAGGGTTTTTTTTATTGAAAAATACTTTTAAAAATAACAAGTACGCCTCTCATACATACACATATTCCTGTTGATCGGGTAACCTAAGCCTGATACCAAATGCAACAACCCACCCCAAAATGGACATAAATTCCAACCCAGAAGAAAATCATCGAAAGTTAGACCTATTCCAGAGCTGGATGTTGGTTGGTGAAAAGAACAATACATAGCAATTTATCTACTCGTTCAAAACTCATGACGAAAGGATAAAATATAATAACATAAACAACACCCATTTTATTTAAAATCCAAAATGTCAATAAACCGTAAGACAATGTCAATAATAACCATTACATAACCGAGATTCATCATGTTCAAAAATACATTGTCATCTTTAAATGGGTACATTAGAAAATAACATAAATAGATAAATAAAATACTGCCACAAGCTCATTTCATCTTCATTTCCATTTGAGTCATCATCTCCTTCCCTAACCTGTATTGTAATGATGAGGAAGTTAGAAGAATAATGTCCGATGAATAGAAATCTCGAACCTTTCTATATTAATACTTGGGAAGTATAATTTAAATAAGGATATGTCTTACGCATTTAAGGTATGTTCAAAGTTTTCCAATTATAAGCCCTAAGGCTTATCCAATCCCATAAGCATCGTTATTAATGTCCTACTAATGCGAGAGATAGTACCCAAGTCACTTAATATCTTTTAATGGAAACTAGGCACTCCGACCATTTAATACCTCATTTAAGGAAAATCCCTGTCATTTAATATATATCTCAAGGCAGACCCCTCATTGGTAGCTATCTAGCTGATATTGCTCGAAATTTCATCAGCCACTTAATACTTCCTATTGAAGTGAGCCCTTTCCCAATATATCCTCTACCATGCCTAACCAATAATCCCGACCATTTACTACTTCTTAGATAGAGAAGAGGCAGACTCTCACACAACCACTTAATACCTTCAATCCCTGAAGCAGGTCCTTCGTATTATGACATGTACCCCACAATAACGTCTTACATTAGTCCGACTATTCGTAGATACTGGTAGCCAGATTAGCTGGGCAGATTTACCATACAGAATTTTGGACTAACCTCACGTCTTTTGTAGTTACTTATTACAAGCGATGTCTTACATCAGCCCTAAAGTCACATTGTTGGTAGCCAAATTAGCTGGGCAGACTTCTATGCGCTTTTGACTAACCTTGAATCTCTATAACTTAGTCATAATTTATAACACTCTATACATATATTATCACACATCTCATTATAACTGTTAACCGGGTTTTTAATCCATTAGAATCCAATAGGAGTTAGAACATTCAGACTATGCCAGAATAACTCAGGACTCAACCAAGACAATCAAGAAAACAAGTCAGTGGATCTCAAGAAAAATAAGTCAAGAATACACTAAGTGGATGGATCGCTAGCGATCCATCACCTATGGATTGCTAGCGATCCATAAAGATGCATTGCGAGTCATCCTAACCTCTTGCATCATGATAAACTATCTCTTCTAAGAATACTTGCCAAGTTTCATAGCATTCCAAGCAACGTAGTTCCAGAAGTGAAGACTCATATGATTCAAGTTGTTTGACCAAAAGAAGCTAACTTAAAACGGGCCTAGAGAACTCATACGATGTCGAATTAACTTGAAATTTTGGAAGAACACTTAGAAGACATAAAAAAAGGCTCATAGAAAAAATGGGATTGGTTGGAGTAAGTATGATGGATCGTTGGTGATCCATCTTGATGGGTCGCTAGCGTCCCATGTAGGGTAGGCCCCACTACCTTAAATTTTATGGTAGGTCCCACACACCCTAGAGAGAGTAACTACAAAGTTTTGTCTAATTTCGTTAAGTTTTGAGCATGTTATGGACGATTTTTCAAGACCAGATGACCCATGGAGACAGATGATCAAACAAACTCCAAACGACTTGGTATTTTGACAAGACACTCAAATAGAAGATAGAAAGACAACCAAATGGAGATTGCTCAAAAATCCCCTAAGTACATTGATCGCTAGCGATCCATCGGTTAGCTTGGGTCTTCTTCAGACTCTTTGAACTCCTTCGTGGCATTATGTGCAAGCTTCTGGGAAAGCAAGCCTGCCCCAATGGCTCTCCAACCCCTATAAATACAATCCTACTTGCAACATAAACATGATCTTCTGGACTGGCTGCTAAAACTCTGCATATATATTTTTCACTCTTCTCCTCCCACACAATAGTCATCTAGGGGTTCACTATGATTCTCCGGTGAACTCTTGGACTTGTGACTTGATTTAACTTAGAAGATTCAATTAAGTTGTACTCAAATTCAACTTGTAACAACAGTTAGTTAATAACAAAAGTTATAAAGTGGATGTAGGATTCGTTAACAGCCAAACCACTATAAAAATCTCTTGTCTCTTTACTTTATCTGCAAGTTACTAACCTTTTTTTTCTATTTTGTTTGCCTTGATAAACAAGGCTGGTGCTTTCACACTTAATCCAAGGTGTTGATCCATTTTTTGGGCTAACAATAACTTAGTCATAATTTATAACACTCTATACATATATTATCACACATCTCACTACATCCATAATTGAGGCCTTATAAGAAAACTTCTTATTCCGCCTCTACCATTAATTACTTTCCTAAGGGGGATTTAACAATATTTAATAACCTAATTAACTACGCAATTAATACATTATAATTATACGTTATTTACGCTAGCTTATACACACGCGCGCGCGCGCACACACACACGCACACGCACACACATTTATTAATTTCTATGCATGTGGAGATTATGTTCTAAACCAACGTTTAAATGTCAAATCTTCCAAAATTATACAAGTCTCGTTTGCACAATAACATTCATACCATAAATCCAATATTCCACAATCAAATCAATAGACTTGTACTTAGAATTCAAATCCAACTTATTTTATCTTAAAATAATGGAATAAATCAATAATGATGGAAACTTATAATGTGATTAATTTTACGCTCTATTCAACTTCTTTTACATGAAGGTAGACAAAGGAAATTCTATTCAATTTAAGTAGACAGTGTAGACTACGAATAAAGATTCATATTTTACACACCATTTCTTAATTAAATCGCTTAATCGGATCCGAAGAAAAAGAATAAGAAGTGGAATAAAAGGTAAAAACTTAAAATTGCAAAATCCATACAAACTCCATTACTCTAATACAAAAAATTAAGGTCCCGTTTGGCTTGTCGTTGTTTGTTTTGTGTTTTCGTCTATACAAAAATCTGTCCGTCGTATGTGTTGTTAAAAAACAAATCATTTTGAGAAATGAAATTAACATGTAAAATAGAAAACAAGTTTATTTTGTTTTTCGTGTTTCGAGAGATAACAAAAGCACGAAGAACAATCCAACTGCTTCGTTGTCCGTTGATCGTCGCAATGGCTAAGAATTGTAGATCTTCTTCTCTTATGTTTTGGTATTTCTTAGTAAAAGTTGAAAACACAAAACTAAAAATACAAAATGAAATCAAACGGATCCTAAGATTCCAACCTAACACATTTCGTTTTGGAGGAATTTTGGGATTTCTAATGTGATGTTCTCGTAATCCAAAATTCCCCAAGGCATATATCAAATTCAAACTACACTATTCAATTACTAAAATAGAAAAACTAAGGCCCCGTTTGGCTTGTCGTTTTTAGTTTTGTATTTTCGTCTATACAAAAGCGCGTCCTTTGTATGTATTGTCGAAAAACAAATAATTTTGAAAAATGGAATTAACAAGTAAAATAGAAAACAAGTTTATTTTGTTTTTCGTGTTTCGGAAGATAACAAAAGCACGGAGAACAATCCGACTTTTTCGTTGTCCGTTGGTCGTCGCAATGGCTAAGAATTATAAATCTTCTTCTCTTATTTTTTGCTATTTCTTAGTGCAAGTTGAAAACACAAAACTCAAAATACAAAATGAAACCAAACGGGCCCTAAGATTTTCACTCATTGTAGATCCTTAGCTTTGTATCCTTTTGGATTTGACATGCCTTTAATACTCCCAATAAACAAAAGTAGATATATAGGGTTTCTTACTGGAAATTAAAATGGAGTTTTCTGAATCTTTAAAGAGACTAACTGACACAGCTATGTCAGGTTCCCAGAATAATATGTGAATAAAAGTGGAAGGCTAGACTCTATTTTATTTAAGTCGGTTTAAAATAATATAATCTTAAGAATTCAAACCACAAGCTCATTTATTTACTCTTTCTCTACTAAATATATATATTGTTATATTACTAACTACTTTGACGTTGTGGGACTTCAAATTACAATCTCTCAACAGCGGAGCAAAACGTTTTTGTAGGAAACTGTTAGTAGATTTATTTATTTATTCATTTTTTTTAAGAATATGTCAAATTTTTACTCTCGGCTGTCGAAAGAGCGGAAGAAATTAATATGGGGCTTTGCACGAAAGGTACCTATTTCTGATGGTGTTACAAGAAAAGTCCCAGTAGAAATAAGAATGTAAGTTCAGTCCCTGTTTTTTCTAAATAAGAAAATGCAAGTTAGCTTGCGCTTTTTAAAATTTTCAAAATCAGAAAGCGCAAACGAGCTTGCGCTTTCCTGATAAAAAGCGCAAGTTACCTTGCACTTTTCAAAAATTTTAAAAGTTTTAAAATTTTCAAAATTAGAAAGCGCAAACTAGCTTGCGCTTTTTTGATAAAAAGTGCAAGTTAACTTGCGCTTTTCAAAATTTTCGAAATTTTCGAAATTTTCGAAAAATATTTCAAAATTAGAAAAGTGCAAGACACTTTGCGTTTTTTTATTTCTAAAAAATAGGGACCAAATTTACATATTCATTTCTGCAGGGACTTTTTGTATAACAACATCAAAAACAGGGACTTGTGACTCTTTTCTTGAATTAACATTTTCTGGTCTTTCCATCTAAAAAATCAACATCGAGATGCTCTTGATGAACCGACCAGTGTAACAATTACAAAATGAAACTGTTATGGTTCACGGACGGAGTAAGAAGGGTTTGGCCCACTTCTCAAATTGTTTATAGTTCTCCTTTGTAGGCCGGTTACAACCCACCGACCCAACTCAAAGTAAACCTTCCTTTCCCTATCAGTCAATCAATCAAAACCCCACCTACTACGCTGCACTGCAAACCCTCTCCTCTTATTCTCCAAAACATTTTACTCTCTGTGTGTGTCTCTCTCTCTCTCTTCCTCCCTGGATTAAAATACGAAAGCCAAACATATCGAAGAAATTGGCCAAAGTAAGCATCTTTCCTTTTATTCTATGTCAATTGTTCTCATCGATACTCTACGTCTGTTCATGCTTCCATTATATCAGCATCATTGCGTTATCATCATCATCATCATCCGATTATGAATCGTTCATTTATAGGCTCCGATTATGATCAACCCAATTTTATTTGATTTCCTGCGAATTGCTTGAATTTCATACTCGTACATGTTGTTTACACTGAGGATATACTTTGACAATATTTTGCTTTTTTTTTTCTCTTAAGTTTTCTATAGTGATTTAATTTACCAATTTTTTTCTTTGGTTTAGTTCAGAAACTCGCCTGCTGCTCTATGGCGATTAAATTTATAGCATATAACATTTATCAGTTGTTGCGTTAGCAAAGTTATGATTTGTATTTGGGGTATACGATTATTGTTTTGCTTTATTTATCATTGTGGGTCCCTGATTAGTAAGACTGTTTGTCTGTTCTGCAACTAGGCATATTTTACATCAATGTCTACTAAACTAATAATTATAACTAAATAGAATATTTATTTTGATGGTTGTTTACTATATTGGGTCAATTAACTGATATAAACAAACTAATCGTTAAAGCAGCGTTGTCACACTTTTTTGTTTTTCCATAGAGCGTAAGTGGCCAACCCAAATATATTTACAGTTTACAAGTTGGATTGGCTGGATTAAATTTACAACAAAGTAGCAGCATTCTTAAATTTATACTGTCCTTCATTGATACAAAATCAATTTAATCGTATATTTCTTTTTTCCGGTAGTTACTACCAGTGAGATTTGATCCCATCACTGTTCCACAAGAAACATCAATTTCATACCTTTTGTTTAGAACTGGGGAAAAAAAAATACTGTTCACAAGTAAATAGGGTTTGAAAATAAATGAAATTAACAAAAAGAGATGAATGATATTTGGAAATTTCAAAATTCAGGGAGAAAAATAATTAGAAAAAAGATAAAACAAGGGATGGAAAATGAAGTAGAAAGAGAGTAGCAAAGGAAATGAAAAGAAACTAGAAATAATTCAAGGAAAAAGGTGGGCAGAACATGAGGAAGAAGCAAGAGGGTGGCTGATTATTGTTTTTGGTGGGATTTGAACATCATCTTTATCTTGTTAAGATAAGAATCAATTATTGCACTAATGACTAATCAAGAAAGCAATAGGTTATCATAAAATACAACATTTTAATTCTATCATGATTTTATTATTAGAGGACTATTAAGTATTAATGTTATTTGTGGCGGTTTATTGCCATGTTAAAGGTTGCACCTTTCAAATGCCTAATCAGTGTGTCACCCGTACAAGCTAATATAGCATAAACATGATATTCATTCTTCAAATATTGGTAAAAAATAAAATTTTGTTATACAATGCGTGATATATATATATATATATATATATATATATTATAAATTTAACCTTTTGTATTATTGTTTGTATATATAATTTAGTTGAGTGATTTATATTTGAATGAAAATTTGGTTTTACCATTTTGTTAATACGAAAGTGGTATACAAATGAATGAATATCAGTCATTGTTTTAAAAAACCCACCTTGGCGCTCACTTTGAGTAAATAAGAGATAAAACGTCTTGAGGTTTTCCTTAAAAGGCCTTATACCTTTAAGGCTTACGTCTCAACAACTTGAGGTATACGAAACGTACAAAGTGTACATCTCGAATGCCTCAAATTGCTGAGGCATGCGACTCAAGAATTTTTTTTACCCTTAGTTGCAAATATTAACACTAACAGAAGCTATTAAACTTTTTTATTTAAGGAAAAAAAAAGAAAAAAAAAATGAAATGGACCTCGGTATTTTTTAACTTTTCAATTTCAATATCGACATGATTAAGTAATTTTTTTTGAAACAACGATCAAAAGCTGTATTGGATTTTCTCATTGCTATTAAAGAAAATTTCTTAATAGACTTCGGTGAATCTCCAAATAAATTTTGAATATCAATTTGAATTGGTAAAAGAAATTGAAAATTGTTGCGGAATCTCCAAATAAATTATGCGGAATCGAAATGGAATCATATGGATTTCAGTTATTTATTTTTAATCTTAAAAAATAATAATAAGAGATATATACCTTGTTCAGAGTTGGACATGAATGATTTGTTCTTCATTTTTTCATAGGATGATTTAAAATGTCAGATTTCATTATATGTTTTGCGTTTTATTTTTACTCGAACAGTTTACGCCTCAACATTTCGAGGCTTATGTTTTGTCTCATTGATCTGAAAATGACTCATGTACGCTTTTGCATTTTAAAACGTTACTTGATTTGTTTAAATGGTTGGAATTTGAGATGTTTGGTTAATTTACATATATGGATTTGAATGTAAAATGGTAAGAGAGAATTAGTGGGAACTTTGTAAATAACGATAAAAATTATAAATTCTAGACATAGGAATGTAAAATAATTAACGTAGCATTTTGGATTTTGAATAACTGTGAAATGATAACTTACATGAATTTGAGAAAGGAGAGAGAGAGAGTGAGGAGAAGATTTCTAGAATTAGTGAGAGGGGCTGCAATTTCTATACCTTCCTACTATTTAACTGACAATTTATCAAGATAAATAAGTTATACATTTAATTTGTTGTTATTGTTCATTAATTTTTTTAATAATATATATATATATACACATATATATATAAAGATATACATACATATAAAGATATACATATATATACACACACATATATATATAATTCAGTTTTACCATTTTTGATACTAGGAGCGAGATATGCATGTTGACATTGCTATTTTTAGGATTCATTAGAAAAATTAATGGATATTAGTTAATTAAATTTATTTAAATAGTTTATATTTAAGATTATTTTAATTAAGTTAAATATATGGACTTAAATGTAAATCATATGTTACTATTATTTAATAGATGTGTCTAGCATTAAATCCTAACATTCCCAAATTTGGGGTAAAAAGAGTCCTTATGTTAATTGGTTTACCCAACGTTCATCAATGAGTTTTCCCTTATTTTCAACATTCAAAATGACACCTTATGGTTGGTCCGTTATTGAAAGTTATTTAACTTTCCCTTATTTTCAACATTCAAAATGACACCTTATGGTTGGTCCGTTATTGAAAGTTATTCAACTTTCCCTTATTTTCAACATTCAAAATGACACCTTATGGTTGGTCTGAAAGTTATTTAACAACCTCATTCCAATCACCTATACCCTTTGTAATTTTCGTTCAGGGTAAGTTTTGTGAGGGTAAATTCACTCACTAGCACTTGTTGCTTTTATGTCTTGAGTTCATCAATTCATACTTCCTAATACCTAGTATTCTATAGCTTGTTAGGGAAATATGACATTTTAATGTTACCAAATTTTAATGGATTTTTTTTACTTTTGGGCCACTTTTGTAAACTTATTGCGTAAATAGGTCAGTTTCAAAGCTAATTACGAATATAGGCTGCTTTTGGTCAGCTCAGCGCCACATTGACCAAAAGTGTACATACGGCATTTAAAATGCCGTATGTATTTTTTCTGTTTGCTTGTACATTGGTTCCATTTCAAATGGAGCAAATGCAAATTGCTGAAAATAAATTTCACTTTGCGCCATTTAAAATCACGCCAATAGAAACTAAAAAAGGAAAGAAAAAAAAACACTGCTGACGCCATTTCAAATGGAGCCAAGAAGAGGCAATTTTTTTCATCAATTTGCATTGGCTTCATTTGAAATGGAGCCCATGTAAAAATTAAAAAATATATATACACAAACGGTATTTGAAATGTCGTCTATACAGTTTTGGCTAACGTGGCGTTGAGGTGACTAAAAATGGCCTATATTCGTAATTAGTTTTAGAAGTGACCTATTTGCGTAATAAGTTAGCAAAAGTGGCTCAAATTGGAAAAAAAAAAATCCAATTTTCATTTACTTTTCAATGTATATACAACGTAACTAGCAAGCTTAACTTTAACCTTTCATTGTACCAAAGTATCTCGTCATTGTTGATGAGAATTGTCCCTTGCTTTTTCAAGGGGAAATATATTAGTATAACCATAAAGCCAACATATGCATCACAACCTATCACTGGGCCCACGTTGCAAAATACACGCCAAGATCTATTATGTGCATTGAAATATCTCTCCATTGTCTGACTTATAATTTGCTCCACCACTAGTTTATTTCGTAAAATAATTAAACATTATCCATCATTTCTTTAATTGCGAAAAACCTTCACTCATTTACAACATTGATTAATTAATGAAATTTCAGCATAATGACTGCCAACACTGAAGAAAACTCCCCACACATTCGCCTGATGTGCAGTTTCAGTGGGCGAATAATTCCCCGGCCTCATGACAATCAACTCAGATACGTAGGTGGGGATACACGTATGGTCACCTTGCATCGTAATTCTACCTATTCCACTCTTGTTTCCAAGCTATCAAAATTTACTTCCATCGCCGATGTTGCCATCAAATACCAACTTCCTAATGAAGATCTTGATGCTTTAATTTCGGTTACATCGGACGAAGATGTTGAGAATATGATTGAAGAGTATGATCGTCTCCTTGCAGATGGTAATCTTCTGAAATTTCCCAACCATATCATCTTTATGATCTTAACCATGCAATTTTTTCCTGGTTTGCAAGGATATATTATTTTCATGGAGTTTCCTCTAAATAACGAGAAACACTTGTCAAGGCCTCTTTTGATATCAGCAAGAAGTGTTAGAGATGTAGTCAAAATATTTGGATCATATTGGATAGACATCTTATGATTACCTATTTTGTGAAAATAAACTAAAAATCATATGATAGGGATTGATGTTTTTTCAGAGAATCAATGTTGAGTTTATAAACTCTGAAATGATCATGTATTTTATCTTGCTTTGAATGACAGGTAATACTCCAAGTACCACTAGAACCCCAAGATTGCGAATGTTCCTTTTCAACTCAGAGAATGATGGTAACAACAGCAGCAGCGGTGGATTTGGTTCCATTCTGAGTGGAACTGCATCAAAACACGAAAGCTGGTTCCTAGATGCACTGAATGGGCGCCCGCTCGAAAGAGGTCGATCTGAAGCCTCTTCCATTGTATCAGAGGTACCGGACTATTTATCTGGCCTAGACACAAACTACGATGAACATGGGAAGCTCAAAAGCAACTTATCACCCTCTGATATTGGATCACCACATTATGGATCCACATCCTCAACGGTCTCTGTACCCGTTGAGACCAGACCATCTGAGTCAGAAGTGAACCCTAGCCCGACTTCCAACCTGAACCCGATTTGGCAATATGTGAACGAACAGGCACCCGTTTATTATGTGCCAGGTCCAGGTCCGGTTCAAATGCCAATGCAATATGCACAACCTCAAATGCATGCCGGGTACAGGCCCGTATACGTTGGTGGGCACTATGATTATGTCATGGGGCCCAATATGATGGGACGTGCTATGGTAGCACCAGAGGCAAATGGTATTCCGGGTAATATTCAGATGTACCAGCCTGTTATGGGTGAGCCACCTGCTAACAAGGGTGCTCAATGATATATATTGATGTGGCGAATAAGAATATTATTGATTTCTATCAATGTTCTTGTTGTATATCGTGTGGGAAGGTGTGATGTGTGGTTGATTGCAATTTATGTATTTCATATTATTACGTGTCCTGAAATTCAAAACTTTAAATGAGTTTGAATAATAAAAGTCCATTGTTTGTCGAAGTAATAAGTCATCACAGAATTTATTAGTTCGTTTTTTTTTTCATGTGTATTTCATATCTATTCTATTACACACACACAAACGAGAATATAAGACCGTTAGTATGATCTCTTCTAGCCCAATCTTAGATCATATACCCATATCTACTTAGTTTGAGCAAATTTTTTATCATTACATCTTCCAGTTTATTTTGACAATCAATATTATCATTGTTTACCTATTTTGGAAATTCAAAGGTCATATTTTTCCTTCAGTTATTTGTATTAATTTACTACTACTATTTCTCATCAATTTTTTAATCAAATTAATTTTATTTTCTCACATCCTTACTTCAATGGCTTTTCTACATCTTCTCCTTGCTCTAACCATCTTTTACGCTCCGTAACTTTCTAAATCTCTTTGTTTCTTCAAAAAATGAAATTAATCTCACAATTGTTTAATATGGCTTCTTCGCTATGTTATGCATTAGAATCTCAAATTTTCAAAAGTAAAATCTACGCGCATTCCATTCGATCTGTCATCCTTGAAGCTATATTTTACACTAATTTCTCAACTAAATATTTTTCTCCATCAAAATTGGATTTCACCGTAGATTTTAACCTATGATTCTCGATTTCATTTATTTTATGGGTTTGCTAATATTGTTATGTAAATATCTCCATTATCATCTAAATTCAACATTTCTATTCTCATTTCATATTGAGGTACAATATTAGAGTGGTGCTTTAGGTTTGTGAAATTGTAGTATTAGTAAATTTTTAATTGGCTAGGTTTTGTTAATTAATTTTTCTTGGTTATGTTAACCCTGAGTTGATCATAGGATTTGATTTACTATATATTTATCATTATGAAAAATGGTTCGCTAAAATTTGTATATTGACAATGAACAACAAAATATAATCCTAATGGTGGGAAGAAGATTTGTGAAGCACAATTGTCTGTGCTTAAAATATGAAATTAGAAAAGCCGTTATATATATATTCTTCGAACAGAACAATAAATAAAATGTTAAAATATATTTGATTTAAGTTATTCAACGATTTCAATTTGGCGATTGAATCAAAATATAGTTATACGAAGATTCATACATACATACATACACATTTTTGGTTCTTTTATCATTCAATCTCAATTGAAATGTTGATCTCTCCTTAGTTCAAGTGATATTTTTACACTTAGACCCTTAATTCTTTTCCTTCTCAGCTTTCCCTATTCTAAAATAGACTTTCTAATTAACGTTTGAGTATTTCCATACTAAATCTCTTCCATCCATTATTCTATCGGTTTATCTATTATATTTATTATATTTGTCTATTATACATAAAAGAGTATATTTCTATTTATATTCTTGCTTCTTTTTCATTTTTATTCACACTCATTTTTTCTCTCCTTAATCTGAGCAATAAATTTTTTACTTGCCTCTAATATAATTATTCACAACTTAAAACTCCAGATTAAATTTCATTGTAAGGTAATAAAACTACAATAAAATCTTATCAATTGGTTGTAAACTAACTTTAAATACGAAGGACCATATCAATGAAACCAATAAATGAATTGATTACAAGGAATCAATTGCTACTAATTCAGTTGAATTTGAATTTAATTTAGTTGGAATGTTAACTACAATAAATTGTCTTTAATTTAAGTGTATCTGATTGTATATCTATACTATATTATTATTAGTGAGTTGAATTTCAAGCTCACACAACCCCCCTTGAAATTTGGCAACTGAACAGTCGCATTTTTAATTTCTTTATATTCCAAACTTTAAAATGTGATAACTTTTTCTACATTGATTGGATTTAAGAATCGTTTTCACTATTAAATCTCAAATCTAATTTGCTTTCCAATGATATCCATCGTTGATAGCTAAAAATAAATTTTTTAAAATCATAATTTTATATAGCAGCTTTAATTGCACAATTATTTTGTGTCACCGCTGTGTACCGCGTTTCTGTAACGGCATTATTATGATGATCATAAATATTACATAGTAGTTTTACCTAGATTATTATAATGTATTTATTATCTTTTAACATATTTGAAAGGAATATTTTTTTTAATTATACAATTATGGTTGCCTTTGAATATTGTAACTACATTATGTAATAATCTTGATTGTGTTTGATAGTATTCAAACTTAGTGCAGTTATAATTTAACCCCATCAAAAATGGTGTAATAATTTATAGGCATTTTTTGAATTAATTTAACTACGTTAGCATTTTTTTATTGCATTTACTATTGATGATTTTGACTATATTTGATAATTTTATTCAATTTAAAACAGTTATAAATTAATGAAGTTAAGAAAATGCAATTATAATTTACCAGCAAGTTTTGGGTAAATTTAACTATATTTGAAGATTTTTAACCACATTTATGTGATGAAGTAATAAATTTGGCTACATTTCAGGAATTTATTCAATCTTAATATAATTAAAATTTAACTACATTAATAAAATGCAGTTATAATTTAATGACAATTTTGAATTATGCATGGTAGAATTTGAATACTTCAGCTATATTTATGTGATGCAGTAATAATTTTGGTTGTACACGATGATTTATTCGAGCTTACTGTAGTTAAAATTTAAATGCATTAAGCAAAAGCGATTATTATTTTGCAGTATTTTTGAAATTAAGAAATTATTATTTTTTGAATATTTTAACTGGATTTGTGTGATGCAATACTAATTTAGCTGTAGTAATAATTTTGTTTGATGTTAACGATAGTTATTTAACCGCATTATGAAAATATAATTGAAAAATGAATTTTGATTTTTGATAGCTTGAGATGATTAAATAACGACTTCACATAATTAATGCTTGATTCAACCGTGCAGCTCAGCGTTTAATACATTGCTTCCAGGTTTGATGACATAATTTGGCTAAGTTTACTCAATTTCGTTTACAATTACGATGATCAATAATACAATAAGCATATAAGTTGTTGTATTCGGGCTTAAGGTAGATGCACAGTTTAAGTGTTGGGTCAAAACATGTGTTGTAGTGAGAATAATGTTGATAACCACCTAAAAGAGTTTATTTTTTATTTTTTGCAGTAAATTCTAAAATCACTTGCACCACCACCGTCGGAAAACTTCTAGAAAACAATTGATGAATGTATCTTTGTATAAATGATTATGTAGTCATAGTTTAATTATTAGATATAGTTAATAGGTCAGACGAGCAGTGAGAGAATTTAGTAATAATACTGCATCAATGACACTTTTGCCTTTTTTGGCTGCAGGTACAAATACCTTCAATGGTTAAAATAATTGATTGATGTAATGCATCTATTAAGGCCAAGAAAACACCACCTATTTGCGCTCAAGCCAATATCATACACGCGTTGCTAGCAGTTATTTCTGAGGCTAAAAAATGAATGGACTTCTCACAATTGTTCTCTTCTGTATGTTTTGGATATTTTCAAATATTGGTTACTACGACTAGCTGTATGCCGTGTTTTGTATCCTGCATCGACATAGATCAGATTCGGTGAACAATAGTAATTTATATTGGAACCCATGTTATTTTCTTATTGCATCATCATTTCTATTTCAATTGAATCTTCTGTTTTACTACTTTTCCCCTATACTACATCTGTTGCTTTTTTCTTTTTTCTTTTTTCTTTTGCTCCCTTTTTTCAGCTGTTGACAAATACTTTTCCTGACTGTTTACAAATTTCATCCTATTACTATATTTCTCCCCATTGCAAAAAACTTTTGTTACTCTTATTTAATTGAATCGAACTGCACTGTGTCTTTGTGTCTGCAGTTCACAGTGAATACTTCAACTATATCTATGCACATTGAAGTAGCTGTGTAATTGTAAAAGCAACAACATTGGCGTTATATGCCACAGTGAATATATCTATGCATTAGCGGATAAATTTTTAACACATTATCCTCTAAATAGTCTGTGAACTTTAACATATTCACTGTAATTGTTTTGTTCGATTTTAATTGTGATTATCATAACCAAATATATCTATGTATTCTTTATCCTACCAAATTGTTATTCATGATGTAACACTATCGTTCAACAATGTATTTTCATTACCACCGTATTAAATTTCTTATACATTTGGATATGACCTATGCAACAACAATATTTTTTCAACATCCATGTGCAAAGCACAGGTTCGCACTAGTAAGTCTAAATATCCCACCTTTCATATCCTGATTCTCTTTCAACCTAAAATCATAAACTCAGTTCTTATTCATTTGAATAAACATTTCACAATTATCGCCTCCATTCATTTGTCACTTTCCATCTCCGTTAAAATTCAAATTTCAAATGTTTATTTCAACTCTTCATCTTTCTCCATATAATTTATTCATTTGATTAGGGTAAATAAATACCTTATCAAAATTTTATTTTCCAATGTATCTCTATTATCATTCCCATCAACTACAAGGTAATTTGTTTTAAATGATCTCTTATCAATTCAAAGATAGAATTATAACTTTTTCGGCAGGGACTTTTCTTCCATCATCTTTCAATTCTGGGGAGTTAGCAGTCATTCCTTGTTAAATTTATTCCACGATTTCAGTTTGGTAATTGAATAAAAATATAATTATACAATGATTCATAAAATTCAAACCCTCACATTTTTGCCTCTTTTGTCGTCCATTCTCAATTGAAATGTTAATATCTCCTCACTTCAAGTGATAATTTTATACTTAGACCCTTACTTCTTTTCAAAATAGACCCTGCAATTAATGTTTTAACGTTCCCGTACTCATACTAAATCTCTTCCACCTATTATTCTATCTGTTTATCTATTATATCTACTCTATCTATCTACTATACATAAAAGAGAATATATGATTATTTGTATTCTTCCTTCTCATTCATTCACATCCACGCTCATTCTCTCTCATTAATTTGAGTGATAACTTTTTTACTTAACTTGAATATAATCATTTACCATTTCAAACTCCAAATTAAATTTCATTATATGATGATAACCATAACCACAGGCTACAATAAAATCTTATCAATTGATAGTAAACTAACTTTAAATATGAAGGATCATATCAACGAAATCGATAAAAGAAAATGTTTAGAAGGAACCAGTTACGACTAATACATTTAAATTTGAATTTAATTGAGTTGGAGTATTAACTACAATAAATTATCTTTAATTTAAGTCTGTTCGATTGTATAAAAATTTGAGCATCCGACCTTTCATATCCTGATTCTTAATCATCCTACATCATATCTCAATTCATATTCATTTAAATAAACTTATTACAATTATCACTTTCCTTCTCCATTAAAATTCAAATTTCGACTATTCATCTTTATCCATTTAATTTATCCATATAATTTCATTAAGGTAAATAAATTTCTTATCATATTTTTATTTTTTATTGCATCTCTTTACTATCATTTCCATCAATTAAAATGTAATTTTTTATTTAGAATGATCTCTTATCAATTCAAAGATAGAATGATAATAAAAGCTTATACTATATCACTTTAGTTTAAGGTATTGGTCATTTTTTTTCTATTGTTAGTTTAGTTATTTGATTTTAATTAGATATTTACTCTTTTCCATACTCATCATTTATATCTTTAATTTATTTATGGCATACATTCGTCTATTTTGGAATGAATCCACTACTGTCTAAATTTGCAAAATCTTGTTTTTATTGATTTTTGGTTCGCTTCATTTTTTAAACATTTGAAAAATATTTTGATTTACTAGAATTTCAAAGCCTTTAGTTCATCTATTTATTACATGTTATTACGGTGATCATACATACATTTAATTCTGTGCTATTTAAGGTTGTTTACTAATTTTGATTAATTTCACTATTATCATGAATTTATTTTTAATTAGAAAACTATAATTTGGTGGTGTTGTATATAGGATGATAGTTTTAAAAGGAATGAAAGTTCGATTATTGTTTCTATAAGTATAATTTCTACAGCTATCTTCTTCATCTGTTACTTTTGTCGCTTTTCATTTTCATTAAATTCAAATTTCAACTGTTTATTTCAACTTTTTATTTTCATCTATATAATTTATTCATTAATTGAGATAAATAAATCTCTCGCATCTTTTTATTTCATTGCATCTTCATTATCATTCTCATCAATTCAAAGGTAATTTTTTTAAAACTCTCTTATCATTCTCTTCTTAACAATAAAAAAGAATGATAAAAAACGATGAAAACTCCTACCATATCACTTTAGTTCAAGGTATTAGTCGTTTTTCTCCTTTTGTAAGCCTACTATTTGATTTATAATTATATATTTACTCTTATCCATTCCCATTATTTTCTATCTATTATTTGTTTCTCTCACTTTCATCTTTATTAAAATGTATCCACCAACGTTTGGATTCAAAAAATCTTTTTACGATTTTAGTTTTATTTCATTTTTTGAACCATTTGAAAATTATTGTGATTTACTGGGATTTCTGAGCTTTTAGTACTATTTATTACTGTTTATTACAGAGAGTGATGCATGCATTTTTTTTATATCAGCGAAGGTTGATTACTAATTTTGATTAATTTTACCATTATCATTAACTTTTTACTAACTAAAAATCTATAATTCGATGTTTTATATACAGAAGATAGTGGTAATAAGAACGAAAGTTCGTTATCTTTTTAACGGTGTAACAAAAATCTCTATTGCTTCCATATGTAGTTTTGCATTTTTATGTTAGTCAATATTTATATTAAAATACTCATCATTAAGAGTGTAATGTTGATTTTCATAAAGTCTACAACCAATCCATGCGTAAGTATACGAAATCACATTTATTTTAACTGATGAACTTTTATTATTTTTTGCAAAACAAATCTGATTTTTGTTGCTTCTGAAGTAAAATATGTAAAACCAAAATCTCAATCATTTGCAGATTATTTTATGCAAAATATTATGGAAAGAAATGAAAGAAAATTATGAAAAAGAAAACAAAAAATTGATTTATATGATTGGAGAATCAAATTATAGAGGGAAACGTTAATTATTTGTTAGAAGATAAAATTGAAATAAAAACTTTCATAAGAAATAGTAACAAAATTTAATTAAAAATAATTGCCAAGAATAATAAAGAAAATAGTAATCCGTTTAAAATTTAGAGTTAAGGAACAATCATTATGTCATGAATAAATTTCAAAATTTTAAATATAAATATAACATTCAATATTAAACCTTTTATATCTTGATTCCTAATTCAATTTGAAGTTTTAAACTCAACTCTTAATCATTTGAAGAAACATTTTCCCATTATTCCTTTTACCTATTCCTTATTAACCTTTAGTCCCGATTAAAATTTAAACTCCAATTGTTAATTTCATTTCTTATTTAATTTTCCATCACGCCTTCATTATCATCCTCTTAGTTCAAAGGAAACATAAATTTTTTATAAAAAAAGTCCCTTATCATTCTCTAATTAATAATGGAAAAACTATTAAAAAGAGATGATTTCTTTTACTCTTTTACTTCAGTCTAAGATATTGGTCATTTTCCCTTTTTCAGTTCATTTATCCCAGTTATAACTGGATAATTTCTCTTATCCATATTCATCATTTTTACCTTTTATTTGGGTGTCTCATTTTCATCCTTATTAGAACGACTCCACCAATGGTTGGATTTGCAAAATCTTCTAATGATTTTAGATTCTTTTTTTTTAAAACGATCTGAAAATTATTGTGATCTAATGAGGTTTTTGAGTTTTTATACTACAGAGAACAATGCGTGCATTTGATTATATGTTGGCAAACATTGATTATTGATTTTTATTAATTTTTATATTATTATAAACTTATTTCTAATTAAAAAATTGCAATTCATGTTACATTAATAGGTTGATAGCGCTAATAAGAGTAAAAATTGCTATTGCTTATATGGATAACCAGGTTTTTATTGCTTTCATCTATAATTTTGTATATTTCCGTATTTATTTGAATTAGAATATTCTTGATTAAGAGAACCATGCTTATTTTCATTATGTGTTCAACCGATCCTTTCATAAGTACATATTTTTTTATATATAAAACCACACTTTGATTGATTGAATTTAATAACTCTTATTGTTCTATTTTTGTTGCTTCTCAAAAAAACATGCTAAGTATAATTGCTATATAGTTTGTTTAAAGCACATAACAAAAATAGAGATTGCATGCAAAACATTATGGAAAGAAATGAATTGGAAAATCATGGACAAAAGAAAATTGATTTGTATGCTCAATGAAGTAAATTATAGAGTGAACAAATAAATATTTGAAATGAATTGAATACAAACTTCCGCAGGAAATTAGTAAAAAAAACCCACAAGAACAACTGCTAAGAACAAAAAAAAGTAGTTCAGAGTTTCAAAATCAAAGTTAAGGAACAATAATTGTGGCATTTATATTATGTAGGTGGATCATTTTAAGTTGGTAGGTTGTCTATGCTTAAAATTTTAAGTGACTTGAATTTTTTTTCCTATCTCTTTTAAGTGTTATGATAAATACATTTGGTTGTTTGCATATAATTATCTTAATAATTGTTAATTTTTTTAATTTATTGAAAATGTTAACACTCGATTTCAACCGTTAAAATCACTTTATGAGATAAAGATGATTAAATATGACCTTAAATTGAAATAACAATAGCAATAATTGGAATTTATACATAGCATTTTGTATGGTTTCCATATGACTTACATAGTATTGAATACTAAAGGTCGCCTCCATATTCTTTATTTCCTTATTCTTCATTTCAATGTTCAACAACATAATTAGCATAAATCCAACATGCTTATTTTGCTCCTTATACACTATTTCACTGTTTAGATACCACAATTGACTAAATTATTTTAACATTCATTTAGGATTCATATAGTTTTAATAATCTATGTTTGTTTCAATTAATCAAACTTTTATATATTTTGTTTTTTCGTACAGTGTTATTCTTCTTTATTAGAAATGTTTAAGTTTGTTGTTCAATGGTTTAATTTTATATGTACTAATATAATTACAAGTTATTTAGTATTGATGTGTAAGAAAAAATTAAAGATTGTAATTATCAAGTTATCTAATCATATTCCATCATTTATGATGGTTATTTTCAAGAAATATACCACGATTAAACTTTTGGAATATCTACACATGAAAGGATTGATTGATTTAGAGGGTGGTAGAGTTAACAAATCCTAAATTTGACATGGATACTTATCCTACTCACAGAAAATAGCCCTTGATGTTTCGACTAATATTTTTGCAATAATATACATAAAGTATGTTAAAAACATTTATTTCCTTCTATTTTTATAAATATATTTTTAGTTGTTTCTTCATGGAAAATAGTTAAATACAATGACAACTTAATATTTTTATTCCTTTTTATAATATTATACCTAAAATCGTCATTTGAACATCATACACACACACACAAATTCAATTCTTTTGTTAAATTTATCATTTATACACACACACAAATTCAGTTCCAAATCTTTTATGACTCCGTGTGTGAAGGATAGACTCGCACTAATAGTATTGTAGAGGGAAATGACATGCACTGTATTAAGAATAATCTTTCTAGCTAATTTCCCAGCAAGTTCTCTTTGAAAACTAATTAAATTGTTGAAAATGCAAACTTCATAGGAGTAGAATAGGAATCAAGTCAAAGAAAAGAAGATTGTTCATCAAGCCTACGGGCTAATATTGGATTGAAGTAAATTTGGAATCCACTGAGTTGAAGTATATTTCTTTCTGAACATTGATTTATCTAATTTAAATATGTAAAAATTTCTTCTAAGTTTTACTGTTCACAAACAAAATTAGTTGATGGTGTGGTTAGTTAGATATTATGTGAGAACAGGGGTTTACAAATAAATTATTTTGGATTGGGAAAGCAGATTTTCCCACCAGCCTTGTAGATCACTTAATGTATTTGTTTAATGACACGGTGAAGACTTCCATGAAGCTACACTTTAGGTACCGTTCGTAGGTTTTTTCGGCCCGTTACCATTCGTCATGTGTTGGACGCGTCCAATGCGCCAACGGTCCTTTTCCCCATTATAGCCCATTAGAGCCATTAGGGGGAAAAGATACGTTGACATCAGACACGTAGATCCATTCCCCCGAAACAGCTACTACTTCTTCCTTCTCCTCCCACCTTCTATATATACCCTCATTCATCATGTCTAACTCTACAACTTCAATCCGAAAAATCAACAATTTTTATCTGTTAACCCGAATATCTATTCAGGTATATTTTTTTACATTTTTGTATATATTTTTTTGTATCTATGGTATATATATTTTTGGAAATTTTTGCATTATTTTGTTATTTTAAAATGTAGCTGTGACGCCCCACCTCTATACTCACACTAGCCAAGGACACTACGGGGTAATGCCGTCGACTAGCACGAAGAATAAGGCTGTTGAGGAGTGACCATCTGTGTAATCGCTTTGTGCGAGTACCGTTATGTCAGATAATATGACTTGCATTTCATTTCAAGAGGAAATCCGACATATCAAATACAAACTCAAAGCTACTACACAGTGGCTATGTGAGCTTCGGAAACAAATATAGAAATAAGTATAACACAAATCAGTCACAGATATTCATATCACAAAGGCGGAAACAGATATGAATATAACACATAAAAGTGTACATCAAAATAGTGGTCATACAAGATCCACAACATCACAAAAGAATAGGTACAAGTGCTAGCAAAAGAATATGTATACATCAAGGAGTCTCTATCTCAAATGTATAAAAGCAAAAACTACTAAGCTAAAGTAGTTAGCCAAAAGTCAGAAGCTAGCCCCTGCTAAGAAGTCAAGTGGAAGCACCTGTAACACCTCGGTCTGACCCGAGTATTATTTAAGAAGAAAAATAATAAACGGATCAGTCTAGCTATAAATATCATATAAGATGAGAAAGGATAAGAGATACCACAAAAATGTATGATAACAATAATGCCATACTGTGACAAGTATACATTCGATAACAATAAAAATCATACAATATCTCAAATCTCGTCAAATATCCAAAAAGAATATCACATTCTTTAGTTTATTCATCAAACCCCAAATATTGACAAAACATATCAATGCCAATCGCAAAAATTGGTGAAACACAAATTCCAGAAATCAACAATTAGAAATCCAAAAAACACAAAGGGGGAGGCCTATCACAAACGGGAGCATGAAAACTCACCAACACATGAATCACAAACGGGTCGCTATCCCATGGTCGCTAACCATAGAGCCGGTAAAACGGCGTAGTACAATAACAGTACGCCCGAGGAACCTGAAACTCAAATGAGTCAGAACAACGACGTAGTACAATAACGGTATGCCCGATGAACCTGAAATTCAAATAATTCGGAACAACGATGTAGTACAATAACGATACACCCGATGAACCGAACTCCATAAAGCCCATAGGTCGCTAGCCTATAAAAATGAGACGAAGCTCCACAAAACGGAGTACAGCCCCCCACGCGGACAAAGAGACACTGCACATCGCAAGTCTAAATCACAAAATGATCATCATAGATCAATAAGAAGTGTAAATTACACTAAGCTAGTAAATAAATGAGTTTAGCTTCATGTCCCATAACCACTGGCTTAACTTAAATGTTTACGAACAAATTGTAGATTTCCACTCGAACATTGTCACGAGATTTCAATCGAACAAGTCTAAGAATTAACCGACGAAGTAAACGCAAGCATTTCATACCACTTGTTTTGTTAAGTCGTTTAATTGGATTTCTTATACAAATGAGTTAAAGGTTTATGTATACTAATAGATTGGAAACCGGATTTAAAAACGAGCTTTGTACTAAAAGTAACGTTGAAATCATTTTTGTGAAAGAGTTTGAGTATTTACTACTAGTATAGAAACTTTGTAGTTTAAAGTGACAAATCACAGAAATGATTGTAAAAACAATCAATCACCAAAAATTCACATTCGATGACATGAATCAAAACCATAGAAATTGATATCAAATCCATCAAATGGATACTCCAAAAATCCAGAAAAGAAGTCATCAAAGTCAATAAAAGTGATAACAACTAATCGGATCAATCCAAAAATCGATAAAACGAAAATCCACATAGAAATAGGCAATTTCCCTGAATTTAACTGTGTCAGACGTCTGGTGGTTTCCCCGGACGTCTGAGCTGAAGGTCTGGAATTTTCTTCCAGATCGCCCAGACGTCTTGGGAACAAACTCAGACGTTTGAGCTGAAAGACTGGAATTTTTATTCCGTAGCTTCAAACGTCTGAGCTTATTACCAGACGTCTGAGCTGAAGCTCAGGGAATTTTTAGCCTAGGCCATTGATGGCCAAATCATATCGAAAACGATGGAACGAGCGACAATGGCTAGGGATTTATGCCAAGCGACAACCCAGCCCTATAGACTCATCAATACACTCCGAACAACATGTCCAAACATCCATATAAGGATTTTCATAGATTTTGACTTCAAAATACCAAAAATTGGAAAATTCGCCAAACCAATTCAATTCAAAAGCAAATGGACATGAATTAGATGTTAGGAATTCATACCTAACAACTATCAAAGGTATAGACATAGATGTGAGTTCAAGAACTCACCTTTAAACCTAAAAACAATGAATGAGAAGCTTTAAAACAAGGCAAGATAAATCTCTCCTCCACTTAACTTCAAGAACCCTCAATCTATGATCAAATGCAAGTATTACCTAGTTGAATTAGGTTATAGGATTTTATGAAAATTGGAGAGAGATTGAGGTGGAGATGAAGAAGAGGATGCTTACCTAAGCTTCTCTTTGATTTTGGAGCTTGAATCTTGAATTTCCTAGTAATCTAGGGTTTAGGAATTTTAATTTCCCTTTCTTTCCCCCATTTTCCTTTAGCTTGAGTGTTAGGATATAATAGAATGAATGAATAGGAGTTGGAGGAAGAGTTAGGGTATTAGATGAGTTGGTGGGCTGAAACCCAAACCCAAAGCCCAATAGAAAAATAGCAAAATTCTACTCAACTCCAAACATATCGATGTTTATACTCAAAAAGGTCGCAAACGCCATTTTGGACTCAATGGAAGTAGTCTCGAGTCCGGATTCGACCGTTTACAAAAAGTCACGTTTTGGACTTTTAAATCCAACTAACTATGCTATATTTAAATAAATCATTTAAATATATTATTGTAAAAATATTGTAAAAATATGCGGGTTGTTACAGTTGCAGTCAATCCGAAAGAGCCCATACAATTAGATGTTCGACGCTACTCAAATTCTACTGAAATAGGCTATAGAAACATATGTTGCCTGTGATAGTAGTAAAAAAGGAGTGCACAAAGATATAGTGGAGAAGTTCAACCGAGCTATAGAAAACATTCCGTACATTAGACCGATAGACGAAATCAAAGTCCGACATAAATACCATAGCCTTAGAAGAGAATGGGTTAAATGTGAAAGTTTGTACAACAAAACTGGTTTTGGCTGGAATATTCAAAGATAAACTGTTACAGGAAACTAGGAATGATGGAATGATCGTGTGAAGATATTTTACACATGTGTTTTAGTTTTTTAAAGTTTGTTTTAATTATTTTTTGGTGTTACTCTATAACGACCCGTAAATTTTAACTGTTTTAATAACGTAATTAATTAAAAAAAATTGGAATTTTAAAAATAAAATTTTGAAATAAAATTTAATATTTGGAATGCGTCTAGTTAAACATAGCAAATGGTAAATTTTCATCCGAAAATATGAAAGTTTATTTCGTGTGTAATTTTATTTCAATTTAATCAGTTAGTAATTGATGAAAATAAAATGTTTTCGAAACCAAAATATTTTTACATAGAAAAATTCTAAACCATCTTCTGACCGAGACGTCATTTTTCATTTTTTAAAATTCGGACATTTTTAGCTCCGTCGATCTTATTCTTCTGCGTTTTTACTACATTTTCCGCTAGTAGAAATTTCGAATTTTTATAATTCAATCATACCGCTAATATCCATATACCGTTCTGATCGTCTAGTCGCGCTGATCTCTACGGTATGTTCGTTTCTGTGTTTTGAAACCCGGTTCCGAGCGGAATCCATGAAACAGATAACTGTATCGGTATTCAAATCTTTACCTTTTGGCCTTCTGTGACCATTTATATTCACTAGATGATTCCAATGGTCACTGCATTCAATATTTTTCAGAAATTATTATTTGTGACCTTTCGATTCTTAAGTTTCCAATAGCCTAAAATGAGATAACATTTGTTTCAAAGCAGAGTGACAACACATCACTCTCTTCATCTCCTATTTTTCTTCTGGTAGATGCATTTTTCCACTTCTCTTCCTTTCATATTCCGATCTCCGCATATTATGAAAAAAAAATCCAAAGGAAAAATTGCATCCAGATCTACTCCTCAAACTCTCATCACTACAACTCAACGCGATTTTTCCTCCACTCCCCTGCGTGCAACAATGACGGCCTCACTCCCTCACAATTACGGAGCACAGTAGCCTTGATCCAAGCCATCAAGGTATTGTCTGGGTTTTGTTGCAGAACATCATTGCATATATTGTTTATATATGTTTGTATATTTTAAATTTATGTAAGTTACGTCAGTTCTATATATAAAATGTATATATGTATGTTTATAGCTTTGCATGTATATTTTGAAAGCATGCATATGCCGTAGGAAGTCTGCATATTTTAGCGAGTACATACGTTTCTTTTGCATATATACGGTCTGCATCTGTCTACATTTTTTGTTATCTTCATGATCTGGGCTTATATATACAAGATATATGTGTTATTATATTATATTTCACTGTGTATATTTTGCCTATATACGGTTTTAAGTGTTGTATTAATAAAGGTGCTTTATGTTCATTTACAATTTATAGTAAAGGTGAGTTCACTTCTCTGTTCCTATCCAAGTAGCAGGCTATACTTGTCATTTTATATATAGTATATATGTTGTACGTATATATGTTACATGCATAGTAATTCATTTGGTTCAAAGTCGTTTTATACTTATGTATTTAAGATTTTGATTTGGAATGGCTTTAAGAATAATATGTATGAAATATTGCCTGAAGCCTATTTTAGTTTTTAACAAAATTTACTTTGGCGTGCCTGTTATATGATATGTACTGTACGTTATTGAAGTATAATAAAGTAATATGTATATATTTTAAATATATGTTTAATTTAATAAAGTGACCTTGGGATATATAAAGATTTATGTTGTTATATGTATGTATAAATATAATATTGAGATTTCTGTTTATATATTTCTACGTTTCAATAAAAAAAATTATTATATAAGTTTTCTTGTATATGTTACTAGACGTTGATAACGGTATGTTAGTTACATACATAGGTTGAATTTTTTTTATATTTGTTACAGTACATATATATATTGGTCTCTAGGTATATTTTAGTTGCAATTTATATAATACGTTTAAATATATACATTTGGTATATGACCTGGTTGTCTATCTTAAACTGAATGAGTATATTTTATATACAGTCAGTTTATATATATAAATTTTATTTAGTCTGATGTTTGTTTTTACAGAGGGTTAGTCTGCATGTTTTAATATATACTGATATGAGTTATTTTAATTTTATTATATATATTTTAAAAATATGGAGTGTTGTCTTATATTATATATTTATAATTTAAAAACCATATTGTATGATTTATTTTATAAGCTTTATAAACTCGTTATATGTTAACATATATGTTATGTTGGTTACAGTATGATGTTATATATTGTCATTATATATAATTATTTATTTCAAATTTTATTATGAAGATATGTTTGTTTGTTTTTTTTATGTTATACCTGTATCAATTCACTTAGATAATCGATCTTCATCGATCTAGTTCTGACTTGATTTCGTCAACTCCGATTTTATCAGCTTTGTTCGTCGAAATTCATGCCAATCCTGCTTTGCTATGAAATTCGTAGCTTGTACTATTGTCAAACTTCTCTAGCCTCGAAAGGTGAGCAATCACTCACGATTAATGTTCTTTTATTTATTAAATTTAATTTCAATTGAAACGACAATTGAAATATGCTGCTGTTAGTTATTTACACTGTTATATATGTTATTACCTGTAGTAGTTCACCTATGACATCTGACACCATTATCTGTTATTTATACAATGATAATCCAGTTTGGTTGATAAATGATTGATTGTTTGATGTTGACATTGGACGTTAAATTGTTAATGTTGTATGTGATTAATAATTTGAAATTGACGTAGGATAGTTAGATTTGATATATGTGATAAATTTGATTTGATGACATTTGCATAATATGACCTCTTTAAATGTTTAAATAAATTGACACGTAGAAATAGTGTTAACCATACCTTGAACCATTTATATGTATGTTTATAAATTGATGTAGAATGAAATTGAATAATAGATATCAAATGAAGGACCATATAAACATTAATGTAATAATCTTTAATCTACATGAAATGATAGTGTAGATTCTAGAAATAATTATATTGATTTGCACAAACAACAATGTAAATTAATACGATTATTTCGGGATTATTTGAATTAATTATTGGATTGTTATTGATTGTTGTTATTGCTTGTTTATTCACTTTGACACCATCTCAGTTATCACACTGCAAGTTCCCTTTGTTATGCTTTGATTTTTGAATTGAAATGGAATCGGGTTGAAATGATAAATACCCAAATTAAACTTTGACCTAGGATAGAGAATTAAATAAAAATCGATTGGTCAATAATTTGATTTAAAAATAAATGAAGATTTTATTTGAATAAATAATATGGTTTTGAAATGAAGTTGGAACTTGAATTTTAATGAATGGAAATGTTAACATTTAATAATCTGAATCAAAAATATTAACATAGTAGATGTTGAATGAACGTTGTTTTAAAATTAATTATTTAATAATTAAATTTGGAATTATTAATAATTAAGTTTTGGAATTAGTTAATAATTAAGTTTTGAAATTATTTAATAATTAAATAAGATTGAATTCTTTATTAAGTAAAATTGAACTTCTTGAATAAGTGAAATTAAGTTTCTTTATTAATTGAGTTTTGAAATTGTAACTAAGTAAATTAATAAGTGAAATTGAATTTCTTTAACAAGAAATAAAAATGTGATTTATTGAAATTAATGTAAGACTTGTAATTTAAGAATTTGATTGACGAATCTAATTAATTTAATTTGTAAGTATTGATATAATGAAGTTGAACTTAAGTAATTGATTTTATGAATTGGGAATTAAATAGAAATTGTTTTGAATGATAAACTAACTTAACGAATATTGAATGAAATCGATTAATGAATTTAAATTGATTTGAATGTTAAATTTAATTAATATAAATTCAAAATGAAACTTATATACAAACTTGAATCAATATTTGAATTGTTTTAAATAAAAATTGAAATTGAATTATAAGATTTTGAAATGGTAATTTGGAAATTTTGAAACATAAATTATGGAAATTGATGTAGAAAGACAAATGAAATGTTGGTTTACAAATCCTAATTGAAAATGTAATTGATTTGGTTTTGACATATATAAACGACCAATCGGTGTAATAATCACGGAAGTTATTAAAGAGACCGGAATCGGTTAGGGACATACTCACTGTCTAAACCGAAAACCACTTTAATAACTATACGCGGAGTGTGATCCAGAATGAAGTGGTTGGAATGATGTACGTGATGACTGAAGAAAGAGAACGATAATGGATAGCCTTGACACTTGTGTCAAATTGGAAATGACTAAAACAGGAGCCGTGCCGGGCCAAATAGGGTCAGCTACCTCGAGCGAACACACTTCTTCGAAAACTACTCATTACTTGTTATCAATTGGTGCACCCTTGATTTTGGGAGTGTTGTTTCGCGGTGTTGCGATCGCTGCGGCGATGCGTTCTCACCAGTCAGGATCAGGCAAACGGTAGTTTCACTACCTTGGGTATTGCCTCATGTGCCTTGTCATACTTGTACCCCTATATACGCGACCACTACGATTTGTTTTGTGTTATACCTATGGAGTACTCCCTGATATCCCACTAGTTTACGGTGGAGTTTACAGTATTGTATAGACTATAACGCTTATAAAAAATGTGTTAAGGGGGATAATGGTAACGCCTTAACACTATCTTGATACTTTATATTACTAATAGGCATTATCTACTTATCGTACACTACTACATAGTAGATAGTTTAACGGATCCTTAAAGGATGGTTATTCCAAACATCCTTTGAGTTACTTGTATTTCAGTTGCTATTTCACTTGAGTTGGATTTATTGATATAAGAATGTTAATCCTGGCTCGAGTGTTTTGTGTTTGCTTTACGCTCGTGTCAGACTGAGTGCACCAGTATTCGAGACTCACCTTTGGAGTTGGAGCTTCGCTTGGAGATCCAGCTATCTATCCAGCTTTCAGATATTCAGTTGATTCCAGTGATGTATTCTGATGTTGTATTTGACTATTGTATTCGAGACTTCTATTGTACCTTATTTTACTCTGGTATGTATATAGTAGCTTCATGAACTACTATCTTTTGTTTCCGCTGCATTTATTACTCTGTGTCTGTGATATGTGATTATTTTATTTATTGTATATGTTCAGTTTTGCCAAATTTAAATTAACAATTCGGTATTTTGAATTACTCAAGTCCGACATGTGCGGATGCGAATAGTCCAAAATAGCGGCTCGTTACAGTTGGTATCAGAGCTTTGGTAGCTCTAGGCAAAACTTAGCATATAGGGTAAATGTATTTACAGAATAACTTTCATTCGACTTGAATCTCTTCCTTTTGACTCGATTCCATTGAATTTTGGAACGTTCCCTGCGGTTCCAAAATCCATTCGTGTCCCTCACTATTCGTCTTCTAATTCCGGAGTATCTCATAACTCCACCTTGAATGATCTTTATAATGAGTTGTCGGTCCCGCCAATCTCAAATTGATTTTGTAAATGGGTGAAACTCCTTTACAATAGGCATTGATTTACCGGAGACTTCTATATCCTCGGTTTAAAATGCTATCTATCTCCTGCTATACCTGAATTCTATTTCTTGAGATCGAATGTAGATTTGCCTCGAAATTCTGCATCGATCTTATGCTTGAAGTCACGGTTGACCCGGTTAAGGTTGCCCGCGATTTATATAACTTATCAATCTTACTACTTTGTTATTTAATCATCATATCCTTGTTTCGAGCTTACCTTCGAATCAAAATTCTCTTTGATTTGAGTCCATCAAATTTGAAACCCTATCCTTATTTTGAAAATTCATTCCTGTATCGTCGAGCAAAGAAATGTATTTGTAAACTAATATATAAATGTTTTATATATTGTGTTGTTTGAGTTGTTGATGTTGATTTGGGTTTTCGATCGATTCGTCTGATCAACGCTATCGATAGGATTTCCAAAACACTTGAACAGAGAAAACCGACACAATATTATTTTCAAGTTTTTGTAAATGGAATAAATTTGTATGATTATATTATAAATATATATAAGTAAAATTTTCTGAAATTTAATAAGTTAATTAAATTGGTTGTTGAAATGATAATAATTGATTATCACTTATTGTTCTATAAATGAATTTTAAACATGAGTTATAAACTGATTTGAAATTTAAATGAATTTAAAATTTAGAATTTGAGAATTTAATTTCCAGTGATTTCAAGCTTTGGTTTTTAAATTTTTTTAAAAATGTATATTATTGAAGGTATTTTCAAATAGAAACCGTTTTCAAAGAATTTTTAAAATGTTGAAATCATTGCTCTTCTCTTTGTCGTTGGAAAATAATTTCGTTGATGGCGGCCGCATCATCGACATTCATTTTCGAGTTTCGAAGTGGAGAAACCATTCTGTAGCTTTGCTACGGTTTTGTTTGGAAAATATTTGATTTGAATTTCTTAAGTATGACATGATTTATATATATATATATATATATGGGTATATTTGTTTTAAATTTAATTTGATTTAATATATATAGTATATACATAATTATTTCTAAAGGGTTTGAAATTAAACGGAAATTTAATTCTTAAAAATCATGTTAAAAGATGTTTTCAATTATAAATAAAGCTAAATTTTGAATAAGTATTTAAACTTGAAATAATTGAATATGAAAATTTTATTTGTATAGTACTAAATTGCATTTCAATATAACTTACCTAAATTATTCAGAAGTTAAAATGTAAATGGATAATATACAATATAAAATGATTTTATAAATATAATTTGAGTGTTTGTAATAAATGTTATACACTTAGATTTTAATTATAAAAAAATGCTAATAAAGATGATAGAATAATAAGTTAATTGAATGAGATGAATATAATAAATTTTATTCTGGAAGAATTAATAAATTGAAATTAGATCAACTTATGGAAATACTTTGAATTTAAAATCAATTATTGAATATAAATTGAAATTTATATGGTTTAAGTTAATTTATATGGTTTAAATTAATTTATATTGTTTAAATATATGTAATAAGATATATTAAGTGGAATAAATTTAATAATAATTTGGAATAAAGAAGAATTAAATTTGTTGAATAAAATATGATTATAATAAATAATTTTTCAAATTTATGATTTTTTTGAAAATTGTTAATAGAGGATAATTGGATAAGAAGATAATGAATAAATGAGATAAATTAAATAAGTTTTGTTTTGAAGGAATTAATAAATTTGAAACTAAATAAATTGAATGAAATATCTTTAATTTAAAATTTTAATATTGAATATTAATTAATTTAAACTGAAATTTATATTGGTTGAATTAATTGTTTTATTTTGTTTTCAATCTATTTTCTTTCTGGTTGTTTTTATTCTTCTACCTCGTTCCTTTTCGGGGACGAAAAGTTTTGAGTGGGGGAGAGTGTAACGACCCGTAAATTTTAACTGTTTTAATAACGTAATTAATTAAAAAAAATTGGAATTTTAAAAATAAATTTTTGAAATAAAAATTAATATTTGGAATGCGTCTAGTTAAACCTAGCAAATGGTAAATTTTCATCCGAAAATATGAAAGTTTATTTCATGTGTAATTTTATTTCAATTTAATCAGTTAGTAATTGATGAAAATAAAATGTTTTCGAAACGTAAATATTTTTACATAGAAAAATTCTAAACCATCTTCTGACCGAGACGTCATTTTTCGTTTTTCAAAATTCGGACATTTAAAGCTCCGTCGATCTTATTCTTCTGCGTTTTTACTGCATTTTCCGCTAGTAGAAATTTCGAATTTTTATAATTCAATCGTACCGCTAATATCCATATACCGTTCTGATCGTCTCGTCGCGCTGATCTCTATGGTATGTTCGTTTCTGTGTTTTGAAGCCCGGTTCCGAGCGGAATCCGTGAAACAGATAACTGTATCGGTATTCAAATCTTTACCTTTTGGCCTTCTGTGACCATTTATATTCACTAGATGATTCCAATGGTCACTGCATTCAATATTTTTCGAAAATTATTATTTGTGACCGTTCGATTCTTAAGTTTCCAATAGCCTAAAATGAGATAACATTTGTTTCAAAGCAGAGTGCCAGCACATCACTCTCTTCATCTCCTATTTTTCTTCTGGTAGATGCATTTTTCCACTTCTCTTCCTTTCATATTTCGATCTCCGCCTATTATGAAAAAAAAATGCAAAGGAAAAATTGCGTCTAGATCTACTCCTCAAACTCTCATCACTACAACTCCACGCGATTTTTCCTACACTCCCCTGCGTGCAACAACGACGGCCTCACTCCCTCACCATTGCGGAGCACAGTAGCCTTGATCCAAGCCATCAAGGTATTGTCTGGGTTTTGTTGCAGAACATCATTGCATATATTGTTTATATATGTTTGTATATTTTAAATTTATGTAAGTTACGTCAGTTCTATATATAAAATGTATATATGTATGTTTATAGCTTTGCATGTATATTTTGAAAGCATGCATATGCCGTAGGAAGTCTGCATATTTTAGCGAGTACATACGTTTTCTTTTGCATATGTACGGTCTGCATCTGTCTACATTTTTTGTTATCTTCATGATCTGGGCTTATATATACAAGATATATGTGTTATTATATTATATTTCACTGTGTATATTTTGCCTATATACGGTTTTAAGTGTTGTATTAATAAAGGTGCTTTATGTTCATTTACAATTTATAGTAAAGGTGAGTTCACTTCTTTGTTCCTATCCAAGTAGCAGGCTATACTTGTCATTTTATATATAGTATATATGTTGTACGTATATATGTTACATGCGTAGTAATTCATTTGGTTCAAAGTCGTTTTATACTTATGTATTTAAGATTTTGATTTGGAATTGTTTTAAGTATAATATGTATGAAATATTGCCTGAAGCCTATTTTAGTTTTTAACAAAATTTAGTTTGGCGTGCCTGTTATATGATATGTACTGTACGTTATTGAAGTATAATAAAGTAATATGTATATATTTTAAATATATGTTTAATTTAATAAAGTGATCTTGGGATATATAAAGATTTATGTTGTTATATGTATGTATAAATATAATATTGAGATTTCTGTTTATATATTTCTACGTTTCAATAAAAAAAATTATTACATAAGTTTTCTTGTATATGTTACTAGACGTTGATAACGGTATGTTAGTTACATACATAGGCTGAATTTTTTTTATATTTGTTACAGTACATATATATATTGGTCTCTAGGTATATTTTAGTTGCAATTTATATAATACGTTTAAATATATACATTTGGTATATGACCTGGTTGTCTATCTTAAACTGAATGAGTATATTTTATATACAGTCAGTTTATATATATAAATTTTATTTAGTCTGATGTTTGTTTTTACAGAGGGTTAGTCTGCATGTTTTAATATATACTGATATGAGTTATTTTAATTTTATTATATATTTTTTAAAAATATGGAGTGTTGTCTTATATTATATATTTATAATTTACAAACCAAATTGTATGATTTATTTTATAAGCTTTATAAACCCGTTATATGTTAACATATATGTTATGTTGGTTACAGTATGATGTTATATATTGTCATTATATATAATTATTTATTTCAAATTTTATTATGAAGATATGTTTGTTTGTTTTTTTATGTTATACCTGTATCAATTCACTTAGATAATCGATCTTCATCGATCTAGTTCTGACTTGATTTCGTCAACTCCGATTTTATCAGCTTTGTTCGTCGAAATTCATGTCAATCCTGCTTTGCTATGAAATTCGTAGCTTATACTATTGTCAAACTTCTCTAGCCTCGAAAGGTGAGCAATCACTCACGATTAATGTTCTTTTATTTATTAAATTTAATTTCAATTGAAACGACAATTGAAATATGTTGCTGTTAGTTATTTACACTGTTATATATGTTATTACCTGTAGTAGTTCACCTGTGACATCTGACACCATTATCTGTTATTTATACAATGATAATCCAGTTTGGTTGATAAATGATTGATTGTTTGATGTTGACATTGGACGTTAAATTGTTAATGTTGTAAGTGATTAATAATTTGAAATTGACGTAGGATAGTTATATTTGATATATGTGATAAATTTGATTTGATGACATTTGCATAATATGACCTCTTTAAATGTTTAAATAAATTGACACGTAGAAATAGTGTTAACCACACCTTGAACCATTTATATGTATGTTTATAAATTGATGTAGAATGAAATTGAATAATAGATATCAAGTGAATAACCGTATAAACATTAATGTAATAATCTTTAATCTACATGAAATGATAGTGTAGATTCTAGAAATAATTATATTGATTTGCACAAACAACAATGTAAATTAATACGATTATTTCGGGATTATTTGAATTAATTATTGGATTGTTATTGATTGTTGTTATTGCTTGTTTATTCACTTTGACACCATCCCAGTTATCACACTGCAAGTTCCCTTTGTTATGCTTTGATTTTTGAATTGAAATGGAATCGGGTTGAAATGATAAATACCCAAATTGAACTTTGACCTAGGATAGAGAATTAAATAAAAATCGATTGGTCAATAATTTGATTTAAAAATAAATGAAGATTTTATTTGAATAAATAATATGGTTTTGAAACGAAGTTGGAACTTGAATTTTAATGAATGGAAATGTTAACATTTAATAATCTGAATCAAAAATATTAACATAGTAGATGATGAATGAACGTTGTTTTAAAATTAATTATTTAATAATTAAATTTGGAATTATTAATAATTAAGTCTTGGAATTAGTTAATAATTAAGTTTTGAAATTATTTAATAATTAAATAAGATTGAATTATTTAATAATTAAATAAATTGAATTCTTTATTAAGTAAAATTGAACTTCTTGAATAAGTGAAATTAAGTTTCTTTATTAATTGAGTTTTGAAATTGTAACTAAGTAAATTAATAAGTGAAATTGAATTTCTTTAACAAGAAATAAAAATGTGATTTATTGAAATTAATGTAAGACTTGTAATTTAAGAATTTGATTGACGAATCTAATTAATTTAATTTGTAAGTATTGATATAATGAAGTTGAACTTAAGTAATTGATTTTATGAATTGGGAATTAAATAGAAATTGTTTTGAATGATAAATTAACTTAACGAATTTGAATGAAATCGATTAATGAATTTAAATTGATTTGAATGTTAAATTAAATTAATATAAATTCGAAATGAAACTTATATATGAACTTGAATCAATATTTAAATTGTTTTAAATAAAAATTGAAATTGAATTATAAGATTTTGAAATGGTAATTTGGAAATTTTGAAACATAAATTATGGAAATTGATGTAGAAAGACAAATGAAATGTTGGTTTACAAATTCTAATTGAAATTGTAATTGATTTGGTTTTGAAATATATAAACGACCAATCGGTGTAATAATCACGGAAGTTATTAAAGAGACCGGAATCGGTTAGGGACATACTCACTGTCTAAACCGAAAACCAATTTAATAACTATACGCGGAGTGTGATCCAGAATGAAGTGGTTGGAATGCTGTACGTGATGACTGAAGAAAGAGAACGATAATGGATAGCCTTGACACTTGTGTCAAATTGGAAATGACTAAAACAGGAGCCGTGCCGGGCCAAATGGGGTCAGCTACCTCGAGCGAACACACTTCTTCGAAAACTACTCATTACTTGTTATCGATTGGTGCACCCTTGATTTTGGGAGTGTTGTTTCGCGGTGTTGCGATCGCTGCGGCGATGCGTTCTCACCAGTCCGGATCAGGCAAACGGTAGTTTCACTACCTTGGGTATTGCCTCATGTGCCTTGTCATACTTGTATCCCTATATACGCGACCACTACGATTTGTTTTGTGTTATACCTATGGAGTACTCCCTGATATCCCACTAGTTTACGGTGGAGTTTACAGTGCTGTATAGACTATAACGCTTATAAAAAATGTGTTAAGGGGGATAATGGTAACGCCTTAACACTATCTTGATACTTTATATTACTAATAGGCATTATCTACTTATCGTACACTACTACATAGTAGATAGTTTAACGGATCCTTAAAGGATGGTTATTCCAAACATCCTTTGAGTTACTTGTATTTCAGTTGCTATTTCACTTGAGTTGGATTTATTGATATAAGAATGTTAATCCTGACTCGAGTGTTTTGTGTTTGCTTTACGCTCGGGTCAGACTGAGTGCACCAGTATTCGAGACTCACCTTTGGAGTTGGAGCTTCGCTTGGAGATCCAGCTATCTATCCAGCTTTCAGATATTCAGTTGATTCCAGTGATGTATTCTGCTGTTGTATTTGACTATTGTATTCGAGACTTCTATTGTACCTTATTTTACTCTGGTATGTATATAGTAGCTTCATGAACTACTATCTTTTGTTTCCGCTGCATTTATTACTCTATGTCTGTGATATGTGATTATTTTATTTATTGTATATGTTCAGTTTTTCCAAATTTAAATTAACAATTCGGTATTTTGAATTACTCAAGTCCGACATGTGCGGATGCGAATAGTCCAAAATAGCGGTTCGTTATAGTTGGTATCAGAGCTTTGGTAGCTCTAGGCAAAACTTAGCATATAGGGTAAATGTATTTACAGAATCACTTTCATTCAACTTGAATCTCTTCCTTTTGACTCGATTCCTTTGAATTTTGGAACGTTCCCTGCGGTTCCAAAATCCATTCGTGTCCCTCACTATTCGTCTTCTAATTCCGGAGTATCCCATAACTCCACCTTGAATGATCTTTATAATGAGTTGGCGGTCCCGCCAATCTCAAATTGATTTTGTAAATGGGTGAAACTCCTTTACAATAGGCATTGATTTACCGGAGACTTCTATATCCTCGGTTTAAAATGCTATCTATCTCCTGCTATACCTGAATTCTATTTCTTGAGATCGAATGTAGATTTGCCTCGAAATTCTGCATCGATCTTATGCTTGAAGTCACGGTTGACCCGGTTAAGGTTGCGTGCGATTTATATAACTTATCAATCTTCCTACTTTGTTATTTAATCATCATATCCTTGTTTCGAGCTTACGTTCGAATCAAAATTCTCTTTGATTTGAGTCCATCAAATTTGAAACCCTATCCTTATTTTGAAAATTCATTCCTGTATCGTCGAGCAAAGAAATGTATTTGTAAACTAATATATAAATGTTTTATATATTGTGTTGTTTGAGTTGTTGATGTTGATTTGGGTTTTCGATCGATTCGTCTGATCAACGCTATCAATAGGATTTCCAAAACACTTGAACAGAGCAAACCGACACAATATTATTTTCAAGTTTTTGTAAATGGAATAAATTTGTATGATTATATTATAAATATATATAAGTAAAATTTTCTGAAATTTAATAAGTTAATTAAATTGGTTGTTGAAATGATAATAATTGATTATCACTTATTGTTCTAGAAATGAATTTTAAACATGAGTTATAAACTGATTTGAAATTTAAATGAATTTAAAATTTAGAATTTGAGAATTTAATTTCCAGTGATTTCAAGCTTTGGTTTTTAAATTTGTTTAAAAATGTATATTATTGAAGGTATTTTCAAATAGAAACCGTTTTCAAAGAATTTTTAAAATGTTGAAATCATTGCTTTTCTCTTTGTCGCTGGAAAATAATTTCGGTGATGGCGGCCGCATCATCGACATTCATTTTCGAGTTTCGAAGTGGAGAAACCATTCTGTAGCTTTGCTACGGTTTTGTTTGGAAAATATTTGATTTGAATTTCTTAAGTATGACATGATTTATATATATATATATGGGTATATTTATTTTAAATTTAATTTGATTTAATATATATAGTATATACATAATTATTTCTAAAGGGTTTGAAATTAAACGAAAATTTAATTCTTAAAAATCATGTTAAAAGATGTTTTCAATTATAAATAAAGCTAAATTTTGAATAAGTATTTAAACTTGAAATAATTGAATTTGAAAATTTTATTTGTATAGTACTAAATTGCATTTCAATATAACTTACCTAAATTATTCAGAAGTTAAAATGTAATTGGATAATATACAATATAAAATGATTTTATAAATATAATTTGAGTGTTTGTAATAAATGTTATACACTTAGATTTTAATTATATAAAAAAATGCTAATAAAGATGATAGAATAATAAGTTAATTGAATGAGATGAATATAATATATTTTGTTCTGGAAGAATTAATAAATTGAAATTAGATCAACTTATGGAAATACTTTGAATTTAAAATCAATTATTGAATATAAATTGAAATTTATATGGTTTAAGTTAATTTATATGGTTTAAATTAATTTATATGGTTTAAATATATGTATTAAGATATATTAAGTGGAATAAATTTAATAATAATTTGGAATAAAGAAGAATTAAACTTATTGAATAAAATATGATTATAATAAATGATTTTTCAAATTTATGATTTTTTTGAAAATTGTTAATAGAGGATAATTGGATAAGAAGATAATGAATAAATGAGATAAATTAAATAAGTTTTGTTTTGAAGGAATTAATAAATTTAAAACTAAATCAATTGAATGAAATATCTTTAATTTAAAATTTTAATATTGAATATTAATTAATTTAAACTAAAATTTATTGGTTGAATTAATTGTTTTATTTTGTTTTCAATCTATTTTCTTTCTGGTTGTTTCTATTCTTCTACCTCGTTCCTTTTCGGGGACGAAAAGTTTTGAGTGGGGGAGAGTGTAACGACCCGTAAATTTTAACTGTTTTAATAACGTAATTAATTAAAAAAAATTGAAATTTTAAAAATAAAATTTTGAAATAAAATTTAATATTTGGAATGCGTCTAGTTAAACATAGCAAATGGTAAATTTTCATCCGAAAATATGAAAGTTTATTTCGTGTGTAATTTTATTTCAATTTAATCAGTTAGTAATTGATGAAAATAAAATGTTTTCGAAACGTAAATATTTTTACATAGAAAAATTCTAAATAATCTTCTGACCGAGACGTAATTTTTAGTTTTTCAAAATTCGGACATTTTTAGCTCCGTCGATCTTATTCTTCTGCATTTTTACTGCATTTTCCGCTAGTAGAAATTTCGAATTTTTATAATTCAATCGTACCACTTATATCCATATACCGTTCTGATCATCTCGTCGCGCTGATCTCTACAGTATGTTCATTTCTGTGTTTTGAAGCCCGGTTCGGAGCGGAATCCGTGAAACAGATAACTGTATCGGTATTCAAATCTTTACCTTTTGGCCTTTTGTGACCATTTATATTCACTAGATGATTCCAATGGTCACTGCATTCAATATTTTTCGGAAATTATTATTTGTGACCGTTCGATTCTTAAGTTTCCAATAGCCTAAAATGAGATAACATTTGTTTCAAAGCAGAGTGACAGCACATCACTCTCTTCATCTCCTATTTTTCTTCTAGGAGATGCATTTTTCCACTTCTCTTCCTTTCATATTCCGAGCTCCGCCTATTATGAAAAAAAATGCAAAGGAAAAATTGCGTCCAGATCTACTCCTCAAACTCTCATCACTACAACTCCACGCGATTTTTCCTCCACTCCCCTGCGTGCAACAACGACGGCCTCACTCCCTCACCATTGCGAAGCACAGTAGCCTTGATCCAAGCCATCAAGGTATTGTCTGGGTTTTGTTGCAGAACATCATTGCATATATTGTTTATATATGTTTGTATATTTTAAATTTATGTAAGTTACGTCAGTTCTATATATAAAATGTATATATGTATGTTTATAGCTTTGCATGTATATTTTGAAAGCATGCATATGCCGTAGGAAGTATGCATATTTTAGCGAGTACATACGTTTTCTTTTGCATATATACGGTCTGCATCTGTCTACATTTTTTGTTATCTTCATGATCTGGGCTTATATATACAAGATATATGTGTTATTATATTATATTTCACTGTGTATATTTTGCCTATATACGGTTTTAAGTGTTGTATTAATAAAGGTGCTTTATGTTCATTTACAATTTATAGTAAAGGTGAGTTCACTTCTTTGTTCCTATCCAAGTAGCAGGCTATACTTGTCATTTTATATATAGTATATATGTTGTACGTATATATGTTACATGCATAGTAATTCATTTGGTTCAAAGTCGTTTTATACTTATGTATTTAAGATTTTGATTTGGAATGGTTTTAAGTATAATATGTATGAAATATTGCCTGAAGCCTATTTTAGTTTTTAACAAAATTTACTTTGGCGTGCCTGTTATATGATATGTACTGTACGTTATTGAAGTATAATAAAGTAATATGTATATATTTTAAATATATGTTTAATTTAATAAAGTGATCTTGGGATATATAAAGATTTATGTTGTTATATGTATGTATAAATATAATATTGAGATTTCTGTATATATATTTCTACGTTTCAATAAAAAAAATTATTATATAAGTTCTCTTATATATGTTACTGGACGTTGATAACGGTACGTTAGTTACATATATAGGCTGAATTTTTTTTTATATTTGTTACAGTACATATATATATATTAGTCTCTAGGTATATTTTAGTTGCAATTTATATAATACGTTTAAATATATACATTTGGTATATGACCTGGTTGTCTATCTTAAACTGAATGAGTATATTTTATATACAGTCAGTTTATATATATAAATTTTATTCAGTCTGATGTTTGTTTTTACAAAGGGTCAGTCTGCATGTTTTAATATATACTGATATGAGTTATTTTAATTTTATTATATATATTTTAAAAATATGGAGTGTTGTCTTATATTATATATTTATATTTTACAAACATATTGTATGATTTATTTTATAAGCTTTATAAACCCGTTATATGTTAACATATATGTTATGTTGGTTACAGTATGATGTTATATATTGTCATTATATATAATTATTTATTTCAAATTTTATTATGAAGATATGTTTTTTTATGTTATATCTGTATCAATTCACTTAGATAATTGATCTTCATCGATCTAGTTCTGACTTGATTTCGTCAACTCCGATTTTATCAGCTTTGTTCGTCGAAATTCATGCCAATCCTGCTTTGCTTTGAAATTCGTAGCTTGTTCTATTGTCAAACCTCTCTAGCCTTGAAAGGTGAGCAATCACTCACGATTAATGTTCTTTTATTTATTAAATTTAATTTCAATTGAAACGACAATTGAAATATGCTGCTGTTAGTTATTTACACTGTTATATATGTTATTACCTGTAGTAGTTCACCTGTGACATCTGACACCATTATCTGTTATTTATACAATGATAATCCAGTTTGGTTGATAAATGATTTATTGTTTGATGTTGACATTGGACGTTAAATTGTTAATGTTGTAAGTGATTAATAATTTGAAATTGACGTAGGATAGTTAGATTTGATATATGTGATAAATTTGATTTGATGACATTTGCATAATATGACCTCTTTAAATGTTTAAATAAATTGACACGTAGAAATAGTGTTAACCACACTTTGAACCATTTATATGTATGTTTATAAATTGATGTAGAATGAAATTGAATAATATATATCAAGTGAAGAACCGTATAAACATTAATGTAATAATCTTTAATCTACATGAAATGATAGTGTAGATTCTAGAAATAATTATATTGATTTGCACAAACAACAATGTAAATTAATACGATTATTTCGGGATTATTTGAATTAATTATTGGATTGTTATTGATTGTTGTTATTGCTTGTTTATTCACTTTGACACCATCCCAGTTATCACACTGCAAGTTCCCTTTGTTATGCTTTGATTTTTGAATTGAAATGGAATTGGGTTGAAATGATAAATACCCAAATTGAACTTTGACCTAGGATAGAGAATTAAATAAAAATCGATTGGTCAATAATTTGATTTAAAAATAAATGAAGATTTTATTTGAATAAATAATATGGTTTTGAAACGAAGTTGGAACTTGAATTTTAATGAATGGAAATGTTAACATTTAATAATCTGAACTAACATAGTAGATGATGCATGAACGTTGTTTTAAAGTTAATTATTTAATAATTAAATTTGGAATTATTAATAATTAAGTTTTGGAATTAGTTAATAATTAAGTTTTGAAATTATTTAATAGTTAAATAAGATTGAATTATTTAATAATTAAATAAATTGAATTATTTATTAAGTAAAATTGAACTTCTTGAATAAGTGAAATTAAGTTTCTTTATTAATTGAGTTTTGAAATTGTAACTAAGTAAATTAATAAGTGAAATTGAATTTCTTTAACAAGAAATAAAAATGTGATTTATTGAAATTAATGTAAGACTTGTAATTTAAGAATTTGATTGACGAATCTAATTAATTTAATTTGTAAGTATTGATATAATGAAGTTGAACTCAAGTAATTGATTTTATGAATTGGGAATTAAATAGAAATTGTTTTGAATGATAAACTAACTTAACAAATATTGAATGAAATCGATTAATGAATTTAAATTGATTTGAATGTTAAATTAAATTAGTATAAATTCGAAATGAAACTTATATACGAACTTGAAACAATATTTGAATTGTTTTAAATAAAAATTGAAATTGAATTATAAGATTTTGAAATGGTAATTTGGAAATTTTGAAACATAAATTATGGAAATTGATGTAGAAAGACAAATGAAATGTTGGTTTACAAATCCTAATTGAAAATGTAATTGATTTGGTTTTGACATATATAAACGACCAATCGGTGTAATAATCACGGAAGTTATTAAAGAGACCGGAATCGATTAGGGACATACTCACTGTCTAAACCGAAAACCACTTTAATAACTATACGCGGAGTGTGATCCAGAATGAAGTGGTTGGAATGATGTACGTGTTGACTGAAGAAAGAGAACGATAATGGATAGCCTTGACACTTGTGTCAAATTGGAAATGACTAAAACAGGAGCCGTGCCGGGCCAAATAAGGTCAGCTACCTCGAGCGAACACACTTCTTCGAAAACTACTCATTACTTGTTATCGATTGGTGCACCCTTGATTTTGGGAGTGTTGTTTCGCGGTGTTGCGATCGCTGCGGCGATGCGTTCTCACCAGTCAGGATCAGGCAAACGGTAGTTTCACTACCTTGGGTATTGCCTCATGTGCCTTGTCATACTTGTATCCCTATATACGCGACCACTATGATTTGTTTTGTGTTATACCTATGGAGTACTCCCTGATATCCCACTAGTTTACGGTGGAGTTTACAGTGCTGTATAGACTATAACGCTTACAAAAAATGTGTTAAGGGGGGTAATGGTAACGCCTTAACACTATCTTGATACTTTATATTACTAATAGGCATTATCTACTTATCGTACACTACTACATAGTAGATAGTTTAACGGATCCTTAAAGGATGGTTATTCCAAACATCCTTTGAGTTACTTGTATTTCAGTTGCTATTTCACTTGAGTTGGATTTATTGATATAAGAATGTTAATCCTGGCTCGAGTGTTTTGTGTTTGCTTTACGCTCGGGTCAGACTGAGTGCACCAGTATTCGAGACTCACCTTTGGAGTTGGAGCTTCGCTTGGAGATCCAGCTATCTATCCAGTTTTCAGATATTCAGTTGATTCCAGTGATGTATTCTGATGTTGTATTTGACTATTGTATTCGAGACTTCTATTGTACCTTATTTTACTCTGGTATGTATATAGTAGCTTCATGAACTACTATCTTTTGTTTCCGCTGCATTTATTACTCTATGTCTATGATCTGTGATTATTTTATTTATTGTATATGTTTAGTTTTGCCAAATTTAAATTAACAATTTGGTATTTTGAATTACTCAAGTCCGACATGTGCAGATGCGAATAGTCCAAAATAGCGGGTCGTTATATACTCGTAAGAGTTTGGACATGTTGTTTTGAAATATAAAAGAGGACCGATTGACAATTTGGAGTTGATGCAACAACTATTTTAAGGTATGAATGCAATTGGACAAACATTGTATATGCTTGTTGCTAACCAAGAATCACCACAATAAAAAACTTCCCCCTACACAAACCCAGTTTGATTGAACATGAGCTTTTGATGGGTTTTATAGTCAACTAGATGAAACGAATACCCACTGGGATAAATTTCAAATTTGAATTCACCAAACAAGCCTTTATTACAACAACATCCACACATTGGTACATCTTCTAATGCATGTGGTAGTAAGAGAAGACATCGTGAAGAAACCAATGAGAAGCTGTAATGACCCAACTTTCCAACCCTCGAATGTCGACACAAATACATCCATGGTATTCGTGTGTCGAGCATCCACGTGCCGGAAAGAAATAGTTAAGGTAAAGTAAAAAGAAAAAGAAAGAAAGGACATAATATCAGAATCTCACGGTGGAATGATAATATATAATATCAATAAGGTTAGTATAAAGGTTACTCCAAAATACAAAATGATTCCAGAGTTACTAAACCTAAGTACTATCATCAGCCTGGACAGTTATAACTGTCTATCCTCATAATGCTGATACATATATAATAATAGTGCAATGGAAATAGAAATAGATAAATAAACGGAAGCCTCTATCTCATCTCTTGAAGATTTGAAGCGTCCAAAGTAAAACCTGCTTTACCTAGCCTACTCAAAAGAGTACATAAGGAATTTAGGAAAAACTGAAACCAAGTGTCAGACATAAGTCTGGTATGAGAAACTCAAGATACATAGATTCATATAGCAGTAACTTTTGCGACCGTATGAATCACCATAGCAGTTTTCCCCTCGAAAGGAACCAAACCATCTGATAAGTGAATATAGTGATATAATAGATAATGTCTAGGGTATATAATATAAATTTGAAAATAGCCGTGCTACTTGCATTTCAAAACACAACAATATTAGAAGTATATCTAAAACCACTAAGGTATGTTCATATATGGATTTTCCATGGAGATCCCCTCAATAAAATGAAGTCGACCCCCATGCACAAGGACAAATGTTATCTTCCGAGCATCGTATTTCTCTAGATAAAATATGCCATAAGGCAAACACAACTGTCCCATGCTCTAACATGTGGAACCAAGTATCATCAATTCCCGCTAGAAATATTGATAAGCATCTCTAAATATAGAGTTGATATAACCCTTTGGGTTAGCTAAACCCTAGATTGTGCATCCTACTCTGTCTTTAGCCATTTCCGATGGTATGGTCACGTATGACATCTCTCACATAATTCTTCATCACTTGAATAGATCACAAGTCCTTTCGGGATTCCATCATAAGTCACCTGACAAATGCTAATGTTGACCTCTCTCTTAGACCTAACCTTAGGATAGATAGTTCAACTCTATAACATTAGTCTGAAATGTTAACACTGGCTTCTCCTTTGGACTTAACCTTAGAATAGACAATTCAAATTTATAACATTTCACTTCACAACTGCTTCGAAAACGTAGACTTTTGTACTAGTTTTGAAGTGATATTTGCAATTTAGATCCCAAACTCTTCAAAACTGAATCGACGAATTTTAGGTTAACTCAACTTCGGTTCTTTTAGAAGTAAGCAAACAATATACAAAGAAGTCCTCCCTGAGGAATCTCATATATATACAATTCTTAAAGCTAGACGTTTTATACTAATAAGTCATCCCTAGGGGATCTCAAACCGTATGAAGCCTTGAAGCTTTCGTATACTTCCTAAGTTAAATGGTCAAGTTCGACTAGCCAACTAATTGATTATCTAGTTATAAAAACGGTCGCTTATGGAAATCATGTTTCGTGTACTTAAAACGTTTCCGACCTTCTCAACTTACTATCCCTCGGTCAACAGTGAAGCCAGTATGTTAGAGCACTATTGCTTCTATACACTACTCGATCATCATCTTAACTCTCGCAGACAGACAACTTACTTCATCAGCTTTAAGTGCTAAGTATAGTATTAATTAGTTTCCATAGACAAGTAAACAAAACAAAGCACGGTTAAGCCACTAAGCAACTTCTAAACCCCTTTGTAAAACATTTGTTTATAATTTAAAACTCTTTTTAAAATGATATATATATATATGTATATGTATATATACATATACATACATACATACTAATTTATTTATAAGCTAAGATATTTAACAAAATTCTAAAAACAATTTAATTGATATTATATTACATAAGCTTTTCAACACTTTAATAGAATAAATAACTAATTTTATAAAAACCATATATACTTAAAATATACTTTAAAATGCTTATAATTATGGTTTAAAAATTTATTTAAAATATTACTTAAAAATATCTATTTTATAATTTATTTAAAAACTTCAAAAAGTATGTTTCTTTTATTTAAAATAAACCTTCTATTTAGTAATACATAATTATTAAAATATAATTAAATTCCAAATATCTTTAAAATACTCTAATATAAGTTAGAAAAGACTACTAAAAAAATTAAAGAGAAATACTTAATTTAAAAGTCAATTTGAAACAAATTAAATTCTTGAACAGAAACTATAACATCTATAGAATGCTGTAAAATGGGTTTAGAGAAAAGTCAATGCTAAAAATTGCTATCGTATTGTGTTGTAAATGGCTATGAACTGGGGCAGTTTTATATACTTAAAAGTTTTACCATTTTTCGATATGAAAACAAACTTTTTAGCATCCAATCTTTTTACAATAAACAATATACACAATATACATCATAATCATGGCGAGAAACCCCTAGGGATCTCTCTACAAATTTCTATAGAAAACGCTGAAAACAAACCATTTTCTAGGTGCTTCTATAGCAACTATCGCTATAAAACACTTCAAATTCAAGTCCGATTCAAATTAAATTCCAACCAAACCCTATGTGCTTTACTGTCAAGGCTATGCAACAAGTCATAGAAAGTCATATAAGTCCAAGATCATCAATTACATATGTCATTTGCTTTCCAAAATAAGAATCACAACACAATATAACAATATAAATTCAAGCAACAAAAATATAGTTTAAACAAGCACATATACACTTCATATTCATTCAAATGGCGAGTTAGCTTATCCTTCAACACATAAACAACCAAGCACAAGCTTCCACTTTGTATCTAAACCTTGCAAGCACCCAAACTTCCTACCTTCACCTAGCTTTGCTAAGGGCCTAGGCTAAAAATCCCTCCAATGCTCACGGCCTTGATTTGGTTTGAGGTGTTGTGCTCCAAATCTTCTAGCTTCAAGTTAATAGAAGGCATTGCTATGTTGTTGTTAGAGTTATACTTGAGTTTGGTAAGTTTTTGAGTTATTTTGAGTTATATTGAGTTTCTTTGAGCTTACAAATTTATAAAAAGATAAGAGAATGAAGTGCTTGTTTTAATTTGCTAAAATGTAAAAGGGGTTCTATGAGATATATGGTCACTTATATAGGTAACAAGTGGTGTCTTCACCCTCTCCCCTCACCTCTCTAACCGACCAAGACCCCCTCACAACCCCATGTGCTTTACCTTTAGATGTCACAAGCTAAAACAAATATCTATCCTAAATATCTCCACCCAGAAATATCCAATCCCTTCTAGAAGCTAATTTAGTTAACCATAATTAGTGAAAATATTTTTATTAGCAATTAATGTCTTCTTATGTTATTTATACATGTAAAAAAAAGTTTTGACAAATTATATGGAATAAAAAACTGTTTATCGATAATATGATTTTCGGTCACATTATCGATATTTCTTCAAAGTATTTATTTTTGTAAACAAATTTCAAAAACAAGTTTCTTATCATTAGTTACTAATTAAAAGGAGTTCAATAAGATTTTAAAATCACATTTATAACACTTAACCATATTTCAAAAGTTCAGATATTCAAAAACGAAGTGTTCAAAATTACGAATCGCTACATTCTCCCCTACTTAAGACATTTCGTCATCGAAATTCAAACAAGAACAACAATCAAAGAAGAATAGAAGAACAAGATAGATATATAGAGTACTACGGAAACTATATACAAACCAAAATACAAACTAAAATGCATACTGAGTGACTCCACCTCAAGTGATGAGTACATTACAAAAGCTATAATATGATAAGAAACCAATAGTCTGAAAGCAACTCCAGATATGACTACCTCACACTATCCATTATGTCCCATGTACAGTCCCTAGCATCCTCGTTCCACTATACCTTAACCAATTTCATGACCTTAGTCCTCAATCGCTTGGTATATCGATCAATAGTGCAAACATGTTGCCTCAATATAGTCAAATTAGGTTCAACCTCCAAGTCCTCTTGCTGCGATGCTTGCACTATCAAAGAAGGATTGTGCTATAATTACACAGATGTTATACATGAAACACATTATGCATGCTCGATAGCCTAGCCGGTAATTTGACTCTATATGCAAGTGTACCAACCCTCTCAAATATTACAATGTATAATAGAGATAACATAGTGCAAAAGATCGAGTATGAATGGATCCCTCCGAGATGTAAATCATGTGTTTATTTTGGTCACACAATTGAAATAATGTTGTTAAAAAATTTAGAGGGAAAAAATAAGGGGAAGACGGCCCAGAGAATGTTAAAAATGCAGATGAAAATACAAATTCGAAAAATTTAGATGTAGGGGAAAAATTTGGACCTGATTTGCAATCAAGAAATTTCTCTTTCTAGAACTTTCAAGTGATTTTGGTGAGGCACATATGAAGAGTGTAAATGCATACACTTTAGTAAAAGCAAACATTCAACAAGATATACATAAAGAAAAGACTGCAAATTTTTTGCAAGACAACAATGCTGCTGAAATGGCAAGGGTAGTTCATTTAAATGCATCCCCCTCTGCAATTGCAGAAACTATTGTTCAGAAGGATACTACTCAAGCAAAAGAATCAGGAGATAATATGAATGTTGATTCTTGTCCTCTAAAAAATCTGGAATTATCTACATGTCCAGTAAACAATGACATATCTTTTCGGCATGCTCATTTACTCCTCAGAATAGGAAGTCATTATCTGAAAAATCCATACAAACAGTAGTAGATGCAGTGACTTCCTCATCATCTGCAAGCAAAAGTAAGAAAAAGAGGGAAAAAACCAAAACCAGAATTAAAAGTTTAAATGATATCACTTTTACAGAGCAAGTAGAGGATGTTGTAGATAAGGAATTTAGAGAAAAGTATATTTCTAAAACTGAAAAATGGAGGAAACAGCTAAAGGTTAAAAATAATTCAACATGTAAGAGAAAAGGAAAAAAGCTAGAGGTGCAGGAAGATGAGGATAGTTACAGTGATTCACTGTAGCTACCAACATATCCTTTGAGCATCCTTTACATTTTTTCCTATTTTTATTATAATTATGTCGATTATTGCTTGGAATGTTAGAGGGCTTAATTCCACTAAAAGAAAACTGGATGTTTCAAATTTGATTTTTGCTGAAAAGCCAAGATCATTGGTTTGCTAGAGCATAAATTAGATAACTCAAAAATTAATGATTATCATACTAAGCATCTTTCCAGTTGAATAATTATCAATAATAATCAAATGGGGGGTAATGGCTGAATTTTGATATACGCCTTTACTGCACTTGGCATACACGCCTCGGTTCAATTTTAGCTGAGGCATACACGCCTCGGTTCACTATACGCCTCGGTTCAGTTCAATTTTAGTTGAGGCATACACGCCTCGATTCACTACATGCCTCGGTTTTAGCTAAGACACACATGCGTCACTTCAGTTTTGTTAATTATAATGTAACAATTTTTTTTGCTTTGGCAAGTGCAGTTTTTGGATATTATGTGCAATTTTTCGCCTGCTTATAATTATATGCAATTTTCATGCAGTTTTACACTGTTGATGCAAGTTAAATTTCTATGCAGTTCCATAATAGAGATCTCTATCTTTTAGGCTACAGCCCAAATTATGATGAGAAATAGACAGGTTGGTCAAAGGATGTATAGTTTTATTGTATTTCGGTGTGGTAGTATTTGTTTTGGTGTATCTGGAGACCGTTGCTATACTACATGAGTATCTACCCAATTTACTAAAATATCGAAGAATTAGACAGGTAACAAAATAGAGTTATCAAATTTCTCAACTCATTTATGTTACTAGGTATGCTGTTAATTGGAACATTTGTGATGTTAAATTTGAGATAAAATTTGACTAAGTTAAATAATTTTTAAGAAAATTAACTAAATTATATAAAAATGAACTAAGTTGGTTAAGTTATATAAGAATTAACCAAATTTACAAAATTTTAATTAAGTTAAAGTAATGTTTGTGAAAAGTAACTATATTCATAAAAATTAAGCGAGTCTTATAGAAATTAATTAAATTAACTTAAGTTTTATGAAAAAATAACTAAGTTAACCAAATTTTATAAAAATTTGATAAGTTTATATAAATTAACTAAGTTTTATTATCTTATTGTTGATATTGATTGGGCCAACATAATATAAATCAAAGTCTGAATTTAGACCACCTTTCTTGAGCAACTCTGCCAATTAAGAGGCTTTAGCCTAATTATTAGGAGCAGGGTCTGGATGCACAGAGTTGCTCATAGCAGCGTTTCTTGATTCGGGCATAGGTCTAAAATCATTTCTTGATTGGATATTATATCTTCTTGTATCAGACCTTGCTTCAAGAACATTGTTGAGATGAGCCAAACCAAATTGTCTATGATAGTTGCGTTGGAAACTAGGGATCTGATCCTTTCAGTTCATCTTCTTACGGAAATGGACTCTTTGAAAACCTTCCTCATCAATATCAACATTCATCGGTTTTTGAAAATTACCATTAATCGAGATATGCCGTGATTGGGGGACTGGATTAGACGGAGGAGAAGAATTGGAAGGAGAAGAAGAAGAGGAGTACCCAACCTGATTAAGATAATCAACAAAGATTGAGTTATCTTGGATTTTCGTTGCGGCAATTATTGTATCATTTTTTTTATTTGAACCAATTTTAAAGTTCTAAAATATTATGGTATAAACTCTGTTCTTTCTTATGTATGTTATTCAAATATCGTATTTTTTAAACAATAAATATACCATTTTCTTGTAGTGGCTATTATTATATATACTATTAATTTTTATGAACTTTTTCAATTTTTATAAAACTATTTTTTATTATGGGTATATGTTTAATAAACAATAGTCTACCCCTCAACTAATTATAAAATAATGTCTACTACCAAAAAACATTGTTGACACTTCATAATGACTGTCAATTTATCCACTTAGTTGCATGAATGCAAATAGCGGTTTGAATGTTGCATAGTTCTATGTTACTAAGATATTTGCATTAGACATGGTTAAACATGAATAATTAAAGAATTTGATTACTAGTTAATAACTATAGGATAAGATACGGTGACATGGTCAAATCTTGGAGTTCTAAAAATAACTTACTAGCCTAATTATTCAATCTTTTATTAGTAAGGCATGAAGACATAATATGATGCCTTTAATTATACACTCAATTTGCAACCAACTAACATGTAAGTTGAGTTCATATCACCAGAACACTATAGTATAGCCCAAGAATCTTATTACGAAACTACCTGTATTTGAAATTTCCGATAGCAATTTGAACTGCTAAGCTTGCCACTCCAAACAAAAATGAATGTTTTGTTAGAGAGCTAGTCAATATACAATGATGGGAAAATGGCAGTCAATAACAAGTTGTATGCTTATAAAACTTTGCAGTAAATTGAATGAATACCTAGTAAAACTATCACAAGAAGCTGAGCTAATACCTGGTATTCAAGAAGTTTTCATTACATCGAAAAACTTTGGAATTCGGAAAGCATTACAACGTTTGATAAGTTTAGCAACGGACAATATCAGGGATCAACAGAAATTTGGAAGATATATAGTTGAATTATTAATTGACAAAATTTAAAGGTTTCAAAGTTCACTTGTACTCACTTGTTTCGCAGCTTGTACTCACTTGTTTCAGCATTCACTCAACATCCAGTCGCGTCGGAATTTTTCTTTATCTCGCTTCAGCATCGCCTTTCAGTTTTTCTTAGCCTTGTTTATCAAAGCAGTAGATACAACATTTTGCACCAACTGCCATACAACACATTTACCACTTCATCCATCTCTGGTTGTCTATCCAGTTTTGCATCCTAAAATCTTCTCATCACATTGCAAACAACTCGGATAACACCTTGGTATTTCCGGCCTTAGATTCTGTAATATATTTCATAATATCTTTTCATAGTTCACGTAGTTCAAATTTTTTTTTTTACCAAAATAACCAATTTTCTATTGTAAGGTTTTCCATTCAGCACCTACAATTATCTTGAAATGGATGATTTATACAGAAAAGAAAAGATAATATTTTGGTAATAGTATTTCTCCTCATATAACATAATAAATAGGAGCCATTTATCCAAGTGTGCCAGTCTTGCTAGTCATGTCATTTGGATTTTATGCTTCAATACGCGGAATGACAAAATCAGCAATTTTTATAGTTCTTGACTTGTCTAAAAGCATATTCTCAGTTTTCACATCTTTGTGCACAATTTTCTTGGAATGAAGATAACTCAACCTACAAATGCATAAAGACCCCTATTTCACTAGAGTATCATATTTTCAGCTTTTATAAATAACCAAATCGTTTTCAATCTACAAAAGTGTGTGTGTGTGTAAAGACACACACATGGATAAAAACATTAGTATAAACATAAGAGTCCTCAAATATAAATCAACTTCAGTAAAAATTATTCAAGACAATTGGAAAAAAACATATCGACAAAAACATGTTATTATGAATCATTGCTTCAGATATATACACATAATGCACACATGAATTTGGAATCTACTCATAAAAAGTAAATAGAATTAAATTTAAAAGTAACTACATATATGTAAGAAAGAAGTAAACATCATAAGCTCTCAAGCCTAGCAAAGCCAAAGCTCATAGGCAGCCACCCTGAATGTTATGAGAAACAAGCCTTAATTTTATCATCATTGAATATTATTATTAATAATGCAATATGTGTGTATGTATGTGTGTGTATAACTAAACATAACAAATAGATATAGTATAAGATCATATGGAGGTCAGAAACATTGGCTTGATTTCTCCAAAGTGAAACTAAAATGCACAACTCATAATCAAAATCGGGAAAGGATAATCATCTGTAACATACCATTTTAACGACAACTAAATAGAACCAATGTATTTTTAATAGGACGAAAATGAGAACAAGAGTAATATATGGACAAAATAAAACTCTCAAATGATAAGAAGGATTTGAAGAATTCCAAATCTTCGTAGTCAGAAGATAAAACTATTTAAAATAAGTATTGCATTAAATGATAAGAAAAGATATAGAGTTCAAATGGAACACAAAGCAACAGAAAAGACTTGTATATTATCCACACTGACTTCTCAAACTCTAGTAAACTGCTCCAGATTAGAACATTTAATTGGATTTGTATATTATCCACAATGCTATCGACTAATGTACATTGATATTAACAACTAAACGCATTTAATTAACAATATAAAAGAGCACGCTTATGTTGTCGTTTCCCATTTTAAGCTCTAAAGCATCCAACAAACGATATAAAAGACCATGCTTATTGTAACGACCCAGAATTTCACCACTTTATTTTTTGAATATTTAATTAATTTTAAATATTCAAATAATAGACTTTATAATTAAAATAGAACTCTTTTGAATAATGAATGACGATGGTGAAATAATTATTCAAATTTGTTTACAAATGACGATGGTGAATTTTCAACTTTTCGTCGGCTAAAAGTTGTCGGGAACATTTTGAAATAATTAATATAAATATTTACATTCATTCAAATGAGATGGTATGTACATATGTATTTATACTTAGGTATATAAGGTTTAAAATAAAATTTAAAAGAAGTAAAAAGTGAAGTGAAAACATGAAATGACATTAGTAAAAACATATTTAAACACAAATACACTTATGCAATTAATGCATGTTGGGTTAGCATGTGTAAAAGGGGACAAATTTTCGAAATTTGCATGGAAAGAGGGGGGACAAACTTGATGATGTGGCAAGCAAGGGGAGGAGGGTATGTACCCAAGGGTACTTAGGTAATTTGCATATCTCTTTTTATATAAAATCAAAATTTCTTTTTCCATTTTCATTTTTGTTTCACTTTCCTTCATTTTAAACTTCTATTCCTAAGTTTTCTTACAAGTTTCATAAACGTTCATGGCTTCCTTATGTTTTTTTAAAAAGTTAGAAAAATCTTACATTTCCACTTTTAAAAACTCTTAAAAACCTACTTTAGAAACCTTCCTGCCTCTTCTACAACTACTTCTTCACAAAAACAAGCCCAAACTCCACCCTTAACCACTTCATGGCCGAGCACATTCCCATTTAGGCCGAACCTATCATGGCCATATGGTCATCAAAATCTTGTTGTTTCGTAAGCAAGGGCTAGGATCTAAAGTCGTACTCATGTGTTGGTGAAGTTCGGAGTGTTTTGGAAAGCTTTATATGAGTAAACTAACACCTTTATAAAAGTTTCTAATTTTAGTTTAAAGTTATACCTTATTGTTAAATCCTTGCTTGTTTTGGTGAATATGATGTTGGTTTGAATGATCATATGTGTATATATGTATGCTTGTATATGAAGATGCAAGTTGGATTTGTAAATTAAAACCTAATGATTGTGATTGACTTTAAAGAAGAGACTTGATATGTTGTGGTGATTGTGTATAAGTTTGGTTGTGTTGATTGTTGTAGCATGTATGTATGCATGTATGTTATGATCTTGGATATGTGGTGGTATGATAAGAAAGGTAGTATCTTTAGTGTTAAAACAACATGGAATCTTTTGTTAAACTATGCTTACTAGTTTTGAAATTTCAATATTTATAAGTTAAAACTTTGTTTTACTTTTTCAAAATACTTTCCTTTATGTTTTATTAAGTCCGTAAGGATTTCCAAAGAGATAGACTTTGAATGTAAACTTTGGAAATTAAATATCTATAGCGATAGTCGCTATGGATGTTGTTTCGCTTAATATCCGATTTGTGCAAAATTTGGTTTTTATCATTTAAATTGTTTTAAAAATGTTTTACAAACTTAATAATGATCTTTTAAGTTAATTAATAATTTAATAATTAATTTTAAATTTATTAAGTTTTAATAAATGATAATTAATTAAGTATTTACAAGGGTTATTAACTTTAATTAAGTAAAGATTAGTGCTAATTAATTATCTTTTAAAAGTAAGATTAATTTTTAATAAATTATTGATTAAGCAAGATTAATTTTTAATTAATTTTGAGTTAAGTATATGATTTATTTTTAATTAATTATTAATTAAATATAAGGCTAATTATTAATCAAGTGTTTAATTATTTTTAATTTATAAATTAATTAAGGTATTAATTTATAATAAATTATTTATTAAAGGTTTAATTATTTCTTAATTATTAATTAAATTAAGTTAAGATTTAATTAAAAGCTTAATTATGATTTAACTATTTTATGTAAAGGTTTAATTTATTATTTAACTTTTAAGTAAAGAATATTTAATTAATTAATTGAGGTTAAATAATATTTAATTATTATTTAAAAGTAAATTATTAATTAATAATTAATTTAAGATTAATTATGGTTTAATCATTTATTTAAAGGTTAACTATTATTTAATTATTTATTTACGAATAATTATTATTTAATTATTTATTTAATAGTTAATTATTGTTTAATTATTAACTAAAGGTTTGATTATTTTTAAAAAATAAAAGTTTAAATGTTATTTAATTATTAAATAAAGTTTTAGAAGTTTAGACCACCTTATTTTTAGAAGTAACCTCAATTGAGGAAAGGAGATTCATAAATAAAACCCAATGACATTTGTTTAGCAGAATAAATCACCATTCTGTTAAATAACTTGTATTTGATATCTGTTCAATTATTTATTCAATTGAGGTTACAAATTTTTGAATAAATCTCTTTTAATTATCTTTTACAAATAACTTGTATTGTAACCTCAATTGAATATGAAACCCAATGACATTTGTTTAGCAGAATAAATCACCATTCTGCTAAATAACTTGTATTTGATATTTGTTTGCTAGAATAAATCACATTTCTACCATAGTTCACCAAGTAGATTATGTTGACATCTATTAGGCAAAATAAAAACTCATTCTGCCATTATATTAACTTAGACATGTGTTTAGCAGAACAAATCCCCGTTTTCTATTTCAGTAACTTGGATATTTACTTATATGATTGATTGTTATTGGATGATTCACTTATATATATCTACTTATTATGTAAATACCCATGTTATAACTTGAAAAGTAAACTTAGTTAAATGAGAACCATTGTGGTCACTAAGCTTCTTTTTGATTTTTAAGGTCAATCATACTTTTAATAATGGTTTCAAGTTAAGTAATGATTTTAGTAAAGGTGTTTTAAATAATCATTTTGTTTATCAAAAGGAATTTATTAAATGAGTTTATTAAAGGATTTTTGTTTTAAATAAGGAATATTTATAAGAAAGTTTTATAAATGATTTTGGATATTTATAAAGGAAGTTTTATAAATAATTTTGGAGATTTATAAAGAGATATATAAATGGTTTTAATATTTATAAAAGAGTTTTGTAAATTTAACTTGGTGATTTATAAAGAGTTTTGTAAATGGGTTTGGAATATAAGGAAAGGAGATTCATAAATAAAAGAGATTTATTAAGAGGATTTATAGAAGGAAATTTGTAAAAGAATTTAAGATCGGATTTCCTTTAACCGCCCTTCTTAATTCTTGTGGTATGGACATTCGTTCCACACTTAACACCGAAGGAATATTGTTTGAGGTTCTCTTTATCTCTAATTTAAATAACATTTTGTTTTGATCCTTTGATATGATTTGAAAATGAAAAATCTTTCACAAATGTTCTGTGAATATACTTATGTCAGTGAGATAAGTATATATGTTTTTGATAAACACCTTTGAAAAGAGTTTTGACAAATGAAAGATTTAGTTTGAGGCTTAGTGGTTGCTATGGGTAATTAAATCTCTGAATTTGTTGTTGTTTGTTTATTCAATAGTTTAATAACTGACTATCAAATCTAGACCAAAATATAACTCCGAAAATATCTGGGAGAAACACGCGAGTTATATGGCACAGTCATCTTCGATGATGTTGTACTATGCGCATAAATCTCATTTTATTCTCCTAGGACAAATGATAGGGAAATCCGTCCACTTAAATGATCAGGGGGTTATCTCTGCTCCTATATATTATCTGATTATTTCCAAAAGAATCGGGGTTAAGTTTATCGAAAATTATCGTCGTTGGTTGGGAGAGACAAGAATCATATATATTATCTGAAAACCACTTCGAACCAACATATGCATTCGAACTGAAGACATCTTGAAGATGGAGATTTTGAAGTGCAAGGGCTACTTGCTACTAATCCTGATGGTGATTCCAAAATGGATGTAGTAGAGGTAGTGCCTTCGGTTTCGTTCAGACCTAGAACGAACTTGTATGGATGAATGCCGACACTGCATTGCTGCTTGGAGGGAAGTGTTAGCATTCCATGATGGTTGCTATATAAAAAGGTAATCATAGCCTCAAGCCCCATCAACTGGGAAAATGGCTAAAGCAGGGACATGCGGTAGGGCTATGTGGGTCGTTCGATCGCAACCAAGGGGTGATCATGTTCGCCCTATCCAGTAAGGGGTAAGGCTGGTCCTAAGTAGCAGAGGTGCAATGTGTTGTAGCCTTCCGTAAATTTTTTATCTGGAGGTGTATGGATTCGATGGGTAGACCCTTACCCTTTCATAGTTGCAATCCATTCTCCAATTAGTGCCTTCGGACTTGATTGTATACCTATTATGCTGGAATTTAATAATGTAACAATTTCGACTATGATTAGTATATATTGTATCTTAGGCATTATTATAATATTGATGGATTTTCTATAGAAAGTGTTTTAGTTATCATAAGGTAAAAACACATTTGTGTTTATGTGCTGTAACGACCCGTAAATTTTCGACTATTTAAATTTGTTAATTTAATAAGTTTTGGTAATTAAATTTGGAAGAAATAAAAATCTGTAATTTAATAATGAAATGAATACTGAAATGAAGTAACAAATGATAATTAAAACTAATAATTAACAATTTGAATGAAATTGCAATTAATTGGAATAATGTAAATTGTTATACTTGGTTATAAATTGATATAAGAAACAAATGCAAACATTAAATTAATAAATGAAATAGTATGAAATAAATGACCATTGAATAAAATTTAGGTTATATAAGGATTGTAACATTTGTCTGTGAATAATGAATTCATAAGAGTGATTAAGAGTTATGGTAACGGTTGTTATAAGTTACTTGTTTATTTGGTCTACTAAATTTAAATGGAAAATCAATTAGAATTAAATGAACTTTAATGTTATATTAATGAGAATTAATGCAATAACTGAAAGTGTGAATGTAATAAAATAAATAGAAATGTAAATTTATTCATAAAGTAATAATTGATGTATAAAAGAATGGAACTAAGATAAATATAATTAATTGGATTTAAAATCTTAATTAATGTGTGTAATTGACAAAATTACAAAATAATTGAAATTTAGTCCTTAATACAAATAAAAAAAAGGGAATTGGAATATATTAAGGTAATGGAATGTAAAACAAATGTTAACCTTGTTTATAGAATAATAATTGATTTAAATAAAAAAAAGGATTGAAATTCAATCAAATCAATTTATTGGAATTAATTATAAATAATTGAGATCAATTACAATGGAAATTAAACACTGTAATTGTTAAACGAATTAACTTTAGTTTGATATCTAAACTTGTTTAAATAATTGTGAATGTTAAAGAAATCAAAAATGGAAGAATTTGTTAACTGTAGAATTGACATTGGAAATTCGACTAAATTAATTTAATATTAATTTATTTAATTAACTGAAATATAGCCATTTTGGCCACTGACTCGGATTTCGACGAAACCAGTTTCATCGGAACTGTAACGGTGAATTATTGTAGGATTTCAAGTTTCGGAACGATCGGACTTATCGTTTGATCGTACGAGCTCGAAACGCCTAGGAATCAATTTAATTAAAATCAATTTGAAATAAGTTGATTTTAGCATAACTTCTTCGTATGATGGAATTAGGACTTGAAACCTGTTCCATTGAGTTTAAAATATTTGAGAACATCTATGTTGATATATGGGTTGACCCATTTTCGTTCCGAAGGCAGAACGGGCTTTTCGGGTCGTTTATCGTTTAATCAATCTAGTCCATTCTTTCTGTTTTCAGCTATATCTATAAATACCTCGTTATAAACCCTAACCACTCCTTATTCTCATTTGTCTGTACGTACATCTCCTTCTCAGCTCCTTATTCTCATTTATCTGTACGTACATCTCCTTCTCAGCTCCTCATTCCAATGACAGACAAAACCTAATTCCCAAATTTCAAATTCAACTTCAAAATTCAAACTCCTCAAACAATATCAAATTATATATCGATTTGAAGCTCTCGACGAGCGGAAGTCAAGTATGTGATTCATTTTTCGATTTGGATCATGGTTTGATCGGAATTTGGGCTTTTATTTCCGGCCGTTCGTTTGTGGTTGTGTGTTTCAACGGCGGATCGTCAACTTTATGACGATCGGGTGGCGGCATCGTATAGATGGAGTCGAGCAGGTTCAGACGGTGGTGGTCGTTCTTAGCCGATGTCAATAGGTTCACCAGAATTGCCTCATTTAGCGGTGGCGGCGCGAGGTGCGTGGGGAGGTTAGAGGTGGATCGGGGGTCACGACATGGTCGGCCTGGCGAGGGCGTTAGCTCGGTGGACTTCGATCTGACCATCGATGGCCGTGGGCAGCTCGGTGGTGGCACGAAGATGGCGGCGTGCTTTTGGGTGACGATCGCGATTTTCGTTAATAGGCTAGGGTTTCAAATTGTAGGACGGTGACGTGGCATATTCCCATTCGCCTTGCATTATTTAATTCTAATTTTGATTTAAAATGTTTTAATACGCATAACTTTTGCATACGAGGTCCGTTTCATGCGCGGTTTCTTGCGTTGGGATCGTATCAGAATTTCAGACATTTTGACGCTGGTTTGGACAAATTCAAAGACTGTTTGAATTTTTGGTTTAAATTGGATTCAAATTCAATTTAAATTCAAAGGTGAGTGTTTTAACTCACTCACAACTTCTAAATTTTCTTATGTTTGTTAAATTAAATTTATGATGTGATTAGAAATTTATTTATGACTGTTTGGTATATTTTAAATCATCATCTCAGTTAATTTGAATTTATTTGCATTAAATCGTTATTTAATTTATTATTGAATATAAATTGCCAGTTTAATACCCGTTATTGATTATCAGTTCTATATTGATATTTATTGATTGATTTGGATGATGATTGTGATGGATGTTGATTGTTGATGTTGGTTGAATGGATGTTGTATCTTATACCATTATAAACTGCAATTTCGTTATGGATTTTTATTTATTTCGGGATTGCGGTTTGAAATGATATACAACCGTAAAATGTCTAAATTGCGGATTGAAATGATAAATATTTGTATCACGTGACCCTAGGGTAGAAAATTATATACGGACACCGGATTGGTTAAATTAAATGATTTTAAAGCTTTAAATTTTTGAATCCTTTTAAATGATATTTTGAAATAAAATTTGATTTATACGAATTGAATTATTATCGAAGTTCAAGTTTATGGTAAAAATTAGAATTGGTTTAAAGGTATTGTTAAAAGGATTTAATTGATATTTCAAAGTTGAATTTGGAATAAAAAGTGAAATTTGTCAGAATTGAATTATTTTAAGTTGTTTGAAATATAACTTTGAAATATGTTGAAGTTGGAATAATCCGTATTGATATTTTGAACATGGATTTAAACGACATGAAATTCGATAGTTTATTGAAATTTGGTTTGTCGATTTGGAAATTTGAAATGGTCCAAATATATTGAAATGAAATGAGTAGTTTAAACTGATATAAATTCCAAACTCATATTTTAATATAAACTGTTTTAAAATATATTTATAATTATTAAGATTTTCAAATTTATTAAACTATTTAACTAATATTAACTATATAAATTATTTGACTATTTTAAACCAATTTAATTTATTTTAAACTAATTAAACCATTATAATTTGTTTTAAATCTAATTAATCTATTTTAAGCTATTTAATCTATTTTAATTATATTCAATCTAAATTAAATCTATTTAACTATCTTAAATCAATTTAAAGGTACTTTACCTAGAATTAAACTATTTTGGAGTATTTTAACTATTTATAACTATTTAAACTACTTTCTTTCAAATTCCAAACTAAGTAAAATGGATGGGTTCATATTCAAATTCTCGATTTTTAAAGTGAATATGACTTCGAAAATATTATGGTTTTGAGAATACAATAATTTGATATAAATTGTGAATATGACTTTTGAAAGGAAATAAAATTATCGAACTATGATTTCAAATGCGATATGATTTCAAAGGTGAATATGATTTCGAAAGTAAGTAATGATTTCGAAAGTGATATGGTTTGAATTTGAATATGATATTTTGATATCAATTATGAAACGATTTTGGAAATGTAACAGAACCATCCGGTGTGTAATAAGCGATTGGTTGTTAAAGAGACCGGGATCGGATGTTGTCATACTCTCTGCCAATACCGAAAACCACTTTGACAACTGTGTACGCGGTTGAGATTCCAGAATGAAGTAGGATAGTGGCGACGATCCTAAAGTTATATTTGTGTGGACCCAACTCTCGTGAGTTGGCTTAAGGGGCTAAAACAGGAGCGATCGACGGGCCAATGAGGTAGCACCTCTGATCGAACACATTCCATCGATACTATATTCTGACTTGCAATTTATTTGGTGGCCACCCTTCGATTTTTACTCGGGAGTGTGTTTCGAGTTGGACGGTAGTTGTGGTTATGCGTTACCAACAGTCCGAATGCGTAATTGGTATATCTACCATGGCATTGCCTAGTTGTGCCGTGTCACCTACCCTAGCGCGCCTTCTACGAGTTTGTTTTATGTCGTACCTATGTGGTATCCTCTGGCGGCTCCAGTTTACGGGGAGTTACGATACTGTATAGACTATTGGCATACCTATAAAATGTGTTAAGGGGGATATGGGTAACGCCTTAACGCTATTTTAATAGTTTATATTACTGTAGACATATTATAATAGCGTATTGTATTACATAGTAGATAGTTTAATGGATCCTTAGGAGATGTGAATCCCGAACATCTCTTAAGTTATTGCACTCACATTAGACACTAGATAAGAGATGTCAAACCCCGTAAACATCTCCGACGCCGTTTACACTCATATTTATTTACCGTTGATTTAACTCACATAAGATCTTTTAGTTCTGACTCGAGTGTTTTGTCTTTTCAATTCGCTCGGGTCAGCCTGAGCATTTTAGGATTTGAAGACCTTATTTCCGGAGGATGAAGACGAAGATTGTATTATTATTATTTATCATATTATTCCACTACATCATACTGTTCCGCTGCAATGTTATGTATTTATCTTTGATATGTGTAACTCTGATTTTTGTATTGGATAAGTATAATCAAATGTTTTGTATACAGCTTCATGAACTGTTATTTGATTATTATATTTTGTCATTCCGCTGTGAGTTTTGTTTTGTTTTCTTTCTCTGTTTTTCTTATTCACCCCAATAACAATCTGCTCTTTTATATGGTTTGAGTTGGCATGTGTGTCTGCTTAAAACGTACAAAAAGGCGAGATGTTACATGTGCGGCGTGATCTTACTAGATACTTTTGATTTTAAAGGGTTTTACAAGTTAAATAGATAAAATTCCTTGTGATTTGAGTTTCTCAAGCTAGTTTTACCAGACTGATCCGAGCTTTTTTTCCTTGTAATGCTCGGGTCAGCCTGAGCATATTTTCTAGATTTAGTTGGATACTTCGAAGCTTTCAGGTGACAAGCTGGATTTTCCAAGACGTATTCACATATCTTATATTCTTTCTCTTTTAGTTGTCCTTGATGTTTGGTTGTTGTATATATATGTATATATATATATTAGCAATTGTAAGGATAGGTTGTTATAACTATCCAGGCTGATAATTGGTTAATGTGCTATGATGATGTGTAAAATAAAGATGAATTCTTTTTGTAAAGACTTGTTCATATTATATATTACTCGTCACGTTTTATGAGATTCTGTTCTTCCTTTTTCTTTGTTTCACCACAAATCACCTGTCTTTCAAACACTTAAATGATCGGCACACGAATACCGAGGATGTATTAAGTGTCGTCTTTAGGTGTAAGAAATGCAGATCATTACAACGGGGTATCAGAGCTTAGGTTGAGCGAACATCTAGGCTTTGGTGGGTAAACTCATTTGAGATAGGGTAATTGAGACCCTAGGATGAGTCTGAGTATATATATTGAGTGCGTATTTGTTAGTGCTATAAAAATGTTTTATAATGTGTTGATTTATCGATTGAGTGGTTTATGAATTATGGTCGGGTGGTGGGGCACCATGGTGTCGATAAGAGTTTCTAAACACTTAAACCAGGAAAATCAACATAGTAAGATTTTAAATTAGTAAATGAAATAATTTTACTTAGGAATATATTTTATATATAAAGAAATAATTTTCAAAAATAAAATATTGTTATATATGATGTGATTGTTGTTAGGAGTTGACAATATCTAATTATTATCATATAGGGTTTGATCAGTCATGCTCGTTTAATGTTGGGCGTTGACTATTATCTGATTTATCAGTAATTTTCCTTAGCAAAGTATCGGTTAGGTAGGTATGAATTTGTAGGAACATTGAAATGAACAACTTATGAATTAAGTTTCACAGTTTGACTATAAGGCGTTCGTCGTTAATGCTAGGTTAAAAATTTGATTTTACTAAGTCGTTTATTAAAATTAGAATATTTTGAAATAAGAAATATTTCATATGAGTTTATAAAAAGTTGATTTTATAAATCAGGATTGTAAAATATGTTTTGAAAATAAGATGGATTTTCAGAGAATTTAAATCCTGGTAGCTCTGATAAAGTTTTCAAATGATTATTGGAAAGGTAGTAATAATTTTAAAATACTTTTAGGTATAAATATTCTAAAAAAGGAATTTGAGAGTAAGATTTTTCTTTGGACAGAATCGAGAAATGAGTCTCGATTCTATTTTGTAATGATTTTAATAATCTTCTAAGTAACAATCAGATTGTTACCCAGTGGCTTGACCAGGTGAACAGAGACCTGATGTGGAAGGCTTGTTCGGCATGAAGGGCCTTTCGGCACAACTAGATCGATCATCATCCAGCATCGCTCGGTGTCCAAGCCTCGACCGACATTCCAGCCTCGATCGGCATTCCAGCCTCGACCGGCATTCCAGCCTCGACTGGCATTCCAGCATCGCTCGGCATTCGAGCCTCGATCGGCATTCCAGCCTCGACCGACATTCCAGCCTCGACCGGCATTCCAGCATCGCTCGGCATTCGAGCCTCGCTCTGCATTCGAGCCTCGATCAGCATTCCAGCCTCGACCGGTATTCCAGCCTCGACCGGCATTCCAGCATCGCTCGGCATTCGAGCCTCGCTCGGCATTCGAGCCTCGTTCGGCATCTCTCCTCGTTCGGCATCGGACCTCGTTCGGCATTCCAGCCTCGTTCGACATCTCCCCTCGTTCGGCATCAGACCTCGTTCGGCCTACACATTTCACTCACCACGTTGCCTCGTTCGGGTTGAAGCATGGCTCGGCATTTGCCATTCGGCATTTATAGCTCGGCACACAGAAGTCACTCGCCACGGGCCGAAGTATCTCACTCCTAGGCCCAAGAGGAAAGTCCAACCCATCTTCGTCTATAAATAGAGGGGCATGGGCACAGTGAAAGGGACCTTTTTTCGAGAACACTGGGGAGACTCTGCCGCTTTCAAGACTTATTAATTTCAGTTCAAACTTGTATTCAAGTCATTAATATATGGATTGTGTCTGTATTTAACTACTTATGAAAGCAATAAAGAACAAAACTCAAAGTGGACGTAGGCAGTTACGCCGAACCACTATAAATCTGGTGTTCTAGATTTCTATAGTTAATTTAGCCTATATCTCTCTGTTTTAATTTATCTTCTTCATTTCTCTCTCTACACAATCTTTCTAAAGGGCGTTAGTGACCAATTTTGGTGCTAACACTTTGGTGCTTTCATTGAGAGTCGAATTCTCAAGCCACAAGGATCTGCTTTGTAGCTACTGGATTGAATAAATCCCCCAAAGGAGATCCAAGTCATTCACAAGACGTCCGTTGATTCTACTCAGAGTTCTTATCAATAACTCTACTATGGGAAGACCACGTACCAGATCAGCCTCTCATAATGCGAACGTCAACGAGACCGCTAGCGTACAACAAATCGGACCTAGCAATCATCAAGCAAATCCGGGTGCAAGAACTACCATCCAAAATCAAATGGAAGTTGTCACCCGAACAGAGTTCAACGACTTGATGAGAGAACTCATGGAAAGCAGGAGACAACTTGGAGAGCAGATGCAAGCCAACGCCAACCTTATGGCTCAGCTCACTCAATAGCAGCATCAGAATGCTGGGGGTAGTCCGGCTCCTTACTCTTCATCTGATAGCTCGACTTCATCTGATGAACCCCCTAGGCGTAGACGCCGCAAGACTGAAACTACACAGGCAGGTGTTGCTGATCGATCAACTAGGGATCACTTACACCTCGGAGACCGCAACCAAGCAGGAACGGGAAACTTAGGATCTGGGGCGCGTGTGGAAACTGGACGCCCGGCTCACCAAGATGCCAATGATGCTGAACCTCAAGATACACGTTTGGTAGATCACCAACAGAGGAGGCATCAACCTGACCGATCCCGTAGAACAAACTCCAACCTCCCATCTTCCATACAAACCCCAGACCTGTCAGCTATGGTCAGACAACTGATGAGAGAAAATCAAGGCCCGACAAATGAAGATTGGGGGATATCCAAAAGTCATACTCCATTTGCAGACACTGTTTTACAGGCCGAGTACCCCAGGAAGTTTAGCATGCCAACTATCCCGGCCTATGAAGGAAAGACCGATCCCCGACAGCGTGTGATGAGATACGAGTGGATGATGGATTCAACTAGAGCGAATGATGCAATCAAGTGTAGATGCTTTCCAATAACTCTATCTGGGATCGCTACCATGTGGTTCACCCGACTTCCTCCGCGGTCCGTATCTAGTTTCGAGGAGTTGGCAACGAAATTTATAGAACAGATCAGAATACATGCTACTCGTCCAAAGGACGTGATGTCTCTGTCAAGTGTAATCCAAGCTCCAGGAGAGTCGTTGAAGGAGTATTTACAGAGATTCCATGTTGCGGCTACTGAAGTTAGCAATCCCAATGATCACGCAATTCTTATGGCTGTGATGCGAGGTGTGGATCCGGATTCAGAGTTTGGAGATTGGTTAGCAGGAAAACCTCCAACTACGCTAGAGTGTTTTTACTCAAAGGCTCATCAATTCATAAGAAGAGAGGAAGCCAGGTGGATAAGGCGAGATAAGGCACCAGGGCCTATTCAGGAGACCATGAAAAGCAACATCGCTGTGAAGCAATCCGGAGACAACTCGGGGAAAGTTCAGGTCAATGTCCAGAACAAGCCCGGGCAATCTAAGGAATCCAGAGGAAGAAATCAGGGGAAGAAAAGAGAAGCGGGGAAATGGAAGCCGAGAATTCCAACCTATAATGAATACACCCCACTGAATGCATCTCTTGAGAATATTTACCTATCAACTTGTAATACCTTTCAATACAGAAAGCCACGCCCAAAGGAGTCAACTGAGGAGCAAAAGCGGACTGGGAAGTATTGCCGCTTTCATGAGACTTATGAGCACAATACTGAAGAGTGCAGGCACCTACATGACGCTATAGAAAAGTTGATTAGACAGAAAAAGTTACAGGAGTTTGTAAAGAATCCTCAAGAAGGTGGACAGGGAACGTCCAATCCCGGCCACGCACCAGCTCCACGTCACCCTGAGGAGCCTGCTCGGACCATGGGTAGACTGGTCATAAACACGATAATAGGCGGATCTCACCCTGTAGATAAGAATTGGTAAGAAATGGAGTGATATGCTAATTCTTTGAGGCATGTAGATTTTGAGTGTTGTTCCAATGTGGAGGATGGGACCCCCGCTAAGCAGCAGCGCATGATGACAGACGATATAGTATTCAGGAGCAGAGATGCTGATCAAGTGGAGGCTCCTACCATTGACTCGATGGTCATATCCGTGACGATCGAGCCGGCCTTTGTGAAAAGAATTTTGATTGATTGTGGAAGTTCTGTCAATATCATCTTCAAGAAGGCTTATGACCAGATGAAGATGGAGACGAAGGATTTGAAGCCGTCTACAGCTCGTATCCTTGGCTTTAATGGCGCAGCGACTGATGCAGTGGGGTACGTTGAGTTGCCAGTTGAACTGGGACAAGGTGAGCGTAGGAGGGTGCGAATCCTACCTTTCATAGATTTGGATGTAGATTCTCCATACAATGTGTTTTTGGGTCGACCGGCCCTGGCTGAGTTTAGGGCAGCATTGGCCTCGTGGTGTTTGAATTTAAAATTTCCGACTGACAAAGGAGTAGGTGTTGTTCATGGCGACCATGCAACCAGTCGTGCATGTTATGTGGCTGAGCTTCGAGAGGCTCAACGGAGGGAGAAAGGAAAGGTTGCGGACAGCTCCGTCCGCATTCAGAATACTGACAATTGACAAGTAATGCCCGAGCCCTGGCTCGGGCAAAATTCTTGGATCTACAGAGACATAGATCCGAGAGATGATGATGAGGAACCTAAGGAAGAAAAAGCAGCACCGGCTGAACTGACGATTGACATTTCAGTCAGCCAAGACGATCCGTCACGAGTACTGAAGATTGGATCACAACTTAGCCCCTCGATGACCGAGGACCTCAGTGATTTCCTCCGAGCGAATCTCGATGTTTTCGCTTGGACACATTCCGACATGTGCGGGATTTCTCCCGCTATTACGAGTCATATGTTGAACATAGACCCGAGGTACGTTCCAGTTAAGCAAAAAAGGAGAGGAATGGACCCGGAGAGGTCCGCTGCTCTCAGAGAGGAGGTGGACAAACTCAAAGCCAATGGGTTCGTCCGCGACGCCCTCTACCCTGAATGGGTGTCAAACCCCGTACTGGTGAGAAAAGAAAATGGGAAGTGGAGAACTTGCGTAGATTACTCCGATTTAAACAAAGCATGTCCTAAGGACAGCTTCCCATTACCTAGAATTGATCAGTTGGTTGACTCCACTGCAGGACACGAGTTATTGTCATTCATGGATGCATACTCGGGATACAATCAGATCCCGATGCACATTCCGGACCAGGAACACACCAGTTTCGTCACAGACGTTGGACTATATTGCTATGTAGTGATGCCTTTTGGATTGAAAAATGCGGGAGCGACTTACCAGCGTTTGGTGAATCGAATGTTTAAAGACCAGATTGGTAGAACGATGGAAGTCTATGTGGATGACATGCTCGTGAAGTCACGACAGTCAAACGACCACATTCGAGACTTAACAGAGATGTTTGGTATACTCAGATACTATGGGATGAAGATCAACCCTCTGAAGTGTTCCTTCGGCGTGGCGTCAGGGAAATTTTTAGGATTCATTGTTAATGCCCGGGGAATCGAAGCTAACCCGAAAAAGATTCAAGCTATTCGAGACATACAAGTGCCCAGGACTATAAAACAGGTACAAAGCTTGAATGGAAAAGTGGCTGCGCTGAGTCGATTCATATCAAGAGCCACATACAAGTGTATTCCCTTCTTCGACATAATAAAGAAAGGAAAAAGGAATTTTGAATGGACATCCAACTGTGAGGAAGCGTTTCGAGCTCTGGTAAGGCATTTAGAAAATCCTCAAGTACTGTCGAAACCAGTAGACCATGAAATGTTGTACGTATACTTGGCTGTATCCCCACATGTTATAAGTGCGTCTTTGGTTCGCGAGGAGGACTGAGTTCAAAATCCGGTGTATTACGTTAGTAAACGTTCAACGGGGGCAAAAAGAAACTATCCTAAAATTGAGAAATTGGCCTATTTCTTGGTGATTGCATCACGTAAGCTGCGTCCATACTTTCAAGCACACTCAGTCAGTATTTATACCGATCAGCCCTTGCGACAGGTACTCCAACGACCAAAAACTTCTGAAAGGATGTTAAAATGGAATATGAAGCTAAGTCAGTTCGATATTACATACCTGCCACGAAGAGCCATACAAGGACAAGCATTAGCAGACTTCATCGCTGAGTTCACTGTGTCAGACGAACCAGATAGTCACAGTGTCATTCCCCCCATTCGATGGAAATTGTATACCGATGGAGCGTCCAACGACCGTTGTTCTGGGATGGTGTAATTCTTGTAACTCCAGGAAATCGATCGATTTGTTATGCTTTGAAGCTCAATTTCTCGGCAACGAATAATGAAGCAGAATATGAAGCATTGATTGCTGGCTTAAAGCTTATTGTGGAACTCGGAGTAAAATCAGTTGAAATCTTTTGTGACTCACAGTTGGTGGTGTACCAAGTGCGAGGAGATTATCAAGCCAGGGGACAAAGTCTTGCTCCGTACCTTGCTCTGGTTCAGGAACTATTGGCGAACCTTGAACATTATGACATTTGCATGTCCCGCGTGAACAGAACAAGGAAGCCGACACGCTGGCCAAATTTGCAAGTACCGGCGATGCACAACAAATGGGATTAGTTCCCATCTAAACCTTACATGCTCCGAGCATAGGCATGATGGAAATAGATTCTGTGTTGGAAACGGAAATCGAGAAGGAGTCATGGATAACCCCATTCAAACAATACCTGCTAAACAGGACTTTGCCCGAAAGAAGAAGCGAAAGACGACAAGTCATTCGTAAAGTCGCGCGGTATGTGATGCAGGGCGGAGTAATGTATCGGAGGGGGTTCTCGGTCTCCTACTCCGGTGCATTGCCCATGATGAGACAAAGCGGGTCTTGAAGGAAGTTCACGAAGGAGAATGTGGCGACCATACTGGGGGGCAGACATTAGCAATAAGATCCTCCGATACAGATATTATTGGCCAACTGTGAATCAGGATGCTGCTAATTATGTAAGGAGATGTGATAAGTGTCAAAGATACGCGAAAATCCCGAGAGCTCCGCCGACGGAACTCACGCAAATGGTTAGTCCCTGGCCGTTTGCAATTTGGGGAATCGACATAGTCGGTTGTTTGCCTATATCCAAAGGTGGCGCAAAATATGCGATAGTTGCGGTCGACTACTTCACCAAATGGGCCGAGGCAGAGCCCTTAGCAGCAATCACCTCTAAGAAGGTCATTAATTTCGTTGTACGAAACATTATATGCCGCTTCGGCCTCCCATGAACCATCATTACAGACAACGGAACTCAGTTTGAAAGTAGGGAATTCAAAGATTTCTGTTTAAAGTACGACATTGACAAAAAGTTCGCCGCGGTTGCTCATCCGAAGGCTAATGGACAAGTTGAAGCCGTGAACAAAATAATCAAGTCCATATTGAAGAAGCGTTTGGAAAAGGCTGGAGGCAAGTGGGTAGATGAACTCCCAATAGCGGTATGGGCTTATAGAACCACCCACAAGTCCGCGACTGGCCACACTCCATTCGGTTTGGCATATGGCACAGAGGTTGTTATACCCGTGGAGCTTGAAGTTCCATCTCATCGGGTGACACATTATGATCCTAGGACGAATCAGGATCTCTTGTTGGTCGTTGATGAAAAACGTGAAGAAGCTGAGTTAAGGGCGGCAGCATATAGGCACCGAGTTAAGCGATATTATAACGAAAAAGTCCGCCCGAGAATCTTTGATGTGGGTGATCTCGTTTTGAAACGAGTCTTTCCGGTACCATCACGTATGAATCCCAACTGGGAAGGTCCATATGTCGTTGAATGGAAGCTTGGAGAGGGAACTTTCAAGCTAGCGACCGTTGATGGCATGACACTCCCCCGAGCGTGGAACAGTGAACATTTGCGACGTTATTATATTTAGCCTATTTCTTTCATGTTTTAGATGCAATTATTTCCCGTATGTTTTTATTCCATTGATTCTTAGTTTCTTTTTAAGCATGTAATCTGACGATTTAGTTTGTTTTCATTAATAAAGGCTTGAAGCCATCTTTTCCATGAATTACTGATGTTTCTATGCCTTATAATCCGGTGACAAACAACTGGAGTTACATTATACTGTCTGACGTACGAACTCGCATAAACGACTCAAAATCTCCAAGTCCCCTAAGCGCGGACTGGAGTACTCTAAGTACCCAGAGTGTGGACTAGAGTATAAACGACTTAAATCTCCAAGTCCCATGAGTGCGAACTGGAGTACTCTGAGTCCCTAGAGTGCAGACTAGATTATAAACGACTTAAATCTCCAAGTCCCCTGAGTGCGGACTGGAGTACTCTGAGTCCCCAGAGTGCGGACTAGAGTATAAACGACTTAAATCTCCAAGCCCCCTGAGTGCAGACTGGAGTACTCTGAGTCCCCAGAATGCGGACTAGAGTATAAACGACTTAAATCTCCAAGTCCCCTGAGTGCGGACTGGAGTATAAACGACTTAAATCTCCAAGTCCCCTGAGTGCGGACTGGAGTACTCTAAGTCCCCAGAGTGCGGACTAGAGTATAAATGACTTAAATCTCCAAGTCCCCTGAACGCGGACTGGAGTGCTCTAAGTCCCCAGAGTGCGGATTAAAAAATATTTTAAGTACCAGAAATGTGAAATAAGAGATGTACAATTCCAAAGAATCTCCGAGAAATGTGAAAGTGGATTGGGGGTTTATGTAACTCACAAGAACTTGAGTTTCAACCACAGTTATACAAAAAGCTGAAAAACAGAAGTCATTTGAAAGACAAAGAAACTAAACTTTATTTATTAATCCAAAGTGGGGTTATAAAACCATTCCTCCAAAACTCGAAGTCAAAAGTATGTCTACATTGACTACGAAAATAAATAAAAGTAATTACATGATCTAAGCTAACCCTCGTTGAACGAGTGTAGTGGCTACTTCTTTGATTTCTTTAGCTTCTTTTCCTCCTTCGTTTTCTCAGACGACTCCTCCCCCATGCGCTTTCTCTTGGACGTTTTGCTCGCCAGAGAAACGGTGTCAGGAGTGGGAGGAGAAACATCCAGTGGTTTGGATTTGCCAGGAAGAATGACTTTTAGAGGCCTGTTCAACGGGTCGTCAAGTTCTATTACTTGGGACTCGACCTTGATCTCAACTTTCTTCCTTTTCTCTTCCGCAAGTTGCTCCTTCATGCTCACTTTCGAAGTGTGTCCTGAGACGCCGTAATTTCAACGCCCGTAATTTCAATTTCATAACTTCCTTCGACGGGGGACACTACACCAAAACAGGCAATTCCTAACACTTATAAGTGTTACAAATAATTTCAGTAACACTTTTTTAGTGTTACTGATGGCCTGTGAGGAATGAAGTGGACAAATTTGTGACACTTATAAGTGTTACTAAACAATGTCTTACTAACGCTTATAAGCGTTGCTACCGTATTATTTAGCAACACTTATAAGCGTTGTAAAATGTGGATTTAGTGACACTTATTAGCGTTACCAAAGATATCTATAATACCATCAATCATTTTCTTTTTAACATTTATAAGCGTTGGTAATCCAGATACTGGCAACATTTATAAGTGTTGCAAATATAAACTTATGATTTTACATAATTTCTTGCAATGCTAATATTAAAATATTTAAAGCAAATTGTGATATCCCGGGATTTCGAGGAATTTAAAATGTGATAATCTCTAAATTTAAATTATTTAAATTGATAATATTAATATAAATAACCAAATAATATAATAATAAGATGTTTTAATTATGGTATAGATTGATTTGTAATAAGAATAATTGTTTAAATGGTGTTATTTTATAAATTTGATTTTAAATAGACTTATCATTTTTAAATTTAATAAGTATTGTTTAAAATATATATATATTGTCTTGAGTTGATTTTTAAATTGGATTTTAAAAGTAAAATTTAAATTTGAATCTGGATTTAAATTTGAATCTTTAAAGATAAATATTTTAATATATTTGGGTCTAAAAATATATGAACAAGACTTTTATTTAAAATAAGGCTTTTGTTTTATTTTTGTCTTCCTTAAAGAGATTTTGTATATAAATTTAGAAAGTATTTATTTAATAGTAAATAAATACAAAAGATATTTTTACACTTAAAAATGAATGAAATACATTGTATATGATTTTATTAGGATATAAATGAGTTTTATTTTATTTTCTTTTAAAGGTTTCATTTATTTATAATATAGAAAAGCATTTATAACTAATAAATGTATTTATCTATTTAGGAAATACATATAAAAGCTTTTAAACTCTTTTTAAAAATAATATAAAATGATTAAGGACAAGTGTAAATTTTATATACATCATAAATACATGTGTTAACATAATAAGAATTGTAAAGACAAGTGTCATTTTCTTATCATTTTTCTTTAATTTTTAATAAACCATAAATTAAGTTATATAAGCCTACCTCTTCATTCTCTCTTCTTTTTCTAATCTCATTTGCTTCAAAGACAAAACTAAAACCAGAAAACATTTCAACCGAAATCTCCTTTTCAAACCAAAAACTGAAATTCCTTTCTAAACCAAGTATCTACAAATCTGAAATTTCACTCAAACCAGAATCAAATATCATCTAATAATTTACCCTGTAATCATTTATCTACAAATCTGAAATTACCTCAAACCAAAAATATACAACCTGAATTCATCTTAAACCAAGAATCTCAAACCTGAAATCATTTTCAGAAGCTTAAAACTCAAAAGTTCAAATGCCTGGAACCCATTTTCTTAAAGCCTGTAACCATTTGCTTGTTTCAAAATCAAGTCTGTCACCATTCCAAGGATGCATGCAAATAAATCAAGCAAGTTTCAGTTTCAAAACAAGCTTTCAGTTTTAAAGAAATCAAAAAGCAAAGTTTTCAAAGCTTACAACCAGAGGCCATGATTTTCAAGTTTTTAAAGCAAGCATTTCAATTTTTTTCAAAGCTTCCAGCAAGGCTCTGTTCATCTCTGAAATAGGTGAGTAAACCTTTGAATTAAAATCTAAGTATCAAATATTTATTGCATGTGAATTAATGTGTTGAAATTGCTTTGCATGTCTGTAATTCTGTATGCTCTTGTATATTTTTAAAAATGTGAATATCTGTTGATTTTAAACATCAAAATATTAGTTCAAACCCTCTGCTTTTAAAACTATGAACATGGAATTCCCTTTAGATTGATGTAAATAATATATGTTGGAATTAACTAGGGAATGAATGTTTGAAAAGTATATATATGCATGTTTATTTATATGAATACAGTTGTATGTAAGTATAGAATTATGCATGTGCTTGTATCTCTGTTTTCCAGAGTTCAGTGTTTATAAATTTATCAAAAATTTCATATCTCTTTATCTGATCAATATTAGCACTTTGTTTTAAGACAAATTAGTTTAGTTTTAATCTAATCTAGGTACTAAAAATATAAGCAAGTATATATGTTTTGGAATATGCTTGTTTTTGTGAAATAACAGTAAGAATACTGTAAGACATCAAAAATCAAATATCGAATTATACTAATTCAAGTTCATATCTGGAATCATCTTTGAAAAATAAGATTTTTAAAACAAAAATTACAATTTTTAAAATTGTATTGAGAGTGAATTTCTTAGTTAACCAGAGTTTGGGTTTTGGTCTAATTCTGTTGATCCATGCATCTGGGTTGCTCGAGATTGATGATGGAGCTAGGTGAAGAATTGGAGAGTATAGTAAAAATGGTTGAAGGGATGATAATCCACTGTGTAGTTTAAATTTGCTCGAGATTTGTTTTAAACCTAGTTTTAGGTTCTTGCTGTAAATTGAACCACTGTTCTTCTTATGGTGATTCGAGTTTGAAGGGAATTTCGGGAAGTGGAAGCGCGTTGGATCGGAAATCTATAGCCGGAATCGTGGTGGTTATCATCATCGGAGGCGAGGGTGTAGAGGATTTTACTGGCGATGGGTTGGGTTTTTGGAAGGATCGAATTTCTCGTTTTCATTTCTCAGTCAAGTACGAGGTGCTGAGTGGTCTGGGATGTCGACAAGATCATCGGCGACTTGTTGGAAGTCTCGGCGAGGGTCGGAGGCGATCAGGTCGGAGGTGCACGTACATGCGTGTACGTTTGTGTCAGTTTATCTGGTTTTGGGTTTGAGTGTTTTCTCGAAGACGATTAAGGGAAAAAGGGTTCTTGGCTCGAAGTCGTTTCCAGGGAGATACGCGAGTGTTTGAGTGAATTGTTTTAATAGTTTTAAGTTGCAAGCGAACAGTGGTAAATTCACCCGGGAAGGAACTCGAGGAAGAAGAGCTTTGGCTCGGGGTTTTATAGAATTGTACATGAGATTTTGAAATGAACTGTCAAGTCTAAAACAGTTTTTAAAAAATTAAAAACTAAACCCTGCTTAAAAAGAAGATGCAGATGTATTTGTTTTATTTCAAGTACAGCTAGGTTAAATCCAAAGTAAATATTTAAATCAGTTTTTAAAATTTAATAAAAGGTAAGATTTTAAATTTTAAATAGGCAAGTTAAATTAATTTCTTGTAAATCCATTTCTTTGTAATAAATGTTTAAAATAAAATTAAATTATATGATTGATTTACTTAAAAATATTAAGTTAAATCCTTAAGTTATTTTCAAATTTGATTTGGAAATAAGGTAATTAATAAAGAAATATTTTATCTTAAAACTTAATTTAAGTTTGATAATAATGGAATAAATAAAGAGTGATTTATTAAATTAAATTAGTTAATGGTTAAGAATGAGTAAATTAACAATTAAAGTTTTCAAGTGATTTATTAACCTGTAATTAAGGATTGTTAATTTATAATTTAAGATAAATAATTAATGATTTATTTTATTTTATTGATTTTAAAACTTAATTAATGATTTTAATTAAGTAAGTTAATTATTAAGATCAAATGTTTTTAATGATAATGTTTTATCTTAAGATTAATTAAGATTTTTTTTAAAATGAGTTAAAATTAATTTATTTAATTAAGAAATTAAGATTAATTTATTTATTTAATTAATTATTGGTAAGGATTAATTAAATGATTAAGGATTAATTAAAATGGTAATTAAGAAGTACTTAATAAGTTTTGTTAAGTAATAATTAAGTTTTCTTAATTAATAATTAAGAAATTATTAATTTATAATTAAAGTTAATTAAGGATTAATTAACTGTTATTAAGGTTAGTTAATTATCATTAAAGATTAATTAATAGATAATTATGGATTAATTAAATTGGTAATTAAGGTTGTTAATTAATAATTAACTTTTATTAATTAATAATTAAGAAGTAATTAATTAGTTAATTAAGTTTAATTAATTAATTATAAAAGTAATTAAGGATTGATTACTTTGTATTAAAGGATATTGATTAATAATTAAGGTTTATTAATAAATAGTTAAAGAATAATTAATCAAGGATTAATTAATTTGTTTAAAGGGTAATTAAGGATGAGTTACTCAGTTATAATTTAGGAATGAATGTGATTTATTTAAGTAAATTAATTTGTTAATTAATTAAGAATAGTCACTTGGGATTTTATTAAGTATAATTACTTAATAAGATTTGTTAAATGTAATTACTTAGTGTAAGTAATTGATAAATGAATTACTGTATGTAATTGGTGTAATTAATAAAAAGGATTTATAAAAGAAATTAAAGTAATTAAGAAATAAATTAAGAATGGTTAATTACGGTTAATGATTATTTAAGATTGATTAATGAGAACAATTAATTAAAGTATGATTAATTAATGTAATTAATTAAGAAATAATGTAATTAATTTTAGTTAATTAATTCATTAAAGTAATTAATTAAGGATAATTAATTATTATAATTAATGAGAGTAATTAAAGGTTAATTACTATAAATGATTAAGGATAATTAATTTGTAAAATTAATTAAAGGATAATTACTTTATGTAATTAATGAATAATTAATCAAGAGTGATTAATATTTAATGATTAATTAATTAAATGGATAAGTAATTAATTAATGATTGATTAAGCAAGGTTAGGAATTAATTCTTAAGTAATTAATTTAATTTAAGTGGATTAAATTGATTATAATAGAGATTAATAAATGGTTGCTTATGAATGATGGTTGAGTAGAATGTCTGATTTGGTTGATATCTATTGGATGATATGCTATGATATTCTGTGAAATGATATTGGATATATCTATGATAAATGTGTGATATTTATCTATGTTAATGCTATGTGAATTCAAGTATTAAATTGAATTGAATTGTTTAAACCTTTAAACAACTTGGCCTTAAAAGATACGTTTTGGATTTCGATGAGACCGGGATCGGGTTTCCGTATACCGGATTTCCAGGTCTGGAGACCCGAATACCACATCGATCCAAATTAACGATAGGTCGTGAATCTCAAGTGAAGATGAAGATTCAGAGTGCAAGGGTTATTGTCGTTAACTCTGAGGGTGATTCCAAAACGAGTGTAACGAGATAATGCCTTCGGTTTCGTTCGAACCCGGAACGAACTTGTATGGATTGAATGCTTTCAAAACATCGTCAGGTGGACGATGAGCATTCTAAGTGAAGTGTTCTGATTAAAGGTAATCGTGACCTCAAGCCTCATCAACCGGGAATGGCTAAAACAGGGGAGGTGCAGCAAGGCTTCGTGGGTAGCGCCCACTGAGAGTAAGGTCATCCCTGTCTAGATGTCCCTTTCTATTTCGTCTTAGTGGTACGGTTGCAGTACACAACCGTGGGGTGATTTTATTCGGAATTATCCAGTAAGGGATGGTTCCGGCTTTGTGTTGCAGGGGAGCGGGCGTACTCCTCGGTACGGTGATCTAGGCCACGTACTGTGACGGGCGGTACCCCAGTAGCCCTGCCATTGTATGGAAATCCAACTTCCAATAAGTGCCGTACGTGTTAGTTGTGCCCAACTATGTTGGAACGTGAGATGTAAGCATTCCAGCTATTTCTGTATTTTACTTGAAAATCCTAGACCTATTATAATACAATCGAATTTCCTATCAAATGTTTTGGTTAGCGTAAGGTAAAAACTTACCCATGTTTATGTGTGGGAAGTCTTACGTGATACCTTTTGATTTCAAAGGTTTTGAAGTTAAGCAAGTTTAAACCGTTTACTCACACCAGACCCATGTCTGACCCAAGTGTTTATTTCTGTTTTATATAAACTCTTGGGTACTCAAATTTTTACGAGTAGCCAAGAGAGTCAGGTTTGCTTTGACGAGTTATCTGGAGGAGCAATGGAGCAGGAGGCTTCAGCGCTGTAGAGATATAGTAGTTCCGCTGTGTTGATCTCTGAGTCATTGTTATCTGTGTTGTATCTTATATTGTAGAAACTAGACAGGTGTTTATAACTGTCTAGTATGTGTTGTATATGTTGTGTAACTCTGATAGTTGTTGTATATGATACTATGTAATAGTTTATGTTATTAATATAATTTATTCGTTCCGCTGTTTAGATTCTGTTGTTGTTTCTTTCTTTCTTCTCTTCTTTTCTCTTTCTATCCCTTTCTTTCTTATTAGCGATACGACTTTCTGGTCGATGAAAGCCGGGTCGTCACATTTGGTATCAGAGCTATTGGTTGAGCGAATACCTAAGCTTTGGAGTGGTGTCTATCTTGAGAGAGCGTATTTGTAATTTTTATATAACTATATATATTTATTTCTACCTATTTGTTGGGTTACCTGTTCGGGTTTTCCAATATAAGATATAAAGGTAGATAGGGTGGTGGTGTGTGTAACACGACTACCAATGGTTGGAGTTTGGATGTTTGAGGTTGGAAATATATCCGTCGAGACTGTAGACCCAATACCGTCTCGAGTGAGTTTTGATATGGTGTAAAGATTTCTCTAATCTCTGAAGGAAACCTGTTTAGGTTCGGAGTCGATCATTGAAGTATAAGTTTGATCGCGCTCGTGTGAGTGGATTTTTGAGAGTTTGGATCTGTTGATTGAGCAGAAGCAAGTGATGGTATCTTGATACCTCAGGAAATTGTAGCTGTGTGATGAGACGCAGTGACTATGGATATCTCCGACGATGTTTTCTTTTGGAGCAAGGAAGTGTGTCTGCATTCGGTATAGTGGTTGAGTCCAGCATGATATTTGTGTTTGGTCTGAGGTCCGAGTTTCTCCAGAAGCTTTGGATAAGGAGTCTTTGGCATCTGTGGCAGCAGTGCAGCTCGAGTGTTCTGTGTTCCTGCTGGAAGATCTTTTGGGGTTAGCAGTTTCGTAGAGTGGAGTTCAGAAGCTGCAAAGTAGATTCATTTTTTTCAAATGGATTGGTCAAACGCTAAGATTGTTCTGATGAATTAAGAAAGAACATTATTTTTGGATATTGGACTGGATAGAATCGCAAAAGTGACTTGCGATAGTTGAATATTCTCTTGGAAAATCTTTTGCTTGAATTTGAGGCATCTCTAGTAGATGTAGGAGTTATGGAGTTATCAGAAATTCTCTGGAAGTGTTGATCTAGTTTGTGTTCGAGTTCATAGACGACATCTAGATCAGAGTTGAGCAGCGAAAGCTTGGTAGTAGTTGTTCTAAAGTAGAAGCAACCGGAAGTTGCAGTGTTAGGATTAAAGGGTTCCTACAGGAAGCTTTTCAAGATTTGAAGGTCAGATTGGTGAGAGAATCTGTTTTGTCTTGATAAAAGAAGTATTTGGAATCTACTGATGATTGAGGAGTAGAGTTTGAGTTCTGGATTTCCGTAGATCTTGAGAGGATCCATTTATTGGATTGTTTTTGGTCCTGTTTGTTTTGAGAAGCATCAGCGAAGATTGAGCTGATCAGGAAAGGTGAAGGCAGCCCAGAATCGTCAGAAGAGTTCTGTGGATTAGAGATGGAGAATTTTGGAATTCGAAGTTGGAGACTTCGTTGTTATTTCTTCGGTGAATGGAGAAATTAAGATTGGATAAGACTAGAAAGATAGCTCCGAGTATATTGGATCTTTCTGAATTTTTGTGAGGATATGTGTTTTGGCTTCGGTATTGAATTACCAGTTTGGATTTAGTAGAGCGAGTAACCCAGTATCTGTATCGGGGAAACTCGGGATAATTTTAGGTAGTTTATCCGGATCTATGTCCGGATAGCTAGAGTTGTTTGTTCGGATAAAATTGTTTGTTTAGATAAAATTGTTTGTTCGGATGAATGGTTGTTTGTTTGATAGTGTATGGCTGATAAGTATGCTTGAATTGTTTTAAAATGGATTGAAATAAAATAAAAATTTTGGATTATCTTTTGTTTTAAATTTCGAGGACGAAATTCTTTTAAGGGGGAAGGAATGTGATATCCCGGGATTTCGAGGAATTTAAAATGTGATAATCTCTAAATTTAAATTATTTAAATTGATAATATTAATATAAATAACCAAATAATATAATAATAAGATGTTTTAATTATGGTATAGATTGATTTGTAATAAGAATAATTGTTTAAATGGTGTTATTTTATAAATTTGATTTTAAATAGACTTATCATTTTTAAATTTAATAAGTATTGTTTAAAATATATATATATTGTCTTGAGTTGATTTTTAAATTGGATTTTAAAAGTAAAATTTAAATTTGAATCTGGATTTAAATTTGAATCTTTAAAGATAAATATTTTAATATATTTGGGTCTAAAAATATATGAACAAGACTTTTATTTAAAATAAGGCTTTTGTTTTATTTTTGTCTTCCTTAAAGAGATTTTGTATATAAATTTAGAAAGTATTTATTTAATAGTAAATAAATACAAAAGATATTTTTACACTTAAAAATGAATGAAATACATTGTATATGATTTTATTAGGATATAAATGAGTTTTATTTTATTTTCTTTTAAAGGTTTCATTTATTTATAATATAGAAAAGCATTTATAACTAATAAATGTATTTATCTATTTAGGAAATACATATAAAAGCTTTTAAACTCTTTTTAAAAATAATATAAAATGATTAAGGACAAGTGTAAATTTTATATACATCATAAATACATGTGTTAACATAATAAGAATTGTAAAGACAAGTGTCATTTTCTTATCATTTTTCTTTAATTTTTAATAAACCATAAATTAAGTTATATAAGCCTACCTCTTCATTCTCTCTTCTTTTTCTAATCTCATTTGCTTCAAAGACAAAACTAAAACCAGAAAACATTTCAACCGAAATCTCCTTTTCAAACCAAAAACTGAAATTCCTTTCTAAACCAAGTATCTACAAATCTGAAATTTCACTCAAACCAGAATCAAATCTCCTCTAATAATTTACTCTGTAATCATTTATCTACAAATCTGAAATTACCTCAAACCAAAAATATACAACCTGAATTCATCTTAAACCAAGAATCTCAAACCTGAAATCATTTTCAGAAGCTTAAAACTCAAAAGTTCAAATGCCTGGAACCCATTTTCTTAAAGCCTGTAACCATTTGCTTGTTTCAAAATCAAGTCTGTCACCATTCCAAGGATGCATGCAAATAAATCAAGCAAGTTTCAGTTTCAAAACAAGCTTTCAGTTTTAAAGAAATCAAAAAGCAAAGTTTTCAAAGCTTACAACCAGAGGCCATGATTTTCAAGTTTTTAAAGCAAGCATTTCAATTTTTTTCAAAGCTTCCAGCAAGGCTCTGTTCATCTCTGAAATAGGTGAGTAAACCTTTGAATTAAAATCTAAGTATCAAATATTTATTGCATGTGAATTAATGTGTTGAAATTGCTTTGCATGTCTGTAATTCTGTATGGTCTTGTATATTTTTAAAAATGTGAATATCTGTTGATTTTAAACATCAAAATATTAGTTCAAACCCTCTGCTTTTAAAACTATGAACATGGAATTCCCTTTAGATTGATGTAAATAATATATGTTGGAATTAACTAGGGAATGAATGTTTGAAAAGTATATATATGCATGTTTATTTATATGAATACAGTTGTATGTAAGTATAGAATTATGCATGTGCTTGTATCTCTGTTTTCCAGAGTTCAGTGTTTATAAATTTATCAAAAATTTCATATCTCTTTATCTGATCAATATTAGCACTTTGTTTTAAGACAAATTAGTTTAGTTTTAATCTAATCTAGGTACTAAAAATATAAGCAAGTATATATGTTTTGGAATATGCTTGTTTTTGTGAAATAACAGTAAGAATACTGTAAGACATCAAAAATCAAATATCGAATTATACTAATTCAAGTTCATATCTGGAATCATCTTTGAAAAATAAGATTTTTAAAACAAAAATTACAATTTTTAAAATTGTATTGAGAGTGAATTTCTTAGTTAACCAGAGTTTGGGTTTTGGTCTAATTCTGTTGATCCATGCATCTGGGTTGCTCGAGATTGATGATGGAGCTAGGTGAAGAATTGGAGAGTATAGTAAAAATGGTTGAAGGGATGATAATCCACTGTGTAGTTTAAATTTGCTCGAGATTTGTTTTAAACCTAGTTTTAGGTTCTTGCTGTAAATTGAACCACTGTTCTTCTTATGGTGATTCGAGTTTGAAGGGAATTTCGGGAAGTGGAAGCGCGTTGGATCGGAAATCTATAGCCGGAATCGTGGTGGTTATCATCATCGGAGGCGAGGGTGTAGAGGATTTTACTGGCGATGGGTTGGGTTTTTGGAAGGATCGAATTTCTCGTTTTCATTTCTCAGTCAAGTACGAGGTGCTGAGTGGTCTGGGATGTCGACAAGATCATCGGCGACTTGTTGGAAGTCTCGGCGAGGGTCGGAGGCGATCAGGTCGGAGGTGCACGTACATGCGTGTACGTTTGTGTCAGTTTATCTGGTTTTGGGTTTGAGTGTTTTCTCGAAGACGATTAAGGGAAAAAGGGTTCTTGGCTCGAAGTCGTTTCCAGGGAGATACGCGAGTGTTTGAGTGAATTGTTTTAATAGTTTTAAGTTGCAAGCGAACAGTGGTAAATTCACCCGGGAAGGAACTCGAGGAAGAAGAGCTTTGGCTCGGGGTTTTATAGAATTGTACATGAGATTTTGAAATGAACTGTCAAGTCTAAAACAGTTTTTAAAAAATTAAAAACTAAACCCTGCTTAAAAAGAAGATGCAGATGTATTTGTTTTATTTCAAGTACAGCTAGGTTAAATCCAAAGTAAATATTTAAATCAGTTTTTAAAATTTAATAAAAGGTAAGATTTTAAATTTTAAATAGGCAAGTTAAATTAATTTCTTGTAAATCCATTTCTTTGTAATAAATGTTTAAAATAAAATTAAATTATATGATTGATTTACTTAAAAATATTAAGTTAAATCCTTAAGTTATTTTCAAATTTGATTTGGAAATAAGGTAATTAATAAAGAAATATTTTATCTTAAAACTTAATTTAAGTTTGATAATAATGGAATAAATAAAGAGTGATTTATTAAATTAAATTAGTTAATGGTTAAGAATGAGTAAATTAACAATTAAAGTTTTCAAGTGATTTATTAACCTGTAATTAAGGATTGTTAATTTATAATTTAAGATAAATAATTAATGATTTATTTTATTTTATTGATTTTAAAACTTAATTAATGATTTTAATTAAGTAAGTTAATTATTAAGATCAAATGTTTTTAATGATAATGTTTTATCTTAAGATTAATTAAGATTTTTTTTAAAATGAGTTAAAATTAATTTATTTAATTAAGAAATTAAGATTAATTTATTTATTTAATTAATTATTGGTAAGGATTAATTAAATGATTAAGGATTAATTAAAATGGTAATTAAGAAGTACTTAATAAGTTTTGTTAAGTAATAATTAAGTTTTCTTAATTAATAATTAAGAAATTATTAATTTATAATTAAAGTTAATTAAGGATTAATTAACTGTTATTAAGGTTAGTTAATTATCATTAAAGATTAATTAATAGATAATTATGGATTAATTAAATTGGTAATTAAGGTTGTTAATTAATAATTAACTTTTATTAATTAATAATTAAGAAGTAATTAATTAGTTAATTAAGTTTAATTAATTAATTATAAAAGTAATTAAGGATTGATTACTTTGTATTAAAGGATATTGATTAATAATTAAGGTTTATTAATAAATAGTTAAAGAATAATTAATCAAGGATTAATTAATTTGTTTAAAGGGTAATTAAGGATGAGTTACTCAGTTATAATTTAGGAATGAATGTGATTTATTTAAGTAAATTAATTTGTTAATTAATTAAGAATAGTCACTTGGGATTTTATTAAGTATAATTACTTAATAAGATTTGTTAAATGTAATTACTTAGTGTAAGTAATTGATAAATGAATTACTGTATGTAATTGGTGTAATTAATAAAAAGGATTTATAAAAGAAATTAAAGTAATTAAGAAATAAATTAAGAATGGTTAATTACGGTTAATGATTATTTAAGATTGATTAATGAGAACAATTAATTAAAGTATGATTAATTAATGTAATTAATTAAGAAATAATGTAATTAATTTTAGTTAATTAATTCATTAAAGTAATTAATTAAGGATAATTAATTATTATAATTAATGAAAGTAATTAAAGGTTAATTACTATAAATGATTAAGGATAATTAATTTGTAAAATTAATTAAAGGATAATTACTTTATGTAATTAATGAATAATTAATCAAGAGTGATTAATATTTAATGATTAATTAATTAAATGGATAAGTAATTAATTAATGATTGATTAAGCAAGGTTAGGAATTAATTCTTAAGTAATTAATTTAATTTAAGTGGATTAATTGATTATAATAGAGATTAATAAATGGTTGCTTATGAATGATGGTTGAGTAGAATGTCTGATTTGGTTGATATCTATTGGATGATATGCTATGATATTCTGTGAAATGATATTGGATATATCTATGATAAATGTGTGATATTTATCTATGTTAATGCTATGTGAATTCAAGTATTAAATTGAATTGAATTGTTTAAACCTTTAAACAACTTGGCCTTAAAAGATACGTTTTGGATTTCGATGAGACCGGGATCGGGTTTCCGTATACCGGATTTCCAGGTCTGGAGACCCGAATACCACATCGATCCAAATTAACGATAGGTCGTGAATCTCAAGTGAAGATGAAGATTCAGAGTGCAAGGGTTATTGTCGTTAACTCTGAGGGTGATTCCAAAACGAGTGTAACGAGATAATGCCTTCGGTTTCGTTCGAACCCGGAACGAACTTGTATGGATTGAATGCTTTCAAAACATCGTCAGGTGGACGATGAGCATTCTAAGTGAAGTGTTCTGATTAAAGGTAATCGTGACCTCAAGCCTCATCAACCGGGAATGGCTAAAACAGGGGAGGTGCAGCAAGGCTTCGTGGGTAGCGCCCACTGAGAGTAAGGTCATCCCTGTCTAGATGTCCCTTTCTATTTCGACTTAGTGGTACGGTTGCAGTACACAACCGTGGGGTGATTTTATTCGGAATTATCCAGTAAGGGATGGTTCCGGCTTTGTGTTGCAGGGGAGCGGGCGTACTCCTCGGTACGGTGATCTAGGCCACGTACTGTGACGGGCGGTACCCCAGTAGCCCTGCCATTGTATGGAAATCCAACTTCCAATAAGTGCCGTACGTGTTAGTTGTGCCCAACTATGTTGGAACGTGAGATGTAAGCATTCCAGCTATTTCTGTATTTTACTTGAAAATCCTAGACCTATTATAATACAATCGAATTTCCTATCAAATGTTTTGGTTAGCGTAAGGTAAAAACTTACCCATGTTTATGTGTGGGAAGTCTTACGTGATACCTTTTGATTTCAAAGGTTTTGAAGTTAAGCAAGTTTAAACCGTTTACTCACACCAGACCCATGTCTGACCCAAGTGTTTATTTCTGTTTTATATAAACTCTTGGGTACTCAAATTTTTACGAGTAGCCAAGAGAGTCAGGTTTGCTTTGACGAGTTATCTGGAGAAGCAATGGAGCAGGAGGCTTCAGCGCTGTAGAGATATAGTAGTTCCGCTGTGTTGATCTCTGAGTCATTGTTATCTGTGTTGTATCTTATATTATAGAAACTAGACAGGTGTTTATAACTGTCTAGTATGTGTTGTATATGTTGTGTAACTCTGATAGTTGTTGTATATGATACTATGTAATAGTTTATGTTATTAATATAATTTATTCGTTCCGCTGTTTAGATTCTGTTGTTGTTTCTTTCTTTCTTCTCTTCTTTTCTCTTTCTATCCCTTTCTTTCTTATTAGCGATACGACTTTCTGGTCGATGAAAGCCGGGTCGTCACACAAATGGAGTATAAGGTATCATAAACAGTGGTCCCCATATCACACAATTCATCATACAGATTGCAAAATTTAAAATGCTCCGCAAATGGAGTAAATATGTCATAAAAAATTATTAAAGATATCTTAAATATTACAATGTCATGTATTCAGATATTACAACAACATAATCTATGAAAATTTTAATTTCAAAATTCACTTAAAGTTTAACTTAAGGTTAACCTAACCATTTTGGATCATCCACTCCAAACTATGATGGTTTGCATATTCTTCAACGTCCATGCGACAATCCAAACCTTTACACGTGCCTGCATTTAATATAAACACTCGATAAAAACTTACAACTTCAAAATCAAAAAAATTGCATTACATTAATGAGTTGCAACTCAGTTTTCAATTTTAACTCCGCAAGCACTTAGTTTCATAATAACTCGGCATGCATCCTAGTTTTAAAACTGAGTTGCTGCAACTCGGTTTTAACACTGAGTTGATGCAACCCAGTTTAACAATGTTAAAACTGGGTTACGCAACTCAGTTTTAACGCTGAGTTGCTGCAACCTAGTTTAACACTGTTAAAACTGGGTTGCGCAACTCAGTTTTAACACCTAGTTGCTACAACTCAGTGTTAAAACAAGTTTCTGCAACTCACTGAGTTGCAACAAATAAGTTTAAAATTGAGTTGCAGCAACTCAGTTTGAAATAGAATTATGGGTCAGTTTATACCAATTGTGCATATGTGCGCTTTCCTAACTTAAATTGAGTTGCAACAATTTTTTTGATAATTCTGATATATTTGTTTTGCAGAAACTCACAATTCTCTCATCAATTAACCCAACTTTGTCCCTTCCTTTCCATAATTCTTCATTCATTATCACTTATTGCCATTTCTTTGTCCAAAAGTTGTTTATACATGTAGTTCACTTAAAACTATCACATGCTTCTAGCACTTTCTTCTTTTAATTTTCTAAGCCCATGCTTCATATTTGGATTGCACAGATACTAATATTTTCACAAAATATGCGAATATATAATATAAAAAATGTATAAGCCATAATTTATAACTTAAACAATTTAAAGCAAAATGGATGAAACAAACGGCAATTTTATCACATTAGATTGGTGAAAATTTCTACTGTTCAGTCAAATACCACCAAATATTCAGGCTAAAACTTAATATTATTTAACCAAAATAGGAAAAATGTTTGCAATATTTAGACCATTTAACAAATCCAGAAAATAAAAAAAGGCTGAACGCATTTAAGTTAAACAGTAGGACATATCCATGGTTAAAAGCAGCATATCCATGTCCACAAATTTTTTGCAGAAGGAAAATATTACAATTGCGGTTCAAAGCTGAGAGTTCACATTGCTAATAATGAATGAATTTAATAAGCAGCGTGGTTAAAATATTCTAAATATGAGAGATGATAAAATAGACACACATTATAGTTCACAAAGATATGACACTAATAAATCAAATTAATATATTATTTTAAATTAAGCAAACATAAACATAAAAATATTTGAACTGAGAAGCTAAGAGGTTTCCACTAAAGAATAATGAAGCGGACTGATTGAAATGGGTTATCCACTAAAGAATAATAAATCAGAGAGGTTAACAGTCTTTGATCTCGTAGGATGCTTAAATATTTATCCATGTTAGTGTTTATATCGGTCAAATTTACCAGGTTTTACATTAATGGTGAAACACAAAAACCAAGTTGGAACTAACTAATACAATCCAACAACCATAAAAACATAAGAGATTACTATGCATTAAAGTATTTAAGCATTCACATTCAGTTTTTTAAAGTCTTAATTCCATCACTATCCACTTTTCATCCAACTCCGTTGGAAAGAGTGTTATCATGTTTAATCAACTCAAAATCTGTTGAGTTCATGCAGAACAGATAATTTATGTCTTCTGTTATTATTGCTATTGTCAGTTGAATCCAATTTCAAGGGAGAGGATCAATGTATATACAAGTCTATCGATGCACCATAAACTTATACACGTGAAATTTATCTAATATATAGCTTAACAACCTTTTAGTTCAGCACTCGAATGGAATCAGCAGCAATTTTATCTACCTAGGAGTTATGATGAAATAAGAAATGTTCAATTTCTAGAGTTTGGGTGCAATTGCAGTGCACAGTTTAAGGGTAAGGTTGTAATTGTTTTGACGGTCAAAAGTAACATAGATGTTATATGATAACAATTCCTATTATTATCGTGTGTAGTGTAGTGTGTGTGATGTTGGATAGTTTTAACATGATATGACAAAAAACTATTTAATTCTACTATTTGCAATTCTAAAAAAGATATAAAAGTAAGAAAAAGGTTCAAGTTCATCTGTTAAAATTTCACAAAATTAACCACCATTTTAACATACTAATTAAGACCATTTGTACAATGTAAATTCATTATCTGTGAGACTTTTAACATTTACTTTATTTTAAGCATGCAAAATGTATGTTATTAGAAAATGTCCTTTATGTATGTTTCAATATTGAAAACAAAACTGTTTACTACTTTACTACAAAGTTGCAAAGGTCCAAATTGCTTATAAAAGGAAATACCCAAAAAAAGTAAAACATGTGGAACATAATAAATAGTTCACTTTAAACATTCCATACGATATGTGTGTCCAAATGATTTGAAAGATAATAATAAAAAGTTCTAACATATGAAATTATGTAAATGCACACACAACTACAGTAACACACATTTGAACCGTAAACATAGAATTACAAAAACACACACATTTGAACAATAAAGATAGATATAAAAACTAATGTTTAAAAAAGAATAAGAACAACAATAGATCAATACCTCTCGAAACTCTCTGAAAACTGGTGGCAAGCCAGAATCTTCAAAACGTCAACAGAAGTTCAACAGGTCCAAGCCACAGTGGGTGATTTTTTGCTAGCTTAGAAAACAAATTGGCCAATACATCCAAGCCCCTATGAGAATGCCCAATAACTTGCACTTGATTTAAAAACCTGTAATAACACAAAACCTATCATCTTTGTGTTCTAAGTAACCTTATCATTTAGTCTGCATGTTATAAATCTTCATTCGAAAGTCAAAACTAGGTATCTTAAAATGTAGCGACAGACTCAACGATTACAAAAGATTAGGTCTAACTTCACCTACAACCTGTCAGCCTAACTAAATGAAACGAGAACAAGAGCGATTGCTTTCGGTGATAACCCCCAAAACAGTGAGCTCTGACATTATATTGGAAGATATTATACAAACTCTCATCCAATAACATTATTGTAACCAATTTCTCAAAAGTGATTTTAAGCTAGGTCATATTTCTCAATTAGTTGAACATCACTCCACTTTACCAAGAAACATTCAGTAGATATTTGAGGAAATAAAGCATCTTTATCATATCTACAACTGATTAACATAAGCACTTTGATATGTGTTAACAGACCTTGTGTGAAAACTAAGAGCTACCAGCAATTTCACCAATCTGCTGGCAGCATACAGTTATTAGTCGATGCCATATAAGATGCTTATGGTTATATGTCCTTAAGTCCACATGTAAAATTGCAATTTTTTTTATCTAGATCACATGATATGTCCTCGCTGCTTTGTTAACTGTGTTTGTATCACTATCTTAAAAAATAAAAGAAAAAGGTACACCGTTTTTCTTTGAATTGTAGCACATAATGTACTACTATTATAGAAATAAAATAGGTATGGTTTTATTGCATAGGAAATAAATCCAAACTTTACTGAATACATAAACAGTAAATAGATGATAGGAACAACTTCACAATAAATTACCAAACTAACAACATGCGCATCAATACCAAAATAATAAATAAAATAATAGAATATCACAAACTGACAAAAAACCAAGTATCTTAATTCATAACCTATAGCTTTCTTTATAAAAAACTTCAGACCTTTCCATCTTAAGAAAAAAAACCAAGTACTAAGGGAACTCCTTGAAAAAGAATTGTTTTCAAAGAAGACAATTTAACATTTTCCTAGCACAAGTCCTAAATATGTATAAAAAAGACCAATATGTTGATACACTCAAACCCCTTCTCAAGCGAAGCAATCCAACACATATCTATCAGCAATCCCAGGATACATATAAATAAGTCAACACATCTCAAAATGTTTGGCACTAAGGACTCTTTTATAACAAATCAAAGTTGTTTTATTCAAAATCCTATGTTTATGGGTCAAACGTAGTATAATATGCAATATATCGGTAAATAAGTACTTCGAGATATAAGGGCTTTAAGGTATGAGCATATATACAAGAATTATAACATATTGATAAATAAAGGTTTAAAGGTATAAACAAATAAAACCAAAATACGCATCATCTCGATAAATGAGGGTCTAGTGTATAAATACATATGATGTAATCAAGTATAAGAGATAACATAGCATATTGATACAGCATATTTATAAAGTTTATTATTAAGGTACACATCATATAATGGAACATAGAGAACCGCTTTATGTTCACTCAAAATCCAATAATTCCTTATAACTAAAAAATCATCTAAAATATCTCAAATAAAGCAAAACGAAATATCAACTCCATCTCGAATATCCAACAGTGATTTATTTTTTTCAAAAATTGAAGTCCAATCAACAAAGAAAAACTCAAGTTTTCAAATTTAGTCAAAGATGTCATAGTAAAAAATCAAACAAAAATGACATGTCAAGTAATACACTAGAAATCTAAACTACATCTAAAATTATTCAAATCAAGACTAGTCTAAATTCACACTTCAAGTCTCATATATCACACACTCTGATTATGCAGAACCTTGTTGAAGTTTTTAGAGCAACCACATCAAGTTGCAAACTGCAGTTGCAACTACAGTTGCGAACTGCAGTTGCAACTACAGTTGCGAACTATGAGATATTGACTTGACATTGAGGAGTAGTTCCTTATAATCTCTGGGCATTGAGGAAGTATGGTCAAAAACCTATCAAAGGTTCTGCTTATTCTAGGTAATAATTTTTTGCATTTTTTATAATGAAATATTGACTTGATATATTAGTAAGATCAATCAATATATTTTGCTTTTTCAAAGTCTCTAACATCATAACTATTCTGTAGTAGAGACAGATGAAATCTCATCTGTGTCTGTGTAATCTTACTGGTTTTATCATCTAATTTGAATATTATTGTTTGTATCATTTCTGCAATTAATTCAAAACAATGAAAAAATAGCACAAGTAATACAGAAATATTTCAAATAACGGAAAAAAAGTGACAAGGAAGATATAAAACATTTTGTTAACCATCGCATAATTAGAAGGAACAAAAAATTTGTGATCCTAAATCCTAATCCATATCTTTTGTGCCAAGTTCATCTTCAATGTTAGATAAATTTTACCCGAATGATGAAATGCATAGCACAAAAATTTGGGAATGTAGAGGGTTCCACCTTTTACTTATCTCTGAGCTTGGTAAAATATTTTCCTCATTATTTTCAGGTCTTACAGTATTTTCGAAGTATCAAAGGAAGGCCATGTGAAGAACGATGTCTTTATATTTATAGAGATCCCATTATATTAATTTCCCAATGTGGTATTATTCCTAATGCATCGGCTCATGTGTGGTGCATCTTGAATCAAACATGTGGGTATTTATATTGAATAACGTGGAACGCATGTGGCGCTTAAAACATATATGAATTGAACGTAGCTCTGATATTATACTAGAAAACAATTTATTATCACAAATAATGTAAACCTTCTAATATTAATAGACGCCTCGTTGTTTTAATTTGCCAACGTGAAATAACTCTTATCAATTAACTGCTAGTTCAGTCTCAACCATTTATCATAACTCCCACTAAAGAGGATGAACAAAATGAAACCCATTCTTATTCTCTTTCTCATATTCCAACTAACATTACATGTGTTACTGTTAATATTGGTTCCACTTAAATACAATAGACTCGTAATAGTAGTAGCATGGAATACTCAAGTAACTTTAGGTGAATTACAAAAATGAAAGAAACCAAAATATAAATTATAAAACTAACCAAACAATATTACATTTATATTCTGCTCCTATCTTAACTCATATAAAAGCACAAACAATACCATGTATTCCTCGTTATCTCTTTAGCTCTCCAATATTCAACCGTTTCATATAAGACTCGGAGACAACAAAAAGCTTCAAAAAATGGCAGAGAAAGAAAAAACTCTAAACATCTTCGTGAAATTAAATGACATATGTTTAAAATTCTACCACTATACAATGTTTCCCTCCCTTACTGTCCTTTTTATCCCCGTTATTCTTCTTCTCTCATCTATATCAAACCTATCAACCATCAAATGCATTTCAACTATCCTCACTACTCTCACACTTATCTACTTCAGAAGACGACCAAAACTAGTCTACCTGGTAATGGGTAGTACCTAACCATTTTAATTAATAAATTGTACCTACAAATCTGAAATTAGCAAATAAAATAGCATAGAAAAAGAAAAAGAAACTTACTGTCGATGTAGAGCTTGGAGAATGATATGCTGCGATCCATGAACTGTCCGTAATTTTGAGCAATTTACGTCGTTAACGTCGATCTTTAACCATTGAGCAAGTCACCGAGAGAACTACCGCAAGAACAATAGCCGCGAGATGTCAATCTAATCGCCTGAGCTATCAACGAAGTGGTTGAAGTCGATGTTGAAGCGGTTGAAGTCGGCATGGATGTTGAGCTGGTTGAAGTCGGCATTGATTTGGGGAAGTGGTTGAAGATGCCGTTGATTTTAGGAAATGACTGGGAAGTTGATTTTGGTGAGGAAGAGGAAACCCTAAATTAAATTTTAGGCGGCCAAAATGTGTTTAGGAATTGGGAAGCGTGGGAAAAGAGGTCGTATTTACAAATTACAAAAGACTCTTTTTGTTATTAAATTATTTACATTTTTACCAATTGTTGTTACACTTATATGTGTTGGAAAAGTTCATGCAAAAGACTATTTATTTTTACTAACACTTTTTAGGTATCCTAACACTTTTTTACCATTAACCGTCTATGACATTTATAAGTGTTAGCAATTGACAGATATCAAATGTTGCAAAATCACTTATTTGGTATAGTGGGACGAAGTCTCGGACTTATCCTCGTCGAGCGCCTCAATCACCTGAGCATCAGGACCAGGGGTCACTCCCGCGTGGGTAGCCTCGCTCGTTTTCCCCTTTTCCTCCTTGGCGTCGTCACTTCGTGGAGTCGGATCAGGATCAGAATGGCCTGCAAAAAACCGCAAGAGACGAACGTTATAATACGGTAGCCTCTCGCCAAAAACGACAGTTCTTTGAACTTTAAGAAGAAGAGTCATATACCAGTTTCTTGCTGGCTTTCGATCGTCCGAGGAGTCTCACCCTCTAGAATGGGAGATAGCACATGAATGCCGAGGCCAGGGTCCTCTGGGTCATAACTAGCGTGTTGCTCGAATGGATCAAGTACTGGCCGATCAACCGATTGAGTAGGAGAAGGAGCTGGAGACTCGGTTCCAGATGGACCAACGATGTCATTTTTCTCCTTTGGTGGAGAGGAGCCTTTGCCGAAGAGAGCCATTGCTGCAGACAAGTCTGAAGGCTCGTTTCCCCTGAGAAACTCTTTTACTAAGGCATCCTCATCAACCTCCTCGATACCCAACTCCACCTTTTTAATCTTTATCAAAGTTTCCCATGCCTCGGCTAGAGAGTCAAGGTAGCCCTCGCCAAGAAAAGTCAAGTCCTGATGCATGAGGACACGGGCGTTGTATTCTGCTATTAGCGGGTCGAACAGGCACTTGATCTCCTCTCTGCCGGCCTCTACAGCCGCCTCAAGGCAAGAGTCAATCTCCGTGGATGCTATTCTCTTGCCCTCTTCACGGGCTTCATCCTTCACCATCCCAACCTTAGAGAGCTCATCGTCGAGTTTTGCCTTCAAGAGTCACGTAGCAACAATCTCATTGCAGTATCGTTGGGACTCCTCTTGAGCAGCTATCTTCTCTTCCTTCTCCTTAGAGAGTAGTTCTTTCAACTCTTTAACCTGCAAGGCGAGTGCATCCCTTTCTTTTTTAACAGAGTCCTTTTCTAAAACCAGGGCCCCACAGCGTTGGACTGCTTCGTCAATTTCCTTTTAATGAGTCATCTTTAGACGAGTGACAGCCTCCGCAGTATTTTTAGCACTTTGTTCGGCAGCCTCGAGTTGGGACTTGTACGAAGAGAGCTCTTCATCCTGATTTTTTATAATGTTTTTATCGAAAATGGCTTCAAGCTTCAGGTGGTCGATTTCGTGTTGACGCTCAACAGAGACTTCCGTGACCTTTTCAACTAGATGGACAAACGCGTCATGTTGAACATAAACGTCATTGTTGCAAGCGATGGCACTCTGTTTGACATGCCCCGAGATGTGATGGATCGCTGGAAGGAACTTCACACCATCAAAGCAGATTTTGGGGAATTTAACTTTAAGTTCGGCCAGCTTCTCCGATATCGTCGGATCCGTTGTGGGAACAGGGGGAGGTGGCTATGAAAGTTCCGTTTTCTTACAATGTTCCCGAGACTGCCGTGTGCTAGATGAACCAGAGTGTTGGATCACGGGGAACATCAGATTGAGACCCCTTCTGCGAAGACTTCTCTCTGCCTTGCTCGGATTGAGAAGGAAGATCACAGGAATATGAAGACTGGCTATATGATTTCCTTCGATAAGTCGATTCTCAGGGGCGATTGTCTCGGTCTCCGGAGTCGTCTCTGTCTCGGCGCTTGCCGGTGCCCGAATCCCAGCCAGAATGATGAAAAATGGATGAGCCGCGAAGACGATTGAGTCTGTGGGTGCATCCCATGTCACCTGCATAGAATGAGAATAATGACAGGTTAGAAAAAATCAGGGTGATGGGTAAAATTGAAGTGTAGGGTGAAGTGCATGTGTCCGTGTGTGTCCTAGTGTTCCCCCCGACGGACCGGTTTCTTTATCTTTAATAATAGGTGTTTTTTCTCCTTGGACATGAGCTTGAGTGCCTGCATTGCCTCTGGCGGGCGAATGAAGCTTAAGCGCCTCTGAGTCGTCGAAACCATAATTGAGCAGATCATAAGGGATGGTGAGGTTCAACAGACCTTTCAGCGAACTTTCTAAGGGTTGGGGTGAAGGTTCTCTCTCCTCTGGAATAAGGGTAACTTTAGAAGTTCCACCCACTTTCTTCCTCCTCAACTTATAGGTCAATTTCTTCTTTCCCTTGGAAAGGGAAGATGATGTCTCAATATCGTGGACTTCGACTATCGGGTCCTGAGTGGGACTAACATTTTCACCCGGTACTTCGGGCGTCTTTCCTTCTCTAATTTCTCCCTCTTCTGGCGTGTCAGGGGCGTTACGTGCTGAAGGCCCAGCCTACTTTTTTCCTTTGCCCGAAGCAGGTCTGGATAGAGTGACAACTTGGGGGAGGCTTATTCGGCGACCTTCCGCCAGCAGCCCGAACTTCGTAAGTGACTCATTTGAAATGAGAGATCTGATGTCCCGATCTTCTACGGGGAGTGCCCGGATAGTCGCAACAGCCTCAGAGTACCCGGAGCCTTCGGGACGTGGAATGATACCTAAAAAAGTGGATAAAGAGCCAGAAAAGATGCAAATTTCGCCAAATTCAAGTGTTGATCTAGAAAATGAACTTACTTCCTTCTACCCATCTCCTGGCGAAACCGGGAGGACAACGCACGTAGAACCACTCTTGCTTGTACTGGGCAAATTTGTTCCATGCCCTAGTTAGGATTTGGCATTTACTATGTGGCTCTAGAAATATAAAAGATGGGCTGTCCGACCGTCTCTTGAAGCGATAGATATAACGAATATCGCCGGAAGTAGGAAGCCTGAAAAGGACACTCATGAAGAGGATGCAAGTCCCGTATATGAATGCGTGGCTATTTGGATGTAATTGTGAGGGGGCAATCTCGATATATTGTAGTACGTCGCGAAGAAAAGAATTGAATGGCGGCACGCTGCCGACCTAGCACATGAACCGGTTGCAGGCTGTATATCCGACTGGGGGCAGGTGTGGACGATCAAGCCCCGATGGAACTAACACGTCATCGAAGGGGATTCCATGGACAGAGCATATCCGACGGAGTGTACTTTCATTAATTTTTTAGGCCTGTGAATCGATTGGGTCGTCTAAGAAAATTGCTGCCTCTAGAGCGGCGGGAACCAAGTCGACAAACACCGTCGCAGGACTCGGTAAGTCTTGAGCAGGGGTAATTGATGGTTTTGAGGTTCCTATAACTTCTTGTCGAGAGGATGGCCCGGGTCTATCCGAGATCGTAGCAGAGCTAGATTTCCTAGACATCTCTGATAAAGATTGAATCTGACAAAGCACTTGTTTGAACTATACTTGAAAAACAATTAACATTAGACTTGACAACATAAATATTCCCCCCGTGTCGTGTGTGAACTAGTGCAATCATTCAGGTATGAGTGCCAAGCAGTGAAAAGACGCTGGATTGAGGAAATAAGTTTAAGCTTTAAATTGTCATCTTCGAAGACCGTCATTGCTGACCGTTTACGAAAGCTTGACGTAAGACGGTTTATATTTTGAACTCGACGTCGTCAGTGCATTTGAAAAGTTATTAACTAATAGGCAAGTTAAGTCCAAGTTTTCAGTTGTTTAAACACGGGAGTTATCAGTTTGGATTGTCCAATATGCTTTGTTGTTTAATTCTGTCCTTGTCCATTGTCATGAATTCAGGCATAAAATATGTGTTGAGTCAATTATGCATTAGGTTCGACTGGTGTTGCTGTTGTACACAACCCTCTTACCTAACCACTTCATCGTTCGACATTCATCTAGTCATGCCGAACCACAATCATGCCGAGCCACATCGTTTGGTATTATACCCTCAACACCCACTTATCATTCACTATCGCCGTTCGGCATGCGGCGAGACATGCCGAACCATAATCATGCCGAGCCGCATCGTTCGGCACTACACACTCCCACTTCCTACTCTCCACCATTCGGCATGCAGAAAGCCATGCCGAACCGCAATCATGCTGAGCCACATCGCTCGGCATTTTACCCTCGACAACCATCTTCCAACACATCCTCCCTACCGCTCGGCATTTTATAAAATTTCTACTTCTCTTCTGCTTTTCCCTCCTACCTCGTTCAGCGTGGGGGAATCATGCCAAGCCATGGCCGTGCCGAGCGACATCGTTCGGCACACTAAACCTCAACTCCAATTCCACTCCCGAACTTCCCTTCCATCGCTCGACATAAAGAAATCATTTCGAGCCACTACAGTACATCTTCCACTAACTCCCTCCTTCAAGCGCCTCTGACGTCCACTTCTCTCCTTCACTCCGCCTAGTCTTGAACTCCTCTAAACGCCAATACTTTGCCTTTAAATCCTGTTCCACGCGGTTCATATTGACAACGGTTCTACAGAGATTCACGAGTTCGAATATCATGCTCAATTTCTTAGTCAGGGCAAAGTGTCTAAGAGAGCGGTCATTACCTAAGAAACGATTTGAAGCTTGGGAATGCTCTGTGGTAGGAAGCACGACTCTGATCGGGTTCATTGATTTAGGAAAGGAGATGGGGCGATGTATCAATTTTGAAGAGAGAAGGAAAGGGTAGGTAATTCGTAGAGGTTCGAGGTAAGTTCGTAAGCATAGAAGAGCGGAGGTAAAAGTAAAAAGGAAAAAGAAGAAGGAGCATCGGCTTATATAGAGAGAAAAGAAGTCGAAGGGACAACGACCGGTAGATCCGGTCAAAGCACCTCCCTCGACCGGCATTAAAGCCGTTCGACATCTGTATGTCATTCGGTATCGGCCGAGCCGTTCAGCATTTGTATGCCGCTCGGTATCAGACAAGCCGTTCGACATCCATATGTCGTTCGGCATTAGCGTGTCGCTCGACGTACAATGCCTCGATCGGTGTTCAGGAGAAGCTACTATCGAAAAAACAAAGCAGGAGCTTAAAGGAGTGTATGGAGTGATCATGATTCAAAGCATATCACGTTCGTCCACATGATACACTTTGGGGGGGCAAGTGTTACCCAATGGCTTGACCAGGTGAACAGATACCTGATGTGGAAGGCTTGTTCGGCATGAAGGGCCGTTCGGCACAACTAGGTCGATCATCATCCAGCATCGCTCGGCGTCCAAGCCTCGACCGACATTCCAACCTCGATCGGCATTCCAGCCTCGACCGGCATTCCAGCCTCGATCGGCATTCCAGCCTCGACCGGCATTCCAGCCTCGATCAGACCTCGTTCGGCCTACACATTTCACTCACCACGTTGCCTCGTTCGGGTTGAAGCATGGCTCGGCATTTGCCATTCGGCATTTATAGCTCGGCACACAGAAGTCACTCGCCACGGGCCGAAGTATCTCACTCCTAGGCCCAAGAGGAAAGTCCAACCCATCTTCGTCTATAAATAGAGGGGCATGGGCACAGTGAAAGGGACCTTTTTTCGAGAACACTGGGGAGACTCTGCCGCTTTCAAGACTTATTAATTTCAGTTCAAACTTGAATTCAAGTCATTAATATACGGATTGTGTCTGTATTTAACTACTTGTGAAAGCAATAAAGATCAAAACTCAAAGTGGACATAGGTAGTTACGCCGAACCACTATAAATCTGGTGTTCTAAATTTCTACAGTTAATTCAGCCTATATCTCTCTGTTTTAATTTATCTTCTTCATTTATCTCTCTATACAATCTTTCTAAAGGGGGTTAGTGACCAATTTTGGTGCTAACACGGATGTTTTCTTAGGCGAATGTGATAGTGCACTTAATAAATTATTCTCTTTGTCATTGTACGTTCGAAACGAGTTCGAACCCAAATGAATCCAAAGTAAGCGGATGATAAGTATTTTGTTAAAAAAAACTATTTGTAGGGAAATATATATATATATATAGAATTGTTTCAAAAAACGAGGATTTGAAAACAAAGGAGTGTTTTTATAATTAACTAGTTTGAGTGACTCAAAAGTGACTAAAAATGGGAAAGGGATGTGTTAGGATGGTATACACTTCTCTTAAGCATTACCCTTCTTGGAAACGGAATATATAATACTGTTTGGTAGTACCCAGTTCCTTGATTTCATTTTGGATTACTCGGGCTATATGTATATTTTCTAAGGGTTAAAAATAAAGTATCATTTCAAAAAGACTTTTGAAATAAAACCAGGGTATTTGGCTCCTAAGTTTCAAAATAATAAGGTATTTTGATTAAAGAGAGGGAAATCAATGAAGTTAAAAATTAAATTAATATAACATTAAGGTTTAATAAACTTGGTTTTATTAAAACATGTCTTTTGATTTTAGCATCTAGGAAGTGAAAAATTATTTGATGTTATTGGGCCGGCTAATAAACGTCTTTACCTTAGAGGTGTCTAAGAAAAGTAGACTCTAGGACAGAGTTAGGATACCCGCATCCAACTCTTCTTAGCTACTTACCAGACCAAATCGGTAAAGAAGTTGTATTGGACGACTCGGTTTTGAGACCCAAATTATCTTCGACCTACATCTGAATAGTTAAAAAGTGAATTGAATTAAAAATCGGATGTTTGTATATACTTTTAGGGTATAGGAGAGTATTATACAAGTTAATAAATTAAAATGATTTTATGAAAAGATTTCATAAAAGTTGTATCATTTAAAAATGTTTGAACCTAAGTTGGAATTGTTATGAAATGTTTTCATAAATATTTTGGGGAGGGTAGAAAGTAGTTGGGTAGTAAGAACTAGTAAGATGAGTATGTAGGTTGTACGTAGATCATTTTTCTTTTTCACATAATTCTCGATCAAAGATTCGAGTACATGACTTGAGGTGTTTCACACCATTCCGAATAAGGATCTATCACTCGATTTTTGACGGTGAACACTTGGTGAGGGTTCTTAATCTTGAACCAAAGTTTTCTATCATATTATATGGCTATGTAAGGAGAATGAAGGTTTCTAATTGGAAAGCTTGAACGGAGTCCGCACAAGGGAATCGAATGAGCAATACTAGTTCGAAATTAAAGCTATGTATTCTAGTGAGTGATCAAATCAAATTTTGCATAGGGATGATCTATGTACATCATATGGGATGATGAGTAGTGTTATGTGTTTCTGGGTTTAGGGCTGTTAGCGCCAAAATTGGTCACTAACACCCAGGTCCAGATGAAAGCACCAAATCACAGATAGAATGTATGTAGAGAATATAAACGTGAAGAATAATAAAAATCAAAATGAAAGCAGTAAAGAATAACAAGTTTTATAGTAGTTCGGCTAACTTCGGCCTACGTCCACTCCAGAAGTTTCCTTTTTATTGCTGTAAAAACCGATTGCAGTTACAAAGTAATAGAGTAGCCTTAGCCTTAGAAAAGATAAAGTAAGAGAGTAGAAAGAAGATCCCCCATCTGGAGACCCACATGCTGTATTTATAGGCAAAACAAGGTTGTTGGGCCTCCCGAGTAGTTTGGGCCCGCCAAGGCCATAGCCAAACCCTACTTCATCATGCCGACCGACCCTGAGCAGTTGACATGCCGAACGGAAGTTACCCGGGTATTGACCTGAAGCGAGCCTATCCGAAACTCAAAGAAGACTAGTCCATAACTCGGAGCAAAGCTAGCGCCGAACCATGTATTGATGCCGACCCATGTCACCATATAGCCAATGCCGATCCACTTTGCTAAGTCACAATGACGAGCCATCCTCACCTCATCACGATGCCGAGCGACGTTCAATGCCGAGCGATGTCCAATGCCAAGCGACGTCCAATGCCGAGCAAGGTACGATGCCGAGCGATGTTCAATGCCGAGCGACGTCCAATGCCCAACGACGTCCGATGCCGAGCGAGGTACGATGCCGAGCGGGGTGTGATGCCGAGCGGGGTGCGATGCCGAGCGGGGTGCGTTGCCGAGCGGTAATGCCGAGCTGCAACCAAACGACCTTCCTGAACTTCCATACCTCGACCGGACCATGCCATGCCGAACGGCCGAGCTACAAGATCGAACTCCAAACACTCCGAACCATTTCATTCCGACCGAACAACCTATCCTGATCGAGCATCTATCTAAGTGAACATCATCCGTTTAGACCGAATCCATCATATTTCAGCCTCGATAATTGCGAAGTTGGTTAAGTTGAATCAGCCTCTCCATGGCCTTGTCAAAAGGCGGGTTAACAAGGGCCCTGGTAAAATTTCGGGGTCGAAATTCTTTTAAACGGGGAGAGTGTAACGACCTAGAATTTCACTGCTTTGATTTTTGAATATGTAATTAATTTTAAATATTCAAATAACAGATTTTATAACTAAAATAAAACTATTTTGAGTAATGATGGTGAAATAGTTTTTCAAATTTTTTTACAAAAAATATAGTTCGAAGAATAATCGAAAATGTGATCAGAATTCGTTTTTCGAATTTTCGACTTTTCATCGGCTAGAAGTTGTCGGAAAGATTTTGAACTCTTTAATGAAAATATTTACATTCATTTACAAATGAGATGGTATATACATATGTATTTACACTTAAGTATATGAGGTTTAAAATAAATTTTAAAAGAAGTAAAAAGTGAAGTGAAAACATGTAATGATAATAGTAAAAACATGTTTAAACACAAGTACACTTATGCAATTAATGGATGTTGGGTTAGCATGTGTAGGAGGGGACAAATTTTGAAATTTTCATGGTAAGGGGAGGGACGAACTTGATGATGTGGCAAGCAAAGAGAGGAGGGTACCCATGGGTATTTAGGTAATTTGCATATTTCTTTTTATATAAAAGCAAAATTTATTTTTCCATTTTCATTTTTGTTTCACTTTCCTTCATTTTCCACTTCTATTCCTAAGTTTTCTTCCAAGTTTCATAAACTTTCATGGCTTCCTTATGTTTTTTTTTAAAGTTAGAAAAATCTTACCTTTCCACTTTTAAAAACTCTTAAAAACCTACTTTAGAAACCTTCCTTCCTCTTCTACAACTATTTCTTCACTAAAACAAGCCCAAACTCCACCCTTAACCACTTCATGGTCGAGCACATTCCCATTTAGGCCGAACCTACCATGGCCATATGGTCATCAAAATCTTGTTGTTTAATAAGCAAGGGCTAGGATCTAAAGTTGTATTCATGTGTTGGTAAAGTTCGGAGTGTTTTGGAAAGCTTTATATGAGTAAACTAACACCTTTATAAAAGTTTCTAACTTTAGTTTAAAGTTATACCTTATTGTTAAATCCTTTCTTATTTGGGTGAATATGATGTTGGCTTGAATGATCATATGTGTATATACGTATGCTTGTATATGAAGTTGCAATTTGGATTTGTAAATTAAAACCTACTGATTGTGATTGATTTTAAAGATGAGATTTGGATACGTTGTGGTGATTGTGTGTAAGTTTGGTTGTGTTGATTCTTGTAACATGTACTATGATCTTGGATATGTGGTGATATGATAAGAAAAGGTAGCATCCTTAGTGTTAAAATGACATGGAACCTTTTGTTAAACTATGCTTACTAGTTTTAAAATTTCAATATTTATAAGTTAAAACTTTGTTTTAGTTTTTCATAAAACTTTCCTTTATGTTTTATTAAGTTAGCAAGGATTTCCAAAGAGATAGACTTTGAATATAAACTTTGGAAACTAATTTCAAGTTATGATATCCATAACGATAGTCACTATGGATGTAATTTTGCTTAAAATATGGTTTTTGCAAAATTTGGTTTTTATCATCTAAAGCGTTTTAAATATGTTTTATAAACTTAAAAAATTCTTTTATAAAGTTAATTAATAATTTAATAATTAATGTTTAAATTTATTAAGTTTTAATAATTAATTAAGTATTAAACAAGGGTTATTAAATTTAATTAAGTAAAATTAGTAATAATTAATTATCTTTAAAAGTAAGATTAATTTTTAATAAATTATTGATTAAGCAAGATTAATTTTAATTAATTTTGAGTTAATTATATAATTTATTTTTAATTAATTATTAATTAAATATAAGGTAAATTATTAATTGGGTGTTTAATTATATTTAGTTTATAACTTAATTAAGGTTTTAATTTATAATAAATTATTATTAAAGGTTTAATTGTTTCTTAATTATTAATTAAATTAAGTTAAGATTTAATTAATAAATTAATTATGATTTAATTATTTTAAATAAAGGTTTAATTTATCATTTAAGCTTTAATTAAATATTATTTAATTAATTAATTATGATTAAATAGTATTTAATTACTATTTAAATGTTTAAATTATTATTTAATAATTATTTTAATATTTATTATTGTTTAATCATTTATTTAAAGGTTAACTATTATTTAATTATTTATTTAAGGATAATTATTATTTAAAGGTTTAATTATTTTTTAAAAATAAAAAGTTTAAATGTTATTTAATTATTAAATAAAGTTTTAGAAGTTTAGACCACCTTATTTTAGAGATAGGTTTTGTTTTCAAGAAGCATCTTTCTTTTAAAAGAAGATTTTAATCTATGGGATTTCTTTGTCGACTACCTTTAAGTAACCTCAATTGAGTATGAAACTCAATGACATTTGTTTAGCAGAATAAATCACCGTTCTATTAAATAACTTGTATTTGATATCTGTTTGCTAGAATAAATATCCGTTCTACCATAGTTCACTAAGTAGATTATGTTGACATCTATTAGGCAAACTAAAAACTCATTCTGCCATTATATTAAATTAGACATGTGCTTAGTAGAACGAATCCCTATCAACTATTTTGGTAACTTGGACATTTACTAATATGATTGATTGTTATTGGCTGATTCACTTATGTATATCTGCTTATTATGTAAACATCCATATTATAACTTGAAAAGTAAACTTAGTTAAATGAGAACCATTGTGGTCACTAAGCTTCTTTCTGATTTTTATGGTCAATCATACTTTTAATAATGGTTTTAAGTTAAGTAATGATTTTAGTAAATGTGTTTTAAATAATCCTTTTGTTTATCAAAAGGACTTTATTAAATGAGTTTATTAAAGGATTTTTGTTTTAAATAATGAATATTTATAAGAAAGTTTTATAAATGATTTTGGATATTTATAAAGGATGTTTTATAAATTATATTGGAGATCTATAAAGAGATATATAAATGGATTTAATATTTATAAAAGGGTTTTGTAAATTTAACTTGGTAATTTATAAAGGTTTTGTAAATGGGTTTGGAATTTAAGTAAAGGAGATTCATAAATAAAAGAGATTTATTAAGAGGATTTATAGAAGGAAATTTATAAAAGGATTTGAGATTGGATTTCCTTTATCTAACCTTCTTAATTCTGGTGGTATGAACATTTGTTCCATACTTAACACCGAAGGAATACTGTTTGAGGTTATCTTTATCTCTAATTTAAATACCATTTTGTTATGATCCTTTGATATGATTTGGAAATGAGAATTCTTTCACAAATGTTTTGTGAATATACTTACGTCGGTGAGATAAGTATATGAACGTTTTTGGATAAACACTTTTGAAAAGTGTTTTAATAAATGAAAGATTTAGTTTGAGGATTAGTGGTTGCTATGGGTAATTAAATCTTTGAATTTGTTGTTTGTTTATTTGATAGTTAAATAACCGACCGTCAAATCTAGACAAAATACAACTCCGAAAATATCTAAAAGAAACACATGAGTTATATAGCACAGTCATCTTCGATGATGTTGTACTGTGCATATAAATCTCATTTTGTTCTCCTAGGGAAAATGATAAGGAGATCCGTCCACTTAAATAGTTAGGGAGTGATCGCTGCTCCTATGTATTGTCTGATTATTTCCAAAAGAACCGGGGTTGAGCTCATTGAAAATTATCATCGTTGGTTCGGAGAGACTGGGATCGAATATATTATTTGAAAACCACTTCGAACCAACATATGCGGTCGAACTGAAGACATCTCGAAGGTGATTGAAGACAGAGCTTTTGATGTTTAAGGGCTACTTGCTACTAATCCTGAGGGTGATTCCAAAATGGATGTAGTAGAGGTAGTGCCTTCGGTTTCGTTCAGACCTAGAATGAACTTGTATGGATGAATGTTGACACTGCATTGCTACTTGGAGGGAAGTGTTAGCATTCCAAGCCGATTTCTATATAAAAAGGTAATCGTAGCCTCAAGCCTCATCAACTGGGAAAATGACTAAAGCAGGGACATGCGGTAGGGCTATGTGGCTCACTCCCATTAGGGTATGATCATCCCAGGATCTAGTGTTGATATCTCTATGTATGCTTCAGGGCCCATTATGGTTGTTTGATCGCAACCAAGGGGTGATTGTATTCGGTGCTATCCAGTTAGAGGTAGGGTCGGTCCTGAGTAGCAGAGGTGCAACATGTTGTAGCCTTCCATACATTTTATCTAGAGGTGTATGCATTCGGTGGCTTGACCCTTACCTCTTCATAGTTGGAATCCATTCTCCAATTAGCGCGTTCAGACTTAATTGTATACCTATTATGGTGGAATTTAATAATTTAACAATTTTAGCTATGATTAGTATGTATTTTTATATAGGCATTATTAAAATATCATTGAATTTCTATAGAAATTGTTTTGGTTATCGTAAGGTAAAAATCCATCCGTGTTTACGTGCGTGTGGTCTTACGAGATACCTTTGATTTTAAAGAGGTTTACAAGTTAAATAAATAAAATTCCTTGTGATTTGAGTTTCTCATGCTAGTTTTACCAGAATGATCCGGGCATTATTTTTCTTATAATGCTCGGGTCAGCCCGAGCAAATTTTCTAGATTTAGCTGGATGCTTCAGAGCTTTCAAGTGACGAGTTGAATTCTCTAAGATGTATTCACGTATCTTATATTCTTCTACTGTTAGTTGTCCTTGATGTTTGTTTGTTGTGTGTGTGTGTATATATATATATATCAGAAATTGTAAGGATAGGTTGTTATAACTGTCCACGCTGATAATAGGTTAATGTACTCTGATGATATGTAAAATAAAGATGAATTCTTTTTGTAAAAACTTGTTCATTTTATATATTACTCATCACTTTTTGTGAGATTCTCTTCTTCCTTTTTCTTTCTTTCACCCTAAATGACATGTCTTTCAGACACTTAAATGATCGACATATGAATACCGAGGATATATTAAGTGACATCTTTAGGTGTAAGAAAGGTAGATCATTACACTTACGATATAAAAGAGCACGCTTAATATTTTCAAGATAAACATAGATTAGTGATGCAAGATGGTACAGTGCGCTTGACACGTTGGGAAAAAGTAAAAACAAGACATCAGTACAGTGCAACAAAAACAATAATTACAATGAATAAAGTTTCCATTGTATCATAGGTCTCATAAGCAAGTTGCCATAAATATGCATTGTGCTTCTTAAATTGAAACAAAAAAGGTCCCTAACAAAGCCTCTATCATTGAATATAACAAATAAATCTACAATGACTTGGTAGATGTTACATTGCACTAGGTGTAGAAATGTGTTTTCTAAATGAGAATTTCTCCTTAAAAAAATTAGAAAAAATAGTTAGTAGACTAAAACTTATTCGCATGGCATTTTTTAGTAAAAATAAATTAAACAATTAAAGTCAAAGAATACAATAGATAAAAGCATCAAATAATTCTCATTTAAAACAAATGAAACAATTGAGAATGTTGTAACTGTTACACTCCATTAAAAAAAATAGAAATTAAAAAATATACCTAAAGTGTCAACTTCGCAAAGTTAACGAATCGCTTCAGCTTCGTTGAGGAATAGTGCTTAAGCGAAGTGGAGGAATTAAGCTTCATTGCGGAATCATGGTTAAGCGATATTGAAGAATCACGCTTTAACTTCATTGAGGAACCGAGTGGGTTGAGGCATCGAGCTTCAACTTAACTTAGGAGGGATTCGTGAGTGAGGAGGGAATCGTGAGTGAAGAGGGATTCATAATTGAAGAGGGATGTGACGGTGAAGTTTGTAAGGTAGCCGGTCATATAATTTTAGATTTTAGAAGTGAAGGTGAAAAGTGGGCTAATTGGCGGCATAGGAATAGGATAGAGAGAAGTGTTAATTGTACCGCCAATTTTTCATTTTTGGTAATAATAGCTTGAACACTCGCTATCTTTTTAACTTAAATGATCACTAACTACCTAATCATAGCAAGTCATGTTTTCATGCTATCCCTAGTTGCTATTAATAAAACATTTTCTTGTAGTGTTCATACCTTCCCACCAAAAAGTCCACTTCATATCTTGATACATCTTTATAACTCCAGGATGTATCTTAAGTCGTGAATGATGGCTCTCTATCAATACCTCCCACTGAATCCCATCAAGATCAGTAACGCATAATCTCCTGTTCATCCTTATTAAACCATGGCTATCAACTTCAAATCCCGACCACCTCTCCGGTGCCTTGCTCTCATATTTCGCTTTTGCTATCTTGCAAGTCAGACATCCCTCTACTGATTGTCTTTAATACGAATAATAAAGGTCGGACACACTTCTACATTTGCCATAACCGCATACCTCCTATTAAGCACATTAGATACAACATTTGCTTTCCAAGACGTATACAAAATATCATGATCATAACCCGTGAGAAAAACCAACCACCATTGCTGTCTCATGTTTAGGTCCTTCTGGTTGAAAAGATACTTCAAGGATTTGTAGTCCCTGTACAACTCGAACTTCTCACCAAGCAAGTGATGCCTCCTCAATTTCAATGAAAAAATATCTGTTAACAACTCCAAGTTATGGGTCAAATACCTCGATTCATGCGGCTTGAGTAGCTGGTTGGCATAAGCAATAACCCTTCCATGATGCATTAACACTGCACCTAAACCTGTCCCACAAGCATCTGTATAAACAGTTAAACCCTCACCTTCAACCAGAACAATCATAAAAGGAGCGCTAATGTAACACCCTACCTTTATGCCCTCATTAACAAAGGATATTTCTATGCAATATCCTCTGCTAATGTGGTGAATAAGGCTGGTTAGGAACCACCATCTGTAGTATTGCTTTGGGAAAGTATCAATACGTCGATTTTGGGTGGATGTATTTATTTATTTTATATCTTTACAAGTGGAATCGACGCATCCGATTTAGGTGCAAAACAATAATACAGTGAATAAAATAATTAAAAACAATATAAAATATTACAGATCATAGAATCATAGAATACAACATACATATCCCACAAAGTTGAAAGGAACATGTATATAATACATGGGGAAGTCTACAAAATAGTGGTCATAAGTTATCCACTCAATACATATGATGTACATAAGACAACCCAAAAGAATATACAACAAAATGAGTCTCTATCTCAACATACATAATAAACTACATATACAACAAGGCTACTAGTCTACTAAAGCATATACACTAGCACTAAGCTAATCCAATTCTAAGGTCATCATGTTGAAATACCTGAAACACCTCGGTCCGAACCAAGTATTATATAAAATAATAAACGAGTCAGTCTACTTTTAAATTCAAGTAAATGTGAGATAGTAATGATAATGGTATAATAAATCTCAATAAGAACACATAGTCATATAGTGTTAAATCACAGAAGAATATTATCATTCTTAAATTTCAATCACCAAAACCCAAGTCAGTTTTAACTTATAAAAGAAAATCCTAAGAAATATTTGGTGAAACGCAAATCTTATAGAATCCAGAAATCAGTAATAGAAATCTAGAAATCAAAGGGGGAGGCGCCTAAAATTACACAGATCGGTAAGCCTGAAAACTAACCGAACACGTGTGTTATCCCAAGATGGTCTAGAAGACCCATAGAAGGGCATGAAAACCCACAATCTCGTAGATGAGCATAAAACTCATAATCCCACATATGAGCGTGAAACCCATAATCCCACCGATAAGCATAAAACCCATAATCCCACAATGAGCATAAACCAATATGATCTACCTATAAATGGATTAACACAGAAGACAAGCCTGCAAACTCATCAAAGCAAGTGTTATATACATCCGAATAGTAACTAGTCGAGTACGACTATACATCCAATACCGCACAGCTTTACTTGAATATTTACTACAAGTTAGTGAACTCCACTCAAGAATAAGTAGGGGTACAATCGAATAAGTGCTAGAATTAACCGATGAAGTAAACGCAAACTTTTCATACCACTTATTTTACTAAATCGTTTAAATGAATTCCTCATCCGAATGAAATAATAGTTTATATATTAAAACTAGTTTCGGAAAAAAAAATTAAAAAAATTTGTTTAGAAAATGGAGTTGATAATCTTTGAAATAAGCTTTTTATATAATAAATAATATTCAACATTTTATTGAAAATAGGATATTGAAATTGAATTGGTTTGTAAATAAATTTCACTAAAATTCTTTTTAGAAACTTCATGAAATATATATATATATGTATATTTATATATATAATAGACATTAATTAAAACCCAGAAATGTCACAAAAATAAATCATCAAAGATAAGAATTCAAATCCTGGAAATTTAGAAGCATTTGAAAGCATCAGAATGATCAAAAAAAGGCAGAAGCATTGTCAGGGAGAGGAGCAACAACATGGAGCACACACTGCTCTATGTTCTGGATCAGTGGACCAGTCCTATATGGCCAATCGACCGGTGGCGAGACCTGGAGCATGCGTGCTCTAGGTCTCGTCTCCGCACTGATGACCAGTTTGTTCCGACGTGGTTTATTTGATTTCCTGCAATAAAGGTTGATTTTTAATACCCAAATACTGCACACAATCAGTAATTGATATAGCAAATTGATAAGGTAAACACAGTTGATTTTGGCAGCTAGATATGAGCTACTAACAAAAAAAAAAACAACAGACAAAACATAGAACTGAGATCACATTCAAACCAATTTCTCAACTATTCAAGCAATTACTCATATGCATTTGAACCAGAGCTAGATTTGTGAGACTACTCACCTTATTACTCTAGAATTAGCTGCCGATAACTTGAAACTCAGCCTATTTCTTCTTAGCAGTAGATCATGAACCCAACTCAGAAGAAACCAAGAAACCCAGCGTAAAATCATGGAAAAACCTGAACTAACTTCCTAATAGATGTATACAAGTTAATAGATGATTACCTGAAATTCTTTTAGCTTCAAAAGCGCTTAATTTAGCTTAGGATTGATATGATTTGGGGAGTTTTTATCTAGGTTTTGAGAAAAGGAAAGAACGTTGGTTTACTGAACGTTCTGTTTAAAGGAAATGAGAAAATGAGAACCAAGTGAACGTACATGCTATTATTTCTTTCTCAACAATACTTTAGTTAGTTATAACTTTATTTCAGCTAAGGCTATTACTTGCATAACAAAAGAAATAAGTCAGTACTCTTATTTTCCAATTACCAAAGAAAACGCTTCTTATAATCATTGTTTTTAAAATATGAATTTGTTTCACAAATTAGCTTCATTTTTATAAAATCAATACTAGCTTATTTATTACATTTTATTTGCAACAAATGAAAAAGATTCACAACTTGACTTTTAATAATAAAATCATTCTTATTATTCTTAATTAATTTGTAACAGTTAGCCCATTAAGTTATAAATCTCCATTCATTATTTTTAAACTATACTTTCCAAAAGTTATACATTTTATTCAACCAAAAGATTATTTTACTTGGACTCCTTATTTTTAAATCTATTGGATTATTCCATTATATCAGTTTTCCTCATTTTCTTTTATTATAAAATAAAAGAATTAAACCACATAGAAATATAATTACATTTAAATTTTCCAAACATTTATTTTCCATTATAAAATCATTTATATTGTTCTCTTTCCATATTATTCCAGATTTCACTTTAATATGGAAATAGAAATCCCCAAACCTTGTAATTATTTAATTATTATCGTATTAAATTATGTTTTAATTTAATTTCAAGTAATCAAAACCAGATTTGTTACAAGCTCCCCCTTACGAAAACTGCATCCCTGCAATTCTCTATAGAAGAAAGTCAACAACAATTCACAAGTGATACATCTTTCAAAACATAATTATGGTAAGGACAAATGATAATTTAAACAGAAAGACTCACCACTAATGAGCACTAGAGAATAATTTTGGAAGCGTTCGCTCGATTAATTCTTTGGTTTCCCAAGAGCAATCTTTAGGATTAGCTGACCATTGAACTTTGACGACTGGAACATCTTTATTCCGAAGGTGTTTAACCTCCAAAGCAACAATACGAATGGGATTCCGCTCATAAGTCAAATCTGGAGAGATCTCAAGCTCTTCAAGGATTTTGGGCTTGAGGACAGAAACAGAATCTCTAAGACATTTCTGAAGTTGAGATACATGGAAGACATCGTGAATGCCAGAAAACTGGACTGTAATAGAGACTCGATAAGCAACTGGGCCAATGCGTTCAGTGATTTGGTACGATCCAATATAGTGAGGAGCTAACTTCCTTGATTGACCGAAATGCATAACCCCCTTCAAAGGTGATACACGAATGTAAATTAAGTCTCCTGTAGAAAACTCCAAATCTCTCCTTCTATTATCTGCATAGTATTTCTGCCTGCTCTGGGCCTCTTTCATCCTCTGCCATCAATTTTTTCAGAAGCTTCACGAACTGAATCGGGACCTAAAACCAATTTCTCACCAGTCTCAAACAACAAGAAGGTGATCAACATGGCCTTTTGTAGAGTGCTTTGAATGGTTCCATCCCGATACTGGATTGAAAGCTGTTACTATAAGCAAATTCCACAAGATCAATGTGATCCTCCTAACTCCCACCGAAATCAAGAATACAAGCGCGGAGTAAATCTTCAAAAACATGGCTCACCCTCTCCGTCTGTCCATCCGACTGAGGATGATAAGTAGCGCTAAGGTTGAGCTTAGTACCTAAAGCTTTCTAAATGCTCTTCCAAAATCCACTAGTAAATAGTGATCCCGGTCACTGACAATGAAACAAGGAACACCATGCAACCTAACAACTCCCTTGACATAAAGCTTCTTCACGAATTAAGGAGCAGTTCAATTGGAGCTAACAGGAATGAAGTGGGATGACTTCGTCAGTCTATCGACAATCACCCACAAACTATCATGACTAGATCTAGAATAAGGAATGAAATCCATGGATACCCAATCCTACTTCCAAACTGGAACATCCGATGTTGCAACAAACCACTGGGTCTTTGATGTTCTGCTTTAATAAGCTAACAAGTCATACAACTCTTCACAAAGCTAGCCACATCTTGTTTCATCCCTTCCTAGTAGTAAATTCGCTTCATGTCTGCATACATTTTACTACTACTAGGGTGGATGTTGAGTTTGGAGTGATGACACTCCTCTAAAAGATTTCTTTGGAGATTCCAGTCATTAGGCACTATAAGTCTACCTCGTCTCCGAACACAACCATGAGCATCCACTTCGAATTCCTTCACTTCATCCACTCTATTCTCATTTCTACAACCTTGACTAAGACCAACAAGATTGGGATCTTGTTTTTGAGCTTTAGTTATTCGATCCAAAAGAGCATGACATGCCTCCAAACTGAACAACAACATAGAGGAACTATAATCTAAAACATGTCCTCTAACTTCACAAGAAGATAAAATCTCAAGATCCTTTTATTCGATCAACATCAAGGCAACCACCACCTACTGCTTATGACTAAGTGCATTAGTCACCGGATTCCCTTTTCCTAGAGTATATTGAATATCAAAATCATAAGATGCAAGGAACTCAAGCCACCTCTAATGACGCATATTAAGCTCCTTCTGAGAGAACAAGTATTTCAATGACTTGTGATGGGTATAAAGCATAGACCTATTGCCTAATAAATAATGCCACCAAATCTTAAGGGTGAAGAAAGTAGCTGCAAGCTCGAGGTCATGCATAGCATATCTGACCTCATTCGGTCTTAACTATCTCGATACATAAGTAACTACAAGGTCTCTTTACATGAGAACGACTTCTAAACAAAAATTATTAGCATCAGTATAAACCATAAGTTCTTGGTTCTCTGGAACTACAAGAATAAGGGCATGGTTAAGGAGTTCCTTCAATCTCTAAAAAGCCACTTCACACTTATTCAACCAAATGTACTTAACTCCCTTCCTTGTCAACTAGTGAGAGGTAAAACAATCTTAGAAAAGTCTTTTATGAATCGACGATAATAACCTACCAATCCTAGAAAACTACGAATCTGCGACACATTCTCCAGCCTCTTCCAATTCTGAACCGCCTCGATCATAGATGGATCAACATAAATCCCTGCTTTAGAAATCACATGCCTTAAAAAATTCGCTCGACTCTGCCAGAAATGGCACTTAAATTTTTTTGCTTTCAACTTATTTTTTTGAAGTGTCTCTAAAACTATTCTAAGCTGTCTTTTATGCTCTTCCTCTAACTTAGAATAAACCAAGACGTCGTCGATGAAAACAAGAAAGAATTTATCCAAAAACTCCTAGAAAACTCTACTCATAAGACTATGAAATAAGCTGGGGCATTCGTTAACCCAAAGGGCACCACGAGCCACTCATAAGATCCATATCTAGTACAAAAAGCAATTAGAGGAATGCTATCCTCTACAACTCTGAGGTGATGAAAATGGTCGCTAAGTCTAGTTAAGAAAAGACCTTAGCGCCACAAAGCTAATCAAATAAATCGTCGATCTTGGGCAACAAATACTTATTCTTTATCGTGAGCTCATTAATCTTACGATAATCTGTGCAAAGCCTAAGTGTTCCATCCGCCTTCTTAACAAACACAACAGTTGCACCCCATGGAGAAGAACTAGACTGGACAAAATTGCTTTGCTTCCAACTCAGACAATTGCTTTCTCATTTCTTCATTCTCTTTTGTCGACATCCTCGTGGAAGGACGACTCGCTGATTGAGCTTCTAGAATCAAATCAATTCTAAATTTGACTGCTCGCTTGGGAGGTAATCCAAAAATGGGTTCAAAGATATCAAGAAATTCGTGCACGATAGGAATTCGAGCTATATCTTCTTCTTCTTCTCGAGATTCAAGAGAAAATAAAGAAGCTTCCGGATCAGAATCGATATCTTTAAGAGTTATTAAAAATCACACTTCCAAATCAGGATGACTAAGATTGATAATTCTTTCAGGACATAGGATATGAGCTTCGTAGTTACTAAGACATTCCATTCCCAAAATCATTCCAGAGCCAAGATATTGGATTACATGCAAATCATTAAAGAAAGAATATCCATATGGCACATGTTCGACATTTCTACAAAGCATACTAAGAGTTGCAGACCCAGCAATAGGGTTCGCAATCCTCAGCGAAGTAATCATAGAAGAATATTATCATTCTTAAATTTCATTCACCAAAACCGAAATCAATTTTAACTTATAAAAGCAAATCCCAAGAAATATTTGGTGAAACACAAATGTCATAAAACCCGGAAATCAGTAATAGAAATCACGAAATCAAAGGAGGAGGCACCTAAAATTACGCAGATTGGTTTGCCTGAAAACTCACCGAACACGCGTATTATCTAAGATGGTCCAAAAGACCAACAAATGGGCATGAAAATCAACAATCCTACAGATCAACATAAAACTCATAATCCAACAGATGAGCATAAAAACTATAATCCCACAGATGAGATAGATGAGCATAAACCCATAGGATCCGCCTGTAAACGATTAACACAGAAGAAAACCTTTAAGCTCATCAAAGCAAGTGTTTTGTACTTTTGAATAGTAACTAGTCGATTAACGACTTTATGTTCCTTACCGCACAGGTTTATTTAAATATTTACTACAAGTTAGTTAACTCCACTAGAGAATAAATAAGGGTTCAACCGAATAAGACATGGAATTAACCGATGAAGTAAATGCAAACATTCCATACCACTTGTTTTACTAAATCGTTTAATTGAATTCTCATCCGAATGAAATAATAGTTTATATATTAAAACTAGTTATGGAAATCTATTTTAAAATATTTTTTTAGAAAATGGAGTTGGTATTCTTTGAAATAAGCTTTCTATATAATAAATAGTATTAAACATTTTAATTTAAAATATGATATTGAAATTGAATTGGCTTGTAAATAATTTCACTAAAATTCTTTTTAGAAACTCCATGAAATCTATGTATATTTATATATAAAATAGAAATTAATTAAAACCAGAAATGTCACAAAATTAAATCATCAAAGATAAGAGTTCAAATCCCAGAAATTTAGAAGCATTTGGAAGCATCAGAATGATAAAAATAAGGCAACAAACAAAACAACACAAGGCAAAACAAGGCAGAAGCAAGGTCATGGAGAGAAGCAGCAACATGAAGAATGCACTACTCTAGGTTTTGGACTGGTTGACCGGTCCTATATGATCGGCTGACCAGTGGCGAGACCTGGAGCATGCGTGCTCCAGGTCTCGGCTCCCCACCGATGACCAGTTTGTTCCGACGTGATTTATTTGATTTTCGGCAATAAATGTTGATTGTTAGTCCCAAATACTTGCATGCACACAATCAATAACTGATATAGTAAATAGATAAAGTAAACATGGTTGATTTCAGTAGCTAGATATGGGCTATTGACGGAGAAACAGACAACAGACAGAACATAGAACCGAGATCAAATTTAAACCAATTACTCACATTCATATGAACTAAAACTAGATTTGTGAGATTACTCACCTTAGTACTCTAGAATTAGCTACTGATAACTTGAAACTCAGCCTATTTCTTCTTAGCAGCAGATCCTAAAACCGACTTAGAAGAAACAAAGAAACCTTACTTAAAATCATGGAAAAACTGAACTAAATTTCCTAATAGATGTATACAAGATCAGAGATGATTACCTGAAATTCTTTTAGCTTCAAAAGCACTTAATTTAGCTTAGGATTGAAGTGATTTGGGGAGTTTTTATCTAGGGTTTGAGAAAGGGGAAAAACACTAGTTTACTGAATGTTCTATTTACAGGAAATGAAAAAATGAGAACCAAGTGAACGTACAAGCTATTATTTATTTCTCAACAATACTTTAGTTAGTTATAACTTTATTTGGGCTAAGGCTATTACTTGATTAACAAAAGAAATAAGCCAGTGCTCTTATTTTCCAATTACCAACAGAAAATGCTTCTTATAAGCATTGTTTTTGAAATATGAATTGGTTTTACAAATTAACTTCATTTTTATAAAATCAATACTTGTTCATTTAGTACATTTTATTTGAAACAAATGAAAAAGATTCACAACCCAACTTTTAATGATTAAACAATTCTTATTATTCTTAATTAATTTGTAACAATTAGCCCATTATGTTATCAATCCCCATTCATTATTTTTAAATCCATGTTTTTTAAAAGTTATACTTTTTATTCAACCAAAATATTATTTTATTTGAATTCCTTATTTTTAAATCTATTGGATTATCCCATTATATCGGTTTTCCCCATTTTCTTTTATTATAAAATAAAAGAATTAAACCACATAGAAATATTATTACATTTAAATTTTCCAAACATTTATTTTCCACTATAAAATCATTTATATATGTTCTCTTTCTATATTATTCCAAATTCCACTTTAATTTGGAAATAGAAATCTCCAAACCTCCTAATTATTTAATTATCACCATATTAAATTATGTTTTAATTTAAATTTCAAGTAATTAAAACCAAGGTTGTTACAGCTAGTTAACCTTGCCTTCAACTCTTTGAATGTTTTTTCACATTTATCAGTTCAAACAAATTGATGTCTTTTTTCTTCAATTTTGTCAAGCGTGAAACAATCTTCGAGAAATCCTAAATGAACCTCTGTAATAATGTGCTAACCCCAAGAAGCTCCTAATCTCGGTTGTGCTTTCCGGCCTCTTCCAATCCTGAATAGCCACAGACTATGCTGGATCAATAGAAATATCCTCAACCGAGACAACATGTCCTAAGAACCTAAATTCCGACCGCCAAAAGTGATACTTCAAGAACTTAGCCTTCAACATATGCTCTCTCAATGTTTCAAGTACAATCCTCAGATGGCGAGTATGCTCCTCCTTGGTCTTAGAGTAGACCAGAATATTATCAACAAACATAAGAACAAACTTATTCAACACACCCAGAAACCCGATTCATCAAGTCCACAAAATAAGTTGGAGCATTAATTAGGCCGAACAACATAACTTCCACTCATAAAACTTATTAGACCTAAAAGCTATCAAAGGTACACTCTCCTCTGCTACCCTCAACTGATGAAACCCTATGGCAAGATCTAGTTGAGAAAACACCCAGGCACAAAGCAATTGATCGAACAATTCATCTATCATAGGAAAAGGATACTTGTTCCTAATAGTCCGATATTGAGCTTACAATAACCCACAAAAAGTCTTAAGGAACCATCCTCCTTCATATTAAAGAAGACGGACGCTCTCCAATTCACACGACTAGGTCGGATCAAGCCTTTACGCAACAAATCGCTAACCTAGTTAGCTAACTCTAACTTCTCCTTTAGTGATAGCCTATGCATAGGCAACACAATAGGTTTAGCATCTCGAACTAAATCAATACTCAATCTCATAGTGAGGTGGTAAACCAGACACCTCTTCAAACACATCCACAAACTCCTGCACAATAAAGATAAAACCCGACTCCTCTTCCGCCACATCAAGAGAATAAATAAAGCTACTCATAAGGGAGCTAGCCCCATCATAATACACTACCAGAACCTTCATTCCTTTCTTCGATACACAGTTCGTGTAACACAATCCAGGAATGCATGATTCCGAGACAACAAATCCATCCCTAGTAAAACATCAAACCCCAAAAACTAAAGAACATACATATCGCATGGAAGGAGTCGGTCAAAACAAATAACCGGAACTCCAAAACATATCATACTAAGATTGGCCGAGCCCTCCATAGGATTCGACACATAAATAGAGTTCAATGTCATAACTAGCTACAGTTTCAATCTATCAACAAGATTACGGGGTATGAAACTAAGAGAAGCACTAGTATCAAACAAAACATGAACAAGAATGCCATAAACATAAATATACCTTCAAGACCCTACTTTCCCTTTGTAGTTGCAGAAGCGGAAGGTGTTGTAGCAAGAGCGAAAAACTTAGACTGCTGTCCTTTTTGAAGCATAGGACAATCCCTAACAAAATGACCTAGCTGGTAGCAGTTGTAACAACCCCTCGGTGCAAAGTGTGCTATGGCTTCCTATGGCTCAAGCTTTGGTACCTTTGCAATCAGAGCTTTAACCAACGATGCTTTAACTATCTACGCTTCGCCACTTGTCCTTCTCCACCTGACCTACAATTCCTAGCAAAATGCCCCTTTTTTCCACACTTATAGCAAACTAAATGGGAAACATCCTTCGACGACTAAAACTTTCACTTATTATTCCCAATTGGTGCAGAAACTGACGGCCTTGGTGCTAAACTCTCAAACCTCAAACCCATACCTATCAAATTCACAATCGATCCTTGTATGGGATTTATCATGTCCCTTTAAAACTCTGGACGCATACCTGCAATGAACATCTCATTCTTCTTTAGGGTGTATCTATCAACCCAAGCCCTAACCGAGATAATGCATTAAATCTATTCTCATACTCAGAAACTGACATAGCCCTTACTTTAGATCTAGGAAGCTCCTAAACAACATAGTCTTTTTGGCCTCTGGAACAAACTTCATCTCAAACACTTCCTTGAATTGGGCCCAAGAGAAGTCATTCTCCTAGAGATCTACATTGATTGAACTCTACCAATCCGCAGTAGCATCAGTCAGAAGTTGCGATGCCAGATGATGCTTCATTGCATCATCCTATTCCATGTCTCCGAATATCCTATCACATAAACTAAGCCAAGCACGAACCTCGATGATAGTCTTAGTGCCATTGAACCTCTTACCGCCTAAACTATCAATGTTATGGCATAGCGAAGTAAAGTTCATCTGTGGTCGAACCTGCATAACCTCTTCCACAACATTCACCATTGGTTCCTCGATAGGAGTGACATTCCTCGGTGCCTAATTCCTACCATTAGTAATAGTACTACTCCTCCCGCCTCTACCTCTATCACCTACTATAGTAATAGCACTCAAGTACTCATAGTTCTTACTGCCTGAACATAGCGAAACATCTTTAGGATACTTAAGGATATAGTTATTTCAAAGAAAGCGTTATTCTTAAGGAAATACTATAAAGAGTAGGTTTATAGAAAAATACAAATACGCTCTCGTATATATAATACACCCAACTCATTCTAGGGTATCACTTACCATATTTCTAATGAGACATACCCTACCAAAGCCAAGGTGTTCACTTAACCTTCGCTCTGATACCAAATGTAACAACCCGACTTTTCAACTTCCGAATGTCAACACTAATATATCCATGGTATTCATGTGCCGAGCACCAAAGATAAAAAAAGATAGATAGTTAGGGTAAAGTAAAAAGAAAAGGAAAAAGAACAAGAAAGAAAGAACACAATATCAGAATCTCACAGTAGAATGATAATATACAATATCCAAAAAGACAGTACAAAAGGTTACTCCAAAATACAGAATGATTTCAAAGTCACTAAACCAAAGTACTATCATCAGCCTAAACAATTATAACTGCATGTCCTCAAAATGCTGATACATACATAATAATAGTGCAACCAAAGTAGAAATAGATAGATAGACAGAAGCCTTTAGCTCATCTTCTGAACTTCTAAAGCGTCCAAAGTAAAACCTGGTTTACTCAGCCTACTTGAAAAATACACAAGGACTTTAGGGAAAATAAAAGCCATGTGTCAGACATAAGTCTGGTATAAGAAACTCAAGATACATGCATCCATATAACAGCAACTTTTGAGATTATAAAAATCACTGTAACATTTTTCATCTCAAAAGAAACCAAACCATCTGATAAGCGAATATAGCGATATAACAGATAATGTCTAGGGTGTAGAATATAAATTAGAAAATAGCAATGTTGCTTGCATCTTACAACACAACAATATTAGAAGTACATCTAAAACCGCTAAGGTACGTACGCATATGGATTTTCCATAGTGGTCCCCTAAGTAAACTGAATCCGACCCCTATGCAGAAGGATCAGAAGTTACCTTTCGTGCGTCGTTTATATCTAGATAAAATATAGCAAAAGGCAAACACAACTGGCCCATGCCTTAACATGTGGAACCAAGTATCATTAACTCTTGCTAGCAACATCAATAAACATCTCTAGACATGGAGTTGATACACCCCTATGGGTTAGCTAAACCATAGACTGTGCATCCTACTCTATCTTTAGCCATTTTCGATGGTGAGGTAACATACAACATCTCTCACGCGGTTCTTCAATACTCGAACAGATCACAAATCCTTGGATTTAGCACAAGTCATCCAACTAATGCTAATGCTAACCTCTCCCTTGGATTTAGCCTTAGGATAGACAGTTCAACTCTATATCATTAGTCTGAAATGTTAAAGCTAATCTCTCCCTTGGACTTAACCTTAGGATAGACAGTTCAACTCTATAACATTCCACCTCACAATCGCATCCTAAACGTGGACTCATATAGTAGTTTGGAAGTGGTATTCTGTAAGTAATATGCTTATCCAATCCCGGACTCTTCAAAACTAAATTGATGAATTTTTTTTAAACTCAAATCCAGTTTTTTAGAAATATATGAACAATACATAAAGGAGCCATCCCCGGAGGATCTCATATGTATTAATTTCTTAAAGCTAGAGACGTTTCACACCAATCAGTCCTCCCCTCGGGATTTCAAACTGTATGAACCCGTGAAGCTTTGATATACTTTCTAAGTTAAATGGTTAAGTTCGATTAGTCGACTAATCGACTATATACTTTAAAAACCAATCGCTTATGGAAATCAAGTTTCGTATACTTAAAACATTTCTAACCTTTTTAACTTACCATCCCTCGGTCAAGAGTGAAGCTGGTAGTTTAGAGCACTATTGCTTCTAAACCATACTCGAAGATCATTCTTAACTCTCATAGATAGACAAATCTACATTGTCGACTTTTAGTACCAAATATATATATTAATTACTTTCCATGAACAAGTAAACAAAACAAAGCAAGATTAAACCACAAAGCAACTCCTAAACCCCTTTGTAAAATATTTGTTCTTAATTTAAAACCCTTTTTAAAATGCTACACACACTAATTTATCTATAAGCCAAGTTATTTAATAAAATTCTAAAATAAATTTAAAAGATATTATTACATAAGCTTTTTAATACTTTAATAAATAATTAACTAATTTTCTAAAAACTATATATACCTAAAATGTACTTTAAAATGCTTATAATTATGGTTTAAACATTTATTTAAAATAGTACTTAAAACTACCTATTTTATAATTTATTTAAAAACTTCAAAAAGTATGTTTCTTTTATTTAAAATAAATTTACTACTTTAATAATTCATAATTAATTGTTAAAAATATATTTAAATTCCAAACCACTTTTAAAATGGTCTAATATAAGTTAGAAAAGACTGCTAAAAAGATCGAAGAGAAATACTTAATATAAAAGTCAACTAAAAATTAATTAAAGTCTCAAATAGAAACTACAACATTTATAGAATGCTGCAAAATGGGTGAGCACAAAGACAGGGACTAAAAAGTGTTGTCGTAGAGTGCTGTAAATGACTATGAATTAGGGCAGTTTATATACTTAAAAGTTTTGCCATTTTGGATATGCTAACAAACTTTTTAGCAACCAATATTTTTCCAATAAACAATATACACAATATACATCACAATCATGGCGTGAAAGCCTTAGGGTCCCTCTGCAAAAAAATTATATAGAAAATGTGAGCATAAACCATTTGCTAAATGCTTCTATAGCGTTTATCACTACAAAACCCCTTCATATTCAAGTCTGATTCAAATCAAAGTCCAACCAAACCTTATGTGCATTATTATCAAAGCTATGCAAGAGGTCATAGGAAGTCGTACGAGTCAAAATCCATTAATTACATATGTTATTTCATTTCCAAAGCAAGAATCACAAGTGAATATAGCAATATAAATTCAAGCAACACAAATGTAGTTTAAATGTAACACCCTACCTCCATACCCATACTATCCAAGGGTATTACTAAGTAATACTGTCAGATAATACGGAAAGTGAGGCTGTATGTGGTACAAACATGAATATTCCCTTGGGATAATACTAGTATGTATTTCGAAAATCTTAAACCACTCACATATATGTACACTGTATCATCACAAAGCAATAAACACGTGTGCCTCTATGATAGAATAATATACAATATAAATTAAATTATAAAGAATACAAAGTCATCAAAGCAGCGATAACATATAATAAATAATGTACACGAGTCCAAGTGGGTCTATAAAAATAGTCAAATGCCCATTATCATCATAAAAATACGTTTATAATGTATAAATCCAATACATACTTCTCAACATCATCAATATATATGAGGCAACATAATAAATAAGGATATACTAGTCAACTAATAAACTAGCCTCCATCTGGACCCAAAAAACACAGTCTGGTCTCTTCGTCCCTGAACCTGTAATGTCTCAGACTGACCCGAGGATTATATAAATAACACATGGGTCTGACTATGTTTATAATATGGATGTTAGTGTATAATAATAACTATCACGGTGCTACCAATATGCCTAATAAATAGGTATAAACATCTCAAGTATATCATATATATCATACCATTCACAAATCATTGCCCTTCAAATAAACATAACATCTTATAAGTAAATATGACCTCAATATATCCAAACATCTAACCATAACACCCAATAATAAAACCACAACATAGCGGGTGAATCAACCATATATCCAATCATCAACTGACAAACCTATAACACAAAAGGGGATCAACTATCGTTAAGCACAAAACCAAGTAATGAGCTATGATTATGGTATCGTATGTCTATATATCTCAAGTCACATAATCCTATTGGGAGCCTCATGGCACACAACATGCTCCTATAGGTTAAGAGGTCCTCTCCTCTAAATAGATGTCTAGAAGGGGTATCTAAATAACATAATGTAATCACATAATATCATGTATTCCAACTTGGAGTTACACAGCATACAGCATGCTTCGGGGGACAACACACATCACTTACAACACAGAGCACACCCACAGTCTTAGTTACTCCTAGTCATCATGACACTACGTCCATCCATACACTATGGTCACAAGCATGCTGCCCAATGGTAAAAAACTGTTTGGCTAGTGTAGCATTGGGACATATCATCACACAATCTAAATACCAACATACAACATGTATATATAATAAGGTGATGCCACGGATCTGGGGCATAACCCCACGATCGACCAACTAGGATGGACTCTAGTCTATTTAGATAAACAACACACAACACAATTCGACACACAATAGACCTTTCCTTTGGATATTACCAAAAATAAGAGTGTTACACACTTGTAGAAAGTAATCGAAAATATCAAAGTAGGCGTTCTATACCGCCTAGTGTTACCTACTCATTTATTCAATGCTCGTAAACTACACTCCTTACTCATAATAATATCATATACCATAAGTGCAAAGAGTAATCGGAATAGTTTCACTGAATGTCCTATACCAGATTACTAATCTGTATACTCCAATACCTCATAATCTAGAATCTCTGAACAATATCATTTTATATAACAAGTCAAAAGAATAACAGAGAAATATTACTGAAAGTCCCATGCCAGATGGTACTTGTTGGCAGCAAAAATGACCACTAACACCCAAGTAATGTGAAAGCACCACTAATCCAATAACAATACCAATCATAGAATAATATATTTTCACAGATCATAGATTCAGTGTAGAAAATTAAATGAACACGTAGATTTTATAGTGGTTCAGCAAATTCTGGCCTGCGTCCACTCCATTAACCTTATTGTTTATACCGTAAGATTACAAGTACAGTTGTTCATGCCATAGAAAATTAATGGAGGAAGGAAAGAGAGTGAAGAAGAAGAGACAGAAAAAAGATCCCCGAATAAATGCCAAGCATGATGTATTTATAGGAGAAGATGTACAAATTTATCGCTCAAAATTCGAATCTGGAATCTCCAAACCAAGATGACTCGATTCAAAAAATTTTAGGCCGATCGCTCATCCTTAAGAGGGGTCGAAGCCAACCCCTTCTCCATGTCACATGGCGATGTGCGACCCCTTCTGTGGGTCCCTTATGTTGCCTACTTCTTATTTCCAAAAGTTGATTCCCGAGTTGATGCGTTGTTCCTTGAGTTATTGAGCGATCATCGTTGAGTTGCGCTACCAATCCGAGCAATCTATAGCCATATTAATCCGATCTGATCCCTTGCCTAGGGGAAGTGCCAATTCCATACTCAGCCAATTCTAGGGTGTCATCCGTCCGAATCCGCTCGACCATCATCCATAGCCTTATTTATATCCGATCTCCGAGCCTAATAGTCATCTCTTCGGGCATCCTTCCTTGATGGTCACGAAATCCATTTGGACAAATTCTTTGGTATACTGCTTGGCCAAAAGCCGATATAACATTTCCCTCCCAAAACATGCCTTGCAGTAGGAAGGCGTGTTTTGAATTGCCATAAGTCTGAAGTCTAGAATCCATTGATAGCCTAAGTATCCAATCCATAATCTGATCCATTGCCAAGCCAAATTGCCGTGAGTTGTCCCGTGTCCGCTTGGGAATCCGTTAATGAAATCCGCGACTTTTCCGAGTCGATAGCCAATTCCGAATCCATTCCAAATCCTTATCCGAATCCTCATCCATCCAAAGCCGTTAACCAAATCCACGACCTCTCTGAATCATTATACAAGTCCAAATCCTTGATCTCTCTGGATCATCATCATAAGTCCTCGATCTCAACGGATCGTTAGATAAACCCATGCCCTTTTGGGGCCGATATCCAAGTCTATGACCTCTCCGGTTCAATATCCAAGTTCGCGACCTCTTCGGGTAATTATCAAAATCCATAACCATTTGAAATCCTAGAAGTCAGTAAGCCAGTCCGCGATCTCTCTAGATCGTTATACGACTTCATGGTTTCTCTGGACCGATTGATGGTCTCTTCGGACCCTTGCTAAGCTTAATCTAGAATTAATGACGAGTAAGCCAATCCCATCGCTCTCCGATGAAGCAATTCACTCCCTGCACTCCAGCCCTTTTAGGGCATATAGTGATGTCATGATCCTCCTGGATCGATCATAGCTTCTTCGAATTTTTGCTGGACCCCATCCTATCACTCTCCGGTGAAGGGGTAACAACGACAAGTAAGCCGATCATATCGCTCTACAACGAAGCAGCGTTACTTCCTGCACTTCGGTTCAATGTTCCTGAACATTAAGCGATGTTTTGGCCTTCCTAGGCCGATCATATCCTCTTTAGGCTCTTGTCGGACTCCATCCAGCCGCTCTTCAGCGAAAGGGGAACAATGATAAGTGAGTCGATCCCGTCGCTCTCCGGCGAAGCGATTCACTTCTTGCACACCAGTCCCTGACTCTCTGGCCACGGACATAAAGCAATCAATTCCGTACTAACTTCCTTTTTCCGGCCTTGACTCTCTAGTCGAGGGATTAATCCATATACGAGTCCATCCTGTCCCTCTCCGACGAAGGGACTTGCACCTTGCGGTTATTGCCCCGTCTATCCAGTCGGGACAATAACCATGACCCATTTTCTTCATCGCATTAACGCAGATTTAAGTTTATTAAGATCCATTTATTATAGAGGTTCATGACCATCTCAGAGCATGCCTAGGGATCGACCTCGATCCCGTACAAGTGTAATTAACTTAGCCATTTTATTATGATTTTATTATTTTAGTTCATGCCATCCCGATTAAGAGATGATGACCGGTGCCATTAAGCTGGGCTCGCTCCAATTTATGGCAGATGATGGCTGCTCATATTCCATCACCGCTGTTTGATTCCTTCCATAGCCAACCAAAGTCATGCCCCCGGTTCCTTGGGGAACGATGCCGATCCCTGTGAAGGGATCGGTGTCGACCCATCTTTCTTAGCCAGGGTTTGCCCTCGGTCGCTCTAATCCATGTCCAAGCCTGCTAGTTTCCGCTCCGTGTCCTGGATTCTAATATCCAGCTATTCCAGCCTGCCCCTCGACTCCGCGAGGGTATCCTGGATTATACTCTTCCAAATGAGCATCCAAATTTCGATTCATACCAAACTCCATAAGATTGACCGTAGGCCAACCAACATCCTGACCGACCAGACCCAAGGGCGTACCCTCAAGCCCTTAGCGATCAGTGCCGACCCCTCCCTGTTGACTGGGGACTGCTTCCGGCTGCTCCACTCTGTTCTCCTGCCTATTTTCTCCATTTCCGTTATCCCAGTTCTAATTTCCCATAGCTCCTGCTGCTCCAACTCCTTAATCCAAATTGCCATTAGCTCCAAAACCTTGGTTTTGCACTCCAGTAGCTCCAGCCTGTCTAATCCGCTTGAGAAAATTCTGCATCATCTCCTCTTGCTCTTTATCATCCATTCCTTCATAGCATTCACCATTGTTTCCATCTCCTCCCTATTGATGTAGGTCGAGGTCTGATTAGCTCCAGCTCTTGAGGATGCCTCCTAACTTCCTCTATGGTGACTCCTTTCTACTAGTTCTCTCTTTGAAGATTACCTAACCATTGTTTCAAATCCAAGCTCCAAATCAGGGGGGGCAAGTATTCTCAGTGAAAGCACCAAAATGTTGATGGCAAAAATGGCTACCAACACCCAAGTAATGTAAATGCACCATTAATCCAATAACAATACCAATCAGAGAATAATATAAGTACACAGATCAAAGATTCGATGCAGAAAAGTAAATGAACACGTAGATTTTATTGTGGTTCGACAAACTCTAGCCTACATCCACACCAATAATCTTATTATTTATACTGTAAGATTACTAGTACACTTGTTCTTGCCATAGAAAATTAATGAAGGAAGGGACGAGAGTGAAGAAGAAGAGCCAGAAAAAAGATCCCCGAATGATTGCCAAGCCTGTTATATTTATAGGAAAAGACGTGCAAATTTCTCGCTCAAAATTCAGATCCGGAATCTCCAAGCCAAAATGACCCGACCCAAAAAAATCACTACGCCATAGATGACCTTCTGCAACACAAAAAAATGTTGGCTCAGGTCCGAAAAATGTTGCCATAGGTCTATGGCAACACTTTTAGGGTGATGCAATTTTTGCCGTTGCCTTAGACCTCAAAGGCAACATTTTGACTATCAAAGGCAACATAAGTAATAGTGTTGCAGTAGAACCCTATTTGGGTCTATGGCAACACCCATAGGTATCTGTAGCAACATTCCAAAATGTTGCTATAGATATTAACTTTCTGAATTTGTGGGGCCCACAATGTAGAGCACATTTGATTTTTTAATAAAAATAAATATTTATTTAATAAAATGCCATTGCATAGAATTTGATATTTAAACAGTAATTTATTTAAATAAATATTTTATTTCAACATTTGAAATAGTACAAATTCCTGACTCCACTATTTTACAATTCAATGATACATAACACTGATATTCATATATACAGATATTCCTCACTACATCACTCAGTTCACTCATTACATATGCAGTTTCAAATTATACAGACACTGACAAATATATGATCAGCCGAATGCCGAGCCGAAGGCGAGCCGAGTGCCGAGCCGAAGGCAAGCCGAGAAGCGGGTCCGGGCGTAGCGCCGACGGGGGTCCGGGGCACCGCAGTCCCGGCGGGGATCGACCTAACCGGTGGGCACCGCCCGATTCATCCGATTTCGGAAGATCGAGCCTTCTTTGAAACGATGTAAAATGATGCACAAATGAAGACTGAACTTAATTCCTATCCTCCATCTCCTCGCCTAAATCTGCTTGAATCCCCTACGGCCAAACACCAAAACTCTACTGCAAACTCTTTTCAATTTCCAATCACCAAATTAGCTTCTCTCCTTAACCAATACACAGCAGCACTCCACCATTGTCAATATAAACAATCTCCAAAGCCTCACAGTTGCATGCTCCTCCATCCCCTGTTTCACCAACATCACTTCTTCAAACAAGCAAAACAACAACTCAATATCAAAAAACTGCAATTGCAACCACCCTTCACCATATTACAACTTTCCCAAACTTCCCAAATTTCACCAACCTTCAATACTCTATAAACACCAGAACACTCACCATCATTCAATCCACACTTCGTCAACATCCCACCAATATCCTAAAACCTACCACCTCTGCACTCAAACATCCCACCAGAACCAACCAACCTTAATGCTTGGATAAGATCACTCTGCACTCAGTCCGAGTTATGAACTTGCGATGGAGGCACATGGCATCCAGAAGCAGTAGATACCCAGCCAGATTCTGAAACATTAACAAGTTACAAAGGAGCATTTTCACAAACATATGGGGGGCATACTATCTTATTGAAATTACCAGTACCAAGTGAAGCAACCGCAATCATAGGGGAAAGTACGAAGAGATCAGACTGGGATGTACCTGATATAGGAGCCGTGGACGGATTAATTGTTGCGAGAATGACAGCTAAATCTCGAGGGCAGCAGTTCGGGTTTTGGGATAAATTAAGGCGCTAGAAGGGTTTTCAGGTGAAGTAGTCTAAAGGAGAAAGGTAGAGGGGTTGGTGGCGAGCAAGTCTTCTGTTGGAGGTGAGAGCTGATGGCGACGACAACGGTGGCAAAAGGGGTTTGAACGGAAAACTTTGTTTGGCTTCGGGCTTTGGTGTCGTGACGGGGCTCTGGTTGGAGCTAGATGGTCGCGATGGGTCAGGGGGTAGCTGGGGGTGAGGGTGACAATTTGGTGGCGGAGGCGAATGAGGAAGCAGAAGAAGAGGAGGGTGACAATTTGGTGGCGGAGGCGAATGGGAGGAGGCGAATTGGAATGAAAACCAAAAGGGGATCTACTCTGAACTAGGCGGGAAAACGAAATTTTGGGGAAAATTGCAGTGGTGATCCATTTTAACAACCAGATTAAATGTAGATCGTTGGATCGTATTCACGCGGATTGCTAATTTTATTAATTTTTTAATTTGAATACATCTATTGCAACACTATATAAAAATGTTGCATCGTGTTACACTTGTTTAGCTAGAGCAACACATTTTTATGGCTAAGGTAACACCAAAAATACAACGTTGCAGTAGGACCAAAATTTTATAGCTATCGCAACATTTTAGCTGGCAACACCTTGCAAAAATGTTGCAGAAGGTCATTTATGGCGTAGTGAATTCAGGCCGATCGCTCACCCCTCAGTTAGGTAAAAGCCGACGCCTTCTCCATGCCATATGGCGGCGTGCGACCTCTCATGTGGGTCCCCCATGTTGCCTACTTCTTGTTTCCAAAGTTGATTCCTGAGTGATGTGTTGTTCGTTGAGTTATTAAGCGATCATCATTAAGTTGTGTTGCCAATCTGAGCAATCCATAGCCTGATCCCTTTCTTAGTGGAAATGCCAATTCCATACTTACCCAATTCTAGGTTGTTATCTGTCCAAATCCGCTCGACCATCGTCCATAGCCTTGTTTATAATCGATCTCCGAGCCTAATAATCATCTCTCCGGGCATCCTTCCTTGATGATCACAAAAACCATTTGGCCAAATTGGATTGTAGTCGGAGACTTCAATGTGACTAGGCACAATGGGGATCAATCACTAAGAAAGGTCAATTATATTGACATGGAAGAATTTAATGATTTTATTAACCTAAACAACCTAATTGAACTACCTCTTTTAGGTAGGAGATTCACTAGGCCTAATGATAGAGAGAACACTTTGATGGACTTGTTTGATAAATTTTAGTACATGAGGATTGTTGAGATACATCCCTATGTCCACAGCGTACGAACTTGCCAATCTCATTTCGGATCACCATCCAATTCTACTTAATTGTCATGATCAAATGCCTAAAAACAAACCATTCAAATTCAAAAAAAATTGTAGTTCAAAGAAAATAAATTTGGAAATCTCGTAATCACGAAATAGAAATCTATGGACAACCATGCTTTCAACAATACAACAAAAATTTAGTTTTCAAACTTCGTGGTTTAAGAACACACTTAAAGTACTTGGACTTTAACATGTTCGGAAATATCCAAACTAAAAAAACACAAGTTACTAAACGAGATATTGGAATTAGATAGGAAATAAGAATACAAGGATTAATAGTGAGGCGCAGGAAAAATTAGAAAATTTAAAAATGGAATTGAACAAATTAATGGATCAAGAAGAAATTATATGGAAACAACATTCCCGGGTCTAATGGATCAATGAAGAAGATAAAAGTACTAAAAAATTTCACTGGAGGGTAGACGTCGACACAATACCGTCAAACCAAATTAAGTTAATGATATAGAAATTAATGAATAGGTGGAAGGAAGCAAAATTTTCATCAATTATTATACTAAAATATATGGTAACAAATGGAAATGAACAGGTGGATTAGTCTTCCTTACACCCCAACCTAGATTCCTCTCTCAATGAATTAGATTCTTGATCCATGGAGGAGGAAGTCTGGTCAGCTATAAAAGGTATGCTAGTGTCAAAGATCCTAGCCCTAATGATTTCTTTGCGATTTTCTATTAAAAATATTTGCACGTGATCAAAAGTGATATAATGATTTTTATTTTACGATCTATACATGATAAGCTTCAACTATGTAGGTTTAACTTTGCGAATGTTATCATTATCCCTAAAAAAGAAAATCTGGAAGAGCTAACAAACTTCGAGCCAATTTATTAATTAGTTGTTCAGTTACAATAATCTCTAAAGTTCTTATTAATAGGTTGATTAATATAATGGATAATTTAATTGATAAATCTCAAATGGCTTTCATACATGGTAGGCTTACTACGATGGTGTAGCTAGCGCATAAGAATTTATTAATTATTACCATAAGAAAAATATAACATGTGCTCAACCTAAATTGTACTTCACCAAGGCTTCGACTCGATAGACCAGAGCTTTCTGTTAAAAAATTTAAGAGCTATGGGATTAATCGATAGTTGGATCTCCTGGATCAGTCGTGTCTTGAAATATAGTGTGTCTTCCATTCCAATAAATGGGATAAAGGTTAACAAAATTCAATCCAAAATAAGTCTCTGACAAAGTGACCTCCTCTCACCCTGCTGTATATATAGCAGCAAATGTTATTATTAAAATCAGTAAACTTGCAATAAATAATAACATCTTATCTAGAATTAGGAGAGATATTACTTTGATGGAGTACCAACTCTCCAATATGCAGAGACATCCTGTTATTGATCCCTTACCTGCCTCGCCATATTATGTCACTTAAATTAATTTTATATAATTTTGAATTGCTTTCAGGCCTTAGAATTAACTTCCAAAAAAGCTCGATGTTAGTCATCAACGCCATTTCAAATAACACAATAGAGGTGGCTAACATAATAAAATGTAAACCATAACTACTTAGGCATACTTGTCAAGGACCACTAGCTAAGTGACAAGTGGTATGGTGATTTACGCTGAGGTCCTAGAAGTCATGGGTTTGGATCCTCGAGACATCAAAATGGGCGCTTTGCTTTTTGAATAAAGTATTACTCTTTAAAAAATCAAGGGCCACTAGATCAACTGGTTAGTGTATGACGCTTTAGACATAGGTTCTAGAGGTTATGAGTTCGAACCCTTGAGACATCAAAATGCTATGATTCACTCTTACTATAAAAAAAACTTAGGCACACCAATCAGTCAAATGAAACCTAAAAGGGAAGATTGGAAAATTGTCATTGATAAAGTAAACAAAAGATTACCTTGTTGGAAATCCAATTTTCCGTCGAAGGTGGGCAATGCAATTCTTCTTAACTCAGTTTTACCCACAGTACCAATTTATTAGTTCTCTAGGTATTACTAATCTTAATACCCTAAACACCTATCTACTATATAAAATGGATTTGGAAATTTCTAGATAATGATACAACAACATGTAAAGAAATAATTGGCAACTTTTACTATAATGGTTCGAAAAAATTATATAAACCAATAACAAATGGTTCACCTTTTTCTGGAAAAATATCTTTAATCCATTCCATATATTTTGACTAAAGTCAAATTTAGGCTGAATCTATTAGCACTAATTAATTTTCCTTTCACACACCACTATTTTATAAAAAAATACCGTACTCCACGTATTTCGTTTCTCGCCCCATATTATATCAATTTAACCGTTTTACTTTCAGTTTCTTTTTCATTAACTTTCCACTCTTTATCTTTTTAATTTGTCAAATTTTAAAACCTAAAATCACAACTACTAACCTGCAATTTTCATTGGCACTCTTTGTGACAAATTAGTTAAGAAAGAAAACCTACTTTAAATAAGTTTAATTTAAAATGGTATATTTCATATAGAGATTAGGGGTAACAATTTAGGTTTTTTATGAAATTGGTTAAATACATTTGGAACATTTTGAAGCCAACATCTTTTATAATTTTGGTTAACCGAATGGAATTAATATGAAATTAAATATAATTATGTAGTCATATTCAATCTTTCAATTTGAGATTAAAGAATGGGGATGTGGAGGGAGAAGGAGGAAATGAAGAACATCTTGAATGTTATGTTGATTGATGTTAAAGGGTACTTTTGGAATTAATCATTTTTAGAGTTAAGTGGGATAGGAAAAGAAATAGGGGCTTTTTTTCAAACATTCCAAAAAAATTTCAAAAGTAATCGTCACCCACTCGAAAAAAGTTTCGCGAAACACATCAGTAAACATTTATAGAAAAAATATGCTATTTGAATTGCATATAATTGCAGCTAGAACTGCAAATAATTGCAGCAAAAACTGTGTATATTTATAGCCAGAACTGCAAACTTTCATTTTACAAAAATATGCAGCTAGAACTGTAAATATTTGCATTTTAAACTGCAAGAATTTGCTGTTACAGTTGCATATACATGTAGTTTAAAATATATATTTTTACTAGAAACTTTGATATGGTCGTTTCATAAAACTAATTTTTAAGAAAGGTTTTCAGGTATTAATTTTAAAAATAAGGGATGGATCCAAATTTCCACAAAGAAAAAACTAAAGTGTTAATAGATTTAGCCTTAAATTTAATACATATTACAGAAACAACCTCCTTTTTAAATGACCCTTCGGCTTCTCCAATTGCTCTAAAACATAAATTTTTAGATCTTTTTTCTAACAACAATGATAATGTTATTATGGACATCTTTAGAGCACTCAAAATATTTTGTTAGGATATCTCTTTTCAACCAAAATTTTAAAAGGAACATGTTTATTCAATTTTAAAGGCTTATTAATATTATCGATCACATAAATTTGGATGACCAATGCGATCATTTGGAATGGTTTTGGAATAAAAAGAAAGGTTATACTTCAAAATCCGTGTATGTGTTTTTGACTTTTTAGGAAACGCCCTGAATTACTCCAAACCAATCTGGAAAATTAACACATCTCCTAAAGTTAAAAATCATATGTCGATTGTACCACATGAAAAATTAAACACTTTTACTAGGCTAAATTCAATACTATTGGTGAACAACAACCCTAATCCATGGTATTTTAGCAACATAACTCCCGAAACCACCGAAAATTTGTTCTATGAATATATCTTCACTCAACATATAGTAAGAAATCTCCTTATTATTTTTTACCTTGATGTAAACACTACTATTCCTTCTCCATACGAATACTCAAATGGTTTTAGAATAACTACACTTACCAACTTAGGAAAATTTTGGACTCAATTTATTTTGTTACATGTTTACGTCTTTAAAATGAAAGAAATTAATGTATGTTCAACAATTTGTTTAGAAATTCATCGTCTATCCTATATTTTATCGTATGGCATATTTCACTCTAGATCGAGACATTAAAAGACACTCAAATTGGAGTTCTTGGCTCAATCGGATCATGTGTATCACACCATCATATGACAACGTTCCCCTTATTCTTATAGAAAATAACCGGGGGATTTTATTGGAGCTCTTTAGCTTGATTTGTCACATAGTGTCTCAACTATGTATCAGCAGTTCACTTCATCTCAGTAGTGCTTCACCAGTGCCAACGTCCCGTAGTCCTTCACCAGTGCTTGATTTCATCTACGCACCTCCACAGTTCTCCATCATAATCACTTAGATGCATCTACTTATCTCAACCATCTAACTTTACAACTATGTGTTGGAATTTAGAGTGGCGAATAAAGAACAGTTGATAAAACATTGTTGTGACATGGATAGCCATTGCCTTGAAAGCAAAACTCGGCATAACTATGGTATAATCGGTAGTGTCGTCCGTTCCTTAAGGTTAATAAAATGATCTCTCAAATTTGTGCACTTAAGGCTGAAGGAATGGGAGAATTGTACAGACCATTATCAAGGAGCTTTATTCAGAGGTGATATGGTAATTGAATGAGTTTTGAAAGAAAGAGGTGAAGAAGATGTATTTGTTTACTGTATTTCTCAAATGGGAGAGAGAGAAAGAAAGAGGAAAATAATAGGGATAGAGGAGAGTAGAACAATATTTTTTTCCATCCGATTAAATGAGTTGGTCTAAAAAATAAGTAATAAATAAATAGTAATAGTCATCCATTATTGCAAAATACAAAAAGTCGAGAAAACTAAAAGTCTATGTTTTATTGTAGTTATCTAAAAATCCTCTAGTAATAACAAGAAAACTCAAAGAAAAACATTGTAGACAAAAGGGAAACTTTATATGTAAGTACCAATGCCTTTTGATTGAATTGATACATAAAAAGGTGAGTTTACAACTTAATCTAAGTAGTGAATTTCTTCTTGAACTACAAAGATTTCGGTTGAGATCTTGCAACATGTATTAGACTTTTCAATTTCAACAACTGCGATAAACATATGCTTTTAATGTCTATGCAACCACCTTGGTAACTCATGAGTGCTCTAGAGAGCTGAATTCTCTCACAGATGGCGGCCTACCTTCACATCCAAGTAAGTGAGTCCAACAAGTTCTCTACTCTAGCACTGCCACTTATGGCTATGGACTTACTAAAAGGTTCAACCTTAAAAATAAATAAAAATAATTCATCAAGTGCATCTTAAAAGCATCACCAATACTAGTTATGAATTATATATGAGTAATAAGACATAGCCTTATATTAATCAATGAAATCTATCAAATGCTCCTCGAAAGCACCACCAATGCTGGTTATGGATTTGAAACGAGCAAATAGAGTTGAACTAAGATAAATCAGACCTTCATAATGTGCATCTCCAAGCACCACCAAAAAATTGGTTATGGAATATGTAAAATCAAAGAAGCTCAAACTCATATCGAATAATAAAATCCATCAAGTGTGTCTCAAAAGCAACACCAAAACTAGTTATGGATTATATATAAAAAATAGAAGCTAAATCTCTAATCAAATAGAAGAATCCATAAAGTGCATCTCAAAAACACTACCAAAACTGGTTATTGTTTATATAGAAGTCAAAAATTCAAAACCATATCAAATAGCAAAATTCATCAAGTGCAACTCAAAAGCACTACAAAGAATTGGTTATGGAATATATAAAAGTAAAGAAACTTAAAACCATATCAAATAGTAAAATCAATCAAGCGACTCTCAAAAGAACTACAAAAAATTGGTCATGAATTATACAAAAGCAAAGAATTGTAAAATCATATCAAATGGTTAAATCCATTAAATGCATCGCAAAATCACCACCAAAAAGGGTTATGCATTATATAAAAGCAAAGAAACTTAAAATCATATCAAATGGAAATATCCATCAAGTGCATTTATAAAAGTACCACCAAAAATGGGTTATGGATAATATAACAATTATCACACTTATATACACAAAAAAAGGAAGGGAAAGAGTAATCATTTTGCATTGTTTGGCCACTGATGGGTATTCATCACATTATTCTATACTTTAGGCTCGAGTCTCATTCCTCTTGAAGATTCAAGGACTAATTCCCTTTGAAGGTAATTTAAAAAAGGAATCCATCAGATTCACTTTAATCTTATTCATTTGGACAAGATCACTACTTTCATCAATTTCTCAATTGCTTTAGATCCAAAATAGATGTGTCTTCTCTTTCCATCATACACCCTTATAGAAATTCCCATGTTCACCACTAGGGTTATGAGTGTATCTACTCACATCATAAATAAAGATATGTTCAATAATTCAAAAAAACATAATGCTTCCTTCAATTTTAACTATCTACTAGGTCCCTTATTCCTTTCAAGATATATACTAGGATCATAGAGAGATAACACATGTATCATATCAAAATAATCAAGCCATTTCAAGTTTTTCTTTTTGAAAATAGTCAAAATGATCTATAGAAAAATCATTTTCAATTTTTCTAATTTTTATGTCCGATGTCACATTTTTCTCTCCTAAGTCATTCATCTTGATTTGAAAATTTTGATCTCTTTCGCCATATTCAAGTTTGAACCAAACATTAACATGTATTCAATATATAGACATATCTATATGAAACACTCTTAAAATCATAATAAAAGAATATACATTCAAAGTTCTTAGGTAAAATGTTGGTTGGTACTTCTTCTCCCCTTTCTCAAAGAAATGGACCCGAAGGGACAATTTTTCCTAATTCCTTCACATTTTTAGAAATTTCAATCTTGGAAAGAAACTCCTCTATAATTCATATGAAGTCTTATATATCCTTTTATGAAGAACTAAGCCCATTATTTAAGATCCAAACAAAATAGCTTCCCCAACATATAACCAAACATGCTAAGATAACTAAACTCAGCTTCGTACGATCAGTTACATTCATATAACTTTGACACATTTTATAATTCATGTATACAACATGTATGATTATAAAAATAAATATATCCTTTCAAAATATATGTAAAAACAATGAGAAAATTTCAGCACAATACTCAAATCAACTCAATTCATTTTCCTATCATGAATACATAACTTCCTATCATGCATACATAACATTTGAACTATGTAGTTATACAATGTGATATATGCCAAATATAAGATCTTTGTAACGACCCGTTATTTCGAACCATTCAAATCGACAATAATCTACACATGTCAGACTTGAATTGCTCAAAATAATAGATTGTTTATAATTGGCAAAAACTTAGCATATACAATAAATAAATCAATCACAGAGTCACAGGCACAGAGTTTACAACAATAAGCAGCCGAAAAGATAAATAGTAGTTCATGAAGCTACTACAGAAATAACATAGTCCAAAACAGAATACATCAGAAATCCCAATACAAAGAAGTCTCTAATACAAAAGCAAACGACAAGTCTAAAACATACAACTGAAAATAACAGAAATAAACTGAAATTTGAAATAGATAAGATAGATCTTCCAAGCAAACTCCAAGCTCTAAAAGATGAGTTTCAAAAGTTGGAAACTCAGGCTGACCCGAGCGTAAAGCAAAATACAAAACACTCGAGTCAGGATTAACATTCTTATGCAAGTAAATCAAACTCAAGTGAAATGTCAAGTGAAATGCAATATAACTTAAAGGATGTTGGGATTCCATCCTTTAAGGATCCGGTAAACTATCAACATATATAGTACAATACGCTACATATATAATGTCTACAGTAAAGTAAAATATTAAAATAGCTTTAAGGCGTTACCCATATCCCTCTGAACACATTTATATATTCCTGTAGTCTACACAGTACCGTAAGCTCCACCAAACCGGTGGTTTACCCAAAGGGCGCTCCATAGGTACGGTACAAACCAAACTCGTAAAGGGCACGATAAGGCATGTGACAAGGCACGTGAGGCAATGCCCAAGGTAGGATACTACCGTTTTGCGGATCCGGACCGGTGGTAACGCATAGCAGCTACTACCGCCCATCTCGAGACACACTCCCAAATCAAAGGTATGCACACCAAATTGAATCACAAAAGCAATAGATATGGTTTCGAAGAAATGTACCCGATAGGTGGAGCGACTCCACTTGGCCCGGCATGGCTCTTATTTTAGCCACATCAAGCTGACTCGAGGGAGTCCGGGTTACGTTCATACCTCAAGTAGACGTTCGCCAAACAATCCTACTTCGTTCTAGAAACTCCACCATGTACACAGTTGTTAAAGTGGTTTTCAGTATTGGCAGAGAGTATGACAATATCTGATCCCGATCTCTTTAACAACCAAACGCTTATTTCACACCGTGGTCATTTATAAAATCACTTTTATAAATTTCTAAACAAAATCTCAAATCACCAATTTAAATCAAAATTAGATATTCAATTTTAATTTTATTTAAATTTGAAAATATTCATTTAATCACATTTAATTAAATCTAGTTATAAAATCATACCCTTAAATTTCCAAGATCAGTAAGTTCCAAATACGTCCTTATCTAAATTCAGTTATTAACTAGTTAAATTTTAAATCAATTTCAATTTACCTTTCCACTTTCAATTTATTAAAGTTATTAAATCTATTTTTATGTATTAATATAAATTTTAAACAAACATTTTAAAAATATTTATATACTAATTAAACTAAATTTTATAAAATTAAATTAACCTTTTTATTTAAATCTAATTAAATCTCATTTTATGTATATATTTAAAAATAATAAGATTATAAGTAAAAAAAATTATAATTTACAATTTAAACTTAACTTATAATTTAAAATTTCCAAAAACATATAATTTTAAAAATATAATTTATACACATATTAAATTTAAAAATAAAACCTTTAAATTATAATTTAAAATCAAACACATATAATTCCTTTCTCAAAACTTCGAAAATCATTTAAAAATAGAGCAACGGTGTCCGTATATAATTTTCTATCTTATGGTCAAGTGATACAAATATTTATCATTTCGATTCGAATAATTAAAAATTTACTGGTATATATCATTTCAACCCGCAATTCCAAAATTTTAAAAATCAATGAAAATCACTTGGGTTTATCATTTTAACCCATAACAATTTTCCCCTATTCTATAAGATCGTTCGGGTATGTATCATTTCAGCCTATAGTGATTCCTAAAACTAGGGAACTTGTAGAGTGAGAACAATAAAATGAAATAGCATAACATGTCAATTACTATCATATATGATCAATAACAATTTAAATATATTAGTCAGTAAACATGTTATGGTGTCAATTTACATAAGTGAACAATTTAAAATATCAACATATCATACTTAACAGTGAAATAACTAACAATTCCAATTAATAACATTTTAAATTTTCATTTCTTATGAAATCAATTTACTAAGCATAAGAACGTTAATCGTGAGTGATTGCTCACCTTTCGTGGCTTGATAACAATGGAAATGAGAAGCAACTGACATAGATACGAACACAAACACTGGCACGATACGCCAAATAGCTGCGACAAGCTAAAGTAGATTTAGCACGAGAATTTGACGAAAACAAATATATATATATACATATGTGATATATATACACATTTGTTTTTTTATATCGAAGGAACCAATATGTGTATATATGACATATGTAATTTCTGCCAAACATATATATACATACGTCACGTATATGCAGCAACAACACAAGCTTGGATTTGGAAAAACAAATAGATTATATTTTCTACCAACAATACACATGCAACAGTACACATATATGAGCTTTCATGTATATCTCTTGCTATGACAGAAATCAACAAAGCTTATAATAAAGTACATATATATATATATATGTGAAACAACTACATATATATATATATTTGTAAAACAAGAGAGGAGCAAGTTCCAATTTGTAGCAGTGCACAGCATGGTAGCTACTGGTTGCCGAGGCTAGCTTCGAGTAAAAGAGGAATAGGTAGGAGGATGCTTTAAGTTTTGAGGAAGGGATGGCCGGGCTATGGTTTGCTTGGGGTCTGACTTCGAGTTAGAGAATGAAAAACTCGGGCCAAGCACGAGTTATCAAGGGAAGTCGTGGGTATCAGGTGGCACTGGGTCGGTCAAACGGTTGCTTCGGGTTTGGTCTCGAGTCGATGGGGTAGCTGCTCCAGGTTTGGGGAAGGCTGCATGTGTCGAGTGGTGATGGGTCTGATGTGGGGATGGCTCTGGTGAAAAATAGTGGATCTGGTGGTCTGTGTTGTGGGCGCTTCGGGTCAGAAGGATGGGGTACTTGGGTATGGCTTCGGGTCAGATGGAGGTAAGCACGGTGGCGGCGATGGGTTCAGTGCAGACGATGGTGGATTCGTGGCTGCTTCGGGAAATTTTTGGGTAAGCACAAGAGCAGCCTCGGCCAAAAGAAAGAAATGAACAAGATGAAGTTACCTTTTCTTTTTATTATTATTTTAGAATGAACATGCAAAATGAAAGAGGAAGAGACAAAAATATATCTCAATTCAAAGGAAGAGAAAAGGACAACCTGTGGTTTCAAAAATTTAATAAAGCAAAATGGCCTTTTATAGTACGGTTGAGCAATTGAAAAGACAAAGGAAATCAAAAAGGCACAATTACGGCACTGATACGACAAACTGTTTAGTCGTTTTTGCCACGTACTAGACATCGAATTATAGAAATGAATATACTGAAGAGATCAGCACGACGAGACGAACCGAATGGTACACAGATATCAACGATACGACCAAGTTATAAAAACTCGATTTTTCGCTGCTGAAAATGCTGCTAAAACACCGAAAATAGGATAAACGGGGCTATAACAGTCCAAATTTGACGAAACAAATTACAACGTCTCACTCTGAAAAAGATTTACATTTTTATTGTATAAAAATATTCAGATTTCGAAAATATTTAATTCTCAACAATTTACTGATTTAAATCTTGAATTTTGAAATTTCACACACAAACTAACTTTCATATTTTCAAATTAAAATTTACCGTATGCTATGTTTAAATAAACGCATTTCAAATGTCAAATTTTCATTTCAAAATTTTATTGTTTAATTTCCTAAAAAAAATTAGTTAATTACGTTATAAAATCGTTAAAATTCTCGGGTCGTTACACTCTCCCCCACTCAAAACTTTTCGTCCCCAAAAAGGAACGAGATAGGAGAAAAGAAACAAACAGAAAGATAAAATAAATCAAACAAATAGTACCTGAGTCAAATAATTCAAGATTCGAAGCACGCATGGATTCCATAGTTTCCCAGGTGCAATCCCGATCATCTGTACTCCACTGTACCTTGACTAGACCGACATATTTCCTCCGAAGCTGCTTCATACCTCTATCGACAATATGAAGTTGCATCCTCTCGATAGTGAGATTTGGCTCGACATCTAAATTCTCTAGCAAAGTAGGCTGAACAATCAAGGATGGACCATGGAGATACTTGCGTAGGTGAGATATGTGAAACACGTTGTGCACACCCACCAGCTTCTTCGGCAAGTCGACTCTATAAGCCAAAGGACCAACTCTTTCCAAGATGCGGAAAGGACCAATGAACCTAGGAGCAAGCTTCCCTCTACGACCAAATCAAACTACATTCTTCAGCGGCGAGATCTTAAGAAAAACCTGATCACCCACCGAGAATTCCAAATCCCTTTAAAGCCTATCAACATACTTCTTCTGCCTATCCTGAGCAATTCTCATCTTCCTCCTAATCTCCTCAACCTTCTCAGATGCTTCCAGAATCATATCAGGCCTAAGAACCAAGCGATCACTGGATTCAATCCAGCAAGATGGAGATTTGCATAATCGTCCGTAAAGAGCGGCAAACGGAGACATCTTGATACTTACCTAAATTCAAAGGAATGGGATTAACAGATCGATTAAGCTTAAGATGATTCAAATTCAAAGATAGAGTTATACCTGATAACTGTTATTATAGGCGAACTCTACAAGATGGAGATGAGCTTCCCAAGATCCTCCATAATCAAGAACACAAGCATAAAGAAGATCTTCCAGAATCTGATTCACCCTTTCCATCTGACCATCAGTCTGGGGATGATAAGCCGTACTAAGGTTCAAACGAGAACCCAAAGCTTCCTGAAAAGCATTCCAGAACTTGCTGGTAAAGATAGGATCACGATCACAAACTATGCTAGAAGGAACACCATGGAGCCTGACAACTACCCAAATACTCTCATTACCCCTTCTTGTCCTCGGTAAACCATCGATAAAATCCATAGAAACCTAATCCCACTTCCAAATGGGAATCTCAAGGGGTTGCATCAATCCTACGGTCTTCTGGTGATCAGCCTTAACCTGCTGACAAGTGGCACATCTACTGACATAGGTAGAGATATCCCGCTTCATACCACTCCACCAATACAACTTTTTCATATCTTGAAACATCTTCGTAAAACCTGGATGGACGGAGTGTCTGGACTGATGATTCTCTCTAAGAACTTCTTGCCTCAAACCATCGACATTTGGAACACAAATCCGGCCATTAATCTTCAAACTCCATTCTGATCAATCTGTGCTCCTAATTCACTCTGATTATCACCTTCCCTACTCCAAATATTCTCCTTCATAAGCCTAAGCATCGCATCCTCATCCTTCTTAGCTGCAATATGATCCAAAAGAGATGGAGAAGCTACAATCTGACACAACAAGACTTTCTTCCGACTTAAAGCATCGGCCACAACATTGGCTTTCCCAGGAGTATAGTTGATGTCGAGGTCATAAGATGCTAGGAATTCAAGCCATCGAACCTGCCTCTGGTTCAAATCCTTTTGGGTGAAGATATACTTAAGAGACCGATGATCGGTGAAAAGCTCAAACTTGGTTCCCAAAAGGTGATGCCTCCACAACTTCAAAGCAAACACAACAACAAGCAATTCTAAATCATGGGTGGCATAGTTAGCTTCGTTGGGCTTCAACTGACGACTAGCATAAGTAATGACCTTCCCACTTTACATCAACACAGCACCCAAACCTTCTTTACTAGCATCGGTATAAACCGAAAATCCTTCACTCCCATTTGGAACAGTGAGAACAGGAACAGAAGTAAGCTTTTGCTTCAACTCATTAAATGCTGCTTCACACTTATCACTCCAAACAAACTTGGCATTCTTACGAGTCAAAGCATTGAGAGGTGCAGCTATATAGGCAAAATTCTTGATAAATCTCCGATGATAACCGGCAAGGCCTAGAAAGCTACGAATATTAGATGGAGTCTTAGGAGTCTCCTAATCCTGGAGAATAGAATAAGGTAGATAAGTTCAAAGGTAGATAAGACAAATGAATTCAAAAGAGAAAAGGTGGATAGACTTACATTAATCGCGGCGACCTTAACCGGGTCAACCGAGACTCCATTTTCTAAAACAATATGCCCAAGAAATCGGACTTCATCTCTTCAGAAATGGCATTTAGAAAATTTGGCTTTCAACTGATGACTCCTAAGAGTTTTGAGAACATAATCCAAATGTACCGTATGCTCCTTCTTTGACTTATAAAAGATGAGGATATCATCAACGAAAACCAGAACAAACTTATTAAGGACATCGCGGAAAACGTGATTCATAAGATCAACGAAGAAGGCATGAGCGTTGGTTAATCCAAAAGGCCTGACTAACCATTCATAGAAACCATTCTCTATTCGGAAAGCAGTCTTGGGAATGCTCTCCTTAGCTACACGAAGCTGGTGAAAACCAGTAGCAAGATCCATCTGAGAGAATACATTAGCTCTGTAGAGCTGATAAAACATATCATTGATACGCGGCATAAGATATCTGTTCTTAAGAGTAAGCTTGTTCAGCTCTCTATAATCAGCACACATCCTCAGAGAACCATCAGATTTGGTGACAAAGACTACAGCTGCTCCCCATTCAGAAAAACTCTGCCTAATCAAACCCTTAGAGAACAAATCCTCAACCTGCTTATTTATCTCGACTTTCTCTCTGGGTGCCATCTGCCTGAGAGGAAGAACAACAGGTCGAGCGCCAGGAATAAGATCAATGCGGAATTCAATTTCCCGCTTCAGAGGAAGAGAAGTGACTTCACCAAAAACATCAGGAAAATCCTTGACAATAGGGGTGGAGTCAAGATCACTAGGCTGAGCATCCAGCGAGAAGATAAAGCTGCCTGCATAATCCTAAGGCATTCGGCATTCAATTACAAGAGAATAGCCCTGGTCGTTTACTTGAGAAACGGTTCGGGCCTTACAAGAAATGAGAGCATCATACCGTTTCAACCAATCACCTCCAAGTATAATATCAAATACATCAAAACCCAAAACATAGAAATCTTCGGTGAATCGACGCTTCTTGTAAAGGAGTTTCACCCCTTTACAAATCATATTAAGATTGGCGGGACCGCCGATGGGATTAGTAACACATCATAATGAAGTCGCCAATTGAGGTTGCAAAATATGCTTTAATTTATTACAAAGATCAACAGATATAAAGCTATGGGATACACCAGTGTCAAATAGAACACGAACATGATAGTCATGCAAAGTAAAGGAGCTCTGAAAAGTACCTTGGTTATCACTGGCAGGAGGAGGAGGGGTGGAAGAAGTCATGGCAAAGACTCCAGAGGTCTTTCCTCTCTGCTGGGTGGGACAGTTATTCTTGAAATGACCAGGCTGCAGGCAAAGGCGACAAAGGTTGTTTCTGGTAGCCTAAGGTGGAGGAATAGCAGCTCCGGCAGGTGATGGGCAGCTGTTGGCATAGTGCCCCTTCTGGTCGCACTTGAAACAAGTGATGGCAGATAAGTCAAGATATCTCTTCTGAGGAATAGATTCAATACCATGAGCATTCTACCAATTCTTCTTCTGCTGCTGGAAGTTGGGCTTCCTCTTCTTAGAACTACTGGAACTACCCTGAGATGTTGAAACTGCCTGCTTACCCTTGGAAGTAGGATTCTCAAATCCGATGGCCATATCCATAAGAGAAGTAAAGGTGCCATGAAAATGACTAATCAAGCGGTCATAATACTTTGGGCGAGCACCATGAATAAACTTCTCGTTCTTCTTGAGCTGAGTGTCAATTAAACCAGGTCCAAACTTAGATAGCTCGTTGAACTTCCTCTCATACTCAACAAAAGTCATATCACCCTGCTCAAGATCCATGAATGCCCTATACAACTGAGATTTCCCGGCTTCGGGCATCCACTTGGCCATAAAAGCATCCCTGAAAAGATGGATCCAAGATTAGACAAATATAAAGGAGATAAATTTCAGAGATAGATTCAAAAGAGATAAACTAGAAAAGGATTACTAAGGATCTCACCTGAACTGCTGCCAAGTGAAATTAGCCTCGACAGTCTGAGCAGTAACAGATTCCTACCAATCCTGGGTGGACTCCTGTAACTGCCAAGTAGCTAGCTGACGCATCTGAGCATCGGTAATCTCAAATCCAATGAAAATCCTCTCAAGACTCTTTAACCATTGCTAAGCCTCGATAATACTCTCTGCTTTTGTGAACTTGGTAACTCTAAGCCGATAGTACTCCTTACAAAGTTGGGTGAACCTAACAGGCCGGACGGGTGGAACAGGATCAACAACAGGTGGAGCAGGGGCAACTGGTGGTGCATGGGCATTTCCACGACCCCTACAATGGTCATTCCTTCGGTTACTCATCTGGAAAGGACAAGAATCGATTTTAGAACAAAGGTAAAGTTCCAAATTATAAAGGAAATCCTAATTAAAGAGAAGTCTAACTCAGAATTTCAAGCACGAATGGATATGATTCCGTAATTGATTTGAGTCATTCCAAGGTATTACTACCCTATCTCTAACGAGTTTCACTCCATATGCTAAGTTTTGCCTAAACCAGAGCTCTGATACCAACTGTAACGACCTGCTATTTTGAACCATTCAAACCGACAATAATCCACACATGTCAGACTTGAATTGCTCAAAATAACAGATTGTTAATTTATAATTGGCAAAAACTTAGCATATATAGTAAGTAAATCAATCACAGAATCACAGACACAGAGTTTACAACAATATGCAGCGGAAAAGATAAATAGTAGTTCATGAAGCTACTATAGAAATAACATAGTCCAAAACAAAATACATCAGAAATCCCAATACACAGAAGTCTCTAAAACAAAAGCAAACGATAAGTCTGAAACATACAACTGAAAAAAACAGAAATAAACTAAAAGCTGAAATAGATAAGATAGATCTTCCAAGCTCTAAAAGATGAGTTGCAAAAGCTGTGACACTCAGGCTGACCAGAGCGTAAAGAAAAACACAAAACACTCGAGTCAGGATTAACATTCTTATGCAAGTAAATTAAACTCAAGTGAAATGCAATATAACTTAAAGGATGTTGGGATTCCATCCTTTAAGGATCCGATAAACTATCTACATACATAGTACAATACGCTACATATATAATATCTATAGTAAAGTAAAATATTAAAATAGCGTTAAGGCATTACCCATATCCCCCTTAATACATTAATATATTTTTGTAGTCTATACAGTACTGTAAGCTCCACCAAACTGGTGGTTTACCCAGAGGGCACTCCATAGGTACGGTACAAACCAAATGCATAAAGGGCGCGATAAGGCATGGGACAAGGCACGTGAGGCAATGCCTAGTGTAGGATAATACCGTTTTGTGGATCCGGACTGGTGGTAACGCATAGCAGCTACTACTGCCCACCTCGAGACACACTCCCAAATCAAGAGTGTGCACACTAAATCGAATCACAAAAGCAATAGATATGGTTTCAAAGAAATGTGCTCGATAGGGGGAGCGACCCCAGTTCGCCCAGCATGGCTCCTGTTTTAGCCACATCAAGCTGACCCGAGGGAGTCAGGGTTACGTTCATACCTCAAACAGACGTTCGCCAAACCATCCTACTTCATTATGGAAACTCCACCACGTACACAGTTGTTAAAGTGGTTTTCGGTATTGGCAGAGAGTATGACAATATCCGATCCCGTTCTCTTTAACAACCAAACGCTTATTTCACACCGTGGTCATTATAAAATCACTTTTATAAATTTTTAAACGAAATCTCAAATCACCAATTTAAATTAAAATTTAATATTTAATTTTAATTTTATTTAAATTTGAAAATATTCATTTAATCACCTTTAAATCCAGTTATAAAATCATACCCTTATATTTCCAAGATCAGTAAGTTCCAAATACGTCCTTATCTAAATTCAATTATTAACCAGTTAAATTATAAATCAATTTCAATGTACCTTTCCACTTTCAATTTATTAAAGTTATTAAATCTATTTTTATATACTAATATAAATTTTAAATAAACATTTTAAAAATATTTATATACTAATTAAACTAAATTTTATAAAATTAAATTAACCTTTTTATTTAAATCTAATTAAATATTATTATATATATATATATTTAAAAATAATAAGATTATAAGTAAAAAGTTTTATAATTTACAATTTAAACTTAACTTATAATTTAAAATTTCCAAAAACATATAATTTTAAAAATCTAATTTATACACTTATTAAATTTAAAAATAAAACCTGTAAATTATAATTTAAAATCAAACACATATAACTCCTTTCTCAAAACTTCAGAAATGATTTAAAATTAGACCAACGGTGTCCGTATATAATTTTTTATCTTATGGTCAAGTGATACGAATATTTATCATTTCAATCCGCAATAATTTAAATTTACAGGTATATATCATTTCAACCCGCAATCCCAAAATTTTAGAAATCAATGAAAATCGCTTGGGTTTATCATTTCAACCCATAACGATTTTCCCCTATTCTATAAGATCGTTCGGGTATGTATCATTTCAACCCATAGTGATTCCTAAAACTAGGGGACTTGCAGAGTGAGAACAATAAAATGAAATAGCATAACATGTCAATTACTAGCATATACGATCAATAACAATTTAAATATATTAGTCAGTCAACATGTTATGATGTCAATTTACATAAGTGAACAATTTAAAATATCAACATATCATATTTAACAGTTAAATAACTAACAATTCTAATTAACAACATTTTAAATTGTCATTTCTTATAAAATCAATTTACTAAGCAGAAGAACGTTAACCGTGAGTTATTGCTCACCTTTCGTGGCTAGAGAACAATGGAAATGAGAAGCAACTGACACGGATACGAACACGGACACTGGCACGATACGTAAAATAGTCGCGACAAGCAAAAATAGATTTAGCACGAGAATTTGACGAAAACTATATATATTTATATACATATGTGATATATATAGAAACATTTGTTTTTTATCGAAGGAACCAATATGTGTATATATGACATATGTAATTTCTGCCAAACATACATATATATATATATATATATACACATACGTCACATATATGCAGCAACAACACAAGCTTGGATTTGGAAAAACAAATAGATTATATTTTCTACCAACAATACACATGCAACAACGCACATATATGAGCTGTCATGTATATCTCTAGCTATGACAGAAATCAACAAAGCTTATAATAAAGTACATACATACATATATGTGTGTGTGTGTGTGAAACAACTGCATATATATATATATATATTTGTAAAACAAGAGAGGAGCAAGTTCCAATATGTAGTAGTGCACAGCAAGGTAGCTACTGGTTGCCGAGGCTTGCTTCGAGTAAAAGGGGAATGGGTAGGAGGTTGCTTTGAGTTTTGAGGAAGGGAAGGGCGGGTTATGGTTCGCTTGGGGTCTGACTTCGAGTCAGAGAAGGAAAAACTCGGGCCAAGCACGAGTTATCAGGGGAAGTCGTGGGTTTTAGGTGGCACTTGGTCGGTCAAATGGTTGCTTCGGGTTTGGTCTCGGGTTGATGGGGTATCTGCTCCGGGTTTGGGGAAGGCTGTACGTGTGGAGCGGTGATGGGTCTGACATGGGGATGGCTCTGGTGAAAAATAGCGGTTCTGGTGGTCTGTGGTGTGGGTGCTTCGGGTTAGGAGGATGGGGTACTCAGGTATGGCTTCGGGTCAGATGGAGGTAAGCACGGTGGTGGCAATGGGTTCAGTGTAGACGATGGTGGATTTGTGGCTGCTTTGGGAAATTTTTGGGTAAGCACGAGAGTAGCCTCGGCCAGAAGAAAGAAATGAACAAAATGAAGTTACCTTTTCTTTTTTTTATATTTTAGAATGAACAGGCAAAATGAAAGAGGAAGAGACAAAACAATATATCTCAATTCAAAGGAAGAGAAAAGGACAACCGGTGGTTTCAAAAATTTAATAAAGCAAAATGGCCTTTGATTGTACGGCTGAGCAATTGAAAAGACAAAGGAAATCAAAGAGGCACAATTACGGCACCGATATGACAAACTTTTTGTCGTTTTCGCCGCATACTGGACACCGAATTACGGAAATGAATATACTACGGAGATTAGCACGACAAGACGAACATAATGGTACATAGATATCAGCGATATGACCAAGTTATAAAAATTCGATTTTTCGCTGCTGAAAATGTTGCTAAAACGCCGAAAATAAGATAAACGGGGCTATAACAGTCCAAATTTGACGAAACGAATTACGACGTCTCACACAGAAAAAGATTTACATTTTTACTGTATAAAATATTCAAATTTCAAAAATATTTAATTCTCAACAATTTACTGATTTAAATCTTGAATTTTGAAATTTCACACACAAACTAATTTTCATATTTTCAAATTAAAATTTACCGTATGCTATGTTTAAATAGACACATTTCAAATATCAAATTTTCATTTCAAAATTTTATTGTTTAATTTCATGAAATTTTTTTTAGTTAATTACGTTATAAAATCGTTAAAATTCTCGGGTCGTTACAATCTTATAATCTATGTACACACATATAAAAAATGTACTTATTACTTCCATACATTGAAATATTCAAATAACCATATCATACAAATTAATCAGCAATGTATAAATTTTCTTTTATTCTTGTTAAATAACATAAACTTCAATTTAAACTACTTTATAAGCCTCATATTTAAATATTTTCTCCATATTTATAATGTAAAGACAATCAACATGTATTTCAGATAAAATATTTTCTCCATATTTATAAGCCTCATATTCACCAACCCATATTGGTAAACCGAATAAATGTTTTTGAATAAATGTTTTTTCTTATGCTCATACAAGGACTGAAATAGTTATTTGCTCTTATTTAAAAATTACACAAATGTAAACCCATAAGTATTGATATCTCATTTTAAACTACTTTATGGACTACTTAAATTGTTTATTAATCACTATGACACATAAACATCTAATTTATATTAATGCAAGTCATATCAATGTAAGTAATGTTTTTTCAAATCCAGTGTATACACCATCATGTAAAAAACTCTAAATAGAGTTTGTGGTATGCTCTGGGGCATTATGTAATTTGTTATATATATCTTACTAGATAATTAATCCTATTTGAAATAAAATGTGTTTTCCTTTTATTATATACTTGATATAATGTGTTATATATTAATTACTTAGTTTAAATAAAAGTATATTTAATAGAAAATCTATAAATGGTATGTTTTGTGATAGTAGTTACAATTTATTGTAACCATGGGTGATTTATCATAATAAAATAATCATACCATGTTAAATATTCATAGTCAAGATGTATCGAAACTGGATATCGATACATCCGTTGAGACTAGAGTACGTATCGCTCTATAAATGTTAGGCAATGTATTACTCATGACTGCTGGGGGCACCAAGGGGTTACTTACTAATAGTTATTTGATAACTATGTAATGACTCACTTGATAGTTTTCTGTTGGTTAATATAACTAAGAACAAACAAAAAATATCGATGTGAAAAAATTACACAGTTCACTTAGCTTGAAAATACCATTGAACTTCAATGTGGAAGCTTCGCTTAGATTATAGTTAATCTGTGGCAACATCCATCGAATGACTATAGTTAGATTGAGTGGAAGTAATTAAAGTGAAACACAATTCAAGAGAGGATTCATCTCCTCGGTTATATGTGGTTAGTACCACCGTCAACTGAAGTCAACTTAAAGTAAAAGTCTCTGGTCAGAATAGTTCGATTAATAATAATTGTTATTATTGAACCAAGGTCTTTGTGTTTGGACTATAGAGTTGACTATTGATGATATTGGAATTTCGACCATTACCAAATTCCATAAGTCCAAAGTGATATAGTTTTGATGAAGAGAATCAGTGTAAATAATTGTTACTGTCGGGTAACGCTTAATGGAGTAAAATTGAACTTTACCGAACCCAAGTTAGTGATAAATTTGGTCATAATGTCACACCACCTGCTAAGTGACATATGAACATTAATATTTGAAATGTTCAATATTAATCATTGACCAAATTTACACCTAAGAGTCACAAGTTGAATATTCCTTTTACCACCTGATTTAATTAATTTATAAAGTGTTGAAAATTAATTAAATTAATTAATATTTATGAAATATTAATTATAAAGTTTTATTTGATGTATATTAAACAATATTAAACAATGTGTTTATAATAGTTATAAATATACCGATCGATACGATATCGGTATGCGTTTAAATAAGATTTAAAATTGCACTGAATATTGTTCGGACTTGGATCAAATTTGAGGCTTATATGGACATTGTTATTTTCCACTGTAGGATACATGGTTTGGGTTGCCATACGATGGCAATTGGTGCGGATTTTGAATGGTTAAAAGAGTGGAATTGGTAAGAGGGGATATTAGGGTGTAATCCACTTTTCTTTCCCTTGACTTCCTAGTTATATGACACCTTTACACCATTTCATTTTAGATTTTTGCTCTCATCTCTCTCTGATAATTTTGCCAGCAACCTCCTCCTCTAAGCCCTAAAAATTCAAGTATGAAATTACATCAAAACTTATTGGTTCGTTCATTGGTTGTAAGAAAGTTCAAGAGTTAACAACTTCTGATTTGTGAACGGATTCAAGGGAATCGATTCAATGTTTAACATGTATGCAAGGGCTTTGGTGAAAGGTAATTCTCTATTTTATTTCTTATGCCATATTTATATATATTATTTATATAATAGGATGTTAGATTATATTATGAAGCTTGTATGTCGAAATGCTATGATAAATTGGTTGGTTGTGAATATTTTTACTTCTATATATAATTAAAAAAATAATTTTGTATGCTTGCTTACTAGATACTCAAGGCGTGCAAATTTAAAAGGAAATTGTGTGTGTGTATATATAATATTATTAAATGAATTAATTAATCAAAATCCATATTTAATAGATTAATATTATATATCATGTGCTTTAAATTTAAAATAATTATTCATGTATAATATTAATTTGGCAGTAAATAAAAAAATTAATTTTTTACTTGAATACTTATGTTTAATTATTTAATTAACCTAAAATTGTTTATGTAATATAAAATATTTGTGTGTGTGTGTATTACAAATAACAAAATTTTACATAAAAATATTACATAACATATATTATATAGTAAAAATTTTAAAATAATATTTTTTAATTTTACATGGTTTTTAATTTAAAATATATTAAAGTTCAAAATCAAAAAGAAATAAATAATAATAATTTATATATGGGCGAGAGCAATAATTTACAGAAGCATAGTTAAAAAATTATTTCATTTTATTATTTATATTAATATATATATATATATATAATTATGCATATTTATATGTATTGTATAAATTAGTTTAAAATAAAATGAAATATTATTTTTATAAATTATTTTCGGCTTTCATATTATATATTATACAAATATGTAGGTGTTAAAAATTAGTTTATAAACTAATATTTAATTAATTTAATTATTTAATTGTTCTATATATAAATATTTACATACATATATATACATAAAAAATTTATAATTTTTTTATATAAAACTTGTTTATAATTAACATTTAATATATGTACATATACATTATTATTTACATTATATATTTACTTTTATATTTTATTATGATGCTAACATATACACATTTAGATAACGAATCAAATACAAGAGGTGCTAAGATGTTTGTTGCGATGTAAATCCCTACATCTATGCATAGACATGTTAAACCATGTACACATTGATATATTGCACGTGCATGTACACACATATATTTTATAATACAAATTATATACTAAATAAAACATTATTTATGAATTAAATAAAATATTGATTTTATTTAAAACAAAACTTAGAAATGTTCTGAATAAATTTAGACTATATAAGCCCAACAAGATCCAATTAGGTAAAAAAAATTGAAATTTACCCATCTACTCCACTGCGGGCTAGCCTAGTTCCAACAATGGTATTAGAGCCAAACAGCTTATGCGGTCTAAATTTGTCATATTAGGGCTAACTAATTAAGCTTACAACCCAGTTAGTAGGATGTCTATGAAAGGCAGTGTCTAGGCTGGATTGTTGGGTAATCAAGTACTCTATCCTACCTAGCTACTGGCTTGGCCTGAATAGTTATATAAGCCCAAAGCTGGCCCATAATAGAAAAGGCCTAATTAACTTCTGATTAATGACATATGGTCCCTCCCAGTTTGGTCCGAAGGTCCCCGGAACGGGGCAAACTCACTTGAGCACAAGGTCTCCCACTTCAAAGGTTTGATTGTGAACTTTGGAGTTGAAGTATCGTACGACCCTTTTTTGGTGGGCGGTAGTTCTCAGCTCTACTTCTTCTCTTTTTTTCATCAACCATATCTAGCGACTCGAGTAGGAGCTGCTCGTTTTGTTTTTGATTGAAATTCTACCTTTGATGTGAGGGGACTTCTAATTCAACAGGAATCGTTGCTTCTGAACCATATGCCAGGATGAACGGAGTGTGGCCGGTTGCCGCTTTGTGGGTAGTTCTATAAGCCCATGGTGCAAGTGGAAGTTCATCAACCCAATTTCCTTTGGCTTTTGCTAGTCACCTTTTGATAGTGGACTTGATGATCTTATTTATCGCTTCCACCTGCCCGTTTGCTTGCGGATGAGCCACTGTGGAAAAGCTCTTTTCAATTCGGAAGCGCTTGCAGAAGTCTTTGAACTCGGCACTTTCGAATTGGGTTCCATTGTCGGTGATGATTTTTTGCGGCACACCAAACTAGCAAATGATGTTTTTAGTAACAAAGTTAATAACTTTCTTTGTGGTTATGGTGGCCAACGGTTCCGCTTTGGCCCTTTTTGTGAAATAATCTACAGCAAGTATCACATATTTGGCTCCTCCTTTTGCTATTAGTAGGACGCCAATCAAGTCGATCCTCCATACTACGAATGGCCATGGACTGACCATCTGTGTCAGCTCCGTTGAAGGATTTCTTTTAATTTTGCTGAATCATTGGTAGCGATCGCATCTTCTGGCTTGATCTACGGCGTCACGATTTATTGTTGCCTAGAAGTACCAGTATCGAAGGACTTCTTCGCAAGGGTCTGCCCTCAGTGTGGTCTCTGCATTCGCCTTCATGTACCTCCTTTAGGATTCGTCGTGCTTCGTCATTGGTCACACACCTAAGAAGAGGGGTTGAGAATCCCTTTCGATAGAGTATTCCATACTGTATCATGAACCGTGGCGCCTTTCGGAGGAGCTTCTTCCGTTGATTCTGGTCAGTTGGAAGGGTTCCTGCGAGTAGATAGTTCTTTATCGGTGTCATCCACGTATCTGGTTCGACGATTGTCTCGAGGATCCAGTCAGCGTTCATCCCATCTATGCTTGGAGTGGCTAAAGTTTCAACTGGGACGAGCCCCAATAACTAAGCTTCCCCGGAGCTTGCTAGTTTAGCCAAATAGTCTGCATTGGTGTTTTGTTCTCGTGGAATGTGGGCTATGGTATAATGCTCGACGTCGCTTAGCAGTTCTTGCACTTTAGACAGGTATGGGGCAAGATTCTCTCCCCAAGCCTGGTGTTCCCGCTTTACCTGGCAGATGACCAACTGGGAGTCGCTGTAGATCGATGTGAATGGATTTTATCTTAAGTTCTTTCACCATCTTTAGTCCTGCTATGAGCGCCTCATATTCCGCTTCATTATTCGTCGTAGGTAATTCCAAGCACAAGGCGTAGCATATGGCTCTCCCTTCGGGGGTTTCGAGTACTACCCCTACCCCAGAACAGAGATTGTTAGGTGCACCATCTACAAAGAGTTTCCATTGAGTCTCCACCTCCAACGGCGTTTCTTCTTCGTCGTCCCTTATGGTAAACTCGACGAAGAAGTCTGCTAACGCTTGCCCATTAGTAGCTTTCCTAGGATGGTACGCAATATCATATTGACTTAGCTCTATGTTCCATTTAAGGAGTCGCCCGGAAGTTTCGGGTCGGTACAACACTTGTTTCAAGGGCTGGTCGGTTAATACTTTGATTAGATGTGACTGAAAGTATGGCCGCAATTTCCAGGACGCGATCAAGAGGCAATACGCTAGCTTTTCCAGTTTTGGGTAATTCTTTTCAGCTCCGGTGAACCACTTGCTAATGTAATACATGGGTCGCTGGATTCTCACTTCTTCCCGCATAAGGGCGACGCTCAGTACATGCGGTGAGACTGCTAAGTAAATGAATAGGTCTTCTCCATCCACCAGCTTTGATAAGATTGGCGGAGCTTCCATGTGTCGTAGCAGTTCTTCGAAAGTCGTTTGACAAGCTTCACTCCAATCGACATTTTTCTTTCCCTTTTTCAATGCATCGACGAATGGTATGCACTTGTCTGTAGCTTTTGAGAGAAATCGGCTCCGTGGTGCGACTTTTCCATTCAATCTTTGAAGTTCCTTCTTATTTCTCGGGGCTTAGACTTCTCATAGCGCCGTTATTTGTTCTGGATTTTCTTCGAAGCCTCGGGCACATACTATAAACCCCAAGAATTTACCAGAGGCTACTCCGTAGTGACATTTGAGTGGGTTGAGCTTCATTCCATACTTCCGGAGTATTTCGAACATTTCAGCAAGATTTTCTAGATGGTTAGCGGCTACTCAAGATTTGACCAACATGTCATCCACATAAACTTCCATAGTATTTCCAATTTGACGTTTGAACATAGTATTTACTAGCTTTGGTGTGTTGCCCTGGCGTTTTTTAAACCGAATGGCATTACTTTGTAGCAGTACAGTCCCAAGTCGATGATGAAGCTGGTGTTTTCTTGATCGGGCTCATGCATCAGGATCTGGTTGTAGCCAGAGTATGCACCATAAATGACAGCAATTCATGCCTCGCAGCCTCGCCGTTCCATCCACAAGCTAATTGATTCTAGGGAGTGGGAAACTATCTTTCGGGCAAGCTTTATTAAGATCTAAGAAGTCAATACAAGTTCACCATTTTCCATTAGATTTCTTGACTAAGACTGGGTTTGATACCCATTTAGGGTAAGTTGCATCTCGGATGAAGCCGTTGGCCATCAATTTATCTACCTACTCTCTCAATGCCATGGACCGTTGAGGGCCCAAGCTACGCCTTTTTTGCTTTACCGGTGTGAATTTGGGGTCGATATTGAGCGCGTGGCAGGCAATTTCGGGTGATACCCCACACATATCGGAGTGTATCCAAGTAAATATGTCCAAATTGGCACGGGGGAATTTAGTTAGTTTTGACCGCATCCTGTTTCCAAGGTGTGATTCGATTTTCAGGACCCGTGTTGGGTCGTCCATACAGACTGGGACAGACACCGTCAATTCTACCGATGCTACCCAATCTTCCCCTGAACTCTTCTTTCTAAGGTCCAAAGCCTTGTCGAATCGGCTATGGTTCCTAAGCCTGGGGTGGTTCTGTAATTGCTATTCAGTGGGCTTACGAATGTGGAGAGTTTTCCCCATAGCCTTTCCCTTTTTCCTTTCTTCTTGACTCACGCAATTCTGCGATGTAGCATTGTCGGGCGGCGCTTTGCTCTTCTTTCACAATTCGGACTCCGTGCTCTATAGGGAACTTCATTGTAAGGCACCATTGGGCCAATGCTATTCTGAAGTCGGCTAGTGCGGGCAGTGGCGTTGTATGCTGATATTTCATCCATGATCACAAAAGTATGAATGAGGGTGACCCTTCACTCACCCTCTCCAAGCTCCACAGGCAGATCAATTGTTCCCACCGGTTATTTGGGTTCGCCGGTAAACTCCTGAATCTTTTTTTGCACGCGGATACACTTTTCATTCCAATCTTCATTTGATCGAAAGTACGTTTGAAGAGTATGTTAACGGAGCTACCATTGTCAACTAACACCCTTTGAACTACAGTAGGCCAGATTCCTACCGTCACTACCATTGGATCGAGAGTTGGAGCTTTGATCCCTTCGGTGTCCCGATTTCGAAACACTATATCGTCATTTAAAACTTTTGCAGCTTAGCTGGAGGTTCATCTTCTATAGCTAAACATGATTCCTTCGGAGCATGCTTTAACGAACTTGCATATCGCTCCATTTCCCCCCAACTTCTTTGTGCGGGGTGTGGTCCTCCAGATATTGTTCCAATAATAAGCCTTTGGTCAGTTCATTTTGACCCTTCTTTGCTAGTCCCAACTTGATTCCTTCATTCTCTTGGATGCTGAGGAGTCGCAGATTGATCGAGGTTTTGTGGCTGTCTTACGTACTGCTGGAGTTTGTTATTCTGGATCAACTCCCCAATGAGATTCTTTAGGTGGCGGCATTCGTTTGTATTGTGGTGTATGTTTCGTGGAAGCGATAGAATTTCCCTGAGCGCTTTTGCTGCTCAGTTGCTTCCTTTCTGAGGGGCTTTTTGTATACCATGGTCCCTTGAGTTGCGAGAAAGATGTTTTCCAGTGTGTCGTTTAGGGGGGTGTAACCTTCGGGCCTAAACCCTTTGAGCTTTTTACTGTTGCCATTACCATTCTTCTTATTGGAGTTTTGACTTTTCTCTTTGAATTTCCGTCTTTCCCAGTGATTCCTTCAACAGTCCGAGAAGCGTGCGCATTTTGATTCATTGCTACATCGCTTTGCTCGACGTTCATCGGTTGTACACTAGTAGACTTCCTTTCCAATTCCTGCGCTTCCTCCAACATTAGGTATTGACTTGCTTTACGATTAAAATCTTTCATAGTGGTAGGCTGCTTCATCTTAATCCACTTTTCGAATTCAGTTTCCGGGTGAATGGCACGGACTAATGCCATAAAAACCATATCTTCATTGGGGTTGCTTACTTCCATCACTACAGTGTTAAACCTATTCATGAAAGATTTCAGTGATTCGTTATGCCCTTGGAACAATCCGGATAGGGACATAACGTCTTTTGGCTGTGTAGTATGGAGTTTGAACTGATCAAGGAACCTTGTCGCCAGTTGGTCAAAAGTAGAGATAGATCTTGGTGGGAGCTTAGTGAACCACATCGACGCAACTCCTTCAAGAAAGATAGGAATGCATCCACATCGAATAGCTTCAGAGGCATTAGCTCCGTCCATATACCAACTGTATTTGAACAAGTGAGGTTTTGGGTCCTTTGTCATGTCATAGGGTGGAATGGTTGGCATTGTGAATTTTTCTGGATATTTCTCATTCAAGATTTCATCGGTGAAGGGAGTCCGACTTGGTGCAGATCCCCATTCATCATCTCTTCTATTTTTACTCTCCTCCATTAATCGTTTGACCATATCCGCTATGTATGCCTTTGAAGTCCGGTAGTCCTAAGGACGGCAATCAGTCACTACGCCAAGTGTTTGGCCTTGCAAACAGTCTTGGTGAGTGGGCTAAGACCTAGGCTCTCCTATCTTCGTGGGAGCCACTCCTGCAGAGTCCCGTTGGCTTGTGGTTGGTCTAATTGGAGTAGTTTGGACGTTTCTAGCATCATCAAACGCGTTGGCGTTTTCTTCCATTTGGTTGTCTTGCTCTCCGTCTTTTGAATCGGAGAGATCTATAGCAATGTCCTCTTTTGGGGTCTTTGGCCCTTGATTCAAGTTCAGAATAGGTTTCCTTGTGGCGAACGGAGTACTTGCATTTCCATCCATGTTAAGTCCCTTTGTCACCCTTTTTGGTGGCTATTTCCCGTTTCTTCTATGTTGACCAGAAACAGAGGAATTCTCTTGTTCTATAGCAGTCGCGGGTTCAGGCATAGTCCTTGGAGCAGGGTTAGACTATAGGATTAAGAGAGCGTTAAGCTTGTCCATTAGAGCCTTTTGGCTATTTTCCATCTTCTGGTTGATCTCATTAACCATCATATTCAACTCATCCCTGGTGACAACTTCGTGTTGGTTGGAGGAGGCTGGCGCCTGATTTCCTAAGTTAGCACCGTTTACTTCAGTTTGTTGGGCACTAGCATCTTCTCCAGCTATTGCTGCCCCTATGGATCTTCCTGAGGCAGATCTTCTTCTTCCAGGAGCCATTGATTCCCAAACAGCGGGTTCTTCATGCAAAGATTGAGGATCTAACTTCTGGACCTATGGGATCCAAAGTAGATAGCTAGATCTGGTTCCTGAGTAGGGTTTCTCAGTGAAAGCACCAAAATGTTAACCCAAAAAATGGATCAGCACCCTAGTTTAAATTTGAAAGCACCAGCCCTGTTCTGACAGGGAAATATCACAGATCACAGATATAGAAAAAGAACAGCAAAAGAAAGAAGACAGAGAATTTTTATAGTCGTTCGGCTGTTAATGAAGCCTACGTCCACTTTATAGTTTTATTATGACTGATTGCTATTACAAGTAGTGTTTGATTACAAGGCTTTTGATTATCCTTAGCTAGATTGAATCTCCAAAGTTGGAATCCACTAGAGAATCACAGTGAATCCTTTTGGAGATTATTGTGAGGGAGGCAGAGAGTGAAGAATGTTTCCAACAGAGCTTCAGCAACCAGTTCGGAGAAGATCCAGTTTATGTTGCAGGTAGGATGGTATTTATAGGGATCAGAGAGCTTCTGGGCCAGGCCACTTTGTCAACTGCTCGCAGGTAGGTACAGAATGACCAGGAAGGTTTAGCTCGCAATCCAAGCCAAAACCATGGATCGCTAGCGATCCATGGTCTATGGATCGCTAACGACCCATAGACTTGGCTCGCTCGCGAGCTAATGACTTATTATCTTCTAGGTACTCTCTCCATCTCTTCATAAGGTTAGGTCGCAAGCATTATGGAATTATATGGATCGCTAGCGATCTATACACTTAAAATTTTTCATGCTCTTGTCTCCAAGACTTCTTATCCCTATTTCTCTCAGCAAACCAATATGTTAGCATGGATCGTTGGTGATCCATAAATATGGATCGCTAGCGATCTAAGCTCTTTGATTGTTTCTAAGGATCCAAGTTTGGGTTGCTTTTATGGCCTTGCATTGATGTCGTTCGTGTAGTCTTGTTACCCGTTGTTCCATTTGGATGACAATCTACTGGCTGGTTGTATTCAGCTGCTGATTGGAATGAACTGATGCTGGTCTCTAGGTTTAGTTGAATTTGGCCATTGCCTTGGTAATACGACTTGGCTCTCGTTAACTCCTTGCATTAGTCTTTCTAAGCCATCCCGATGTCACGAAATTCCTTTGTTTTCTGCTGGATCCTGCTGGGTTAAAAACCCGGATAACAATATGTTAATTGCTTTAATCCGCTTAACAATATTTTTAGTAAATTTTTTTGTTTTACAACACTCTGACTAAAGAGGAAGTAATTATCTTACTAATCACCTCAAAGATTTTGAATTAGCAAAGTTAAGTAGTATTAAATTTGCCATTAAGTATTAATTATGCCGCTAGATGTTTACAAAATTAGGTGGTTGCACTTTAACTATTTGTTAAAATGTTAAATCCAACTTGTAGCTAATTCTAGTATAGGAAAGTTAAGAACTGGTACTAAAAACTAGGTATGCAAATAATAAAATGTAGAAATAGCAAAGGACACAAGGAATTTACGTGGTTCAGATGTTTAGGAAGCTTACATCTATGGGAGGAAAGCTTTCTTCCTTTATATTTTCTAGTACAAGTTTTCATACCAAAGAATACAATAAAACCTTAAAGGTATAAAAATAGGGAAAAGGTAAAAGTCCCTTTATTATTACAATGCTTTTTCTATTTGTAGTATGATGGCATAAGCGGATCGCCATAATCTATCTCTTGTCATTGTATTCAGTCCTTGGATCCTTCCAGGTGTCATCTACGTGGGAAACTTAGGGGTGAAAGCGGGAACTCTTGTAATCGTGGAGGGAATATTTTAAATCATGGTGGAAGACCTCAAATTTGAATTGGCCTTGCATATGGGTCGTTGGGGAGGATAATAAGAATTACTCATTGGTTTTGAGGTGTTGCTGGCACAATTAAAGTGAGGTTGTGCTGACTGGGGATGATATTTGTATGATGATGCGATGTTTATCTGATAACCAAGTGTGATCGTTCTAAGCTGCTTTGGGCTTCAGAGTGCGTGATTTTCCTAACTTGGGTGTTGGTCGATTTTTGTACGAAAGTGATCTGTGATTTGAGCTGACTGTGATTTTGGTTATCTTTGTTGCATGGTTTGTTGATAAGTGTGATCTCATATCTTCCCTATTTTCCTGTAAGTGTGGATCTACGGTGGGGCACTGCTTGAGTGGCCCTCTGTGCAGCCTTGTGGGATGCTCCTGGCCCCATTTGGTTCCGCTTAGGTAGCACTCAGTATGCACAGCGTAGATCTGTCTTCAGGGCGTTAACGAAGTATGAGTTATGGGAATGTTGGCAAGCAGTTCAGTCATTCATTTATTATAGCTTGCAGGCACAATACTTCATCATCTGCTTCTAGAGACTATGTCGGATCTTGGTTTCAATATCTTAATGTAATATTAAAACTAGAAGATTGGTGCAGATCTGGCATCTCTGTGGCTCGTATGATGAGCATAGCATTCCGTTCTGATGTGACTTCCTGCCTTTTAGCTGTAGTTCTTTTGGGTGGATCGAGTATAGTGACCACAGTCCGGCTTTTATGCAGTACCAACTGGATCACTTCGATCTCTTCTCTTGTTCATCTTAACTTTTATTCTGAGGGCAGCTCTTTCGGCTATGTGCTTTATTTAATTCCACTTTAATTTAGCTTGGGAAATACGAGTGTAGCATCTTGACCCCTAAGTCTGCAGCGATAGCAAGTCGATGCAGACTTGGCGCTACTCATTTATGGTCTTTGCATCTTATAGGATGCTCTCCGTATGTTGCCTTTCATGTAAACATTTCCATGCGTTTGGCATGGTCTACCCCATTGTTTGGCGATAGGTCGTTTGTTGTTCATATGCTATGCGGTCAGTACGACTATCAAACGATGGTGGTGATCTGCAAGAAATTGTTTATTTATAGTTTAGCATTACGTTTCTCGTTTCTGAGATTGCCGTTGTCGTTCATATGTTGTGTTGTCAAAGCAGATGTTGAACGGGGGCAGTAAACTTTGAAATGCTATTTTCTTTAAGTTTAGCATCACTATTCTCATTTCTAATATTGTCGTTGTCATTTGTATGTTGTTTTGTCGAACAATGGCGATGAACTATGAAAAGTTATTTGTTGCGTCTGCTTGGCACAGTCTTCCCCGTGACTTGGGAGAGGACTGAATTTTGACTGCAAAGTCAGATCGTATGTTTGCAGCTTTTAAAATCACGTGCATGGTTTTTTGTGTTGGTTCCAACAATCTAGTATCTATCTAGTGCACTATGTCAACAACATCAACAAAGAGAAGTTTACATACTGGTTCAGGACGTCCAATATCCTTACGTCTAGTTACTTAGCTGAAGAAGCCGAGCTTAGTTGTTAACGGCTCCGTTTTGATAACAGGTCCGAGCAATCTAATATCCCTATATCCGGCATGATTAATTAACTATGTCAAAGAATATTAAAACAAAGAGATTAATATACTAGTTCGGGCTATCTAATATCCTTACATCCAATTCATTATTACTTTTCTATAATAATTATAATGTACATTACATAAGCATTGTAGATAATACAAAGTAAGGTCTGCGGTGCTCTGAGTTGCAAGTACTCGGAACTAGATTGCCATCATGTCTTGATAATCAATATACCCCATTTTCTAAGACTTCTACCATGACTAATGGACCTTTCCAATTCGGATCCAACGCTCCATCTACTAGATCCTTATTATTGGCCATAACTCTTTGTAGTACCATATCCCCTTTACAGAAGTTTCTTTCTTTGAGCCTGGCGTTATAGCTTCTTGCCATCCTTCATCGATATGCGGTCGATACTACCCCATAATACAAAGTAAGGTCTGCGGTGCTCTGAGTTTCAAGTACTCGGAACTAGATTGCCATCATGTCTTGATAATCGATATACCCCATTTTCTAAGACTTCTACCATGACTAATGGACCTTTCCAATTCGGATCCAATGCTCCATCTACTGGATCCTTATTATTGGCCATAACTCTTTGTATTACCATATCCCCTTTACAGAAGTTTCTTTCTTTGAGCCTGGCGTTATAGCTTCTTGCCATCCTTCGTTGATATGCAGTTGATACTACAGTTGCCTCATCCCTTCTTTCCTGAATGAGATCTAAGGCAGTTTTCCTCAATTTTTTATTCTTTTCTGTTGTATATGGTATTCTTCTATGGGATGGGACATCTACTTCGACATGAAGCATGGCCTCATATCCGTAGGTTAGTGAAAAATGGGTATTGCCAATTGGAGATTTAGTCGAAGTTCAGTAGGCACATAGTACTAAAGATAGCTCTTCTGCCCACTTTCATTTAGCTTTCTATAGCCTTTTATTAAGTAGCTTCTTGATGGTTTTGTTTATAGCTTCTACCTGCCTATTTTCTTGCAGGTGAGCGACTGAAGAAAAACTCTTTAATATGTCGTTCTTCTCACAAGGCTTGATAAACTCTTTACTTTCGAACTGGGTGCCCGAATAGAATATATACCTAGGGTCTAGCCAGTTGACACCAATAGGGACATAGTACAATTTAATGCATTTTATTAATTATCAGAAATGATCTTGTGGGGAATCATGTATCTAGTGATTTTGTTCCTCCCCACGAAAGTGACTATCTTCTTCGTAGTGATCATGGACAGAGGTTCCGCCTTTACCCACTTAGTAAAGTAGTCTATTGCCACTATGGCATATTTAGCTCCTCTCTTTAACAGTGGAAGTGGTCCTATGAGATCCATGCCCAACGTATCGAATGACCATAGGCTTGCAAGTGGGATGAGCTCATAGGATGGCTATCTGGGGATATTTGCAAATCATTGACATCGGTCACACCTTCTTACAAACTCTTTTGCATCTTGAAGCTCCATAGGCTAAGAGTAACCATGCCTTAATACTTTCTTTGCTAATTTGTTTCCCTTTAAGTGATCTCCGTATTGGCCCTCGTGTAGTTCTCTCATGATCTATGCCACCTATTCTTTGGAAACGCACCTAAGATAAGGGGTTGAATATCCTCTCTTGTATAATATGCAATCAAAGGAGTAGTACGGGCCTGATATCTTATTTTTTGGGCTTCGTTTTGGTTCGGGGGTAAGATTCCATTTAGCAGAAATTGTTTGATATGAGTCATTTAGTTATTCTCCTCGGTTTCCTGAGGCGAGGGTTCAATTGAGTGTTGCTCATGATTCTTCGCTGCCTCCTGATCTCACATCCCTTGAATGGCAACCCGTTGGGCTCAAGTCCGGACTAATATCTGATTTAATTTTGTTATACTTAGCTCAACTTGATGCCCAATTGGCATTGCCTTCATTTTACTAGCCAATTTGATGCTAGCAAGTCTTGCTAAGGAGTTGACAAATGAGTTGTTTTCACGCAGAATTTGTTCCATCTTAGATTGTTCGAACTGCTTTAACAACTTTTTTGACAGTTTTGCATATTAGGCTAAGGTTGGTCCCTTCGCTTGGTAATTTCCCTATACTTGGTTCATAACAAATTGGGAATCATCGTGAATTTTAATGTGGGTTACCTTCATTAGCTGGGCCATTGTAAGGCCTGCGAGGAGAGCCTCATATTCTACCATATTGTTGGTTGCCTTAAAACCGAGCTGCATTGCGCCATACAGCTTATGTCCATTTAGAGTGATCAATATGTACCCAATTCCTACTCCTTGTTCATTTGATGCTCCATTTACGAAAAACTACCATAACTGCAAGGTGTTTGCTTCTTATTCTTATAAGGGTTCAGCTGGTAAGGTGCACTCTACGATGAAATCTACAAGCGTATGGCCTTTGATTGCCTTCCTGGGACAATAGGTGATGTCGTACCGACTAAGCACTATTGCGCATTTTAATAGGCGGCCCGACATCTCTGGCTTCTACAGTATCTGCTTGAGGGGTTTGTCTGTGAGGACTTTGATAGGATGTGCCTGGAAATAGGGTTGCAGTTTCCTTGTTATAAGGAGTAGGTTATAGGAATTTTTTTTAATGATTGAGTAGTTTAGCTTTGCCCCTGATAGCCGCTTACTTATGAAGTAGATAGGTCTTTGGGTCCGTTCGTCTTCTCGTATCACTGTAACACTAACAGCTTTATTAGTTACCACTAAATAAATGTACAAGTTCTCACTCACTAGTTTTGATAGAATAGAAGTGTTGACCAGATGATCTTTTTGATTTCGAAATGTAGCTTTGCATTCCTCTGTCCATTCAAAGTTTCACCCTTTCTTCACTTAGTCGAAGAACGTGATATACTTGTTTGTCACTTTGGATATAAATCTACTTAGTGCTGCTACCCTACCATTTAGACTCATCAGATCCATTGGATTCTTTGGGATTCACATTCCTCTTATTGCCTCGATCTTCTCAGAATTTGCTTCAATGCCACGTGCGCTTACTATGTATCCTAGGAACTTGCTTGACTGGATGGCGAAGGTGCACTTCAATGGGTTTAGCTTCATATTGTATTACCTTAGTACTCAAAATGTCTGCTCTAAGTCTCGGACGTGGCTTGATGCTTCCTTGGACTTGACCAGAATGTCATCTTCATATACTTCAATGTTTTTCCAATTTTTTCTGCAAACATTGTATTAACTCACCTTTGGTAGGTTGCCTCCGCATTTATGAGCCCTAATGGCATGACTTTGTAGCAGTATAACCCTTTATTTGTTATGAGACTAGTACGCTCCTGATTTGGCTCAGATGTGGCTATCTGATTGTACCTTGAATATGCGTCCATAAATGAGAGCAGTTCATGCCCACTGGTTGCGTTTACTAACTGATCAATTTTGAGCAAGTCTTATTGAGGTTGGTGAAGTGTATGCAAGTCCTCCATTTCCCATTAGGGTTCCTTACAAGTACTGGGTTGGTAATCCATTTAAGATAGTATACTTCCCCAACAAATCCATTTTCCTTTAACTTCTTAACTTCCTCGTGCAAAGTGTTATGCCTTTCCTGGTGTAGAGTTCTGCGCTTTTTGTTTGACCGGATGGGTATCGGGGTCAATGTTGAGTGCATAACAGATTATAGTTGGATCTATTCCTACCATGTCCGAGTGTGTCCAAACAAATACCTTTGTTGATTTTTTTAGAAAGTCTAGCAGCTCAGTACGGGCAACTGCATTGAGGTCCTTTTCGATTTTGAGAATTTTTATGGGGTCCTTTGATCTATTTGTACATCCTCGAGATCATCTACCGGCTCTAGCTCTTTCCTTGATGTCCTTAATCTTGGGTCTATTTTGGTTATTGACTCCTCCTTCGGTGGTGAATTTACCGAGGATGCGTGTTTCTGGGCTTCTTCGGAGAAGTACCATGCATAAACTGAATTATTCTCATCAGTGCCGATCATGTGCATATACGTTCTCTATTTTCCTTTTTCGCCGACTTGGTGGTGCATGATTACTCGTTTCTAGGCTATTTTTAGTACTTAGCACCGACGTAGTTTTATGAACTGATTTGCCTTCTTTGTTTTTATTGTCATTATAAATATTAAAAGAGACCCCAGAATATTTTCGAACAATTTTATTGCCAAAAATAAGGTTTACATTATATAACTCTCTAGCTAGAACTTGTTTGCCTATTACCGACCCTATTCCTACAAGAGTGTTGAACTTCATAAGGAAATCTTTTTGGGACACAATAGATCCCATGTCTATCAAAGTAAGTCTTCCCAGGAAGGCATTGTATGTCGAGGATTAGCCAATAACTAAGAAGTTGGCATAGAATGACTTGTGCAGTGGAGCCATTCCAGCGGTAACGAGCAAGCGTGCAAATCCCACCGAAATGGTGGCAATGTTGTTGAAGCCAAAAATCGGTTCAGGACTCGGTTTAAGGATTTCAGGTGGAAGTCTCATGTGATTGTATGCAGATTTGAAGATGACATTGGCTGAACTCCCAGAGTCAATGAAAACCTTCTTCGTAGTGCAGTTTGATATCTATACTATAATGATGAGTTGGTCTTGGTGAGGGAAGACAATTCCCACCGCGTCAGCTGCTGTGAACATTATCTTTGGAATAGGCTTTCGCTTGATATGGAAGATTGACTTCTACCAGACTCTCGCCTCTTGTACATACCTCTCTTATGCCTTCTTACTCATACCCATGAGGTGTGGCCTACCATGGATTGATGCTATCATGTTAGAGGAGTTCCCAACTTAATTCTCATTTGGGTCAGGAGTCAGATCAACATTCCGACGTTTCCATTATTCTTCTGAAAGTTGCCTAGATATTCTTTCTCGATCAGCCTTTCTATTTCATTCTTCATATGTCGGTAGTTTTCAGTATGATCGCCATTAGCTCGGTGGAAGTTATAATATGCCCTACCCCATTTCTGCTCTGGTTTCTTCCTTTTGTTAGGCAAGTTATAAGCAAGTTCTGCCTTGGTCATCTTATATATCTGACTAAGAGTGTGAGTGAGTGAGGTTTATACTACGAAGTTAACTTCCTTCTTCCTCTTTGTCGATGGGTGATATCTCTTCTGCCTCCCCTTTCTTATCATAGCTAGGGGAAGAAGACTTTTTGATCTGTGTGGCAGAACCAGCTTCTTCCATCATGATGTAGCCACTGACTCTTTTATAGAAAGCATTCTTGTTGTGGCATGACTTTCTACTATTCTTCTTCCACATTGAAGTCCCCCTTCTGATTTTGGCATGAGCCATCATCAGTAATGATCCTTCATCACTTACTCCAATCCTGAGAGCTTCGGACATGAAACACTTAACAAAGTTGCATAGACTTTCGTTCTCGCCCTGCTTAATGCAAAACATCGTGTTTACATTAGGTGAAGTTTCTCTTCCTGAATTGAACTATCTTAGAAAATCCATAAATAGTTGTTGCCATGAATGGACCTCCTCGGATCCAAATCTCCTAAACCACTTTAGTTGCAGCTCCGGCTAAGTAGACCGGGAAAATTTTACATCTAACTATCCTTCTCACTTTCAGAACGTCCACGTGATATTCAAACATATAGAGGTGATCGTCTAGATTTGTAGTCCCATCGAATATTTCAATTACCGATGCCTTAAAGTTGTCAAGGAAATTTGTTTCGATGATGGTCTCGTTGAATGGAGAAGATCCTTCCTCCCTCATCTTCTCCCCAGTTACCTATTGGCATAGTTTAGCCAATTGCTCTACATGAGGTTTTAACTGACCAATTTCATCTTCTCTAGGCTCTGACTATGATGATTCTTCCTTAAACAGTAAAGTGACCTCATCCTCTTCCAGGGAAAATCGAGTTTGTTTCTTAAGCAACATAGGGTTAATATTGGCTAATTTTGTCTTAATTTGTGGATTTGCTTGGATCTTGCCTTTCAGCATGATATCAGTTCTTAAGCCAACGTCACTGTTCCCATCATTGGGAGTGCCGTTATCGTTCCCCCACTGAATGGTCAGCCCAATAGGTGAATGAAGGCGATGAGCTGTGGACCAAGGTGGAGAGGATGGTATATGGTCAGTATGTTAGGCCATAATTTTCTCTAACCCTTCCATCAATTGGTTAATTTGGTTTGTGAAGAATAGTAATGTGGTCAGGAGGGCATCTACATGGATTTTAGTCGAAACTCCTACTTTATTTTGGGCTTTCGAAATTATGAGCGATTTTTTGGCAGCCTTGGAGGCTAAGTGCAAGTGCTCTTGAACATATGGGATGGGTGAATCGGTGAGATTCATGTTGCGTGGAACAAATGTAGGTAAAGTTTTACTGGATGTAGGAGATAAACGGAGGTCAGGCCCTCCTTTTAGCGCCAAAAAATGTTAGTAAGAGTTTTTATCTTACAACACTCCAACTAATGAAGAAGTAATTATCGTATTAATCACCTCAATGTGCTGTTAAGTAATAATTATAATGTTGGATGCTTACACAATTAGGTAGTTGCACTTTAACTATTTGTTAAAATGCCAAATCCAACTACTATTTAACTCTAGTATAGGAAAGGTAAGATCTGGTACTGAAAACTAGGTATGCAAATAATAAAATGCAGAAATAGTAAAGGACAGAAGGAATTTATGTGGTTCGAATGTTAAGGAGTCCTACTTTCATGGGGAAAATCTTTCTTCCTTTATATTTTCTGGTACATATTTTCATGGCAGAGAATACAATAAAACCTTAAAAGTATTAAAAAAGGGAAAAGGTAAAAGTCCCTTTCTTGCTATAGTGTTTTTCTATCTATAGTATGATGGCATACGCGGATCGCCACAATCTATCTCTTGCTATTGTGTTTTCGTCCTTGGATCTTGCCAGGTGTCGTCCATCCATGTTGTCTGTTTGATATACTTTGATTTCCGATGTGTTTTTGGCAGGAAGCTTGAGGTAAAAGGCGGAACTCCTTAAATAGTGATGGGATTATTAGAAATCATGGTGGGAGAGCTAAAAATTTGAATTGGTCTTGTATACGGGTCTTTGGAAGGATAATAAGAGTTACTAATTGCTTTTAGGGTGCTACTGGCACATTTAGAGTGAGGTTGTGTTGAATGGTGTGTGATATTTGTATAATGATGCGGGGTCTAATAGCTGGCTGCGATCGTTCTAAGCTGCTTTGGGCTTCAGGGTGCATGATTTGCCTAACTTGGGAGTTGGTCGATTTATGTACGAATGTGATCTATGATTTAAGCTGACTATGATTTATGTTGCTCTTGTTGCATGGGTTATTGATAAGGCTGATCGCATATCTTCACTATTTTTCTGTAAATGTGGATCTACGGTAGAGTGTTGCTTAAGTAGCTTATCTGCAGCCCTTTGGGATGCTTCTAACCCCGTGCGGTTCCGCTTAGGTAGCCCTTAGTATGCGTAGTGAAGATCCATCTTTAGGACGTTAATGAAGTATGAGTTCAAGGAATGTTGGCAGCACAGTTCAGTCATTCATTTATTATGGCTTGCAGGCATAGTACTTCATCGTTTGCTTCTAGCGACTATGTCAGATCTTAGTTTTAGTATCTTAATGTAATATTAAAACCAAGAGATGGTCAAAGATCTGGTATCTCTATGGCTCGTATGATGAGCGTAGTATTTTGTTCTGTTGTGACTTCATGCTTTCTGGTTGTAGTTCTTTTGGTTGGATCGAGTATAGTGACCGCATACCGGCTTTTTGTGCAGTTCCAGTTGGGTCATTTCAATCTCTTCTCTTTTTCGTTTTAACTTTTATTGTGAGGGCAGCTCTTTCGGCTCTATGGTTTATTAAATTCCCCTTTAATTTAGCTTGAGAAATACGGGTGTAACAAATATCATCTCTAGTCAAAATACCGAAAGGTTGAACATTTAATATTGTTTTTTCCCATAGTAAAATGTAGATCTACGTGTGAATATATATGACATATATGTATAGGATAATAAAAAATTTCATTTTAAATGAACAATTTGAAAAATGATATTATATCCAAAAATATTTAGATATGTGTGTGTGTTACTTATTAATAAAATTGAAGTTTAAGTACATAAGGTAATGAATTACTTGCATTAATATGAGTTGTAAGAATGTGACAATATTAATTAAAAAGAGAATTATATAGTAATCTATCGTATTTATATTTGTATGATTTTTGAAAAAAGCATATATGGTGGAAATTTTGATTTTGCTTCGTGTATTTTTAGTATGAAATATTATGAACATTATAAGTATGATAATTGTTACACGATTTTGCGATTTATTTATGTTTATAAATCTTTGACATTTAATGTTATTTTTAATGTTTGAAAAGGCAAGCAATTTGAAGAGTAAGTAATAATAAATCAACTTTGGAATTGAATAATGAGACTTAATTGACTTATGAAGTTGGGTTCATCATCATAACTATGAAATTTTTATTGAGGGTATGATGTGTTTTTCCAATGTTGAAATGGTTCAAATGGTAGTATATCGATATGTTTGTATGAAAATATTTGAACTTGTTAATGTTATGATATGTACTTAATGAATATTCATGTGATAGATATTTGAAAATATGCATGCATGCCATACATAGGTATAACTATTGTGTTAATGAACGTATAAGTAACTAGTTCATAATGAATATTGAAAATGCATGTATCTTAAAGCAAGTACGTATTTTATACTTACTAAAAAAAGTTATGTTGAAGCATATGGATTTTTAAAAACTTGTATGTATTTTAAGTGAGTGTGAGAAACCGTTTTGATTTTCAAATACATATATAAAAATAAAATTGTATTTGTCAAATAAATACTTAGGAAACTTTTTTGAAACATGATTGTCTTATGAATAATTAAAGAAGTATTTATTTATTATATGTATAAATTGGATACTTTGATAAAAAAATATGGAAAATATTCATCTAAAACATGTTGAATATTTTGCATCTGGGCAGTCCCGCAGTGGAGTAAATTTCAAAAAACTTTACCTATTTGGATCATGTTGGGCCTTTGTAGTCTAAATTTAATTTTAAATAAAATCAATATTTTATTTAATTCATAAATAATGTTTTATTTATTATATAGTTTGTGTTATAATATATATATATATATATATATATGTGTGTGTGTGTGTGTGTATTATATACATATACGTATGTACATGCACGTGCACATGCAACATAACAATGTGTACATGGTTTAACATGCTCATGTATAGATATTGAGATTTACATCGTAACAAACATGTTAGCCCCTCCTATATTCGATTCGCTGTTTAAATGTTTATATGTTTGTATCACAATAAAATATATAAGTAAACACACACATATTAAATGTTAGTTATAAACAATATTGATATAAAACATTTATAAAATTTATATTTATATATATATGTATGTAAATATGTATATAAAATAATTACATTAAATACTACTTAATAAAATAATTTTTAACACCTATATTTACGTATAACAAAAAAAATAAAAGCCAAATGTAATTTATTAAAATAATATTTTATTTTATTTTAAAATAAATTATACAATACATATAAATTATATATATATAAATATATTTATATATAAATAATAAATCAAATAATAGTATTCAAAAAAAAAATAAGATTATATTTTTTTTAGTTATGTTTCTACAAATTATCGCTCTCTGCCATACATAAATTTTTTAATTTCTTTTTGGTTTTCAATTTTAATATATTTTAAATTAAAAACCATGTAAAATTAAATAAAAAATTATAAAAATATTATTTTCAAAAGTTTTCTGTATAATATATGTTATGTAATATTTTTATGCAAAATTTTAATTTATATAATAAATAAATATATATGTAAACCTGTAATTTATAATACATAAACAATTTTAGGTTAAATAAAGAATTAAATATATTCATTCAAATAAAAATTTAATTTTTTTATTTGCAACCGAATACATGTTATACACGAATAAAAAAAATTAAATTTAAAACATATGATATATAACATCAATCCATCATATAGATTATATATATAATTTGCAGACCTTGAGAATCTAGTAAGCAAGCATACAAAATAAATTTTTTACTGTATATATAGATATAATAATTTCTACAACCAACCAACTTGTGGCAGCATTCTTATATATGAGATTCGTAACATAATCTAACATCCTAATATATAAATAATATATATAAATATAATAAAATAAAATAGAGAACTACCTTTCATCAAAGTCCTTGCGTACACATTGAAATATTGAATCGATCCCCTTGAATTCGTCCATATCAGAATTTCCTAGCTCCCAAACTGCCTTACCACTGACGACCGATTCAAATAGTTTTGATGTAATTTTGTACTTCTATTTTTGGGGCTTATAAGTGGAGGTTGCTGGCAAAATTATCAAAGAGAGATGAGAGCAAAAGTCTAAAATGAAATGGTATAAAAGGTGGCATATAAATAGGAAGTCAAGGGAGAGAAAAGTGGGTCATATCCTAATATCTCTACCATACCAATTCCACACTTTTAATCATTCAAAATCCGCTCCAATTTCCATCGTATGGCTGCCCAAACCATGCATCCTATAGCCGAAAATAACATGCCCATATGGGCCTCAAATCTGATCAAAGTCCGAACAATATTTAGTGCAATTTTAAATCTTATTTAAACGCATACCGATATTGTACATTGATCGGTGTATTTATAACTATTATAAACATACTATTTAATATTTTTTAATATACATCAAATAAAATTTTACAATTAATATTTCATAAATACTAGATAATTTAACTAATTTACAAAACAGTTTATAAATTAATTAAATCAAGTGGTAAAAGGAATAGTCGACGTTTCGGTCATGTGACTCTTAGGTGTAAATTTGGTCCGCGATTAATATTGAACATTTCAAACATTAACGTTCACACATCACTAAGCAGGTGTTGTGACATTATAGCCAAATTTATCGCTTACTTGATTTTGGTAAATTCCAATTTTACTTTATTAAGCGTTACCCGACAACGACAATTATTTACACCAATTCTCTTCATCAAAGCAATATCACTTTGGACTCATGGAATTGGTAATGGTCAAAATTCAAATATTTTCTATATTCAACTTTATAGTCCACAGCTATTATTATCTGAATTGCTATGGCCAAAGACTTTGACTTTGAGTTGACTTCAGTAGAGCATGACACAAACCTCATATAAAGGAGACGAATTTCTCTTGAATAGTGTTTCACATCCAATGCTTCTACTCGACCTAACCGGCCATTTGATGGACACTGTTTCACGATTTCACTATAATCAAAACTTCCACGTTGAAGATCAACAGTATTCTCAAGTCGAGAGAACTGTGTAATTTTTTCATATTTATATTTTTTGTTAACTGACAGAAAACTATCGAGTGGGTCATTCCATAGTTATCCAATAACTAACCCCTTGGTGCCCCTACAAGTCATGAATAATACACTACCCAACATTTGGAGAGCATTACGTACTCTAGTCTTAATAGAATTTATTGATATCTAGTCTCTACATATCTTGATTAGGAATATTTAAAAGGTATGTTTATTTTATTATGATAAATCACTCACTGTTATAGCGCATTGTAACTACTATCACAAAACATACCATTTATAGATTTATTTTATTAAATATACTTTTAATTAAATCAAATAATTAATATATAACACATTATATCAAGTATATAATAGAAAAAATATTTTGGACAAGATTGATTATCAAGTCTGATACATGTAACAAATTGTATAATTGCCCTAGGGAATACCTCTAACTTTATCAATCACCCACTTGCACTTGAAGCCACTTATGGGATCTCAACCCATCCCTAAGATCTGTTTGATGAGAATTGATCAAGTTAGACTTTTCATGAATGGATCTGCTATGTTGTTTTAATTATCTACTATGTCAACCTACTCTCTTCGATGCTGGTAAACTACCTTTGTCATGTGAAACTATTTAGAGTATGTTTCTCGACTTCTAGTGGGCTCTTATCATTACATTTTTATCATTTAATAATCATGTAGTATTCTTAATACTTTGGAATCACCCCAAACTCAGTTATAAATTTATGCATTTGTGTTTATACATTGTTTTATTGCAGCACTATTAAAGGTAATGTACTTAGCCTTTTATTGAATCAGCCATAACCTTTCATTTGGAACATTTCCAACTTAAAGCTTCTTAATTAAGATTTGGACATGAATTTAATATTGACATATTATACTCAATATCACTCATGAAGTTCGAGTTCATACACTTCTTCGTAAGGAGTTCGTTGTTTCTATAAACAATTCTCTAGTATTTCGTAAATAATCGAGAATACTCTACTGTACCATTTGGATTTGATATTTTCTTCATGTATAAAATAGTAAGCAAATTATGATATTATAGATATTACAACATCTATGATAATTCCTATTGTTAAATATAAGGAATCTATCTTACATGTTCCTTATTAAACATTTTAATAAGGTGTCTTTGCATACCATTTTAGGACATTCCCAGCATCCTTTATACTTAATATAAAAGATATAATTTACAAATCCAATATCGAGTAATAAATAACCAAACATTTACTGATTTTAACATAAGTACATCGTTAACAATCAGCAGTATGTTGTTTACTAATAGTCTAGAAATGTCTATGTACCTATTTAGCGATTCTTTCTTATAGACACACGCTTCCTCTTCATTTTGATTGAAAATCGAACTATTTGATAATCTATCAAAATACTTATTCAATTATGATGCTTAGAGATTGATTGCTTTCATATCATTTCTCGGATCATATTCGAAACCCACAAACTCAATAGCACTTCCACCAACTTCGAGACTCTTTGCTTGTTATATGTAAATAGTCTATTCTAAATCATTATTTAGAATTTTCCATTTCGGCACTTATGTACCAAAACACAAAGTCATACCAAGCAATAATTTTATGAGAAAATCTGAAATTTCTTAAGTATATCGAATGACGAATCTTTTATGCTAATTTCAATAATTGAAATTTACGATTTTATTCTTATCAATGTTTCTCATTTATTCCAACTGCATTAGACTTTCTATTGAAGACACATTTATGATTGATGGATCATATCCCTTCAGGTATGACTATCAAAATCATATTTTGAAAACGTATTTAGAATCCTTTCGAATTTGTGAATCATATCATATGGAAGAGTCAATATTGTTAATGGTTTAATTGACAATTAAGGATTACCTATTCTCGATATTGGTAAGAAACTCATAGTTTCTCTTCAATGTGTGATAATACTTATTAGATATTCTAATAGGTTGTGTTCATTTAGGTTTTGTTAAATTTATTTCATCCCTCATAGTCAATTTATCCTTGGATCGTATCTAAATCAATTTTATTGCCAATAATTTTTAAAAGAAATTTCTTCACTGAGAAATTGGTATTTCTTGTAACAATAATTGTTTCTCAATGCAACGGAATAGGTATTCATAAACACTTTATGAATTGCCTTATATATAACACTGATTCAGTTTTAGTTTACAAAACTTATGTCCAAAACATAAATTGGTCAACTAATGACAATCTTTCCCAAAATTCTTTTAAAGCGATTCATACATGATCTCTCACGTATAATTATTATGTGCAATCTTTCAACTCGCACAACCTGTGAACTCCTTGGCCTAAGATATGTTGGGGTTTCTTATAAACCCTTATCTTTTATGATTTTGTAAAATGTTCTTTAGTTGAAATTAATTTTAACCTTGTATGCCACTCTTATGTACATTACTTATATAAAGAAGTTAACCCAACTTCGCTCACCATTAATCATAGTTTATTCAACAAAGTTCGATTACTCCTTATCGATACATCTTATGTATTATATGGAAGAGTGACTTTCGGGATTAAACCTTTATTCATTATTAGGTATGTTCGTAACTCTTTTCAATATACTCATTGCCTATTCGATCAAATCGAATCAATATTATTTTCTATTGCACTTTACTTTTACTTCCATTTTATACTCTATGAGCTTATCATAGAATAACTACATGTGTATTAAATACACATGTCTTTGTCGGTGATAACTCATCGGTGAATATAACAAAGCATGTGGCACCATTTTGGTTTTAATAGACTTGCAGTTGCATATATCTATATGTACCAATCCGAAAATTTCATTAACTCTTATCACATTCCAATCAATGTGTGATTTACCCTTTATTGTTTGAGATATAATTCACTAGAACCGTATGATTCAAAATCATATAATTAAAGAATTATTTCTCGGCTCAGTCTATAATTCCAAAATAATTGCAAATAAATTAGATACTTCTATATTTTCCAATGTATCACAAATATCACTATTATAGTCTAATTTTATAACGAATATTCGTAATATTCATAGTGAAATAAAACTACTTCTTTTTTTAGTCAATACTGAAAAACATTGGTTATTTCATATATAATATTTGGTATGTTTTAAGAAAAAAATTTGTAACTTGACGCGATTAATAAGTACTATATGGCATGTTTACACTATTTATGTCATTACTATAATAGCATACAAAATACGGAATTCCATTCAACCACTTAATATAGGCTATTTATTCCATCTACTATAACCTGGTTAATGTAACACCTGTAAAATTTACAGTAAATAATAAATAATTATTAATGCTTAAAAATGGAATTTGAGCAAACATCGAAATTTGGCCATGAAACTTGCACCATTTTGTTCATGTCAATTTTTTTAGCAACTATCATATTTGGAGTTTTACGATCGGAGTTCAAACGAAGAAGTTACCGGCGATTGAAGTTTTCGGAATGAAAATAATTTAAAAATGAAAATAGAAAATAAATATTATTAAATGCGGACCCTACCGGTCGACCACCTCCTTGGGTTGGTTGACCATTGGGGGTTGATCGGTTATATAGTGGCAGCTAGGGTTTGAACTGTAACGACCCATAATTTTACCACTTTGAAAATGGAATATTCAAATTAAATAATCATATTTCATGTGATAAATAAGAATGGTGAACTTGTTTATAGAATTAAATAAAGATTTTGGACTTTTACCATAACATTGACAAAAGCCGGTTTTCAATAAAATTGAATATACAACCCAATAATTGTTTTAAAGAATAAATAATTGCTTTTAAAATCATTATATAATTGGTCAATAAAAGTTTGATAACTGTATATATACTTATGTTATAGTGATTGACAAATTTCGTCGCGCATTAACAAAATCAATGTCGTATATTTGCAAATGAATTTTGATATTGTTTTATATTATTTTATAAATCAAATCCACTCGTTTTAATTATTTAAAGATGATAACAAATTTATTTTTAAGTTTGGTTTACATGAATAAATGGTTTAATAAAAACGTCAAAATGTGACCGTAAAACATTTTGTCGAAAATCAACGTTTTGTCGATTTAAAGTTGTCGCAATATTGTTGCACCTTTATTTTCTTATATATGAACATATATTCAAATAGTATAAATATTAATTAATACACTAATCAAATTTACTTTTACTAAACATGCTTAAAAAATTCTACAATGTAATTAACAAATAATAAGCATAAAAGGAAAAAAAGTGTATAAAAGTCAAAAAGTAAACATTAAATCAAACAAACATAATTATTATATTCTTTACTTAATACTTAAGTGAAAATAACATAAAGAAATGATTTGAAATGTGATGTTAAGTGTTGAAAAAATTAGTTTTCATAAAGTATAAGCAAAGGGTATTTTGGTCTTTATACAAAATATTATTTTAATCCAAATTTTTTCTATAAATACCAACACACTTTCTCACTTTTTTTCACACCTTTCTTCTCCATTTTCAAGCTCTTCTTCCACACTTTATTGGCTTCCATGCCTCTCTTAAAAAATTCCAAAAGTGTAACAAAGTTATGGCAAAAATAGTCGACAAAAAAGTATACCACTTAAGCCATGTTCAAGCTAGTAAGTTCCATCCATCCACCCAAGGCCATGCCCACCTAGAAGCCATCTCCACCTCTTTTCATCTCAACTTCTAGGATAGCGAAGCTATAGATGGATTTCAAGAAGTTTCGGAAAATAGTAGCGAGGCTATAGTCAAAATCCATAGTGACAAAGTTAGTAAAATTGGTAGGAAGTATGGTTTAGATCTGGAGTTTCTTGCCTTAAAGTTTAACGGAGTGAAATCCAAAGTGAGTTATTCCTTCCTATAAGTTCATTAAAACCATTGCTAAGTTGAAAGAACTTTAAGTGTTAAGTGTTGTTTGAAAACCCTTGTTGAATTCTTGTTTACTTTGTTTACTAAAACAATGGTTTTATTTCCTTGTTTGACAATTTGTATGGTTAATTAAGTATTTTAAAATTTAGAAGTTAAATACTTAACGGGGAATGTGGAAATGACTAGTATACGTGTTTCGTCTGTGAGATCCAAGGAGACTTGGGCGGGGGACAGAACATGTCGAAGGGAAAACCCGGATGCTTTGAAAAAGTTTTCCCAAAGTAAAAAGTGAAGAGTTTTCCAAGAGTTAAACAAGGATTTGAATAAAATGGTTTTGGGTTTGTTGTAACGATGTTTTACATAACTTCATTTTTAACCCATTTAAATGAGGATTTGGAAATAGAAAATCTTTATTAAAGGTTTAAACGCGATTTTTAATAAGATGACTTGGTATTTCCCAAGATTAAAGAGGAGTTTTAAATGAAAGATATAAAGAAATAATTTTGAAATGTTTTCCTAAGTAGAAGAGAAAATAATTTGGAATTATTCCAAGATTCAAAAGAGTTTAATTAGCCAAATGATTTGATAAAAGAGGCTTAATGATTCTATATGCTGTTCAGAAGATAAAGGACTAATTCAATGAACATATCTCTAAGAGATATTTATGAATGAATAAAAAGATGAATTATATTGAATGATGATTGATATCCATATATGGACTAAACATCTTTTTATCGATAATTGGTTTTGAAGGAACTGGGGTCAGGTTTGGGTGATTCCTATCCGAAAACCACTTCGAACCAATGTATACGTTCGAAAGTGAAGACATATTGATTATGATGATTATTGAAGACATGAGATTTTCATTAGCGGAAGGACTGCTTGTTGACATTCTCTGGGTAGCTCCCAATATAGTGACATTTATTATAGCAGTGGTCCTAACGTATTTTGAAATCTTCGGATTACAAGGACTACTCGCTACTAATGGTAGTAAGAGGAGTGCCTTCGGTTTCGTTCAGTCCCAGAACGAACTTGTATGGATGAGTGTCTGACATTGTATTGTGGATTCACAAACTTACATCTGTTTGGTAGCGGAGAAGGCAACTTCTCTTAGCTTAACACCCTTCTTTGAGACGTACGAGCTCAGGAATTATACGGTGGTAGAAATCAGTTGTGTGATTAAGGAATGGAAATGTAGCATTCAAAGTGGAACCTGTTATGAAAAAGCGTGGCTTTGTATGAAAAGCATGGCTTTGTCTAAGTTGAGCGTAACCTCAATCCCAAGCCTCACATCTCGGAAATGATACGGGAACCGTGTTACATATTTCAGGCTTAGTATGACGTGGGTGGCGTATGATCCCTCAAGGTGACTGGCGGAGTATGATCTAGGTCACCAAAGTGTCCAGACGGGACCCTTATTATATGGTATAGTGGCATGTGAGTCCTTGCATGAGAAGCCACCGGATATCAAGAAGTGTGTCAATATGAGGAATAGTGGTGTGTGAGCCCTTGCATGAAAAACCATTGGGTTTTGGTTGCTATGCGTGGTTATCGAGGTTCCCTATCATGTTGGAAAATCCAATTCCAATACGAGCTTTACGGTTTTGATTGTATTCCCAAAATACTTGTAATGCTTTGCAAACATTTTAGCTACCCCTTTTGATATCATATATTCCATCCGGTATATTCCGTTTGACCTAGTCCGGATATATTCACTTAGACTTAGTCCGGGTATTGATACCTTATTTGAATAAGTTTATTTGAAAGATGTTTTCCAAAAGAATGTCATTAAAGATAATATCAAAGTATTTTGGTAATAAAAGTGTTTTGGTTATCATAAGGTAAAAACCCGTCCGTATTTATGTGTGGGCGTGGTCTTATGAGACACCCTTCTTTTCAAAGGTTTTGATAACATCGTCATGAGCTATATATTTAAAATATCGAGTATCTCGTGCGGGTTTATCAAACCTGATCCCGGTATTTTTAATACTCGGGTTGTTGAAACTTCGTGTTTACGGTATTTCGTAAATACGATATTTTGACTATGACAACTATACAATCATTTATATACTAACTTGTTTTTGCAGGGATTAATCTATGACAAGATTCGACTATGTATAATTTTATATATAAGGTTGTTTCGAGTCCTTGTCTAGAAGTTAAAATATGTTAAAATCTCTCCTATATGATATATACTGCATCTCATTATCATTTCATATGCATATATTTGGTTTAAAGGAAAAGTCTCATTTTTATGTTACATTCAGACGTCCGAATGATCCAATCAAGACGTTTGAATATGGAAATATGAATATTGTAGAATACAATATTCAAACGTCTGAATTAGATTGTTCAGACGTATGAATCTGGCAATTTTTTGCCTATTTTCTTTCTGGTTTGATTTCGTTGCATTTCAGAAGTCTGAATTTTTAATTTCAGAAGTTTGAATATTTACAACGGCTAGTTTTCTGAAAAGGCACTTCCATTCGTGAAGAGTTGCAATCTTTAATCCAACAGATATGATCATAACTCTTGATGATAACTCTTCACGAACAATTGCAACTATTTATTATCTATATAAACACATTAGAATCAAGTTTTCCAAAAACAATTCAATTGATTATTATTCTACTCTCAAAATTCTTGATTCTAATACACTTGTGCTTTCGACATCATTCAAATTCACTTTCTTACTTCATTCTTCTTCACGCATTCACATATATATCATAAAGGAGAAGATTATAGGAAGGGTGTACTATAATTGACAAATTCGTGTTACTCAAGAACACATAGTGTCAAGAAATATTGTTTTGTAAAAGTCCTGTTCTGCTGCTCGGGCAAAGTGAAGTCCTCTTCTGCTGTTGAGGTGCGAAATCCAGTTCTGTTGCTCAGGTCCCTGTTCGGTTGCTCAGGGGTTGTATAGACCTGTTCCTCCGGGTTAAGTGAGGGTTGTTGTTTTAGTGAAATTCCAGAAGGAGTCTGGGACTAGACGTAGAACGGGAAGTTCGAACCAGTATAAAAATTCCTAGTGTGCTTGTTTTATTTTACTTATTCTCATTGCTATAGTATCTTAGTTTATTTCCGCACTAGTATATTATAATTCCATATAGCACGATCCGCACCGTTTTTTTTCATTTGGTATCAGAGCAAGGCATCTTATAACCGTTACAAAGTTATCTGATACTTTGCTAATATGGAAAATAACACCAGCACTAACACCAGTTTTATTGAAGGTCAATCTACTCAACGACCTCCACTATTCAATGGGATGAATTACAACTATTAGGCTACACGAATGCGTATTTATATGCAAGCAAATAGTTTTGATTCATGGAATGTTACACAAACAGAATACACTACACCCACTACTGCTTATGCAGAATGGACTACTGCTCAAAAGACAGATGCCACTGCTAATGCTAAAGCCATGAACATGCTATTTTGTGCCTTAGATAGAAATGAAGTTAATAGAGTTAGTATGTGCACAACTGCTTATGAAATTTGGAGAACTCTTAAAGTCACACATGAAGGCACTAACAAAGTCAAGCAAAGTAAAATATCCATGCTCAAAAGTCAGTTTCAAAATTTCAGAATGAAGCAGGATGAGTCCATAAATGATATGTACTCTAGATTTCAAGATATTTATCATTCATTACTAGGGTTAGGATAAACATTTACGGATTTTGATATTGTCTCAAAACTATTAAACTCTTTAACTGATGTTTGGGAAAGAAAGGTCTTAGCTATTGAAGAAGCCAATGATCTTTCCGCCATGAAACCAGAAGAGTTAATAGGAAATTTAATGTCCTATGAAGTTAATATGCAGGCTAAAAGAGTACAGGCTCAAGACAAAAGGAATGTGGCTTTCCATGCTGAAAAGGAAGAAGAATCAGACTCAGATGAAGAAGACTTAGCTTTTATATCCAAAAACTTTTAAAAGTTTTTGAAATACAGAAAAGGGAACAAGAATAATAACCAACAGTTTTTCAACAAGCCGCCAACTTCTGTATTAGAATGCTATAACTGCCATAAGAAGGGTCACATTCAGAAAGATTGTCCAGATCAGAAAAAATCATACAATAACAAAAATAAGAAGGACAAATTCAAGAAAAGGGCTTTCTCAGTTACATGGGATGATTCAGATTCTTCATCTTCTGATAGTAGCAGTGACAGTGAGAATGAGCAAGCAAATGTATGCTTTATGGCAAAGGAGAATGAGGTTAGTGATCTAACTTCTGATGATATGATTGAAATTAATTCTGAACTTCTTGACACTTTAAAAAATCTCAAAAGAAAATATAAAGAAGCTTTAGAAAATCAAAATAGAGCAGAATTAGAAAGAGATATGTTAAAAGATGAAAAGAAAATATTAGAAGAAGAACTTGAGAAAATTCAAGAATCATCTTCTGATAATTCTCAATTTGCTCTATTAAGTCAAGAAATAGAAACTCAGAAAGTTAAGAATGATACTCTAGCCTCTGAAAATCATGAGCTTAAGACAAAAATCAAAATGATAGAGTTAGAGAACACCAGTCTTAGAACTAAGCTAGACAATATCACCAAGAATGTTTCAAATTTCAATAAAGGTAGAGAAAACTTGTCTAAGATTATTGAAAGTTCTCAACCGGCATCTAATAAAAATGGATTAGGTTATGTTAAGAAATCACGAGCTCCACCTACAAAGGAAAATAAAAGGAGAAATGTTTCTAAAACTATACCTTCCATGGAACATTCAAAGAGGAAAACCAGCTTAAAAACCATAAAAATATGGATTCCTAAAACAAACAATAGTTTGATTAGGAAGAGATATATAAATTCCTTCTTTGAATCTGTGCATAAAAATAAAAACTATATTTATAAAGGGAATACCAAACCCTCTTGGGTTTGGTTTCCTAAGACCTAACTCTTAGAACCTTAATAAAAAGGTGGGTACCAATGTCTTCACTTATATTTTTTGCAGGTACCACCAAACAAAACAGGAAAATGGATACTAGACAGTGGATGCTCAAAACATATGACAGGAAACAAGGAAATACTAACAAATATCATCTACTCAAATGGAGGTTCTGTCACCTTTGGAGATAATTCTAAGGGATACATCATCGGCAAAGGCGATGTGAGCAATGTCGGTACATCTAATTTACCTCTTATTTCTAATGTTTTATTAGTTAAGAATTCAAAACATAATCTATTAAGTATTAGCCAATTGTGTGACAAGGGATTTGGCTCTATGTATTTTGTGATGATTCTGTTGGTTCTTTGCTCTCCTATTCTTGTTTATATTTTGTTACATCTATGATATGCATGATATTTTAACTCTCCTTTTTGTCGATGTCAAATGGGGAGATATATTTTTGAAATATTTCCTATCGACAGGGAGAGTTTATATTAAGGGGGAGTATTTGTATTTCTTGCTTCTATATGATCATATTGTATACTATAATCTTATATAGTTGTCATCGTCATAAAGGGGGAGAATGTTGAAACTTCGTGTTTACGGTATTTCGTAAATACGATATTTTGACTATGACAACTATACAATCATTTATATACTAACTTGTTTTTGCAGGGATTAATCTATGACAAGATTCGACTATGTATAATTTTATATATAAGGTTGTTTCGAGTCCTTGTCTAGAAGTTAAAATATGTTAAAATCTCTCCTATATGATATATACTGCATCTCATTATCATTTCATATGCATATATTTGGTTTAAAGGAAAAATCTCATTTTTATGTTTCATTCAGACGTCTGAATGATCCAATCAAGACGTTTGAATCTGGAAATATGAATATTGTAGAATACAATATTCAGACGTCTGAATCTGGCAATTTTTTGCCTATTTTCTTTCTGGTTTGATTTCGTTGCATTTCATAAGTCTGAATTTTTAATTTCAGAAGTCTGAATATTTACAACGGCTAGTTTTCTGAAAAGGCACTTCCATTCGTGAAGAGTTGCAATCTTTAATCCAACAGATATGATCATAACTCTTGATGATAACTCTTCACGAATAATTGCAACTATTTATTATCTATATAAACACATTAGAATCAAGTTTTCCAAAAACAATTCAATTGATTATTATTCTACTCTCAAAATTCTTAATTTTAATACACTTGTGCTTTCAACATCATTCAAATTCACTTTCTTACTTCCTTATTCTTCACGCATTCACATATATATCATAAAGGAGAAGATTATAGGAAGGGTGTACTATAACTGACAAATTCGTGTTACTCAAGAACACATAGTGTCAAGAAATATTGTTTTGTAAAAGTACTGTTCTGCTGCTTGGGCAAAGTGAAGTCCTCTTCTGCTGTTGAGGCGCGAAATCATGTTCTGTTGCTCAGGTCCCTGTTCGGCTGCTCAGGGGTTGTATAGACCTGTTCCTCCGGGTTAAGTGAGGGTTGTTGTTTTAGTGAAATTCCAGAAGGAGTCTGGGATTGGACGTAGAACGGGAAGTTCGAACCAGTATAAAAATTCCTGGTGTGCTTGTTTTATTTTACTTATTCTCATTGCTATAGTATCTTAGTTTATTTCCGCACTAGTATATTATAATTCCATATAGCACGATCCGCACTGTTTTTTTCACGGGTCAGATCCGAGTAGTTTTAGGATTAGCTGAAGACGCTTGGAGTTTCCAAAGGACAGTTGGAGATCTTCATCATAGTATGCACGTATTCTATTATCCGATGCATCTATTGCATTTGTTTTGTCAGCATTTGTAAAGAATGGTGTTATAACCATCCAGGCTGAATCTAGGTTAGACTTTGATATATGTTTTAAAATTTTCCACTGTAAAGATTATTGTTGAAATAATATTTGTTATTCCATTTGTGTGAGATTCTGTTTTTTTGTTCCGTTCTATCTTTATTTTTCTTTCTACCCTTAACGATCCGCTTGTTCGTGAAATTTGAGTTGGACATGTGTGGTTTATTGTCGATTCAAAGGGTATGAAAAAAGGGGTCATTACATTTGGTATCAGAGCTTAGGTTGAGCGAACTCCTAGGCTTTGTTGGGGTAAGACTCATCAGAGATAGGGTTAGTAATACCCTAGGATGAGTAACTCATCATAGATAGGGTAAGCAACACCCTAGAATGAGTTTGAGAGTGTTATATATGAGCACGTATTTGTTAGTAACTAATAAAATATTTAGTGTTGATTTATCTGTTGAGTGATTTATGGATCTTGATCGATGCACCTGATCATCGTTATCTATGAGGGTTCCTAAACATTTAAACAAGGCGAACCGACACGCTGATTTTGAAAAATTTGGGTAAATGAAACAATTTTACCTAAGCATATGTATTATTTATAAAAAAATAACTTTCGAATATAGTATAGTTATTAATAGTGTGTTAGCTTGTAATTAAGGGAATGATAACCTTTAAGTATTATCAACCGTTTATTTAACAAACACCTTGTGAATTAAGTTTCATGATTTGACTATAAGATGTTTGATAATAATACTGGGTTAAGATAAATGAATTAATATAAGATAATAAATGAGCATGTCTTATAAAATAAAGGTATTTTACAAAGATAAGATAATTTTATAAAAGGTAGATATGGAAAATATGAAAATTTAAAGGTGATTAAAAGAAAGTAAGTTAATATAAGATGAATTTATAAAATAGAATTTATAAACAAAGTAATCTCTCAAGAATTTTGAAAATAATAATGGTATTATTTCAAATAAAATGAAGTATTTTATGATAACTAGTTTGAGCGGCTTGAAAATAAACTAAAAATGGGCAAGATGTGTTCGGATGGTAAACACTTCTCTTAAGTATTACTCTTCTTGTTAAAGGGATATGTGATACTATTGGTAGTACCCAGTTCCTTGGTATGGTTTTGGAGTTACTCGATCTATATAATTTTATTAAGTTAAAGAGATAATGTGAATCATTAATTGATAAATTGATTAGTAATCTTTATAAAAGTGTTTAAACCAAAGATAAATTGGGATCACCAATTAATAAGATATAGCGGAATTTCCGATGATTTTGGACAGTCGAAAAATTCTGAAATCCTATCGGGTCTTCATAATCTGGAGTAAAAGGATTCGAACCTTTGCATGCCGGTACCAAAAACCGATGCCTTACCACTTGGCTATACCCCAGGGGTTCTCTGACGAGGGTAGTCCCAATTAATATACTGGCAAACGAATAAGGACTATGCTGTTTCGCCCAGTATAAACATTGGCCTCAAGACCATGAAAACTTGAGTTTGTTGGGTTCTGTGAGAAAGCCAACCCCAGCTAGATGGAATAGCACTCATACCTAACTCAGAGCTAAGAAATTGATGAAATGTTTTGATAAAAGATTGTGAAATATGTTGAGTAAATGAAATTAGATAAGTATAATTTATAAATATGATTTATAGATAAAAAGGATTTAAAAGCTGAGAATTTGATTTAAGATTCGAGTACGAAACTTTGAGGTGTTTACACCGGTCCAAAAAAGAATTTATCACTCGATTCTTGACGACGAACATTGATGAGGGTATGTGGTTAGGTACTTGAGTTTTCTATCATAGTTGAGAGCTATGCAAGGAAAGCAAAGATTTATGATCTAGAAGCTTGATTAGAGTCCGCACTAGAGGATTGGAGGATCGATACTAGTTCAGAAGAAAAGTTCTGAATTCGAATAAGAGATCAAATCATATATTGCATATGGATGGTCTATGTATATCCTAAATAATTAAGATTAAAGATAAATATTTTCGGTAAATACCTTTGGGGTTTGTTTTGGGGTAATTTCGGAAACGAAATTCTTTTAAAGGGGGAAGTATGTACCCGTAATTTTACCACTTTGAAAATAGAATATTCAAACTTAAATAATCATATTTCATGTGATAAATAAGAATAGTGAACTTATTTTTGGAATTAAATAAAGATTTTGGACTTTTACCATAACATTGACAAAAGCCGATTTTCGATAAAATTGAATATACAGTCAAATAGTTGTTTTAAAGGATAAATAATTTCTTTTAAAATCATTACATAATTGGTTGATAAAAGTTTGATAACTGTATATACACTTATGTTATGGTGATTGACAAATTTCATCGCGCATTGACAAAATCAATGTCGTATATTTGCAAATGAATTTTGATATTGTTTTATATTATTTTATAAGTCAAATACAATCGTTTTAATTATTTAAAGATGATAACAAATTTATTTTTAAGTTTGGTTTACATGAATAAATAGTTTAACAAAAACGTCAAAATATGACCGTAAAACATTTTGTCGAAAATCAACGTTTTGTCGATTTAAAGTTGTCGCAACGTTGTTGCACCTTTATTTTCTTATATATGAACATATATTCAAATAGTATGTGTATTAATTAATTCACTAATCAAGTTTACTTTTACTAAACATACTTAGAAAATTCTAGAATTTAATTAACAAAGAGTAAGCATAAAAAGACAAAAAGTGTTATAAAAGTCAAAAATTAAACATTAAATCAAACAAACATAATTATTATATTCTTTACTTAATATTTAAGTGAAAATGACATAAAGTAATGATTTGAAATGTGATGCTAAGTGTTGAAAAAAAATAGTTTGCTTAAAGTATAAGGAAATGGTATTTTGGTCTTTTTACAAAATATTATTTTAATCCAAATTTTTACATATAAATACCAACACACTTTCTCACTTTTTTTCACACCTTTCTTCTCCATTTTCAAGCTCTTCTTCCACTCTTTAATGGCTTCCATGCCTCTCTTAAAAAATTCCAAAAGCGTAAAAAAGTTATGGCAAAAATAATCGATAAAAAAGTATACCACTTAAGCCATGTTCAAGCTAGTAAGTTCCATCCATCCACCCAAGGTCATGCCACCTAGAAGTCATCTCCACCTCTTTTCATCTCAACTTCTAGGATAGCGGAGCTATAGCCGGATTTCAAGAAGTTTCGGGAGATATTAGCGAAGCTATAGTCAAAATCCATAGTGACAAAGTTAGTAAAATTGGTAGGAAGTATGGTTTAGATCTGGAGTTTCTTGCCTTAAAGTTTGACGGAGTGGAATCCAAAGTGAGTTATTCCTTCCTTTAAGTTCTTTAAAACCATTGCTAAGTTGCAAGAACTTTAAGTGTTGTTTGAAAACCCTTGTTGAATGCTTATTTACTTTGTTTGCTAAAATAATGTATTTATTTTCTTCTTTGACTATTTGTATGGTTAATTAAGTATTTTAAAATTTAGAAGTTAAATACTTAATGGGGTATGCAGAAACGACTAGTACATGTGTTTTGTCTGTGAGATACAAGGAGACTTGGGCGAGGGACGTAACATGTCGAAGGGAAAGTCTGGATGTTACAAAATAAATATCAAACCTTTTTAGCCCAAGATAAAATAAAGTGTTATAAATATTTGATAGAATAAAGCATTGATTATCATTTATTGTTGTGTTTATTTCATTGATTGATTGTTTGAATTAGACTCGGCCAGTTTATGAGCACTGATTATTGACTTTGCTCGACCAGTTTATGAGCAATTAATTATCCATATGCATGGGCTGGGTAGAAAATAATTGTAGCTAATACCTTGTGATTTATTTCATGATTTGACTATAAGGTGTTTAGCAGTAATATTTGGTTCACTTCAATTTAATGAATTGATTTGAAAATTGGTTTTCAAGTTGAAATGTTATGAAATGTTTTCCTTTAAAAGAAAAAAAGAGATATTTGAGAATAAATATTTTGAAGTGATTTTATATAAAAGTGGTTTGTACAAAAAATGGTTTTATAATTTTTTTTATAAAACAGAAAGAATTTCGAAGACTAAACGTGATGGTTTTAAGACGATCTTTGAAACGATTTGGAAATGGAAATTATTGTAGATTTGAAGTATTTGTAATTATTAGTGTAAATGATTTTGTCACTTCTGGATATAAAATGATTTGTTATGTTACCAAAGATTCGGGTAACCCACAACCAAAAATGTGGGCAAGGCAGGTGCAGTTGTTCTGTAGCCTCAGTATAGTCCGCTCTCGTTGAAGAGGGATATACATATTTATATTTATTTTTCGGAAGGCTGGGACCCAGTTGCCTTGTTATTGGGAGAAACCTCCCGATCTGGTTGTATATATTTTGATATGCTTTTACAGTAGTATTTTGGGATTTTCAAATAAATATTTCAAAAGTGGTTTGTTTTAAGATCCCGAAGTAAAGTATAATTTGATACAAAGGATGTATAAATTATTATTTCAAATAATTTGAAATGAAATCAGGAGTTTGGTCCAAAGAGATTATTTTCGAAAAGAATTATATTTTGAAAACAATAAAGTTAATTAGATTTTGGAAATCTAAAATAAAAGATTAAGCCTAAGTGGGTAGTTTTGGGAATTGCATATTGTTTGTTGCATCGTAGGCTCCATGAGTCCTATTTTCGGTAGGAGAACTACGTTGGCTTGATCATGTATCTAATTGGGTACCCAATTAGATAGGGGTACGTAGGCAGTCACAAGTGGTAGTGATGCAGACCCAATAATAACATAACATTTTTCTGTTTATTGTTTGCCATATATCGTGTATTGATGTACTTTTCCTACTTACTATTTTATTCTGCATTTGACATGTTTATTGAGTTAGCAGGAATGACTATTGCTGTCTCTCTCATCAGAGTTGTGCAGCGGTAGATTTATTTGTATGGTATTTAGTATGTATTAAAGCACGCCTTGTAGAATAAATTAATTAATTACTCTGATAAGTTGTATAATTGAATTGTATCCTATACATTTAGTAATGTTGAATATTTATCAAATATTGTGTATTAAGTTGGTAGTTTTCATCGTAGTTTTAGAACAGACGGATTTTTCGGCAACTTTTACTGGTCCGAAAATCCGGGTCGTTAAAGGTTGATCTAGATTTAATTATTTTAACCTAACGGATATAGTTGTTTCGAGTGCCTATAAATACAAGCCTAACCCCTCACTTCTCTTCTCGTATTTTTTTATCAAAGCAATGAAGCTCTGCCATTTTCTCTTCTCCACTGTTTCTAGAAATTATAAAATATTTTATATTTATACAAATTGGAGAAGGGCGGAAAATAAAAGAGAAGAAGCGAATACACGTTGCAAAAGAAAAGGTAAATTTCATTATTATAAATCTAGATTCCCCTTAACCCCAAATCTCTTCGCAGATATGTAATTCTAGTAGTATATATATACCTTGTTATACATATTCTTTTGGATTGGAAATGAGAATGAGTCGAATCAAAGGAATAGATTCAGGTTTGGAAGATTTGGAAAGCTAGAAAGGTGAGTGGAAAATTATATAATTTAATTATAACATTGAAATTTATATCACTGAACTTTACTTAATTATTATATCTATACAACATTTGATGAGTTATAGGCTTAAAACGAAAATATAGGAATATCGCCTACAAATTCTATAAGATGGATAATGGGAATAGGAATGGTATTTACGCCCTAATCTAAAAATTTGGAAATCAGTCCTTAAATTTATTAAAGTTGAATGTTGATAAATTGGTAAAGTTTATTACAGATCTATAATTGGGTTGTAAAATTTTAGTATTAATTTAGTTTGCCCAATTTGACTTGAAATGTGAATTTCTATACTTTAATTTATTAGGAGCGTTGTGAGGATAATTTAATTGTATATATTTCCACGTTATTTCCATAAATTATCTAATTACACAAATATATAAAAAAATGTGTCGTTTGATATAATAAGGAATATACCAAAAATGAAAGAGATGTGTAAAGTACAGATATTCTCCTTCGTAGTTTGAGCTATCTATTTCAATAAAAGGAAAGATATAATTTCTTATAATTTCAAACGAAGCAAAGATCTCACTTTTGGTTAATTTATGGAAAATTATAATGGTAAACCTTTTTGGAAGGATAGCGATAAATTAAAATGTGGAAAGAAATGTTCTAGTTTAGGAATTAATAGTTAGACATTGGAAAATAAATATACCTACGTATAACCATGCTTATCGATTAAAAATAAATAAATAAATAATATATATATATATATAGCATACTTTACGACGATATTCCTATTAGTTATTAATAGCATATTAAACAATAGGACTAGGGGGTGTAGATGGAAAAGTGATAATAACTCCAAAATTAATAAGGTAATAAATGGGAAACTAATTAGGATTTATAAGGATTAAATGAGAACATATATGCATTTAATGGGATTGGTTAAAAGAATTGGCATTATAGGGAAAAGAAGTAGGCGTAAATATATTAAATTAGAACGAATAAATAAATATCATTAGAGATTATCCAATTAGAATAATAATAATTATTTATTATGGACAGTTGAGATTTATGGAATATAGTGAATAAGTATATAAGTTACGATTTAATGCTAGGAGGCAATATTAATTTCATAGTAGGAAATTATATAGCTTTAATAATATGATTAGGATGAGCATGAAGGAGCGGGCCTAACCCAGTACTTAAGCCTAGGACAATTTGTTTGGTTTGGTATGGATTGCGATGCGAGGTCAGTAAAGTTATATAATTGAAGTCTGCCTTCACCTAGAGGCTACCGGTAGTTGTGTATAATTACTACTGATGTGAGACATCTCCAACCATAGGATCCATAGGGAAGGGATATGCATTTGCGTATAGGGAAAGGAAAATATACCAAGGGTTCGCCTTAGATTTGAAGTATAAAATGACCCAGTTGTAACTGGCTTTTCAACCAAGCAGATTTTTAATGGAAGCTAGAACGTTAAGACGAAGACGAATTGATTAACGAACTTGGAGGCATGTTTAGAAGGACCAAAAGATGGAACTCAAGAAGTTTCAAGGGGAAAGAAGCAAATTCGACCACTTGGTACTGAGAGGAACCTCTTGGTACCGAGAGGTTTTCTCTTCCATTTTGGACAACTAAATCACCTTGGACTTCAAGCTTGGACCAGGAGCCGCCTGCCCAAGGTAATCAGCTTGGACCAAGTGGAGAAGGACCCAAGTGTAATGATAGGAAATTAATTATCAACGCCATAACTGAAGGACCCCGTCCGATGGAGAAAAGCTGGAGGGAGATGGAACGGTAAATGAGCACGTTAAAGCACATACCGTAGGAGTATTACTTCATCATAGAAGACAGAGCTTTGGCTAAGCGGTAAAGGATGATAACTGATGATATCATACTCAAGAATAGGGATGCAGATGGAGTCAAAGCGCCAACCTTCAACCTTATAGTAATAACGGCAGGTATAGGATCGATAATAGTACGTAAGGTCTTGGCAGATACTGGAAATTCTGTGAACATACTGTTTAGGAAAACATTCGATCAGATGAAGATCAACGTGAAGGAGGTGACAGCTTATAAAAAATTAAAGGGTTCATACGAAAAGCGAAACAGCTAATTGGGACGATTGATCTACCTATGGAATTAGGCGAAGGAGATCACAGAATAGTCCAGATTCAGAAATTCATTATAGTAGATGAATACTCGACATATAACACCTTATTGGGCAGACCAGCCTTTCAGATTTTAGGATAGCATTGGCTACTTAGTGTTTCATGATGAAGTTCCCATATAGAATAGGGTCGGATCAACAAGATATAAGACCAGAGCGCAGGAAGGGAATGTTACATTGCGAAACCGAGAGAAGCGATGTGACGTGAGAAAGGCAAGATGTGGAGAAGACTCTCCACATTTGCAATTTGCAAGCATAGAAACTAAGGCCTAGACCGTGGCTCGGGAACCATAGCAAGTTTGACAAGGCTATGGATCCAAGAAGAAGTCAGGGGGAGGGCGACCTTTTGTGCGGACAATGATTGTTCCAATTGACATGGATGATCCTACTTGGGTCTTGAAGATTGTATCCCAGCTCAATGCCAACTTGAGGAAGGAATTGGTTAGTTTCCTCCGAGGAAATTTGGATGTGTTTGCTTGGACGCATTCAGATATGTACGGGATATCGTCGGAGATAGTGTGTCACGATGGAATATTGATCCAAACTTCACGCTGGTAAAGCAAATAGGGCACAGTCTGGGTCTGGGGTGATCCATTGCATTAAGGAAAAAAGCAGAACTAATAGTAGCTTCCCATCATAAATGGTTAGCATGGCACTTTAATGCCAGTGTTTGCAACCGTACCTTTATGGTAGGGGATTTCGTTCTAAAACTCATTCTCCCAGGTTCGGGGGCACTTGGTCCAAACTAGCAGGGACCTTTTGCAATTGATCAAAAGTATGAGGACAGAACGTTCAAGCTTATAACTGATGATGGAATCCCGTTCTCGCATGCATGGAACAACGATCTACCATGACACTATTACATTTAGTTTCTTTCAGTTTGTTTCCACAAATAACCACCCGAGGATCACGGTCATAGAATGGTAAGGTGGGACCAGTTGACTTTACGTTGATAAATAAAGTCAGCTTCTTGAACCAATGGAACCGTGTTCTTGTAAGCAAAACTCCAGTACTGCGCGATTAGCAGTACAACCAAGAACATACTCCTTTAGCCTCGGATAATGGATGAGGAGTATGGTCATAGAGGTTGATCAGATAATTTGGCTCCATCCTCTAACCACAAGCTCCTTAAGCCTGGGATCATTGTCGGGGAGCGTAAATTCAGGTTGATCGCATAATTTGACCCCAACCTTCGAGAATCTAGAATTGCCTGGAGATTAGCCACGTCAGGAAGGAAACCCCTAATAGAGGTCGATCAGATAATTCAACCTCAATCTTTAGTAATCGAGCATTTCTCGGAGATTGGAAACGTGGGGAAGGAAACCCTTATAGGGGTCAATCAAATAATTCGGCCCTAACATTTAGAAATCTATTGCCCGAAGATTGGCAAAGTCAAGGGAAAACCTGTATAGGGGTCAATCGGATAATTCAACCCTAAACTTTAGGAATCTGGCATTGTCCGAAGATTGGCAACGTCGGGAAGGAATAACAATTTAGGGATTGATTAGACAATTCGATCCTGGCCTCTACAAATTTACCATTTTTCGGAGATAGCGACGATAAGAAGGTAGGACCACTTTGGGGTCGATCAGATAATTTAACCCCAACCTTCAGGAATCTGGCATTGCCCGAAGATTGGTAATGTCAGGAAGGAAATAACAACTTAGGGATTGATTGGATAATTCGATCCTAACCTTTAGAAATTTGTTGTTGCCCGGAGATAGGTAACGTCAAGAAGGTAGGATCACTTAGGGGTTGATCGGATAATTCGACCCCAACCTTTAAGAATCTGGCATTGCTCGAAGATTTGCAATGTCAGAAAGAAAAACTTGTATAGGGGTCAATCGAATAATTCGACCCCAACCTTAAGGAAATTGATCATTGCCCGAAGATAGGAAATGTAAAGAAGGGATGCTCGGAATTAAACAATTCACGCGCTAGTTTCCAAAGATAGAGACCAGTGCACGAATGAGTTTTCATGATAGCACTAGTGGCTTAGTAGGATATGTTAAGCAAAGGAGTAGTTCAGATAGTCATGGAAAGTCAAAAGCAGGTATTATCAGGCCTTCTTGATCCAAAATTAAGGTCAAAAAGGCATGACTGCTCTAGGGGCAATCAAATAATTTTCCCCATGACATTTCTATCCCATCAATGCCCGGATTATGGCATTGGGAATGATAAGTCCCATGAAAAGGGATAAGCATACAATGAAACTGTATAAATAGGAAAGTAAACGTTCCAATTGCTACACTACGGCAACAGGGAGAAGAATAGAATATGGATTATTCAGGATTAGCGGTTGGTTGAAAGAAACTCAATCAAACACGAAGAGGAATTTGTCATTGTCGGAGATTGGCAATGACAAGAAGGTGTAACCACTTAGAGGTCGGTTAGACAATTTAGCCTCATCCTTCCAAAATATGGCTTTGCCCGAAGATTGGCGATGTCGAGAAGGAGAAAACTATTTTAGGGTCGACTGGATAATTCGACCCCGGCATTATAGGTATTTACCATTGCCCAGAGTTTGGCAACGCAAAGCAAGACTAACCACATAGGGGTTGATTGGATAATTCGACCCAGTTTTTGAGTATCAATCGTTGCTTGATGTTTGGCAGCATCAAAGAAGGAATGATCGAAACTGAGCAATTAAACCATCGATTCCCTGAGATAGGAATTGGCATACGAACTAGATTTCCACGACCATGCTAGGCTTATCGAGATACGCTTAGTCGAGGATAAGTGAGGATAGTCGTTGAAAATCCAAGGTAGGAAATAGACCCTTTCGATCCAAGGTTGGGATTGGAAAAGGGGATCGAACTGGGGAAAATTAGATAATTTACCTCACAACGTTTAACTCCTACTAGTGCTCAGAGTCTGCCGTTTTGAAAAATAGTTTCTGTGAACATGATATAGTTCATAGCAAAAGTATATAAACAGGAAATAAACGCTATAGTCAATGATCCTCGGGGATAGGGAGCAATAAGGAACTTGGACTATTTATAGTAATAATCGGTCGAAGAAAACTTGACTCGACACAATAGGAATAATAACAGAGTGGGTTGAATGATAGTCCTATTTCTCTAAGCAGAGCACTTTAGCAATTGTAAATAGGGCTAAACAATGATATATAACTAAAGAAATCATCAGAATTTCCATTGCATACACAGAGTTGGGACGGTTGCATATAGGCAACAACGTAGTTCAGAAGTGCAAAATATAAAATGGGACAAAGATTACAAGAATCTTTCATTGCTTACATGTTTATATACAAGAAATCATCGGGACAGCGCTCCCGCACAAGCATAGCCTACTTGCAACAAAAAGAAAAAGGCAAAGAGCACAACATAAAATAAAAGATCCACCGTGCCTATAAGCTCCAGTAATTCCCTACTTGTTCTTCCTATTCTTTCCTCCCTTGCCACCAGAACCGCTGGGACGCATTATGTGCTTCCGTTTGTCTTTGACAACACTTCCTTTAGGGATGTTGCTCTCGGACTGAGAAGTCTCACCTCTAGCGGTGGTATGAGGCTCATCTGTCTTCCTGGCAAAAGCCTTGGAGGATATAACCTTGAGAGGTCTTAGCTGAATTTTAGGGAGCTTGGTGGTAGGGCTTGTAGGCATGGAACTGACGGAATTTTCAGTGCCCGGCTCCTTCTTGATTTTGACCTTGGAAAGGTCAACCTTCAATTGCTCCACCATTGTGGATCGGTTGGGCCCGCAGCGCCAGTAGTGGAAACGTCTTAGCCTAAGGACTGAGAGATGTCCTCCAGCCCTTCTAGGGTACTAATCTTTTGAGAAACAGGGCCAGGTTCAGAACTGAGAAGTAGAGATGGAGCAACATTTCCCATGGATATAGAGGTCGACATGGTAAAGATAGCCGTGGTGCCCAACCCTTGAGTAGTTGGAGGCGAAGGAGGAAGATGCGGTTAACCTACAAGTTAGCAAATAAAATGGTAAAGGTCGGTGATGGACTCACACGAGAACTGAAGTTTCTCAAACATAGTGAAACAATAGATATACCTTCGCTCAGGATTAATCGAGAAGTAGGAGACTGAGCGAACTCGCCCTCCTCGGGAGAACACTGGATTGGCTGGTCAACGGAAGGAGGAATGTACAACTCAACGAGAGTAGTTGGTGTATGAGCTGAGATGGTCTGGGTGGCCGTAAAGCTGCCCCCCTTAGTCTTAAGAGTATCTTTCATAGACTCCTTGGATTTTGAAACTTATGATTCCATTAGACCCGATTCGCTCGAACCAGCAAAAGCCCCGATAGCAACAGTAGCCGCAGCAGCGGCATCTTCAACAACTAGTATGACCTTTCCCACTTTGAGTTTAGCTATATCTGTTAGTCCCTGAGGAGTTGGTTTTGATGATGACAACCTTAGAATAGATTATAAAATATAAATACTAACATTACAAGTTTAGATATATATGTATATGCAGGATCTAACCATGCAGGTATCAAGAATGAAGACTGTACAGTATAGAGATTCAAGATATAGAGATAGAAGACTCATGAGTATCAAGAATTTCAAGAGTTCAAGTTTCCAAGATAAGTTATATAGTTAGGAATATTGTTAAAACTCATAGAAAGGCACTGACATCTTAAAATCTATTTTATTCGTGGAATGGAATCCACTTCGAGCCCGTTAAAGGGATGGAACCCTAAGTAGGATGGAACCTACGAAAATCTAGTGGGACATTGTTTTGTATCCACTAATTTTAATTCAAATGATTTTACAAAATTATCTTATTTTCAAAATGATTTCAAAACTTTTCCTTTTAGAAGATTCAAAACTCTCTATCCTGATTTTAAATAATTTTAGCCTAAAAAACATCTTTAATTTCAAAGTCAAATTACTCCTGATTTTAAACTATCTTTTCAAATAATATATTTAACTTTTAAATATTTATACTTAGATTTAAATATAAAATTATAGTTAAATTATGTATATATTGTTCTTTATATTTACTTATGTATTTTAACTATAGTTAAGTATATTTATAAAGTTTAAAATAATTTTAATATAAGATAGAGGTTATTTTCAAAGAAAATCAAAACACCAAAAATCCCTTTGGGATGTCGACATGCCCAAGTACCCCATGTCGACATAGTGTCAGTTGGTTTCAAAATTCAAATTTCAAAAGAAGTATCTATTCGCCATAACTCTTCATGAATGGTCATGGCTGTTGCTCTTCTATAAATAGGTGTCAGTTTCAACGAATTTTTAATCACTTTTTTCTGGTTTTCACTCCTCTTCTTCTTCCACATTTCTTAATACAAAATCATACCATTACTCTACCGAAATCAACATCGAATCATACTCGATTACTTCTAGTGTGATTCTCCATCACTATCTTTACAAGATCCAAGTGCTAATCTGAGTTATAGACTTTTTGTAATCAATCGAGCGAGAGAAGGTGTGATTGTAGCCCTGGAAATCAATTGGGTGAAATTGTTGCCCCGGAAATCAAGTATCTCTACCCAAAGGATTGTTATTCTGGAGGGTGTATCTCGTAGCCTTGAAATCGAGGGTTGTAATTGTTGAATTGAGTTTGAAAGGAAATCCGTACTTGTGTTGCGGGACTGGATGTAGGGTAACTCCGAACCAGTATAAAATCCGGTGTGTTCTTTCCTTTACTGCTTTTACTTTATATTTGCATCTGTGTTTGATTCTGTGTTCATATCTGTGTCTGATTAGTGTATACATTGTTAACAAAGTAAGATAAACTCAAAAAGATTAACAAATTTCTTAAAACACTATTCACCCTCCCCTCTAGTGTTAATTCTAGCCTTAAGATCCTTAACCCGCATTTCTTACATTTGGTATCAGAGCTTTGTTTTCAAAAGTTTCATAATCTGAATTTTGAAAAGTTTTAAAATGGCTATTTTTGAAAATCAGTTAAAACTAGTTTAGAATTGTTTAAATCATCATTGTTCCATGAGTCTGCATATGGATATTATTCAAATTCTAGTTGTCTACCCAAATTTTATAATGTGTAGGAAAGATGCTTTATGGGTATTAAGGAATCAATCCACAATGGACAATCTGTGCAGATCAAAAGGAATAAGTGGATACTTGATAGTGGATTCTCTAGACACATGACTGGTAATCCTGATATGCTGAATAATATTATATACAAAGACGGAGGACTGGTTAACTTTGGAGACAACTCGAAAGGATATGTTATTGGCATTGGCAATGTCGGTAACTCTGAAACTCCTATTATTACTAATGTTTTGCTAGTTAAGAATCTGAAACACAATCTGCTAAGTATAAGTCAACTATGTGATAAAGGATATAAAATTACATTTGAAAAAGATAAATGTCATATTGAAGATAATAACTTAACCATAATATTTGAGGGAACTAGGAAAAAGAATATTTATATTCTTAGTATGAAAGTTTCAAATGATAACTTATTTCTTTTGGCAAATACAAGTGACCCTTGGATTTGGCATAAGAGATTTGGACATTTGAATTTCAAACTCTTATCTAGACTATCAAAACATGATCTAGGAAGAGGTCTCCCTAAAATGAATTTTAAAGTAGATAGTTTATGTGATGCATGTCAATTAGGAAAGCTTAGAAAAAGTTCCTTTAAATTAAAAGATATGATTTCAACTTCAAAACCCCTTGAGTTACTTCATCTTGATTTATTTGGACCATCTCAAATTCAGTCAATAAATCATAGTAAATATGTTTTTGTAATTGTAGATGATTATTCTAGATTTACATGGACAATATTTTTGAAACATAAAAGTGATACTTTTGAATGTTTTAAGAACTTTACAAAAAAGATTCAAAATCAATTATCTTTAAAAATTATAACTATTCGTAGTGATCACGGTGGTGAATTTGAAAATGAAAAGTTTGAGGAATTCTGCAATAAGAAGGGAATAACTCACAATTTCTCATTTCCAATAACTCCACAACAAAACGGAGTAGTTGAACGTAAAAATAGAACGATACAAGAGTGTGCGAGAACTATGCTTTCAGATAGTAATTTACCAAAACACTTTTGGGCAGAAGCTGTTGCTACCGCCTGTTATATTTTGAATAAAATTTTAATTAGACCTTTAACTGATAAGACACCTTATGAACTTCTTCATGGAAAGAAACCTAAGGTATCATACTTCAAAATTTTTGGAAGTAAATGCTTTATTTTAAATACAAAAGATAATTTGGATAAATTTGATCCTAAATCCGACAAAGGAATCTTTATCGGATATTCTAATAGAAGTAAAGCTTATAGAGTTTTTAATTTAAGATCTAACACCATCGAAGAAACAATGCATGTTTCGTTTGATGAAAATTTAAAAGATTTTGAAATTACAAATGATGAAGAAGATTTAATTACTCAAAATCAGGAATCAACCGAAATTAATAATGAAATTGACCATCCTAATAAAAGGATTAAACTTTTAAAAGATCATCCTATTGAAAATATAATAGGAGATATGCAATCTATTGTTACAACTAGAAATCAACTAAGTAAAATTAGTAATGTAGCATTTATATCATCTATTGAACCCAAAAATCCTAAAGAAGCATCAACTGATGATTCATGGATTTTGGCCATGCAAGAAGAATTAAATCAATTCACTAGAAATGAAGTTTGGGAACTTGTTCCTAGACCAGAAGATAAAACTATAATTGGAACTAAATGGGTCTATAAAAATAAAATGAATGAACAAGGTGAGGTCGTTAGAAATAAAGCACGATTAGTCGCCTAAGGTTATTGTCAAGAAGAAGGTATAGATTGTGACGAAACCTTTGCTCCTGTAGCAAGATTAGAAGCCATTAGGATTCTACTTGCTTTCGCAAATCATAATAATTTCAAATGGATGTTAAAAGTGCATTTTTAAATGGTTTTGTAAAAGAAGAAGTATATGTTGAACAACCACCACTTTTTGAAGATGAAAATTTTCCAAACCATGCGTACAAACTTAAGAAAGCTTTATATGGTCTAAAACAAGCTCCTAGAGCCTGGTATGATAGACTAAGATCTTATTTATTACAATCAAATTTTGAAATTGGTAAAATAGATAATACTCTTTTTATTAAAAGAAATAAAAATGATATTCAACTAGTACAAGTTTACGTAGATGATATCATTTTTGGATTAACTAATTTTGAAATAAATAAAGAATTTTCTAAAATAATGACAAAAGAGTTTGAGATGAGTCATATGGGTGAATTAAATTTCTTTTTAGGATTGCAAATAAAACAGTTAGATAATGGTATTTTTATTAGTCAAGAAAAATATGCTAAAGAACTAGTTAATAAATTTGGTTTGACTACTGCGAGTGGAAAACCTACTCCCATGGCAACCAATGAATATCTAAGTAAAGAAGATTTCTCGAAAGATGTTGATCAAAAGTTGTATGGAGGAATGATCGGATCATTGCTCTATATCACTGCTAGTAGACCTGATATCATGCATAGTGTATGTCTCTGTGCAAGGTATCAATCTCATCCTAAAGAAACTCACTTAAAAGCTGTAAAACGTATCATAAGATATATTAAACACACCTCTGATTATGGCTTATTTTATCCTAAAAATGATTCATTTGATTTAATATCATACTGTGATGCTGACTATGCTGGATGTAAATCAGACCGAAAAAGTACAAGTGGAACTTGTCACTTTTTGGGACATTCTCTGGTTTCCTAGTTTAGTAAAAAGCAAAATACAGTTTCTCTATCAATAACTGAAGCAGAGTATATTTCTGCTGCTTTGGCTTGTTCTCAAGTAATATATATGCAACAAACCTTAAGAGATTTTGGATTAAATATCTCAAAATCGCCAATTTATTGTGATAATACTAGTGCAATAAATTTATCTAAAAATCCTACTCATCATGCTCGAACTAAACATATTGACATTCAACATTATTTTCATAGAGATAATATAACTAAAGAAGTAATTACTCTCGAATATATAAACTCTGAGAATCAAATCGCTGATATCTTAACAAAACCATTAAATGAATCTATATTTACTAAATTAAGAAGAGAATTAGGTATTTGTTCTATAACTGAAATATAAAATATAAATAACAAGTATAATTAATAATTAATATAAAAATAAATCATAGAGATAAAATATAAGGACCATGTCGACATCCCCTAGGAAGACATGTCGACATATAACGTTTTTATTTTTTTTTAAATTTTCCCACCAAATTTCAAAAATTTAGTTATATATTCTTCTCTATTTCGAATTCTTATTCATTCTTTCTGTTTTCTCTTCACTTTCTATTCTGAAATATATATAATAATGGCATCTTCCTCTAAATCAAACATAAAATCAACTTTCTCATTCCCCTCTCCTACTTCTGGTCCATTTCAATGCGCTACTCTCGCACGTGTAACTAAGTTGGAGGAGTCTATGAAGGATACTCTTCAGATGTTGACTGAAATTCAAGTGACTCAACTTCGTATAGCAAAAGAGCAAGAGAGGCAAGGCAAGATTCTTAGGAATTTACAAAAATTCCTAATGGATAACCATGCCAACCCTATCTTGATCGATGAAAACTCTTCACTCAATCAAGAACATGAGGTCAGCGACGAAGAAGAAGAAGAACTAATGGAAGAAGCACACGAGGAGGGTGATGACCAAGTAGTATGCGTTGGAGAAGTGTGTTTCGACAAAAATGGGAATCTTGTTGAACAACGTGGAAATTTCTGTTTCCACTATCCAAACTGTTCAATTCATAAATCTCCTATGTTCAGAAACATACATTAGTTTATTCTCTTTCTTTCCGTTGTTATTTGTGTTTTTATGTTTTTTAAACGCAAATGTAAATACAACCACACTCATAATAAATAAACTCGTGTTCTTATATGTGTTAGTATTATTGTGAATTCTTAGTTAGGATAGTTAATAGTTTAGGATTATATTTTAGTTAAGTATTGATTATGTATGATAACACTATCATTATAATCACAAGTAATGTAGTCTTAGTTTCAGGGGGAGTTATATAGAGTTATATAGTTTGGAGTTATCTAGTTTAGAGTAAAGTTTTTGTTGATGACAAAGGGGGAGAAGTATAAAATAGGATAGTTAGGCATAGATTAAGGGGGAGTTATTAGAGTTATTAGGATAGAAGGAATATTTTATAAACAAAGGTTGTCATCATCAAAAAGGAGGAGATTGTTAGTCCCTAAGGAGTAGGTTTTGATGACAACAACCTTAGAATAGATTATAAAATATAAATACTAACATTACAAGTTTAGATATATATGTATATGCAGGATCTAACCATGCAGGTATCAAGAATGAAGACTGTACAGTATAGAGATTCAAGATATAGAGATAGAAGACTCATGAGTATCAAGAATTTCAAGAGTTCAAGTTTCCAAGATAAGTTATATAGTTAGGAATATTGTTAAAACTCATAGAAAGGCACTGACAGCTTAAAATCTATTTTATTCATGGAATGGAATCCACTTCGAGCCCGTTAAAGGGATGGAACCCTAAGTAGGATGGAACCTACGAAAATCTAGTGGGACATTGTTTTGTATCCACTAATTTTAATTCAAATGATTTTACAAAATTATCTTGTTTTCAAAACGATTTCAAAACTTTTCCTTTTAGAAGATTCAAAACTCTCTATCCTGATTTTAAATAATTTTAGCCTAAAAAACATCTTTAATTTCAAAGTCAAATTACTCCTGATTTTAAACTATCTTTTCAAATAATATATTTAACTTTTAAATATTTATACTTAGATTTAAATATAAAATTATAGTTAAATTATGTATATATTGTTCTTTATATTTACTTTTGTATTTTAACTATAGTTAAGTATATTTATAAAGTTTAAAATAATTTTAATATAAGATAGAGGTTATTTTCAAAGAAAATCAAAACACCAAAAATCCCTTTGGGATGTCGACATGCCCAAGTACCCCATGTCGACATAGTGTCAGTTGGTTTCAAAATTCAAATTCAAAAGAAGTGTCTGTTCGCCATAACTCTTCATGAATGGTCATGGCTATTGCTCTTCTATAAATAGGGGTCAGTTTCAACGAATTTTAATCACTTTTTTTTGGTTTTCACTCCTCTTCTTCTTCCACATTTCTTAATACAAAATCATACCATTACTCTACCGAAATCAACATCGAATCATACTCGATTACTTCTAGTGTGATTCTCCATCACTATCTTTACAAGATCCAAGTGCTAATCTGAGTTATAGACTTTTTGTAATCAATCGAGCGAGAGAAGGTGTGATTGTAGCCCTGGAAATCAATTGGGTGAACTTGTTGCCCCGGAAATCAAGTATCTCTACCCAGAGGATTGTTATTATGGAGGGTGTATCTCGTAGCCTTGAAATCGAGGGTTGTAATTGTTGAATTGAGTTTGAAAGGAAATCCGTACTTATGTTGCGGGACTGGATGTAGGGTAACTCCGAACCAGTATAAAATCCAGTGTGTTCTTTCCTTTACTGCTTTTACTTTATATTTGCATCTGTGTTTGATTCTGTGTTCATATCTGTGTCTGATTAGTGTATACATTATTAACAAAGTAAGATAAACTCAAAAAGATTAACAAATTTCTTAAAACACTATTCACCCCCCCTCTAGTGTTAATTCTAGCCTTAAGATCCTTAATCCGCATTTCTCACAATATCATCTACGTCCAGCTACTTGGCCATGAGTTCTTCTTTACCAGTTGTGTCAGAGTTACACGGCCCCTCCTCCCAAGCATTTGCAAGGGTTTCAGCGTATGAGCTCTCTAGCCACTTATGGTTCTTGTGTATAACCACACTTGCATAGAAGTGCTGGAGAGTATCATTTAGCTCTTCTCTTTCCTTTGCCCTCTCTTCTTTAAACTTCTTAACCTCTTGCTTGGAAATGGCGAGCTCGAGTCAATATCAAGTTTCTCATCTTTTAAAAGGAGTGGGCCATCGCCAAGCTTCTCATTTTCTACATGGAGCTTTTGAAGTTTGCCCGCCCTCTATTTAATAGTTTGGTCCTTGGAACAGATGATTTCATTCTTGTTGGTAAGGACCAGGTCCCTCTCAGAAATCTTGGTTTTCAGAGCAATGCCCTCTTCGTGGGCAACCTTCAGTTTGTTTTGCAACACAATAACAGAGTCATCATGGGCCTTCTTCAATTCGGCCATCAATCTATCAGCCTTGGCCTTGGATTCTAGGCTTGTGTTTCTCTCCGCCTTCATTTTCTCTAACTCCCATTTACAATCTATGATGATTCTATCGTAGGTCTACTTTTTGAAGTTGAAGGACTGGATGTTTGTATAGTTGATTTTATTGACCTTGGAAAGAGCGAAGTAGAGATTTTTCCATTTATTGCTCTGGTCAACATACTTTTGAACCCTCTAGAAATCTTCGTCTACCACCTCCTTTGGAATGACCTCGACGTCTTGATCGAACATAGCATCCTATAAGAAAAGATCGAGGAAGGCAGCCTCCAGATAGGGTGGAGCAGTCGGAAGAGAAGACAAGGGAAAAGAGATTCCCTTAGTGTGTGGGGAGTGGTAGTAGTTAAGGACTTTGAAATTGGAGCCCGTTGGTGGGGTGCAGCCGAGGTTCAATGCAGGGCAGAGGAGTGCTGGAGGAGGAGGAGTGATGATCTTGCGAATTTTAGTGTCATTTGGGTTGATCGGAGGATAGCCTCTCTTCAACCTACCTTTTCTTTCCCTCTTAGCCCTTTGGTCCTCTGCTTCCCGTTCCTTCCTCATAATCTTTTCTTCGTCGGATTCATGGTGCCTGGAACAAGGCAGAATGGGTCGGGTTACGCCCTCTGAACTCGTCTGCATTGTACGGGAACTAGCAGCATCTATCCCTAGCCATGTAACCTGAAATAACAAAAAAGATTGTATAAGAATCGGAATTTCGAAATACAAACAAAAATAGGGATGTGTGTTCGTGATCCTAGTGAGTGCATATAATGCCAATGACCCCCTAAGTACTCTACAGACCGTGTTCACATGGAATTAAAGATGGTATCTTGCCACCTTCGTTTAAGATACCCTCTGGCGAGAAACTGAAGTTTGGAGAACCCTCGGTAAGGAGAATGTCGATGTAGATATCGAAATCACTTAAGCCAAAGAACAAATCTCCAAGGGGAGCATCGTCGCCTGATGGTAATGTACTCATCTTTGCAGCCTTTTTTGGGATCTCGACCACGCTGTGTTTTGGACTGGGTAAGCAGGGAGCTCGAGGCCCTCAGGAGATGTCTCATCAAATGATTTGTCTCCCTCTGCACTAGCGTTGTAATCGCTATCTCAATCATCAACATGCTCTTCCTCTTCCTCGCCTTCCTCATCCCTTGTTGCCTTTTTTCCTTCTCTCCTTCCAGCACTTTCGCTCTCTTCCGGAATTAATGGAATCCTGACCCCTTCGCCTCTCCTCTCAGGGCATTTCCTACAGTCGGTTCTTCTATTCCCCTTCCAATGGGCTCCTCAACATGTGCTGTAATCGACAGAAGTTCAACTTCCCCTTGAACATTCTCACCGGAGCTACGAGTGCGGGCAGAAGATCGGGTAGGCACACTAGAGCTGCTTGGCGGAGGCGATTCTGGAATAGCACTATTAGCAAGTAGAAGACCATGCCATCAATGATCCTTATTGGTCAGGAGATATGTGGTGGTTTGATGCTAGAAGCTAATCTCCTTTGGAGTTTTAAGGATATCACCATGCCCATTACTATCATCTCGAGCAAAAGAGCAAATAGCAAGTTAAGAACTTGAACAAAAGGAGCCCAAGTGCAGTAAGAGTAAGAAAGGAAGGGATCTTACTTTTGAAAAGCCAATACCCATTGAAGCCATACGGGCATTGGATGAAGAAGTATCGTTCTTGAAATAAGAAAGTTTGTTGTAAAACTTTTCAACAACCTTGCATCAACACAGGCCTTGATGATCATGTGAGATGCTGAATACTACCTCTGCTTGAAGTATAAAAGATAGGTAAGCTCATAGAAGTACGAGCGCCATTGAAATTGGTTCATGAAGAGCATGTATAGAGAGCTCAAAGAGCAAACCCATTCGGATTGACTCGGAAAGGAGCCAACCTGAGCTCTTGGAGGACCATTCGATGAAACAGATTGAAGGGAAACACGACACTGCCTAAACACACGTATCTGTTGCAATTAATATACCCTAAATGAGGAATATGCACTCGTTCATCCTTTGTTAGGAGAAGTACGTTGCTTTCCAAAATTATGTGTTAGCGACATATGTTCTAGAGCATTTTCTGAGTAAGAGTTGCAAACGTTCATTATAGAGGGTCATCCAAGATCCTTAGACCAACATATTCATTTAAGGGAGGAAGTTTATTTTGCAACGGATCTACTGGTAAAACCGTGCCTTGTAACTCGACAATGATTGAGTGACAGGGCCTAGCAGGTATGGATGTTGAAGACTGAGCTATGGAGGACCTGATTTTAGGAGGAGTAAATGTCCCAACACTAGTCTAAAGACGCGGAGATCGACGGGTCATTCTAGGAAAGAAAACTTGGAATTAAACACGGTCAAGTACGTTTTATTTAGAGTAATAATCTCACGTGACCGACGCTCAAAAATCCAACAGATTTCGATGTGTGTTGACCAATCGGATTCTGAACGTTGACCAGGATAAGTGGAAGTGTTAATCTATGCAGTGTAAGTCCAGTGTCTTATATGCAATGAACGTACCATCCATTTTTGATAGCTCGCTCATGCTAGAAAAACAAGCCACGTCGCATAATGAAACTGTGCATCGGATCTTACCTATTATCGATGGATAATCGATAACGAAACTGCTGTCTAGAGTGACACGAAAGCTTTTCTTTTGCAGGAACACTGGAAATAAAGCATTGAAGAATGCTATGTAGTAAATGACAAAGATGCTAAATGAGGCGATGGAATCGTCCAGTAGGACCGTTCTCGAAATGAACCGTCCTACCAGAATTTAGACAACAAGAGGTGATTAGCTATACTTTAAAAGGAGTTAGTCGAAGATGGAAAGCAAGCATCTCCTTGGAACGGCATATGCAAGACAGAAGACCTAGGTCAAACTCAAATCCACCTAAGGTCGATCCCAAGCCAAACTTCGGCCAACCCCCATCATCACCACTGCCCTAAAGTGCTGACTCTATCATAGATCGTCATGGCATGAAGGCCTTGTCAAACTTGGAAGCAAATCAAGAAGAACTCGGGCACCTGAGTGATTTGGAGAGATGCGGTGGCAATCTTGAGTAGTCGATGGCGGTTTCAGATGGTCGGAAGCATGCTGGGGTCAGGGGTTAGAGGTGCGATTAAGACAAGTGGAATCGTGTCGGCGTAAAAGAAATCGGGCATCAAACAAATGAAAGTGAGAAGAAATTTTTTCTAAGTGTTGTGTTTATAATCACTCAGGGCAAAGTAAAGCTTTTGGTACAGAGAGGAATTTTCGAGTCAAATACTAGTGGAAAGTATAGTGGGGAAAGAGCAGGCTTAACTAAGGCATGTAACGATTTCCAAAGCATGGATCTTGTGCTTAGCACGAGGAATGGGACATCAGTTGTGCAAAGCAGTTAAAAGAATACCAATAGGACAAAAGCAATGCTTTGGAACAATTCCTGAACGATCAATCAGAACCAAGGAATAGCAACTCAGGACTTGTCTAAAATAAGAGCATGCTTTGTTTTCAATGAAATCGTACTCGGGGAGGAAACTGTTAACCGACTTTTTTACCAAGCAGATTTTCAATGGAAGCTAGAACGTCAAGACAAAGATGAAACAATTCACGAACTTTGACATATTTGTAGAAGGATCAAGAAATGACACTCGAGAAGTTTCAAGGAGAATGGAGCAAAGCCAACCACTCGGTACTGAGAGGAACCTTTTGCTACTGACAGGTTTTCTCTTCCATTTTGGACCTCCCGAACCCCTTAGACTTCAAGCACTACGTCAATCGATCGTTATGAAGTACTTTTTTCAAAGAATAGACGAGCAACTCTAAGGATATTTGAGAAGAATGCAAGAAAAATCAAGCAGTATTAAGGAAATTGTCCGAAGCGCAGCTTAACCATCAAAAAGTGCTTAAAATACAATGAATTGAAGATAAAAGGCTGAGTAGAAGAAGAAGGAAGGGATTCTCCTCCAAACTAACCAGTCGGTATGAATTGGTTCCTCTTGGTACTGAGAGTTTTTTATGGGGATTGTGCTCTGGCACTCTCTTTTGAATACTTGACTTGGGTTTGGACCTTGAAGATTAGTGGGCCTACGACTCTACTGGCTAATTCCCCTATAAGTACAAACCTTATGGCAACTGCAACGGGACTTTTTCTTCTTTATTTTCTTCATCTCCTACCTCTCCTCTTCATAGTCACCAAGGTAGATATCGTTGACTGTTTTAAGCTTTAGGAACTTGTCAATCATTTGTACTTGTGACTCTCAATCAGATAATCAAAAAATTACAGTAGACATAGGCCAGAGATTACCAAGCCATTATAAAAATGCATGTATTCACTTTAATTTTTTGATGGTATTTGCTAGAAATCAAATTTCCTATGGGTTTTTGGGTGTTGTTCTAATTATGGAATCAACACCAGTACTTCTTAGCAAAATAGGGTATACTTCATTTCTAATAAAAGGTATAAAGTAAGGGGCATTTTCCTTGAATTACATTAGGTAGCCTAAATGGGATGTCAGCAATGGAAGGTCGGCGGACTACGTTCTTATTTTTGTCGAACCAGTATTTAGTAGTAGTGCTGCCATATAGGCTATGACCACTAGCGGTCCTGAGTGGTCGATAGCAAAGACTCGAGTTATGCCCTAACAGATTTTATTTTCTACTAATGTAGAATCCGTATGAGATACGCACAGACCTCAAAGTTTTGTTTCTTAGTTGTTCATTTGTTAGGATTAGGCTAGTTAACCCTTAGATGAGTCTTTGAGATGCGCTAGTAGTATGACATCAAATTGTAAATTATGAAGCCATATATAGGGACCATCGATCTCTGTAGCTAGAATTGATCGACTAGCATTTACATTGTGGAGGGCTCACTTTAGGGTTGAGGTATTGAATGGCCGTTGGGTCTGCCTCCTCCCTATCAAAAAAGTATTCAGTGGTCGATGTTTTTGGATAGTTTATGTTTATATATATATATATGTATGTATGTATGTATGTATGTATGTATGTATGTATGTATGTATGTATATATGTATGTATATAGGCATATATATAAATATATATAGTTATACCTCAGAGGACGTTTACGCACACATATAATTTAATGGATTAGCTATAAATAATAGACATAACACTTAAATGGAAATCAATCGGCATAAATTAGTGTTATGGGTGAAGTGTGTAATTTTTCAGTCAATAGAACGTTGTTCTAACCCCTCCTCGTTACAACCCATAGTATAGATTGGCACAGGTTACTGGAGCAAGAATGGAATGGTGGATAAAGAAGTCTTCTTCTTCATGCTCGGTGCTGATAGAGCAATTAGATGTCCAAGGAATACTATGGATTCCAAGGTAGCAGCCTCAGTCAGTATTTATGTTTTATTAAATTTTCAATTTCGATGTGAGTTGATATTGATCAATCTCTGATATGCAAATGTTTATTATAGGTTTCCAAAACCAACAATCCATATCTTAATGGACTTGGGTTTGGATTTAGTCGAAATGTGGACCTATTAAGGTGCGGGTTGTTACATTTACAGTCGAGAGTTTTTGGATCAAATATCTTGAACTCAAAGAAATAAATCTCATAAAAAACAATTTTTCTATTTGAAAATACATTTTGAAATAGAATCATAATTCTCATTCCAATGTTAAATATCATTTATTATTTTACAATTCTCGTTTCCGGTGTTTCTTTATGAAATAGAAGTGACCATTCACTTTCTTTATTCTAACTATGCCTTAGGTTACGTCCGCTCTTATACATTCAATTTCCTTCTTAAGCGATCAAACCATTGAAAAGAAATCCTTAATACAACATTATAACAAACTCTTTACAAAAATGCATTCAATCATCCTTAACTTTTAAGGAAATCAAATAAATTGCACTTTACCTAAACTGATCAAACTAACATTTTAGTGATTGAATTCTTAGATCTACCTTATAGCTTTGGTCTAGTATTACATTTAACACAACAAGATCATTATTATAACCAATCATATTGAATACGCGATCTCACACTACACTTTACTTTCTTATTTCAATAAACTAATTTCATCGAGGTTTTGTACATTTCGAATTATGATAGTTCACCATATAACATTTATATGTGATCGTATATGGATCAAATATCCATATTCTTTTATTGCTTTTAGAGTTAAAAACTCACTAAAGATAATACACAGTCTCTAGAAAGTAAACACGTAAGTGACCAAGTTACAAACGTATTTAGTGGCTATATAATTAAGAGCTTGCATTAATCAACATGAAAAAATTTATTGATAAGTATATTTCATATTTCTATTTGTCAATATTCACTACGCCATAAATGACCTTCTGCAACATTTTTGCAAGGTGTTGCCAGCTAAAATGTTGCGATAGATATAAAATTTTGGTCCTACTGCAATGTTGTATTTATGGTGTTACCTTAGCCATAAAAATGTGTTGCTCTAGCTAAACAAGTGTAACACAATGCAACATTTTTATATAGTGTTGCTATAGATGTATTCAGATTAAAAAATTAATAAAATTAGCAATCCGCGTGAATACGATCCAACGGTCTACATTTAATCTGATTGTTAAACTGGATCACCGCTACAATTTGCCACAAATTTTCGTTTTCCCGCTTTACTTTTCATATCATTTTCGTTCTCACCCCCAATTTCTGAAATCCCTAATTTCCAAATCATATTTTCGTTTCTTTTTTTTCTTCCAAAAACCCTTAATTCCCAAATCCTACCAACCACAGCCCCCAACAAAACTCCACTACCCCACCACCGTTTCTACAGCCTGATTCCGATGGTCATCGAGCACATATCCCGTGGCGATGGAGTTCGGATTTAGTGATGGAAATTGGCGATTGGTGGTTATAATTGGGTTCGCTGCTGCTATTAATTTGCAGAGGAAGTCAAAGTTTGAAGTAGGTCGTTGGTTGGGTTGCGATGCTGCCGATTGAGGGTCAATTGATGGTTGTTGGCAGTTGACTGGTTGAGTATTGTGGTGGTATGGCTGCAGTTACTGGAAATGGCAGCTGTGTATAATGTTCTGTTGATTGAAGCTGGTTCGAAGTGTTGTCGAAGTAGTGTTGAAGTTTGATGGGCAAGTGGTAATTGAGGCTGACAATGGTAATTGAGCGTGCCTACGATATCTTTTCCCGGCTTCTCAAAGAGTGCGTCATCTGCCTTAACGGACCCATCGAGGATGATACGTCGGCGATAGTGGTGGCTCAGCTGCTGTTCCTCGAATCTGAGAATCCGTCTAAGCCGCTTTCTCTTTATATCAATTCACCTGGTGGTTCCGTGATGGATGGGTTGGCAATTTATGATACTATGCAGTATATTCGATGTCCCGTCTCTACTCTCTGTGTTGGCCAGGTGATGTTTTGTTATATTTATGGAAAAGTTGTGAACTTTAACATTGGATTTACATTTACCGACGAATAGGCTTACATGTTTTTGTTGATTGGTAATTGTGGTGATATGCTAGTTCAGCACGAGTTGCCACTTTGTCCTCCTCTTGGCTTATGACTAATTATGTGAACATACTGCTGCTATGATTAGCTCTTTGATTACATTCAGTTCCAATCTCAGTATAGATTGCACGTGCTTATACTAGAAAGTAGCCAACTAGATTGCAGGCTGCAATTTCATATCCTGATTCAAAATGTACCAACTGTTGTTAAGGGCTGTAGGGGATGTAAGTTGCAGCAGTTTGGGGAGTGGATGGTGGCAGTGTAGAGGTTGAAGTTTGGTAGTATTCAAGGAGAAGGAGTTGATGTCTAGTAGGATGTTTAGATGAGTGAACTGTGGTAATGTATTACTTATTAACACGCAACCTGTTCGATGAAATGTCAATTTTTATTTATCATGGTTTCAGGTCTTTTACCAAGGCAGAGCTAAAAGTAAGGTCGGATGATTCAGAAGAAGCCATGAAAGAGTTGCAAAAGTCAATCATCGAGGAGGTGTTCAAATTCGCAGGAGGTGTTCATTTGTGCATCATTTTACGTCGTTTCAAAGAAGGCTCGATCTTCCGAAATCGGATGAATCGGGCGGTGCCCCGGACCCCCGCCGGCGCTGCGCCCGGACCCGCTTCTCGGCTCGCCTTCGGCTCGGCACTCAGCTCGTCATATATTTGTCTGTGTCGGTGTCTGTATAAATTGAAACTGCATATGTAATGAGTGAACTGAGTGATGTAGTGAGGAATATCTGTATATGTGAATATCAGTGTTATATATCATTGAATTGTAAAATAGTGGAGTCAGGAATTTGTACTATTTCAAATGTTGAAATAAAATATTTATTTAAATAAATTACTGTTTAAATATCAAATTCTATGCAAAAGCATTTTATTAAATAAATATTTATTTCTATTAAAAAATCAAATATGCTCTACATTGTGGGCCCCACAAATTCAGAAAGTTAATATCTATGGCAACATTTTGGAATGTTGCTACAGATACCTATGGGTGTTGCCATAGACCCAAATAAGGTTCTATTGCAACAATATTACTTATGTTGCCTTAGATAGTCAAAATGTTGCCTTTGAGGTCTAAGGCAACGGCAAAAATTGCATCACCCTAAAAGTGTTGCCATAGACCTATGGCAACATTTTTCGGGCCTGAGCCAACATTTTTTTGTGTTGCAGTAGGCCATTTATGGCGTAGTGATTAATTCAATTCATTTGTATATTTTAATTGATACACATTTTATCAATTATATTAATTGCACAAATTTATCAATGTAGATTATTATAACTTTATATAGCGAATGCTTTTACAATATTAGAAAGGTTAAACGTTACCATTTCGTTTTTCAAATAAGGCTCCCACTATTCTTTTTAGTTTCTCTAAACCCTAAGACGAAACATAGAAGTCTTTAAACTTCACTTGTGGGTGTTAGGACTCGTCTGTTTTGGGATTCTGGCCTTGAGTTTTATCAACAAGTCATAGCTCCACAAACGATGGATAACTCTTTATCAGTTATATCATTTACAATTCCTAACCCATGGTTTCTTATCCTAATCTCATTTCGACCTTGAGTTTGCTCAACAAATCGAAAGAAATTATTCACTCATACCTACCATTTCGCGATGGCCTAAGTGTAGTATATGTACTTTGAGTTTGCTCAATAAATACATATGGTTATGTTACTCATCTAATAAATATATTTAAAATACTACACATAATATCTCTAGCTTGAGTTTACTCATCAACCAAAGAGTATGCAAGCAATTTATTAATATATAAATGGTAGAGGCAACACTTATATTAAAATTTATAATCTTCAATATATTTAGTTGAGTGATATTGACTTATGGAATAATGTATTTTCTATGAAATACCCTCATGATTCAAGTGTCGGAGACATTAGAAATCATGTTATACATATGCATTTATTCCTTAAGTCTAATTGGGTTTCTTACCGTTCCACCTTTAGTTTATACATTTATATTACATAAGTGTTATTATTATATAACTTTTATACTTTATTTTGTATAACATTATATTAATCTTATTTAGTTAATTTAATTACCTAACACGTTATTAATTATATATTATTCAATTATAACACATTATATTGAATATATATATATATTATAACCTACGTAGTATTACAAATATATCTTATATATATTTTAATTTATTAATTAACTTTATTTAGTTAAACAAATTTAATTGAATTTTACTAATTTCGAAAATTCTTTTATATACACCTGTATACTTGTATTGTCTTAAACAATTCAAAATAACATTACATATATCATTATATATATATTTAATTATTAATTAAACCTTTTATTTTATTAATCTTATTAATAAATAATATTTTTGAAATTAATTATATAACATTTTCAAAAAAATTGAAAGCTTATATTATAACTTTTATAATATGTGTATTATTTTAAATTTAAAACTTTTATTTTAATTTTCAAAACTATTTTGAAATTAGCCCAAGACCCAATTCAAAGAGACGGGACTTTCAAGCTAACAACCGTCGACGGAATTCAAGTTCCCAAGGCATGGAATAGTGAATCGCTCCACCGTTACTTTGTTTGAAAGATACCTTATGTATTTTTTATTTTCCAGCAAATAAGCCATCCCGAGATGACGGGGGCATTGTACATATGCAAAAACTGCCATGCTTTCCTTAAAAAAGTTTGCTTCTTGAACCAACAAAACCATGTTCATAATAATTACCCGTCGGGTCGATGGAAGCAAATCAACTCAAACCATTAGATCGGTGGAACCCGATCTTTTCCTTCTAAAACCTGGTGTTGCTCTGGCAATATCGAGAGGGCTAAAACTAACACTCCTCGCGTTGCCCGAAGATAGGCAATACCGAGGGATGCCAAAAGCCGTGCATTTCGTAAGCCGTGCACTAACTTCCAAAGTATACACTCCTCACATTGCCCGAAGATAGGCAATACCGAGGAGCACGAAAAGCCGTGCATTTTGTAAGCCGCGCACCGAATTCTAAAATAATAATTCCTCACGTTACTCGAAGATAAGCAACATCGAGGGAAAACAAAAGCCACGCACCTCATAAGCTGCGCACTAAAATAATAACTCCTCACGTTGCCCAAAGATAGGAAACACTGAGGAAAAACAAAAGCCGCACACCTCATAAGCCGCGCACTAAAATAATAACTCCTCACGTTGCCCGAAGATAGGCAACACCAAGGAAAACAAAAACCGTGCACCTCATAATCTGCGCACTAAAATAATAACTCCTCACATTGCCCGAAGATAAGCAACGCTGAGGAAAAACAAATGTCGCGTACTTCATAAGCGGCGCACTAAAATAATAACTCCTCACGTGTCCGAAGATAGACAACGTTGAGGAAAATGAAAAGTCGTGCACTTCATAAGCTGCAAACTAAATTCCAAAATACTAACTCCTCCCGTTGCCCGGAGACAATCAATAGTGAGGATTATGAGAAATCGCGCACTAATTCTTAAAGCTTAAACCACTCACACTGCCCAAAGATAGGCGGCATTGAGGAGCACTAAATCTTTTCCGGACCAGCGAACCATATCGATTTTGGAAACCACGCATATCATAACCAGTGCCAACTACCCCTATAATCGAGAATAATGAGCACGACTCCAACAAAATTGGAATGCTACAAACCAATTGAAAAGTTTCAACTAAGGATGCTTAATAATTAAAACTGCCCTTAGTTCACCCATGCAATGTGCACTTCTCAAACACGAAGACATTGCATACTTACCAGAATATCACAAGAAACTTGGATTATGCGCTCAAGTTTCAAAACGAATCAAGCTGTGACTTAGCCAAAATTTCAAGTATAGTATGAGAATTATCTAAACCCTAAGTTATCGGTCATTTGAAAGTTGTTCGAAGTAAACAACCCTGTGAACTGGGGGGCATACACCGGTACTTGAATAAAAACACATAAGAACAATAAGTTCACAAGTCCTGCTACTCCAAACAAAGAATTTCTAAACAAAGAATTTTTAAGTTATTTTTAAGTTCCGTTACTTCAAACAGACAGATAAAAGTACAGTAAAAAATATCAATATATTGCTCGTAAGTTTCTTTACACAGGGTCAAAACGTAGGGGCCGTACCCATACAACATCGGCCAACAAAAGGAAAATATAGACACAACAGCAGAAGCACTAAGTGCAGACTTTACACTTGAACAAAAACACTCAAAAGAACCCAAAATCCAGTCGGTCTTCATGCAAGCTGCTCAACGCTTCCTTCCACCGCTCCCCTTTCCGCCCTTGGTTGGCAGCTTCTGCTTCTTCTCAGGAGTGATGTCACTACCGGTAATATCAACGAACACCTCAGTGGCAATGTCCTCCTCTTCCTCCGAAGCTTTCTCAGAAGTTTCTCCCTTCGCTTTTCGTTTCCATGATTCGCGGGAGCTTTTTGAGACTTTGATCGCTTCAACCTTTTCCTTCTTGACAGTGACCAGATCGTGTTAAGTCTTATGGGGCTGCACCGTCTGAGTTTCCTGCTCCTTGGCCTCTACCGTTGTTATGTCGCCTTCCAAAGACATAGTAGGGTCATTCAGGCTATGAAGCGCGGCTATCTTTTTGGCCTCCAGCCCCGGTTTCGAGCTAGACACGAAAGTGGAAACTAGAATGGGAACGGAAACAACCACAGAGGATGTGGAAATGGTGTGGGTCCGAGCGCCGAAGGAGCTGGCACGTCAACGGGAAAGGTAGATGGACCTATAAGATCAAAAATGAAAGCGTTAAATTCTTCCTGCTCTTGCGGTGTAAGTTGGAAGCTCCCAAATTCAGAGAAAGCGAGAACATTACCTGCACTGGAAGAATGGTCGAGAATGTCGACTTCATACTCACCACCTTCACCCTCCACTACCTGAGGAAGAGTTTCAAGCCCTGAACTTGCTGGCAGGTCATGGGGCTGCTTTGATGATTCGCCCGCGCCGGAAATATAAGGCTTGGTAAGCGCTTCGGTGGCGGTCGTCAAGGCAGCATCAGTGGCCTCCTTCTCTCTTTCAACTCGAATAATTTCTCGGCCCTCAAGCAATGCCTTTTTTGATTTGTTGTTAAGGTAGGCATCCTGCAACTCCCGCTCGGTATAGATGTCGCCGCTATTAGCAAAACGAGATAAGATTTCTTCCCAAACCAAAGCGAGAGTGCACGGGAACTTCAGACCCAAATAGCTAAGACTTCCCTGGTGCTACAGGGAGTTAAAATAAAAATTCAGAATGGTAGCGTCTAGCTTCTCAATCTTTCATTTCAAAAGCGTCCTGAAGCTCTAGAAAATCCGCTCTCATGGCGGCCTTCTCGACTTCAACAACATACTTATCGGTGCTAAGCTACACGACCTGGGCTTGTAACTTAGCAATCATCTCAGCCTGGTCAAAGATGGTCTTATTGTGCCCCTCAACAATAAGGTCATGATCAGCGATGGTTTTCCTTTGAGGCTCAATGGTGGCGTTGTAAGCAGCCACTTCCCCTTTCAACTTGGCCTTCTCTGCGTGTGTCTTCTTGATCTCGTCCCTGTAGACGATCTCGATCTCGCGTGCGCCTCCTTTATTTCCTTCATTAGGCTAGCATTTTTCTTACTCTCGCAAAGGGCCGCTTCCTTTTCCTCCAACTACCTAATCTTGGCATCGCGATCTGCCAATGCCCTCTCAAAGTCGTCCTTCTCTGACTCGAAAGAGAGGATCTCCTGATAATTATTACGATTCGTATCTGCTAGTTGTTTACAAAGTTTTTCACATCCTTCTGCTTGTTCTAAGTCGCTCTGAATAGCCTGGAGGTGCAGCATATACGAATCTTTACGAGCTGGGTGCAGATCGCAGTCAAACTTAACCCTCTTCAAGAACCATCCGGGGAATGCTGCCTCAAGTTTGGGGGGCCCGAAGGAAGGATATAGGCAGGTCTTGGTGGAGGCAAGAAGCACCGAGGGCAGTAACAATAGAAGATGACGAGATATGAGTTGAAGGCGGAATCGGGGCAGAAGTAACGGGAATTTCTTGGCCCGCGGAAGAACGTGTTGGAGCAAGTTCTAAAGAATGGGAACGATGTTCAAACTTCGACCTTTTCGATGGTTCCTCTCTTTCCTCAAAAGCACTCCTTTTCTCGTACCCGCCTTTATATGATCGACCTCGATCTCTTTCATCTTGACGGCAGGCTTCGGCTTCTTGTTCTTTTATCCATCTATATTCTTCCTCTGTTTCTCGAGGTTGGCGACAGCCAGAGGTGCGCTTGGAATACCGCTGCGTGTTAGTAAATTCTTTAAAAGTCATCTTTGAAACCTCGCCCTCTCGCCATACCTGGCACGAAGCATAAGTAAAGAATTTTAGAAACAAATAACAAGCATGGAAAGTGTATAAGAAAGTGAGTATAATCCCAGCAAGACGTGTAGTGTGTTTCTAAGGTAGGCCTAAAACGTCATCACAAACCGGATCAGACGGCCGTCGTACGTGGAATCAGACTAACTTCGGCTATCCTAAGCGGAGCCGGGCTAACTTCTGGCGTAGTTCCACGCGAGCGGGGGGGTGGGTGGGTGGCACCTCATCGAATTTAAAGTCTTCTCTCATAAGTGCGTCAAAGTCAACATAAACGTTTCTCAAATCCCCAAAATCTGCTCCGACGTCTTTACTTGGAGAATCTCAATGCCCTCCAGTCTCTGAAGCTTTTTCTTTATCGCTTATATCAGGGAGAGGCGAGCTCAAAAGGACGGAACTCAGGCCCGGGGTCTCATCGCATGATTCTGAGTCCTCGTCATCAGATCCTGCGTAAAGGTCATCACTTGCAGTAGACTCATCGCTACTACTCTCAAACTCCCCTTCTTCCTTTTCTGAGTCCAATGCGGCCTTGCCTTCTCTTTGCTTGAACTCTTCTTCTCGTTCCTCCAAAATTGGAGGCATTCTAACTAGGCTGCTTAATCCAGTCGCAGTAGCATCTCCTCCCTCGCGGGCCTCATCGGTTGATCCTATAGACAGGCTCTCTCTTTCTCTTGAGAAGTGCCTTCATCGGAACCGTGGGAAGAAGAAGTAGATCTTGTCCGCACTATGGATCGGGCAGGAAAGGGAACTTTGACTTGAACAGCGGATCTACCTGGATATAGTAATCCATATCGATGTAAGTTTTCATCAGTAAGCAACACTTTAACACATCTCTCGTCGGCATCAATAGCCTTTAGAGTCTGAAATTTTTTATCGAGAACTACGTCTCTATTTGGCCTTGGAATAACTGCAAGAGACATATGGTTGGTTAAAAACTCCATTGCAATGCATCGGAGCTCGATAAATGGAAAAAAGGAACTTACCCCATGTCGTCCACCGACGATTGAACCTCTCGGGTCATCTAACAAAGAAATATTGCATCTTGAATTGCGACAAGTTGCTCTGCAAGCACATGATGATTTTCCGATTTCTTTGGGCTTCAATTACGATCAAGGAGGGGCAATCATCTCTCCTCTTGAACGACAGAAAGTACCGCAACTCATCAAATCTTGGAGTGCGGTTGAACGGCCACATGAAAAGAACATGTAGGCAAGTCAAGATGGCGTAGCCGTTAGGATGAAGCTGAATTGGGGCAATACCCAAGTTCGAAAGAGTCTCACGTAGAATGTCGTTAAAGGGAGGCACGACTCCATTCAAACACATATACCGGTGGCAAGCGGTGTACCCCGATAGAGGCATATGAGCAAACTCGTCCTTCTCTAGCAGACACACATCCTCTTCTATAATTTCGTGTTGTGCACAGATGTTATGAAGAACTTTAGCAGAAACCACCAAAGAAGCTCTCTCAGGAGAATTAAGTAGAACTCTAAAGTTGGGAGGCGTTCGATCCACGATTGGCCCAACCGGGACCAACTAGCCATACTGAGCTTGCGAAGTGGTAGAAGAAAGAGCGATGGATGATGACTCGACTGTAGTGAGTGCCGGGCTTCCTTCGCTTGACTTACGACGCAAGGATGGTTGCCTCATTCAAAATAACAGAACTCATGTCAAAAATGGTCAGGTAATTCTATCCTAAACTAATAATTTCCCCTACCACACTTGAATTCCAAGGAAACATTAATTTGTGATTGGCACATCGGATTTCAAGTGTGAACTGGGGCAAATGCAGTGTGTTGTCTATATGGGATAAACTCGGTGCCCCAAAACACTACAAACGCTCTATCCCGTGTAGATAGTTCGCTCACAGTGGAAGAAGAAAAGGATTTCCAACATCACTTTATTTTTGTTTTTTGTTTCTACTTCCTTTACACTTACCTGTTATCGATCAATGATCAATAACGGATCCGTTGTCCGAAGCAACATGGAAAACTCTTCTCACTACAGGGACACCGAGCGTGCAACAATCAAGTAAGATAAGTCTAAATTCTCTGGAAGAATCAGGATCGGTTAGTGGTGTGACGTGTAGTAACAGCTATGAAACTGGGCACAAGTCAATTCTGGTCTAATGGATGAAGATAGCAAAACGCGTCAAGCATTGGTCCAAAGCCCGAACGTCGTTCCAAGAGAAAACTCAAGACTCGATTTACTATCTTCCTCCATTAAACCGCAATCAACACGAACTTCTCACGACCAACATTGCAAATGCAAACTCACCATCAAATCATTACACGAACGTTGTAATTAGCAAACTAATTAACAGACCCACCTCGGATTAAACTTTAAACGTGAAATTGGTCGAAGACTTGGATCAATAGTCCGAAAGGCAAGCCAATGACAAGTACTCGGGTCGATGGCGAGCTAGTGATGGGTCGGCGGCGAGCTAAAGATGGGTTAGGGGCGGTTCAAAGGCGAGCTAGGGTTTCGAATCAAGTGTATGGATCGGCAACAAAAGGAGGATCAGCTAGGGTTTCACGAGAAACAATCTAAGAATCACGGCATAGAGCTTGGACAAGATGGATCTAAGGAGGTAGTGAATTGGGTCGAGCAATTGCTTGAATCGCCTAGAATTGGATTGCACAGAGACTAGGTCGCATGAAGGAACAAGAATATCTCGGGTCGAATGAGTTATTGGGTCGGCTCGAACATACACATATATATATATATGTATGTATGTATGTATTTATGTATGTATAGGCAGACAAAAGATGAAGCAAAAAAAAAATTCTAAGGCATTGGGTCGCCAGCGATCAATATCCATCATGGATCGCTAGCGACCCAACTTATGAAGAAAATTTTTACAACTGTACGGATCGCTAGCGATACATACATGATGGATCTCTAGCGACCCATAAGGTGGGGGTAGATTTTTCTCGAACTCGTACTCTGATATTTATCTATCGTTTCGAAGCATACTGGGAAACTATGTGAAGAAATTTGATCCGTTACGGCAAGAAATAGCAGTCAAGAGCAAAGCTAGGTGATCAAAAGCATAACCTACCATGTATTCGTAAGACTCTAATGCGATCACTTGGAATTCGATAGACAGATATTGAAAAAAATAACTTCCAGAGCACGCCTTGTTTACAACGAAGACGTACTCTGAGGGGCAAATGTTATCCGGATTTTTAACCCAACAGGATCCAGCAGACACAAAGGAATTTCGTGACATCGGGATGGCTTAGAAAGACTAAGGCAAGGAGTTAACAAGAGCCAAGTGGTTTTACCAAGGCAACGGCCAAATTCAACCTAACCAAGAGACCGGCGTTAGTTCATTTCAATCAACAGCTGGATGCAACCAGCCAGTAGATTGTCATCCAAATGGAACAATGGACAACAAGACTACACGAACGACATCAATGTAAGGCCATAAAAGCAACCCAAACTTGAAACCTCGGAAACAATCAAAGAGCTTAGATCGCCAGCGATCCATGCTAACATATTGGTTTGCTGAGAGAAATAGGGATAAGAAGTCTTGGAGACAGGAGCATGAAAAATTCTAAGTGTATGGATCGCTAGCGATCCATATAATGCCATGATGCTTGCGACCTAACCTTATGAAGAGATGGAGAGAGCACCTAGAAGATACTAAGTAATTAGCTCGTGAGCGAGCCAAGTCTATGGGTCGCTAGAGATCCATAGACCATGGATCGCTAACAATCCATGGTTTTGGCTCGGATCGCGAGCTAAACCTTCCTAGGTTGTTCTGTACCAACTTATGAGTAGTTGACCAAGTGGCCTAGCACAGAAGCTCTCCGATCCCTATAAATACCATCCTACCTGCAACATAAACTGGATCTTCTCCGGACTGGTTGCTGAAGCTCTGTTGGAAACATTCTTCACTCTCTGCCTCCCTCACAATAATCTCCAAAGGGATTCACTATGATTCTCTAGTGGATTCCAACTCTGGAGATTCAATCTAGCTAAGGATAATCAAAAGCCTTGTAATCAAACACTACTTGTAAGAGCAATCAGTAATAATAAAACTATAAAGTAGACGTAGGCTTCATTAACAGCCAAACCACTATAAAAATTCTCTGTCTTCTTTCTTTTGTTGTTCTTTTTCTATATCTGTAATCTATGATATTGCCCTGTCAGAACAGGGCTGGTGTTTTCAAACAAAAACCAGGGTGTTGATCCATTTTTTACCACTATCTCAACTGTTTATTATTTGCCACTCCAAATTATCAATATCAGCTATTTCAATTGTTGGAATTTGGAGTGGAAAAAGAATAAAATAGCTGGAGCGAACTCATTTCAGCTGCTTATTGAAGGCACTATGCAACACACTATCTCAAAAATAAATCTGATATGCTACAACTTATTGTAGTCATATTTTTCAATACCTTATTTTTCACATTCTCGTAGCGTATAATGATGTAAAAATTACCCTTTGCTTTGGCTGATTTATTATTTTTTCCAGTTATCATTTATTTGATGATCCAATTATATTTATAACCAATTTATTTGTAGAGTTTTCTTGTAGTCATATTGTCATCTACCAGGCTTGTTGGTAGATTTTTATAGTATTCAATGAATAAAAACAGGTTCAGGTGCTCTCCTTTAATTGTGAGGATCACACTTTCATCAAAAAATAACAATATTTTATTATTGATTTAAATTAAATTAAATTAATTATTTTAGTTTAGTTTTATGATTTTCTATTTGAGATGTTCATAATGAAAATATAAATAACATACCTATATTAAATGTATAAATCTAACATAAGGGTATAACGAGATGTGTAAAATTAACCGTTATGACTTAGGATTGATAGATATATATAAGTAAAATTCATGTGTCAAAAGTGATACCAAAGCGATATACATATAAGTAACTATGTTTGTACTTACAATAACTTTATTTTTATTTATTATTCGGCCATTTTATTTAATTATTAATATATGTATATTATATATATAGTACAATATTATTTAAAGTAAAATTTATTGCTATAAATAAATGTTTTAATTTAAACAAATATATATAAAAATTTATACTAAAATATTTCATTAATTAATATTTGAAGTTTAAATATTTAATAATTTTAAAATCCAAATTCAAAGAGGTTTACCATTTTAAAATAAATACACACACACATATATATATATATATGTGTGTGTGTGTGTGTGTGTGATTATATTTACTTTGACTTTTTTAGATTTTTAAATTTTAAAACTAGTTTGATCGGTTAAATAAAATATATTTTTTACTTGAAGCGTAGAATTTCAAAGAATTTTATTTATATATATATATATCTACATGGATATATTTATATATAGAAAATGGCTTCCACCTTTAAAAATCTAAATCCGATGATGTACTCAACAAAAAAGTTGAAATTAGATTTGTTGTAATCGTATGAGCAAGGGCTTCGACCCTATACAAGTTTGGTTGTATGTGGATGTCATTGGCAGTGACCGACGTGTGGAAGCAAGGACTACGGTTTGGGTATTTGGGAGTCGTAGGTGATTTCAGGGGATGGTGATGGTTGCAATAGGTTTCTCGGGTAATGGAGAGGTGGAGGCCACGATTTGGTGGTGGTCGTCGGTGTTTTAGGAGATGCGTCTTTTGTAAACAGCAGTGAGAATCCTATAGGTCGTGAATTCTTAAAGGCCATCGAGCGTGAAGTCATGGGGTCCATGGTGGAGAGCGCACGTAGGGGAGTTGACTACAGGTGATTGTAGTCGATTTCATTGACTATAGTGTGTGCGATGGAGGAGAGAAGGTCACGAATTGTTGCTTTGCATATCCGTGTACATGGATGGGATTTCATTTTGGGGAAGAAGGAGTGGAAGCGGGTTTGGGCCATATTGGCTTACTTGCTTAGGTGTGAGTTGTTTTAAATTATTAGTTTAAGTTGAGTAATTATGTTAATTAATTAATATAATTTATTCAAAAAACTTATAAAATTAATATATTGCTCATACAAGGTTGGATTTAAACACGATTATTCGCGTTGGTCTCGTATCGAGGTTATCTACGCATTGGAATTAGACTCATCGAATTTGGAGCTAGTCTTGTATTGAGGTTATCTCGCGTCGAACGTCGTTCGGTTTTTGATCGAACCGGAATGCGAAAGCGTCAATTGGAATTTTGATGAGTTTACTCAACCTTAAATAAAAGTATATGATATCAGTGTTGCTGTGGATTATTATTGAATGCTTGGATGATAGTTGATAGTTTTAATGAAATATAAATTAGTGATTAAATTTAATTACGATTAACGTTGTTAAATTAGTTATACTTCGTTTGGGATAACGATTTAGCAGGATAAACAATGTTCTGCTATAATTAAATTGAACATGTTATTTGGGTATCTATCGAGCAGAATAAATGACTGTTCTGTGCTTGCAAAGTGAAAAGATGATTATTATTCGGTTTTTTTGTTTGGATTTAAATTCCAGCTTGAAAAGCAGAGGACATAAATAACCATTGTGTTGCAGGAAACAAAAATAGAAGGAAGTCGAAGTGTTCGTAGCGAATAGGTCGCTACGGAACACTTCAAAATACACGTTCAATTGTTTGATTTACATGGGATTTTTGTAGAGAGACCCTAAGGGGTTTGTCGCCAATATTAATTTACCTATATTATGATGTTGCTTGTATTGTAGTTTGGTTAAAATAATTGTGACATATTGTTTAATTTATGTAAGTGTCATTATAGTGATTATCGTTATACCGTCACTTATGAAATATCATCACTACCAGAAGCACAGTAAAAAGCGACGACGGTTTCCGACGGCCGCCGACGGTGCATTGCCCAATTAGCGACAGCTGCCGACGGCAACCAATTTCCGTGGCATAATTGAAATTAAAATAACTTAGCCGTCGGTAGTTGTTGGAAGCCGTCGCTAATGGTGTTGTTGGCGGCAATCGGTAGCCGTCGAAAAATCGCGAATACTTGCTTTTCCATGCCGGCAGTTCCTTCATTTGTTTTCCTCCCCTAAATCAGCCATCCCCTCCCCCAAACCATCCTCCAGCCCCTCCTCCACACCGTCAACAACCTTCCACGTCGCCGGCACGTCGGAATTTTTGATTTTTAGCTAGCTCCACTACCTATTTCTCAGTAAGAAGGTTAAATTCCTAAACCCTATATTTAATTTTGATTTGTTAAATTAGGTTTAATTTGTTGTTATAGTTGTAAAATACTCCATTGATTGTTTGGTATACCCTATTGAATGCTAATTAACTTGTTATTACATTTGTTTATTATTGAAATGTTGAGAGAGAAAATTTGTTTAGTGTATATGTGCGTTAATTGGTGTATATGCGTTGATTAATTGGTGCATACGCGCATTAGGGCTACTTTGGATTAATTAGAGTCGATGCTCAAAATTTGGTGTATGCGTTTTCAAGATGACGAAAACGACGATTTAGTGTATGCTTTTTTTAAAATGTAAATAAATTATTGTAAAAATTGTTGTGTAATACGCTTTGTTTTCTGTAAATCACTTAGAGAGTTTTTGGCCCCGTCTGACAAATATTGTATATGATCATTGTATGAATATTCATTTTTATCACAGAATGGACATTTATATTCATCCTATACAATATTTATCGGATTTGTCCATGTATTGGACAAGTAACAAACACAGTAGTAATTATATTTTGCAAATCATTTTATTTTAAACGGTTCACAAAATTTCGACAACGCTTTCTTTTTGTCCCTGTGTACACACATATGTATACGATACAGGGAACAAAGGGGAAGTGCTGCCAAAATTTTGTTGAATCGTTTAAAATAAAATGATTTGCAAAATATAATTACTACTGTGTTTGTAATTGAAAGTAGGATGACTAACCATCAAAGTGTAAAACAATAATCTATAAAAATTGTAGATTATATTCATATGATAATTTATGTAAATCAGTTTGAAAATAAAATAAAATAGAATAATATTATATATTCATGAAAATTAAAGTGTATGATTTGTTTGAAAAATAAAATGTCAAGACGTAAATGATTAATGCGCTTTTATGTTTTAAAATAGAAAAAATGGTCAATTATTTTATCGATCGGAGCTGGATGTACCAACAAAGAAGAAAAATTGGAGGCTCAATAAGTGAACATTTTCATAATGGTGTACACGTCTTTATTGAATTCGCTTTACGTAATAATGGAAACGACGAAGAAATTCGTTATCCATGTAGTAGGTGTAAACTATTGAAGCATTTGATACCGAATATGGTAAAAGTTCATTTGCGCCAATATGGTTTCGTGCTAAATTATTTGGTGTGGGATCGTCTTGGAGAACTTATAGCACATAATCTCATACATTCGGAGGAGGAGGTGGATAATGAACTTGTTCCGACGAATAACACAGAAGTTATGGTTGAAAATGCGGCACGTTTAATGTTCCATACTGTTGAAGTTAATTGTAACGATGTTAATGTAGAAGAAGAACCAAGTATTGGAGCAAAAGAATTATTATTTATTGGATGCTGCTAAGAAACCGCTTTAGGATGGTTGTACAAGCGGTACTCAACTATCTGTAACCGCAGAATACATTGCGATGAAATCAAAATACAACTTCACAGAAGCCGGGTTTACAACTATAGTACAAGCTCCAAAAAATGGCATATGCCATGTAATGACCCAAGATTTTAGGAATTTATTCTGAAAAATATAAATAAATTCAAAATAATTTTTAAATAAATTTTGAAAGGGAATTGATATAGCTTGATAGTGTATCAGTATGTGTGTACATGTGTGCACAGGAAATGCACATGAACTAAAGCTAAAATCCCTGAACTCTAAGAATAAATACATATTGATATGTATGGGAATATATATATATATAGATTAAATCCTTAAAAGCTGTATGCATAAGTAAATATACATATATGGATGCTACTGAATATTTTTGAGTGTACATGTGCATGAGAGTGTCAATACAGAATGATGTATAAATATATATATGGGTGTACTAATTATTTCAGTAAGACTTATATATATATATATGTTAATAAAATACTAGAGTTCAAATTAGTAAAATAAAATATACAGACATATTTTAGTATATAGGCAGAAAGAAAAAAAAATGAGGATATAAAAAGGAGTAGTCCTCTTGTAAATAAATAAAGGAAGTACATACCATTTACATGAAAGCTAAAAATAGGAAAAATAAGACAAAACAGGGAAATGCTTGGTATAGGCAGAATTAGGAAGAGTATTTGATAAATAACAAATCAAGTCACATTTTTAGCATGATTGTAGACAAAGGAAAAAGTATTTTCTGAAAAGCAAATTTCTGAAATTAACCAAAAAGAATATAACCACTTTTCTCTTCACCTAAATTAAGCCGGGAAGGGTAGAATTTTGGGTTCAAATAAAATGCAGATAACATAATTTTTCTAGTGGGCAAAAATGGCTTTAGCCAATACCCAAAACCCTAAGGAGGACCCTGTATATATATATATGTATATGCAGCAGCCTCCTCTCCTTCTCAGAAAAGAACTTTGAAAAAAAAAGAAACAACACCATAGAAATCATAAGGCAAGGGAAGGAAAAGAGCTTGAGGCTAAAGGCAGAAGTTCATCAATTAATTAAGGAAGCAAAGAAGAGAGCTAGGTGAGAAAAATCACTCAACAACTTAAGGCACTAAGTCCTAATGAAGGCAGCCAGTTATAAATGAATTTTTCTTAAAAGTGTATGTGGTTGTTCTTCAGAAGTTAAGGATGCTTTAATGCTAAATGGTTGTTCTGGTTGTTTTATTTTGTGAATATTCTAAATATGATCTGCATGCATACATAAGTATCTTTGAAACCCAGATCTCTTTTTAATATGATACTGGTTAGAAACAAATAAATACCCAGAAAAAAATAAAATGTTGGATATAAGCAAGTAGTGTTGGTTTTGGCTCAACCCAGAAGAATTGATAAGCTTATGGGCTACAATATACATATGTATATGTGCTGAGGCTTAAAATGAAAAGGAATTAGGAGTGCAATAGGCTTGCCTATGTGCTGACACTCCTGATTCAAAGAAAATATACAATATCCACCCAGCAAATAGATTTTGTGATTTAGGAAGCTTGGTCAATCTGAGTTAACTAAAGCACAGATGTTTGCAATAAAATCTTCCCATAGAGCCATAAACCAATGTTAGTTGTCTATATCTCTTTAAAATTGCAAGAACATGTTTTAATAAGTACCAATACTAAAATTGCTTGGTTGTCTCTGTTTGTTTATGAGAATGATAAGGAATGCTATGGGGTGAATGCTTGTTTTTGTAAAATAACTCACTGATTGGGTTTGCTCTGAAGAATTTAAAAAGAGAAAGTACCTAAGAATTTGATTAGGAAATGGGGTCAAGATTACTGCAGGAATGACTTGTGTTCTTGAGTAATGCAAGTTGACACATGGCATGTTCAAGTCGTGAGATCTTTGTGTAATGGAGTGAATTAGTTCATTACAGTGTGTCTATTGATTCATAAAATTGCAGATGAGACCAGGATAGATAAATATACCAAGGGAAAAATATTTGATATGATGAGGAAACTAGAGTTTTTCCCAGAATTGAAATATGAGGATGGAATAAATGATTTAACTCATATTGGTTATTTTCCTGTTTGGTGTGAATGATTGTTTGACTATGACTGAATTGTATGCTTGAATGGATGTACCATATTTATATAAGTAGTCTTTGGAAAGAAAGATTAAAATATGCACATGCACAATGACACAGAGCATGCACACAAGTATTACCTGTTTCCAAAGGGCAGAACTTTATGTATATGTACTTAACTTGATTTTAACCTAATTAATTAATTGCTTTTGTGAATTTTCTCATACCAGACATGTGTCTGACCCTAGTGTGCTAATGGCATCTGGGGTGTCTCATTTAAAATGAGGCAGCTTCAAATGCTTTTTCAGGGACAGCAGCCTCTAGATAGGAGTAGAAGCAAAGCATTGAGAAGAAGATTATAGCATGCTAGAATTAGATAGATAAGAGCTTACAAGATGAAATTTGCATGTATGATATTTTAAAAAAAAATTCCATTGTACTAAGTAGAGAGTGATGTTGGATATTTGGTTAAGTATTTTGAGAATTTGACTTGGAACTGGTATTTAAAATATCTGAGTTTTATTATCTGGAATGTTGAAAAGTTTTAGCTATAATTTTGTAAGTGAGATCACCAGTAGGGATTTTATAAGATAGTGATGTTAGATCCATATTAGTAAATTATTTACATGTTCAGATATGATTTGCTCAGACACTGTCACACCAGTACCTTAGTAATTTTAACATAAAATCTGAATCCCTCTTTACTAAAGCTTTGGGCAAAATGCATTTTAAGACCTTCTGAAATATGTCTGAGTAGAGAGTCTGTTTAATCCATATTTTATTTGCTAAGTATCCATGTGTGAGGAAACTCACCCCGGACTGCATTTCATTTAGTCTAGTACCTTGGTATCAAGGAATCAAGCTTCTGGAATATGATGATTCACTTAAGAATATCCCAAACATGAGTTTGCATATAAGGTAGATATTATAAGAAAGCAAACATAGGAAATGATATAAGCTTATATCATTTTCAAAGCACAGACACTATACAATTGATTTTACAGATAATCATAACATAATTATCTGGGTTCTATGAATCATATTTCATGGAGAATCCAGCAAGCTATCAAAGAATAAAAACCATACTATTACCTATATGAATAAGATTTTCATTACTTAAATAATAAAATGAAATTAAGCTATGTGGGGATTGATTAAATTTAATCAATCACCGTAACCTCTTGTTTGCCATAACTTGATTAAACCAGAGGGGCACATGCATCTTCATATGTGTGTGCATATTTTTGTGGTTGCACTGATATATCTATATTGGTAAAATTTTTGATCCTGGATAAAGTTTGTTTATTGGGAAAACAAATGACCCTGGAAAAATATATTTGTTAATAAATGATATATACATATTATCATCTCTAAAAAAAATCCTTACAAAATGAAGGTAGAGAAGAGAGGGTCATTTCATTTGGTATCAGAGCTATGTTATTCAACATAGTAGAAGTAAAGATCAAGTTCTTAGATAGAAATAAAATTTAAAGGAACTAAATATATATCAATGTTTTCAGTGTGAATAAAAACCACTGAAATAATAAAATACCAATCAAACTAACCAGCTATGTAAATTATTATTAGCAAACTATGGTAGGGAGACCACCAAATCAGGGAGCAGGATCTTCCCATGCACCACCAATGGTCAATCTGCAAGACTTGGTGAGAGCATTTAGGGATGGGGCAGGACAAAGGCAAGAAAATCCCTATGAAGAACTCTCAAAATTACTTAAGACATATACTCATTTAGGAGGCAAAAGCTTTGAAGGGACAGAGGGTATCATGGAAATTCAAACATGGTTGAGAACATTGGAAAGAATTTTCAATGACATGTAACTTGATGATCAAAGAAAGAGGCAAGTGGCTTCAAGACAGCTAAAAGGAGTAGCTTTAAGCTGGTGGGAAGTAATCATTGCAGGGAGAGGTGAGAATGAAATCACTTGGAATCAATTCAAAGAGATGTTGGAAGCAAGGTTTGTACCAGCATCAGCTAAGACTACCTTGCTAGAAGAATTTATTAGACTTAGACAAGGAACCATGACTGTCACAGAGTACACTCAAAAGTTTGAGGGGCTTTCCACATATGGAGCAATGCTTGTGGCAGATGAGGCATCCAAAAATGATAGGTACATAAAAGGTTTGAACCCAGGACTTAGCAGAGCCATGTTACCCTATGCTGACAGGACTTTTGACCATGTGATAGACTTAGCTTTGAGGTTGGAGCAGCATGACAAGGAAAGGGAGAAGTTCAGAAATTTTAAGAACAATAACACCAAGAAAGGTAAGGGGAGGTATCACCCTTATGATAAGAAGAAGGAAGAGGCCAGTAACAAAGGCACTGGAGATGTCAAAGCTAAGGAAACCAAGAAGATGGTGTGCCATCAGTGTGGAAAAGAAGGACATATCAAACCAAGATGTCCAGAATTGAAAGGAGGAGCTTTCAAGTGTTATTTATGTGGGAAAGAAGGGCACATGAAAAGAAATTGTCCTGAAAATAGGCAGCAAGGAAAATTAGCAAACTTGGAAGAAAAAGGCAAAACAGTGGAGATCAATGCTGAGAAGCACAGTCAAGTGGAAGGTACACTATTTATTTGTAATGTACCCATAGCAGTAGTATATGATACAGGAGCAACTCATTCTTTAATTTCCTATGAATTAGTTAAAATGCTGAAATTAAGTTGCATATTGGTTGAAACCCCTTTACATATACAAAGTCCACTGGGAAGTTCTAGTGTTTTAAACATGATCTGTGTGGATGTGGGATTAAACATAGGAGGAGATACTTTTATTTCCAATTTATATGTTTTAAATTACCCAAATATAGGTGTTATTTTGGGAGTAGACTGGTTAAGGCAATTTAAGGCCATAATTAACTTAGACTCATCCACCATATCATTGCAAAACCATGGAAGCCAAAGGATCACAATTTTGTGTGAAGTGTCCAAGGGAAGAAAATTGTGTCATTTGATTGATTTGGGTAAAGATTCCAATAAACATATTATTGAGGAAATTCCCATAGTCAATGAATACTTGGATGTTTTTGAGGAGGTTAATGGTGTTCCAAACCATAGGCCAGTGGAATTCCAAATTCATTTAGTTCCAGGAGCAAGCCCAGTGATTAAAAAGCCAACAAGAATGGGGCCAAATGAACTAAAAGAATTAAAGAAACAATTAGAGGAATTAGAAAATAAGGGTTTTATAAGACCCAGTAATTCTTGCTGGGGGGCACCAGTGGTGTTTGTTAAGAAACAAGATGGTACTTTGAGACTCTGCATAGATTATAGGGAATTAAACAAGGTAACCATTAAAAATAAATACCCACTGCCAAGAATAGATGATCTTTTTGATCAATTGGCTGGAGCAAGAGTATTTTCTAGGCTAGATTTAGCATCTGGTTTTCATCAAATGAAGGTGGAAGAATCAAGCATCAAGTACATTGCCTTTAACACTAGATATGGGTTGTATGAATTTTTGGTTATGCCATTTGGCTTGACCAATGCTCCATCATACTTTGTAGATTTAATGAACAGAACCTTTAGAGATTATTTAGAAAAGTTTGTGCTTATTTTTATAGATGACATTTTAATTTATTCCAAAACAATGGAAGAGCATGAAAGCCATCTGCACATGGTTTTGTCTAGACTAAGGGAAAAAGACTTAAAGGCAAAATACTCAAAATGTGAATTTTGGAAAGAGGAAGTGCATTTTCTTGGCCATGTTATATCTGCCCAAGGAATTTCTGTGAACCCCAATAAAGTAGTGGCCATTCAAGCATGGAAGAGGCCAAGCACTGTGAGTGAAGTAAGGTCATTTATGGGGATGGCAGGGTATTATAGGAGATTTATAAAAGATTTTTCAAAAATTTCTACACCACTCACTAACCTAACTAGGAAGAACCAAGCTTTTGTTTGGTCAGAAAAATGTGAAAAGTCTTTTGAACAGTTGAAGGAGGCATTGGCGAATGCTCCAATTTTAAAGGTACCTCATGGAAATGAAGAATTAGTTGTATACACTGATGCTAGTGGATTTGGCTTGGGTGCAGTGTTGATGCAACAAGGCCAAGTCATTGCATATGCATCCAAACAACTTAAACCCCATGAAGTAAGGTATGCCACACATGACCTTGAATTAGCAGCTATGATCTATGCTTTGAAACTTTGGAGACATTATTTGTTAGGCACTAAGTTTGAACTTTACACTGACCACAAGTCTCTAAAATATTTATTTTCACAAAAAGATTTGAACATGAGGCAACATAGATGGGTGGAATTCTTAGCTGCCTATGACTTTGACATACTCTATACACCAGGCAAAGCAAACAAAGTTGCAGATGCTCTAAGTAGACAGCATGCTAAATTGGCTATGATGATGATAGAAGAATTTAAGGACTTGTCTTTGCTAACCGAGTTAGAAATTGGGGAGAATGGTTGTGTGCACATTGATGAGCAGATGCATGGTGCACAAGAAGATAAAGGGAAGTTAAGCTTAATGACACTTCAACCAGATTTAATTCTGAAGGTAGGAAAAATGCAAGAACAGGATGCCAACTTATTAGAGAAGAAAATGCTCCTCTCAAAAGGGGAGGAAGTGATGAATCACCATATTGATAAAAATGGTTATATGAGATACCAAAATAGGATGTGTGTACCAGAAGACACAGAATTGAAGAAAGAGATATTGAATGAATATCACAGAAGTAAATACTCCATACACCCAGGCAACACAAAAATGTACCAAAATTTGAAAAGAGACTTCTGGTGGAAGGGGATGAAATCTGATGTAGCTAAATACATTGCCAAATGTATGACTTGCCAACAAGTCAAGGCTGAAACCCAAAGGCCATCAGGGTTGATGCAGCCTCTTAGTGTACCACAGTGGAAGTGGGAAGACATATCTATGGACTTCATAGATGGACTGCCTAGATCTAAGAGAGGCAATACAAGCATATGGGTGATAGTTGATAGGCTAACCAAGGTAGCACACTTCATCCCAGTCAAGTCAGAAAGGACAGCACCAAAATTAGCCCAAATTTTTATAAAGGAAGTGGTAAAGTTACATGGCATTCCCAAAACCATTGTGAGTGATAGGGATACCATCTTCACCTCAAAATTCTGGAGAAGCTTTCAAGAAGCAATGGGAAGTGAACTATGCCTAAGTACTGCCTACCATCCTCAATCAGATGGGCAGACCGAGGTAGTAAACAAGGTTTTGGAGGACATGTTGAGAGCATGTGTACTGGACTTTGGGGGCAACTGGGAAGATTATCTTCATCTAGTTGAATTTACATACAACAACAGCTATCAAAGCACCATAGGAATGGCTCCATTTGAAGCCTTATATGGTAAACCCTGTTTGTCGCCTGTTTGTTGGGTAGAAGCAGGAGAAAGGTCTATTTTAGGACCTGAGTACATACAAGAAACTAAGGAGAAAATTGAGTTGATAAGAAGAAGAATGGCAGCAGCACAAGAAAGGCAGAAGAAATTTGCAGACATGAAAAGGAGGCAGGTGGAATATGAAGTGGGAAATTTTGTTTTCATCAAAATCTCACCTATGAAAAATGTGCTGAGGTTTGGGAAACAAGGCAAGTTAACCCCAAGATATATTGGACCATACAAAATTCTGGAAAGAATTGGTCCCTTGGCATATAAGTTGGAATTACCAAAAAACATGCAAGGTATACATGATGTTTTTCATGTATCACAATTGAGAAGATGGGTCCATGACAAGGCAGAAATTCTTGAGACCCCAACCCAAGTGCAGATAAATCCTAATTTGATTTATGAAAAGGATCCAGTGGGAATTTTGGCAAAAAGATGTGAAGAAGTTGAGGAATAAATCTCTGAAACTTGTAAAGGTACAGTGGAGTCTTGATCCTAGTGATTGCACATGGGAATTAGAAGACAAAGTTAGGATGAATTATCCTAAGCTATTTTCAGATTAAAGGTAATTCTGATTTTTGATTGTTTTAGATGCATATATTTTTAGTTATTATAGAACTAAAAATCTATTTGGTTGAGAATGTACTTGTTCTCTGAATTAAGTTTAAAATTCATTTTAAGCTTAGGAAAATTGTGGGACACAATTTCTAAAAGGAGGGGTGTATGTAATAACCCAAGATTTTAGGGATTTATTCTGAAAAATATAAATAAATTCAAAATAATTTTTAAATAAATTTTGAAAGGGAATTGATATAGCTTGATAGTGTATCAGTATGTGTGTACATGTGTGCACAGGAAATGCGCATGAACTAAAGCTAAAATCCCTGAACTCTAAGAATAAATACATATTGATATGTATGGGAATATATATATATATATATATATATTATTAAATCCTTAAAAGCTGTATGCATAAGTAAATATACATATATGGATGCTACTGAATATTTTTGAGTGTACATGTGCATGAGAGTGTCAATACAGAATGATGTATAAATATATATATGGGTGTACTAATTATTTCAGTAAGACTTATATATATATATATATATATATATATATGTTAATAAAATACTAGAGTTCAAATTAGTAAAATAAAATATACAGACATATTTTAGTATATAGGCAGAAAGAAAAAAAATGAGGATATAAAAAGGTGTAGTCCTCTTGTAAATAAATAAAGGAAGTACATACCATTTACATGAAAGCTAAAAATAGGAAAAATAAGACAAAACAGAGAAATGCTTGGTATAGGCAGAATTAGGAAGAGTATTTGATAAATAACAAATCAAGTCACATTTTTAGCATGATTGTAGACAAAGGAAAAAGTATTTTCTGAAAAGCAAATTTCTGAAATTAACCAAAAAGAATATAACCACTTTTCTCTTCACCTAAATTAAGCCGGGAAGGGTAGAATTTTGGGTTCAAATAAAATGCAGATAACATAATTTTTCTGGTGGGCAAAAATGGCTTTAGCCAATACCCAAAAACCTAAGGAGGACCCTGTATATATATATATATATATATATATGTATATGCAGCAGCCTCCTCTCCTTCTCAGAAAAGAACTTTGAAAAAAAAAGAAACAACACCATAGAATTCATAAGGCAAGGGAAGGAAAAGAGCTTGAGGCTAAAGGCAGAAGTTCATCAATTAATTAAGGAAGCAAAGAAGAGAGCTAGGTGAGAAAACTCACTCAACAACTTAAGGCACTAAGTCCTAATGAAGGCAGCCAGTTATAAATGAATTTTTCTTAAAAGTGTATGTGGTTGTTCTTCAGAAGTTAAGGATGCTTTAATGCTAAATGGTTGTTCTGGTTGTTTTATTTTGTGAATATTCTAAATATGATCTGCATGCATACATAAGTATCTTTGAAACACAGATCTCTTTTTAATATGATACTGATTAGAAACAAATAAATACCCAGAAAAAATAAAATGTTGGATATAAGCAAGTAGTGTTGGTTTTGGCTCAACCCAGAAGAATTGATAAGCTTATGGGCTGCAATATACATATGTATATGTGCTGAGGCTTAAAATGAAAAGGTATTAGGAGTGCAATAGGCTTGCCTATGTGCTGACACTCCTGATTCAAAGAAAATATACAATATCCACCCAGCAAATAGATTTTGTGATTTAGGAAGCTTGGTCAATCTGAGTTAACTAAAGCACAGATGTTTGCAATAAAATCTTCCCATAGAGCCATAAACCAATGTTAGTTGTCTATATCTCTTTAAAATTGCAAGAACATGTTTTAATAAGTACCAATACTAAAATTGCTTGGTTGTCTCTGTTTGTTTATGAGAATGATAAGGAATGCTATGAGGTGAATGCTTGTTTTTGTAAAATAACTCACTGGTTGGGTTTGCTCTGAAAATTTTAAAAAGAGAAAGTACCTAAGAATTTGATTAGGAAATGGGGTCAAGATTACTACAGGAATGACTTGTGTTCTTGAGTAATGCAAGTTGACACATGGCTTGTTCAAGTCCTGAGATCTTTGTGTAATGGAGTGAATTAGTTCATTACAGTGTGTCCATTGATTCATAAAATTACAGATGAGACCAGGATAGATAAATATACCAAGGGAAAAATATTTGATATGATGAGGAAATTAGAGTTTTTCCCAGAATTGAAATATGAGGATGGAATAAATGATTTAACTCATATTGGTTATTTTCCTGTTTGGTGTGAATGATTGTTTGACTATGACTGAATTGTATGCTTGAATGTATGTACCATATTTATATAAGTAGTCTTTGGAAAGAAAGATTAAAATATGCACATGCACAATGACACAGAGCATGCACACAAGTATTACATGTTTCCAAAGGGTAGAACTTTATGTATATGTACTTAACTTGATTTTAACCTAATTAATTAATTGCTTTTGTGAATTTTCTCATACCAGACATGTGTCTGACCCTAGTGTGCTAATGGCATCTGGGGTGTCTCATTTAAAATGAGGCAGCTTCAAATGCTTTTTCAGGGACAGCAGCCTCTAGATAGGAGTAGAAGCAAAGCATTGAGAAGAAGATTATAGCATGCTAGAATTAGATAGATAAGAGCTTACAAGATGAAATTTGCATGTATGATATTTTAAAAAAAATTCCATTGTACTAAGTACAGAGTGATGTTGGATATTTGGTTAAGTATTTTGAGAATTTGACTTGGAACTGGTATTTAAAATATCTGAGTTTTATTATCTGGAATGTTGAAAAGTTTTAGCTATAATTTTGTAAGTGAGATCACCAGTAGGGATTTTATAAGATAGTGATGTTAGATCCATATTAGTAAATTATTTACATGTTCAGATATGATTTGCTCAGACACTGTCACACCAGTACCTTAGTAATTTTAACATAAAATCTGAATCCCTCTTTACTAAAGCTTTGGGCAAAATGCATTTTAAGACCTTCTGAAATATGTCTGAGTAGAGAGTCTGTTTAATCCATATTTTATTTGCTAAGTATCCATGTGTGAGGAAACTCACCCCGGACTGCATTTCATTTAGTCTAGTACCTTGGTATCAAGGAATCAAGCTTCTGGAATATGATGATTCACTTAAGAATATCCCAGACATGAGTTTGCATATAAGGTAGATATTATAAGAAAGCAAACATAGGAAATGATATAAGCTTATATCATTTTCAAAGCACAGACACTATACAATTGATTTTACAGATAATCATAACATAATTATCTGGGTTCAATGAATCATATTTCATGGAGAATCCAGCAAGCTATCAAAGAATAAAAACCATACTATTACCTATATGAATAAGATTTTCATTACTTAAATAATAAAATGAAATTAAGCTATGTGGGGATTGATTGAATTTAATCAATCACCGTAACCTCTTGTTTGCCATAACCTGATTAAACCAGAGGGGCACATGCATCTTCATATGTGTGTGCATATTTTTGTGGTTGCACTGATATATCTATATTGGTAAAATTTTTGATCCTGGATAAAGTTTGTTTATTGGGAAAAAAAATGACCCTGGAAAAATATATTTGTTAATAAATGATATATACATATTATCATCTCTAAAAAAAAATCCTTACAAAATGAAGGTAGAGAAGAGAGGGTCATTTCATGCCACCCGATACTTTAATGTGCAAAAATTATTATCAAGTGAAAAGACTTATGTCTGCTTCTGGTTTGTCGTATCATAAAATAGATACATGTTTAAATGGTTGCATATTGTTTTGGAAAGAAGACATCAGTCTTAGGAATTGTAAAATATGTAATCAAGAAAGATACAAACCAAGAAAAAAGAAGGGAAAGGAAGTTCTGTACAAGCGTATGCATTACTTACCCATCACTCCTAGGCTTCAAAGGTTATATGCATCTTCCGCAACCGTGCATCATATGAGATGATACTGTGTGAGAACACAGTGTTGGAAATGGACTAGCCGTAGTGGAAGTTATGGGTGAATTTCAAAAATTTACCCTATTGGATCTTTTATTGGGCCTATGAAGTCTAATTGAATTAGAAAATTTCTAAATTTCATTTAAATAAAATCATTTATTTTATTTAAATTCAAATATATTAAGATATGAAATTAATTTTATCTGATTTAGTTTATACATAAATGTATCATATACATATATGTGTGAGTGCATGTGTAACATAATAATCCGTGAAAGGTATAATATGTCAATATGTAGATGTTGGGATTTACATCACAACAGATATATTAGCTCATTTTGTATGTCGTATATGTTGTCCAAATATGTGCATGTATATGTGTTACAAAATACACACACATGTATGTATAAATATATTATATATAATATATGAACATAAAAAATTTATATATAAATAAATATATATATAGAAAGAGAGTGAACAATTATTAAAAATTATTTATAATTCAAAATTAACTTAGTTTTGCAAACATAATAATTTAAGTATTTTAATTTGTATATATAATGAATAAAATAATGTTTTAATCCATTAATAATTAACATAAAATAATCTATTAATGAAAATTCAAATTTTACAATTTTCAAAACTCTAGGATCATAAAATAGAGCTTAGGAAAAATCTGGAGATTTTTCAGTTGAAATATTATTTTTAAAAATAAATACATTGATTTCGGCAATAATTATTTAATATAAAATAATATATTATTAAAAATTTAAATTTTAAAATTTCAAAAATTCTAGGATCATGAATGAAAGATTACAAAAACTTTTGAATAATTTTTCAATTAAATTATTATTTTTAATAAATCATAAACAATTTTTCCGAAATAATATTAATTATTAAAAATAATAAACTTTATTGAAAAATTCCTATATTTTTTCTATATGTTTCTGAAATAATATAATATTTTAAAAAAATATAAAACTGAATTTATAATGTAATAATTATTTTATATAATGAACAATTCAAAAATTCAATAAATATTAATTTAAAAATATGAATATATGTATTATAATTGATTTTCGAATTTTTAAATTCATATTATATATAAATAAGTGTACTAAATTTTTTTAATCGTATATATATCTTATATTGCTATTATGAGAGAGAAATATACACTAATATATATATATATATATATATATATATATATATATATATATGAATTTATTAACAAATATATATAAAACAATTATTAATGACAAAAATTTGTTTTGTACAGTAAACAACATTTTTCTATACATAAATCAAATAATATAATAAACAAATTATGCACATAACCAAACTGATTTGTGACAACCACATCTACTTAAAAAATTTCACCTAACTAAACATATAGTAGCAATATATTTAAACAGATATGAAATTGCTCATTATAGGATCATAGAATATAATTTAATTACTGTAATATGAATTAAAATTACCAATTTAATGATGCCTTTGAATCCATGTTGAGACTTCCCTTTCTTTTACTGTTCTTGATTCGTCAGATTGCATGTCCGAAATCACCAACCTCTAACTATTGAATAGTATTATTTTAATTTGAAATATATTTGAGAATATCGGAGTGGATTGAGAGCTATGTTTTAAACAACAATGTAGAAGGTAATGACGGCCAGAAAGGTTTGTCATTGTTTTTAGAGATACAGACACACACACACACATACACACACACACACACACACACGCATATATATAGGGTTGTATTAGAGAGAAACGAGGAAAACCTTTTTACCCATTCTCACTTTATCTCAACCCATTATCTCCAAGCCAATTACCTATGTTTTAGCCACCTCTAGATCTTCCCAAAACCGAAATTTTGCTACCCTAATGATGGGCCTTAAACCCATCTAAGCCCAAGCCAAAATACTATGCAATTAAATCTAATTTAATCACTTGTCGATATTGTATATCGATCGATATATTTATAACTATTATAAATATATATATATAACATTATTTATTTCTCAAATCATATTCAAATTTTATAATTAATATTTCATAAATGTTAATTAATTTATAACAATTATAAACTAATTAAATCGTTCGGTCTTAAAGGAATTCATCGTTTCGGCAGTACAACTAATGGATCTTTTATTGGGCCTATGAAGTCTAAATGAATTAGAACATTTCTAAATTTCATTTAAATAAAATCATTTATTTTATTTAAATTCAAATATATTAAGATATGAAATTAATTTTATTTGATTTAGTTTATACATAAATGTATCATATACATATATGTGTGAGCGCATGTGTAACACAATAAACCGTGAAAGGTATAATATGCCCATATGTAGATGTTGGGATTTACATCGCCACAAACATATTAGCTCATTTTGTATGTCATGTATGTTGTCCAAATATGTGCTTGTATATGTGTTACAATACACACACACGCATATGTATGTATAAATATATTATATATAATATATGAACATAAAACATTTATATATAGATAAATATATATATAAAAAGAGAGAGAGAGAACAATTATTAAAAATTATTTATAATTCAAAATGAACTCAATTTTGCCAACATAATAATTTTAGTATTTTAATTTGTATATATTATGAATAAAATAATGTTTTCATTCATAAATAACTAACATAAAGTAATCTATTGATGAAAATTAAAATTTACAATTTTCAAAAATCTAGGATCATAAAATAGAGCTTAAGAAAAATCTGGAGGTTTTTCAAAGTTGAAATATTATTTTTGAAAACAAATACATTGATTTCGGGAGTAATTATTTAATATAAAATAATATATTATTAAAAAATCAAATTTTAAAATTTCATAAATTCTAGGATCATGAATGAAAGGTTACAAAATATTTTTAAGAACTTTTAAATTAAATTATTATTTTTAATAAATCATAAACAGTTTTTCCGAAATAATATTAATTATTAAAAATAATAAACTTTATTGAAAAATTCCTAAATTTTTTTATACGTTTCTGTATAATATTTTTAAAAAATATTAAATTGAATTTTTAATGCAATAATTATTTTATATATAATAAAAAATTCAAAAAATGTTAATTTAAAAATATGAATATATGTATGATAATTAATTTTCGAATTTGTAAATTCATATTATATATAAATAAGTGTACTAAATTTTTTAAATCATATATATATCTTATATATGCATATATGCTATTATGAGAGAGAAACATGCACCAACATATATATATATATGAATTTATTAATAGATATATATAAAACATTTATTAATGACAAAAATTGATTTTGTACAGTAAACAACATTTTTCTATACCTAAATCAAATAGTATAATAAAAAAACTATGCACATAACCAAACTGATTTGTGACAACTATATCTACTTATAAAATCTCACATAACTAAACATATTGTAGCAATATATTTAAACAGATATGAAATTGCTCATTATAGAATCATGGAATATAATTTAGTTACTGTAATATGAATTAAAATTACCAATTTAATGATGTCTTTGAATCCATGTTGAAGCAATGACTTCCCTTCCTTTTACAGTTCTTGATTCGTCAGATTGCAAGTACGGAATCAACGACCTCTAACTATCGAATAATATTATTTTAATTTGAAATATATTTGAGAATTTTGGAGTGGATTGAGAGCAATGTTTTAACCAGCAATGTAGAAGGTGATGGTGGCTAAAAAAGGTTCTTTTTTATTTTAGATAGACATACATACATACATACATACATACATACATACATACATACACATACATATATATATATATATATAGGGTTGTATTAGAGAGAAACGAGGAAAACCATTTTACCCATTCTCACTTGATCTCAACCCATTATCTCCAAGCCAATTCCCTATGTTTTACCCACCCCTAGACCTTCCCAAAATCAAAATTTTACAGCCCTAATGATGGGCCTTAAACCCATCTAAGCCCAACCCAAATACTATGCAATTAAATCTAATTTAATCGCTTGTCGATATTGTATATCGATCGATATATTTATAACTATTATAAATATATATAACATTATTTATTTCTCAAATCATATTCAAATTTTATAATTAATATTTCATAAATATTAATTAATTTATAACAATTATAAACTAATTAAATCGTTTGGTCTTAAGGGAATTCATCATTTCGGCTGTGTAATTCTTGAATGTAAATTTGGTCAGCGATTAACATCGAACTATTCTAGTGTTAACATTCACACGTCTCTTAGCAGGTGGTGTGACATTATGGCCAAATTTATCGCTTACTCATTTTCGGTAAAATCCAATTTTAGTTTAATAAGCATTACCCGATTGTGACATTTGTTTACACCAATTCTCTTCATCAAAACTATATCACTTTAGACTTATGGAATTTGGTAATGGGCAAAATTCCAACCTCATCAACATTCAACTTTATAGTCTAAATACAAAGTCCATGGTTCAATAATAACAATTATTATTAACCGAAATGCTCTTGCCAGAGACTTTGACTTTGAGTTGACTTGAGTTGACCGTGATACTAACCGCATATAACCGAGGAGACGAATCCTCTCTTGAATAGTGCTTCACTTCCAATACTTCCACTCGACCCAACTATAGTCATTCGATGGACGCCATGCCATGATTTGGCTATAATCAAAGTGGAGCTTTCATATTGAAGGTCTATGGTATTCTCAAGTCGAGAGAACTGTGTAAATCAACCACATCGATATTTTATGTTTGACCTTAGTTATATTAACCAACGGAAAACTATCGAGTGATTCGTTCCATAGCTATTCAATAACTATTAGTACGTAACCCCAAGGTTCCCCCAGCAGTCATGAGTAATACACAACCCAACATTTGAAAAGCGTTACGTACTCCAGTCTCACCGGATACATCGATATCCAGTCTTGATGCATCTTGACTAGGAACATTTAAAATGGTATATTTGTTTCGTTGTCTCACGGTTACAACACTTTGTAACTACTATCACAAAATATACCATTTATGGATTTTTCTATTAAATATACTTTTAATTAAGTTAATTAATTAATATAATCACATAATACCAAGTATATAATAGGAAGAAAATACCTTTTATTTCGAACAAGATTGGTCAACGAGTTAGATATATGTAACAAATTACATAATTGGCCCTATGACATACCCCTAACTCTATCAATCTCCCACTTGCACTTAGTGTCAGTTATGGAATCTAATTCCAACTTCTCCAATCAGTTTTCTCAAAACCAATTAGGTCAGTCCCTTAGTGAATGGGTATGCTATTATGTTTTAATTATCTACTTTGTCGATTAACTCTCTCTAACATTAATAAACTGCCTTTATCATGTGGAACAATTCGAAGTATGTCTTTCGACTTCTAGTGAGCTTTAAGTTCTATCATGACCAATTTTGTAACATTGTTATCTGAAGTGTTATTAGAAAATTGTTAAGTGTGATTTGAATCCCTTAATTTGTGCCCCCTTTTAAGGAAGACCTTTTCCATATGCTTTCAGTACTTCCATTGTGAGGTTAAGTGTTGTTCCTAGGGTGGGTAAGGTATGGGAAAGAGGGGACAAAGGTGCTTAAGGTATGGCATGAAACATGCCTTAAATCAAGACATGAAAGGCGGAGTGCTTCATGAAGGGGTAGTTATGTAATTTGGCAAAGGGCCATTTAAGGTCTTTTGCTACTTTTTCTCAAATATATATAATCTCACTCATACTTTACCTTTCACATTTCTCATTTCTTTTGTTCTCATTTTCCTTAGTCTTAATTCATGGCTCTTAAGCTCAAAAGCAAAATAAAAACTCCTCATTTTCAACCAAAAATCCTTTCAAACCTTAAACAACCTTGTAAACACTACCATCTTGCTAAAGGTCGAACTTTTGGAGCCAAGCCCATCCATTTTTACCTTGGCTGTGCGTTTTTCTTGGCCTTCCTAGGCTTGGATGTGAGCATTTGGAGGGAAGGGGGAGTTTGAAGCTAGTTTGGACTGAGGGTAGGAATTAGTGTGTTGTTGCTTTGTTATAGTAGGAAATGTTGCTTCTTCTTTGAATTAAAAGTGAGTTAATCTCGCTTTAAAATGGTTTTATAAATTGACTAAGTGTTGTAAAATATAAATTGTTGTTTATGTTGTTTACACTTATGTATATTGCTTGTTTGAATTTGATTCCCGCTTATAAGCGAGTGACATAAATAACTATTTTTTTGTAGGAAATAAAAGTAAGAGGAAGTCGAAGTGTTTTCGTAGCGAATAGATTGCAATGAAACACTTCGAAGTACATATGTATATGGAATTTACATGAGACTTTTGTAGAGAGACCCTACGGGGTTTCATGCCAATATTGATTTACTTTTATACTTGTGTTTCTTATATTGAAGTTTGGTAGAAATATATATGTGATTTATCGGTTGTTTGTGAAAGTGTCGTTATAGCGATTGTCGCTATACCGACACTTATGAAATATCTATTTTCAATCTTTGTTACTTGCTCTTGTGCTTGTGTTTGCATCACTAAATATTTGATCGTGCTTTTGCGCTTTTAAATTGTTGTGTGAATAAAGTTTTGATGGCTCGGAAAAAGTTATAAAACCTAACTCCAAAGATTTTAAAAGTTAGAAAGGATTTGGTCACATTTTTGCAGTTTAAAAGTCAAGTTTTAAAACAACTTTCAATTGTGTTTTGTTGACTTCAAATTCTCTAAATTTTTGTGAACGTATATTAGACTCATAGTACGTTGTTCTAAAAAAATATAGTATTCATACTTTGTAAAAATGAAAAAAATTTCAACTTAAAACGAACTGATTTAAAGGAATTTTTTATAGTCCTTTAAGGGCACTTCCGCCGCACTATTTCCAACTTTTAAATTTTTTTTAAACTTGATGTTTCTTCTACATTCTTTTGAAGTATTTTTCTAACCTATATTGAAGTGTTTTAAACGTGGTTTGAAATTTTTATAAATATTTTAAAGGATTTAATATAAATTATCGAAGAAGAAGTTTTTATTTTGAAAATAAGGAAATGGTTTTGAGTTTTAATATATTTTAAACTTGAGATTTTTTTAAAGTAATATTTGAAATGGATGTTTTAAACTATATTTCAAGTATTTTTGAGTTTATTAAAAGTGAAAAGGAAGCATGGAATACAACACCGTTGTTGTAATAAATGTTTTCTGGGAATTGAGAAAAGAATTCATGGATTATAACACTTATGTTATAATAAATGATTCCGTAAAGTCATTAAGAAAACTTGTTACTTGACTTAATAAATGTTGATATTCTTAAATCTTTGGAGGGTTTTGTTTTAAAGATAATAATAAGTTTGAGTGGTTATATGGAAATTACTTAGACTTTACTTACCACTAAACTTCGAGGTAGGTAAACTCCTACTATCTTGAAAGTTAGTAATGTATGTCGAGTCAAAGTTTAAGGGGTAGTGGTACCCTAACTTATCTGGCTTCATTATCAACCAAGAGATAGTTTAAGTTTGAAATCAAAGAGCAGCGATAAGTGTAAGAGTTGTGATTTCTAAATATCGATTTGATTTGTCTATATGAAATTTATTTATAAATGATATTTTATGAATGAAAAGATCTTTAAAAAAGAATGTTTTAACGAAAGCTAAGTGTAATTGGTTTTGGGTTTATAGTAAACGATGTTTTAATGACATTTGTTTTCGGCTCTTCTTTTTAGTACACTTAAAAATATAATTAGCTCTTTAAAGGAATATTTTAAAAAGTGTTTTAAAAGTTCTTTTATGAAAATCAAGCACAAATATGGTTTTAAAATTTTAGATGTTTGATTCGTTTATGAAAAGGATGTAGTCTTATCCTTAGTACCAAACATTGAGATGGTAGATTCGTTATTATTTGTGAGATTCAGAAACTAGAGTTTCTAGGCAAGGCCAGGAGCAACCGATCCCCTAACTTACCTGGCTTCATTTTTAAGCTAGGGATAGTACGAGTTGGAAATCGGAGTTTGGTGATAAGGGTAAGAAATTTGATTTCCATAAGCGATATCACTTATATGGAAAAGATTTGGCATATACTTAGCACTAAACGTTAAGGTATGGAAACTCGTCTCTATCTCGAAAGGTAAGAATGTACCATGGCAAGGCTTAGAAGTAACACTACGTTAACTTGTCTGGCTTCATTGTTAATCGAGGAATAATACAAGTTTGAAATCGAAGAGTGGTGGTAAGGGTATGACACTTAATTTCCATATACGATCATTTTGGTTATTCCCGATAGTTGATTTATTGATTATCGATTTTGATCTCATTCCTTGTGCTTCGTCGATTCAAGACGATTTGTTGTCGTTTGGGGCATTGGTATCCTTTATCGAAAATGACTAAAACCAAAGAGCGAGTGGAAGCCAATTTATGTAAGGTTGCTCCCATTAGGGTATTTTCACTTCTACTCTAGAGTAGTTTCGGTTGTATGCGCATGGAGATGTGAAATACTCTGATGCTCAATAAGATTAGAGGGGTCCGGCTTGGACGTGTCTGGGAGCCATCATATTTCTCAAGTATATTTTCTAGAGGTATACTTTCGGTAAGGGGGCACACCCTCCCAGTCATTGTTGGAAAAATTCATTCCTTGTTTGACTCAAATCTTTGAATTGTTTTCTTAATTGCATCGAGAAGTACCTTGTGCTCTTCTCCATGCTTAATTATTTGTGCTCATTCTTTCAAGTTTGGGTTTTGATCTTGTTTATACCCATTCTTTCAAGTTTGGATTTTGTTCTGATTTGTTTCCATCCTTTCATGTATGGTTGTTGTTCTTGTGAGGTAAAACCCGTCTTATATTTGGCGGCATGGTCTCACGGATGATTGTAAGTTCACCATATATATTTCATGAGTTTTTCCCACATTGGTTTTTCAGATTGATCCAAATGTTATTTTATTATAATACTCGGGTCAGAACTATGTATTTTCCAGGTTGTCGTTGGTGGGATATGAAGAGGAGTTGGATGTTCACTTGCCGTAATATTTTTATTTTATGCTATATTATCATATATGCCCATCAGTTATTGTAAGGTTACAGAGTTATAACTGTCCAGGCTAATGAGGTTTGTTTTTAACTCTGATATACCATGTATCTTAGAGTGACGGCTTTTATTGTCTTTGTTATATTATATGTTGTCGTTTCGCTGTGAGATTTTTTTTCCATGTTCTTTTCCTTTATATTTTACCATAACAATCTGCTATTCGCACTTGCAAGCTTGGAATGTGAATACCGTGGATGTATTAGTGCCGAATTCCGAGGGTCAAAAAGGGGGGTTGTTACAAAAGTCCCCCATTAAAATGCATGCTTAGTTTACAATCTTTGCCTCTTCAGTGATATGGTCCCATAAATCATCTAAAAGCCTCCTATATTTTTTGCTTCCATAGTTACATGCTGGTTAGAGAAAGAACATATGGTTATATTCTAAACAATAGTACCCTAAAGCATTAAAATTCTATCTCTACGTTGAATAGAATTATTATTAATAATTTCCCAAGAATTTGGGAATTTATTTCAAAACAGAGCAATATTGTCATTATTCAACTAATTCTCTAATAAACCAACTAATGTTGGCTTATATAATTGTAGGAGCTTGAGCACATCATTCATTCTGGTTTGTGTGTCATGCCCCTAACATTCCATGATATCATACTCATTTAACTTTATAATTGCTCCTTAATGGCCTTTGAGTAGGAGCATTTGTATTGAGTGATTTTTTAAACCTTTTATTGCTTCTGTCATGTAGACTGTATTCTTATCAAAGAATTTACTCACATTATATGTTGTTTCATCAGTTTCTGCTTCATCATGAATAGAATTTGGTACATCTAATTTAGATCGTCTATTCTAGTATATGTTGGTAGTTTAGGTTGCATATTTGCAAATTTTGTATTATCTTGTAAGTTTTCCTCTTTATTTTGTTTCTGTTTCTCGATATTGGCTTCATCAGAATTTAGCGCATCAGTATTTTCAGGTTGCAGGTTGGCTTCATATTCAGTGTTGTGGTTCAACAATTTCTACATTACCATCTGCATGTGAAGTTCGGCAAAAGTTGCTTGTCCTAGAGTTATGTTTTCAGCAAAATTCGAAGTTTCAAATTTTTGATTTGTAGATTCTTTTTGTTGTGTATTATGAATTGACTGAGGCATCCATTTAAGTTTATTTTGCTGAATATGCATTGTGTTCTCATGTCCAAACACGTTACATAATGCACATTTAACTGGGATTCCGTTGTAGCTGATTTTGAACTCATTTTCTATGCCATTATGTAGTAAGACCGTAACAACTGTAGACATTATAGTAGTTGCACTTATTTCAACTAGCACCTTTGCAAATTTTGTTAAACAGTTCCCTGCTGAAATCTTATCTAGTCGAATTAGGGTCCTTATAAAACTGGCTATACGTGATATTGTTTCATTTTTCCAAAGTTCTGTTGGAACTGGACTAGCCCGCAGCGGAAGTTATGGGTGAATTTCAAAAAATTTACCCTATGGGATCTTTTATTGCGCCTATGAAGTCTAAATGAATTAGAACATTTCTAAATTTCATTTAAATAAAATCATTTATTTTATTTAAATTCAAATATATTAAGATATGAAATTAATTTTATTTGATTTAGTTTATACATAAATGTATCATATATATATATGTGTGAGCGCATGTGTAACACAATAAACCGTGAAAGGTATAATATGCCCATATGTAGATGTTGGGATTTACATCGCCACAAACATATTAGCTCATTTTGTATGTCATGTATGTTGTCCAAATATGTGCTTGTATATGTGTTACAATACACACACACACGCATATGTATGTATAAATATATTATATATAATATATGAACATAAAACATTTATATATAGATAAATATATATATAAAAAGAGAGAGAGAGAGAGAACAATTATTAAAAATTATTTATAATTCAAAATGAACTCAATTTTGCCAACATAATAATTTTAGTATTTTAATTTGTATATATTATGAATAAAATAATGTTTTCATTCATAAATAACTAACATAAAGTAATCTATTGATGAAAATTAAAATTTACAATTTTCAAAAATCTAGGATCATAAAATAGAGCTTAAGAAAAATCTGGAGGTTTTTCAAAGTTGAAATATTATTTTTGAAAACAAATACATTGAGTTCGGGAGTAATTATTTAATATAAAATAATATATTATTAAAAAATCAAATTTTAAAATTTCATAAATTCTAGGATCATGAATGAAAGGTTACAAAATATTTTTAAGAACTTTTAAATTAAATTATTATTTTTAATAAATCATAAACAGTTTTTTCGAAATAATATTAATTATTAAAAATAATAAACTTTATTGAAAAATTCCTAATTTTTTTATATGTTTCTGTATAATATTTTTAAAAAATATTAAATTGAATTTTTAATGCAATAATTATTTTATATATAATAAAAAATTCAAAAATTCAATAAATGTTAATTTAAAAATATGAATATATGTATGATAATTAATTTTCGAATTTGTAAATTCATATTATATATAAATAAGTGTACTAAATTTTTTAAATCATATATATATCTTATATATGCATATATGCTATTATGAGAGAGAAACATGCACCAACATATATATATATATATATATATATATATGAATTTATTAATAGATATATATAAAACATTTATTAATGACAAAAATTGATTTTGTACAGTAAACAACATTTTTCTATACCTAAATCAAATAGTATAATAAAAAAACTATGCACATAACCAAACTGATTTGTGACAACTATATCTACTTATAAAATCTCACATAACTAAACATATTGTAGCAATATATTTAAACAAATATGAAATTGCTCATTATAGAATCATGGAATATAATTTAGTTACTGTAATATGAATTAAAATTACCAATTTAATGATGCCTTTGAATCCATGTTGAAGCAATGACTTCCCTTCCTTTTACAGTTCTTGATTCATCAGATTGCAAGTACGGAATCAGCGACCTCTAACTATCGAATAATATTATTTTAATTTGAAATATATTTGAGAATTTTGGAGTGGATTGAGAGCAATGTTTTAACCAGCAATGTAGAAGGTAATGGTGGCTAAAAAAGGTTCTTTTTTATTTTTAGATAGACATACATACATACATACATACATACATACATACATATAGGGTTGTATTAGAGAGAAACGAGGAAAACCATTTTACCCATTCTCACTTGATCTCAACCCATTATCTCCAAGCCAATTCCCTATGTTTTAGCCACTCCTAGACCTTCCCAAAATCAAAATTTTACAGCCCTAATGATGGGCCTTAAACCCATCTAAGCCCAACCCAAATACTATGCAATTAAATCTAATTTAATCGCTTGTCGATATTGTATATCGATCGATATATTTATAACTGTTATAAATATATATAACATTATTTATTTCTCAAATCATATTCAAATTTTATAATTAATATTTCATAAATATTAATTAATTTATAACAATTGTAAACTAATTAAATCGTTTGGTCTTAAGGGAATTCATCATTTCGGCTGTGTAATTCTTGAATGTAAATTTGGTCAGCGATTAACATCGAACTATTCTAATGTTAATGTTCACACGTCTCTTAGAAGGTGGTGTGACATTATGGCCAAATTTATCGCCTACTCATTTTCGGTAAAAAAATCCAATTTTAGTTTAATAAGCGTTACCTGGTTGTGACATTTGTTTACACCAATTCTCTTCGTCAAAACTATATCACTTTGGACTTATGGAATTTGGTAATGGCCAAAATTCCAACCTCATCCACATTCAACTTTATAGTCCAAATAAAAGTCCTTGGTTCAATAATAACAATCATTATTAACCGAAATGCTCTAGCCAGAGACTTTGACTTTGAGTTGACTGTGATACCAACCGCATATAAATGAGGAGACAAATCCTCTCTTGAATAGTGCTTCACTTCCAATACTTCCACTCGACCCAACTATAGTCATTCGATGGATGCCATGCCATGATTTGGCTATAATCAAAGCGGAGCTTTCATAGTGAAGATCCATAGTATTCTCAAGTAGAGAGAACTGTGTAAATCAGTCACATCGATATTTTCTTTTTGACCTTAGTTATATTAACCAATAGAAAACTATCGAGTGAGTCGTTCCATAGTTATCCAATAATTATTAGTACGTAACCCCTAGGTGCCCCCAGCAGTCATGAGTAATACACTGCCCAACGTTTGGAGAGCGTTACGTACTCCAGTCTCAACGGGTACATCGATATCCAGTCTCTATGCATCTTGACTAGGAACATTTAAAATGGTATATTTGTTTCGTTGTGATAAATTACTCACAGTTACAACACTTTGTAACTACTATCACAAAATATACCATTTATGGATTTTTCTATTAAATATACTTTTAATTAAGTTAATTAATTAATATAATCACATTATATCAAGTATATAATTGGAAGAAAATACCTTTTATTCCGAACAAGATTGGTCAACGAGTTAGATATATGTAACAAATTACATAATCGCCCCTAGGGCATACCCCTAACTCTATCAATCTCCCACTTGCACTTGGGGTCAATTATGGAATCTAATTCCAACTTCTCCAATCAGTCTTCTCAAAACTAGTTAGGTCAGTCCCTTCATGAATCGGTATACTATTATGTTTTAATTATCCACTTTGTCGATTAACTCTCTCTAGCACTGATAAACTGCCTTTATCATGTGGAACAAGTCGAAGTATGTCTTTCGACTTCTAGTGAGCTTTAAGTTCTATCATGACCAATTTCATGACATTGTTATCTTATAACAATATTATGGGATTCTCAACATTTGGAATCACCTTTGGCTCAATTATAAATTTGTGTATTTATATCTATATACTTTGGTTTATTGTAGCGCTATTCAAGTTAATGTTCTCAACATTTCATTGAATCGACCACAATCACTTTTGTTTTGAAACATTTTCAAAAAGATTTTAACTTGAATTTTATCATTGACATGTTATACTGAATATCACTTATAAAAGTTTGTGTCCAAACGTTCCATCATAACGAGTACGTTATTTCTATAAACAATTCTCTAGTATTTCATAAATACGTGAGAACACCTTAAACAACCATTTAGTGATATCAATTTGGATTTTATATTTGCTCCATGTATTAAATACATAAACAAAACACAATATCATACACACCATAACCTGTATGATAATTCCTATTGCTAATGCATAAGGAATCCAACTTACATGTTCTCTTTTTAATAGGGTGCTCTTGTATATCATTTTGGGACAATCCCTATATCTTTTATACTCACCACAAAAGACATCATTTACAATCCAAAATTGAGTATTAAAACAACTAAAGTAGATTTTAATACAAGCATGTTGTTAAAATCAACAACGTGTTGTTTACTTATAGTGTAAAAATATCAATGTACTTTTTAACGTTCTTTCTTATGAACACATGCTTCCTCTGCACTTTGATTGAAAATCAAACTATTTGATATTTCTATCAAAATACTTATTCAATCTTGATGCTTATAAAATGATACATTCGTATCATTTCTTGGATCATATCCAAAGACTCACAAACCCAATATCGCTCCCACTGACTTCGAGGCGTTTTTGGTTAATATGTGTAAACGGCTTACTCAAAATCATTATTTAGAATTTTCTGTTTCAATACATAAGTACCAAACACCAAGTCTTATCGAGTGATAATTTTGTGAGTAAATCTGAATTAACTTGAGCATGTTGAATACCGAATCTGTTATGCTAATTTCAACAATTGAAATTTGCGATATTATTCTTATCAACATTGCTTATTTAATTCCAACAACATTAGTCTTTCCAATAAAGACACAATCTCGGCCGATGGATCACATCTCTTTGGTTATGACCACCAAAATCATATTTTGATAGCGTACTTGGAATTCTTTCAGATTTGCGCATCATACCATATAGAGTCAACAATCTTAATGGTTTAATTGAACAACCGAGGGTAATGTATATTTTCAACATTAATAAGAAACTCATAGTTTCTCTTCGATGTACGAGAATACTTATTAGACATTCTAATGCTATGTGTTCAGTTAGGTTAGTTAATTTCACTTCATCTCATATAATCAGTTCTATCCATGGATCGAATCCAATTCCATTTAACTACCAAAAATTTCTCAAAGAAATTCCTTCACAATGAAGTTGATATATCTTGAAACAACAATTGTTTCTTAGTGCAAATAGAATAGGGATTCATAAACGCTTTATGAACCTTTTTATTTATAAAACTGATTTTTGTTTACAAAAATTATGTTCAAAACATAAAAATGTCATTTGATGACAGACCTTTCCAAAAAACTTTTTGGAGATTCATACAGGATCCCTCATGAACAATTATTACGTGCAATCTTTCGACTCGCACAACCTGCCAACTCCTTGGCCTAGGATATGTTAGGATTTCTTACAAACCCTTATCTTGTAGGATTTTGTAAACTGTTGTTTAGATGAAATAATATTAACCTTGTGTACTAATCTTAAGTACATGACCTTATAGAAAGAAACTAACTCAACTTCACTCACAATTAATCGTAAATTGTCCAACAATGTCTGATTACTCCTTATCGATGCATCATTATGTATCACATGAAGGAGTGATTTTGAGATTGAATCTATATTCATTTTTAGGTACATTTGGAACTCTTTTCAATATACTCACTTGTTCGACCAAATCAAATCATTTTATTCTATTGCATGTTATTTTATTTACTTTTATATTCTATGATTTTATCATAAACTTACTACATGTGTGTCTAATACACATGTTCATGTTGGTAATAAATCATCGATGAATATAACAAAGTACGCGGAACCCTTTTGGTATTAACAGACTTCTGATTGCATACATCAATATGTATTAATTCAAAGAGTTCATCAACTCCTATGATGCTCCCACTGAATGGGTGCATAGCCATTAATTGTTTGAGATATAATTAACCTGTATCATACGATTCATAATCATATAGTAAAATTATTTCTCAAAACTACGGCTTAGTCTATAATTCAAAAACAACTGTAAATAATATTAGATACATATGTATTTTTGTTGCATCACTTTTACTATGAAAACAAATTCCATAATATAGTTCTATTTCATAATGAATATTCATAATACTCATATTGAAATATAGTTATATCTATTTTTTAGTCAATACCAAAAAATAAACATTATTTGACAAATAATGTTCGGTACATTTTATGAAAACAATTTTCGTAATTTGATGCAATCATTAGGTGCTATATGGCATGCTCCCACTATTTCCGCCATTACTATAATAGCGTACTAAATTTAGAGGTCCACCATTCACTTAATATTGTTAATATTGACTTATTTCATATGATGCAACTAGTTTACAGAGGAGAGTTCTTTGATCAAATATCTTGAACTCAATGTTATAGAAAACAATTTTCTATATGAAAATACATTTCGGAATAAAAATCATATTTCATATTCCAACATCAAGTATCAGTTATTATTACAATTCTTGTTCCTAATGTTTCTCTATGAAGTAGAAGTGACTATTCATTCTCTTCATTCCAACTTTACCTTAAATTACATCTATTCTTATACATTCGTTTTTCTTTCAAATGGTCAAACTATTCAAAAGAAAACCTTGCTACAATATCATAACAACCTTTTACAAAAGCACATTCGATTATTCTTAACATTTAAGACATCAAATATGTTGCACTTTATGTAAACCGATCAAGTTGACATTTCAACGATCGAGTTCTTAGATGTATCCCGTAGTTTATGGTCTTGTGTTACATTAACACAATATGATCCTTTTGAAATCATTCAAGTTGAATACATGATCTTAAAATACTATTTTTTGGCTTACTTCAAATGAACTAACTTCATCGAAATATTGTACCCCACAAACTATGACTGTTCACCATATAACATTTATATGTGAAAGTACATGTATCAAATATCCATAGTCTTGAATTGCATTTATAGTTCAAAAAATCATAAAATGCAATACACGGTCTAAACCAAATAAACATATAAATTACCAACTTACGAATGTATTAAGTAGTTGAAATTGGGCACTTGTATGGGTATAGAAACATTATATAACATGCAATTAGAATTATTAGTAAATATATATTATATTTCTATTTGTCAACTTTCTATTCAGTTTGTTTATATATGTTAATTGACAAACATTTTATCAATCATATTAAATGCACAAATTTATCATTGTAGATAATTATAACATTATACAGCATATGTTCTTACAATGTTAGAAAGGTTAAAGGTTACCATTTCATTTTTCTAATAAGGCTCCCACTAGTCTTTTATATTTCTCCAAACCCTAAGATGAAACATAGAAGTCTTACAACTTCACTAGTGGGTGTTAGGACTCGTTTGTTTTGGTATTCTGACCATAGCCCCACAAACGATGGATAACTCCTTATCGGCTGTATCATATACAACTCCTAACCCATTTTTCCTTGTTCTAATCTCATTTCGACCTTGAGTTTGCTCAACAAATCGAAAGAGATTATTCACTCATACCTACCATATCGTGATGGCCTAAGTATAGTATGTGTACCTTGAGTTTGCTCAACTAATACATATAGTTATCTTACCTCATCTGTTCAATATATTAATAATACTACGCATAACATCCCTAGCTTGAGTTTGCTCAACAACTAAGGAGTATGTAAGTAATTTATTAATATATATAGTAGAGGACAACATTATATTGAAGATTCATAATCTTCAATATATATATTAAGTGATATCGACTTATAGAATAATATATTCTTATGAAATACCCCAACGATTCAAGTGTCAGACACATCAGAAATCATGGTATATGTACATTTACATATGAATTTATTTCTCAAGTTTATTTGGGTTTCTTTAATATTCCACATTTAGTTTATACACATATTATATAAGTTTTATTGTTATATAACTTTTATATTTCATATTACTTATATGATAGTCTTACGTATAATATATCATTAATTAAATCTTATCTAATTAATTTTAATTAATTAACTCTTTAATTAATTTTAAATTAGTATTCCAATATAACTTTTATATTGGACATATCTACTATAACATTTATAGTGTATATTATAACCTTTATAGTGTAACACACATTGTTATCCCGCCTTTTGGCAAGGCTGTGACACCAAGGAATTGACTGGTAACCAACAACGGCTCGTCCTAGAGATCAGTTGTACACAGGCTCACTATGGATATCGACGAATTTTGTCCGAGTCCGGATCGAGCCAAAATTGGTAGGACATGACAAGCTAAGCCATGAGAGTCAACGTTCCAAATCTCAAGTCAATCCGAGTTCGTATGCTCAAGTTATGAACGATACAAAATTGGATGAAAACCAATCACCGGTCGACTCGCTCCCTTCGACTCGCTTCTTTCGACTCGCTTCGCATCCCTCCGAAGTGATTCCTTCGACTCGCTTCGCATCCCTCGGAAGTGACTCCTTCGACTCGCTTCGCATCCACCAAAAATGACTCCTTCGACTCGCTCCACTTCGCGTCCATCACGGAGCCTTAGTTCGAATCCCTCAGGACACTCCACTTCGACTCGCTCGACCAGTGCACGCTTCGACTCGCTCAATCTGGGCACATATCGACTCGCTCAATCGATGTACATTTTGACCCGCTCAAGACGGCATCAAAGGCATAGCGATTCAAAGACTCAAGCGCCACGTCACCGAGTCGAACGGAAGCGAGTCGAAACGAGAGCGAGTCGAACCAAACAGCCATCGAGAATCCCATTTCGTATCGATTATATCTCCTAATCTACAAGTCCAAATGCTATGAAATTTTCACAGAAGACTACGTGCATGCTAAAGAATGTCCACGCCAAATTTCGACTCCATTGGATGAAATCTTGATCGATAGGAAATCTGTTCGTATCGATCACGGATTGGACCAAAACTTCACGGGCTTGGGCGCGCAGGCCTGGTCACGTGCCAGAGAGGGTCTCCCGAGATCTGAGCGAAATATCAGCCTCCTACACCTATAAATAGACCCCCAAAGCCAACAGAAAAGGGGTTCTTCTTCTTCTTTGAGCTCTCCAACGCCCGGACTCTGCCAGATCCAGATCTGAACTCCATTGTTGCTGCTACCAACGAATTTCACTGCTGCAAATCATTGTTATTCGTTGTAAGTTGCTGAAATCAATTGTAAACATCAAAGAAAGATCAATAAAGCAAACTACTTCATAGTGGACGTAGGCAATACGCCGAACCACTCTAAATTCTTGTGTCTCCCTGCATTTTAATTATTCTCATTTCTGAAATTTGGAGTTTTGTTAGATAATACCTCTTTTTCCATTTAATTTCTTCACTTTATCTCTTCAAAGACTTCCGAAGAGTGTTGTGCCCAATTTTGGTACAAACACTTTGGTTCTTTCACTGAGAAAAACTCAATTTTTCTCCTGCTCTGTGGATCTCCTATCTATATTGGATTGCATAAATCTAAGAAGAAGATCCAGATCTAGAACTTTGAAGCCCTTCCATTCTATTCAGATTTGCAATCAGATATAGGAAAGGACTTCATCAATTCATTATGGTGAGCACACGAACCACTTCTACAGCTGCTGATCAAGGAGCACGGGACCGACAAAATCCCATGCAATCACCTCCATCCAACCAAAATGCTGCAGGACTTTCAGATCCATCAAGTCCAATCACTAGACAAGAATTCCAGACATTGCTTCAAGAGTTGACCCAAATTCGACAGCAGCTAACTGAACAACTACGCGCCAACACAGAGTTGACTAACCAGCTAAATCGCCAAAGGCGAAGAAGATCCAGAAGAGACCAAGGTTCTTATTCTTCCACGGAAAGTTCAGCCTCCTCTGATGGCCAAACCAGATCCACGCGCCCACGGCTAGGTGTAAGCTACACCCAAGCCACGAGACACCAACCTACTTCAAATCTTGGCAACCTAGAACTGGACCATCCGCTAGTCTCCGTACATAACCTTCGTCTCGGGGAGGTGTTGCTCCTTACCAGGTCACCGGCAACATTGCTACTACCACCACTGCCGGACGGGGAGGTGATGCTAGGAACCAAGCTGATCCTCAACGTAACCAACGAGAGCAGACTCATGAGCCTTATGTCCCTGAGGATGTTGAACCAAGAAGGCGAGGCACAGACCGTCGACCGTGTCCGGTCCAGACTCGCGCTGTGGAACCCGACCACACCTTGACACAACATGCCCTAAGTATCCGAACGCCGGATATACCAACGATGGTCCGCCAAATGATCCGTGAAAGTCAGGGTCTCTCTAATGACGACTTGGGAATCTCCCAGAGTCACACCCCTTTCACCGATGACGTTTTATATGCTGAACCACCTCGCCACTTCAGGATGCCAGCTTTGCCAGTTTATGAAGGAAGTTCTGATCCCAATCAACATGTCCTGAAATACGAATGGCTGATGAATGCTGCCAGAGCTGATGACGCAGTAAAGTGTCGTAGTTTCCCCATTTACCTAGGGGGCATCGCTACCATGTGGTTCACTCGTTTGCCACCGCGATCCATCTCTAACTTTGACCAGATGGCCACTAAGTTTGTCGAACAATTCCGTATGCATGTGGCGAGGCCTAAGGACGTTAACACTCTGTCTAGTGTTACACAAGCTCCCGGGGAAACACTTAGACGTTACTTGGAGCGATTCCATGCTGCATGTGCATAAATAAGCAATCCCAATGATAACTCTATCCTGATGGCACTGACTAAGGGGATTGATGCTGATTCCGAGTTCGGAAATTGGTTAGCTGGAAAACCACCTGCGTCACTGGACCGTTTCTATTCCCAGGCAGCCCAATTCCTGAGAAGGGAGGATGCGAAACAGTCTAGGAAGCAGGATGACGTAGGGCCCAACATCGAAGGAATACAAAGTAACATCGCTGTTAAACAATCCGGAGATATTTTTGGAAAAATTCAGTTGAACGTACAAAATAAACAGAATCATCAGAGAGACAATGGAAATCAAAGCAAAAAACGCGATCAGAATCGTGGTCCATGGCGTAGAGCTTCCATGTACGATAATTACACTCCATTGAACACGTCATTGGAAAATGTGTATTTGCAGACCTGCAATACCATACAGTACAAGAAACCTGCCCCATAACCGCCAACTGAGAGACAAATCCAAACAGGAAAATTCTATAGATTCCATGAGAGTTATGGCTACAACACCAATGAGTGTCATCACTTACAAGACCTCATTGAAAAACTGATACGTGAGCGGAAGCTAGATCAGTATGTGCGGGCGCCGCAGTCTGGTGGTGTGGGCCCATCAAATCAGAATCGTGCGCCGAATCAGGAAAGACGGGAGGAACCCGCTCGTACAGGTGGGAGGTTAGTTATCAATACGATAAGTGGTGGTCCTCACCCAGCAGATCGAAGCTAGAAGGAAATGGAGTCGTATGCTAGTTATATCAGGCATGCGGACTTCGAGCGTTACAGTAACTTTGATGAAGGAGCTCCGGCCAAGCAACAAAAGACGATGACAGTTGACATCGTGTTCAGGAACAGAGACGCTGATAAAGTCGAAGCCCCCACTATCGATCCACTGGTCATCTCGGCACAAGTAGGTCCCGCTTTGATAAAGAGGATCTTAGTTGACAGTGGGAGCTTTGTGAATATTTTGTTCAAGCGAGCTTATGATCAAATGAAAATGGAAGCCACGGACTTGAAGCCTTGTCAATCTCGAGTCCATGGTTTCAACGGAAGTGCTACTATACCCACCGGAATGGTGGAACTGCCAGTAGAGTTGGGAGTTGGAGAACGTCGGAGAGTACGGATGCTGTAGTTCATTGTTTTGGACATAGACTCCCCTTACAATGCTTTCTTGGGCCGACCGGTCCTTGCTGAATTCAGGGTAGCCATCACCCCGTGGTGTTTGACTTCAAAGTTTCCCACTGATCATGGAATAGGAATCATTCAGGGAGATCGGGTTACTACCAGAGCCTGTTATGTTGCTGAGCTGCGGGAGGCGCAGCGAAAGGAGAAAGGAAAGGGCGTAGAGGAATCTCTCTGCGTTTTTTTTGCCGATAATTGACAATTAACGCCCGGGCCCAGGCCCGGGCACCTAGCCAATTCCTCAAGGATCTTGACCCAAGAGAAACTGAAGACGAAGGAGAGTCTAAAGAAAGTCAAGCATCCCCGGCCGTACTGACGACTGATGTCCCGGTTGACAATGACGATGACTCGAAAATGATAAAGATTGGATCTCAGCTAAGCCAGAAAACTCAAGAGGTATTGGTTGAATTTCTGCAAGCGAATCTTGACGTATTCGCCTGGAGGCATTCTGACATGTGTGGGATCTCGCCGGACATCGCGAGCCACACCCTGAACATTGACCCGCGGTATGTCCCGATAAAACAGAAAAGGCATGGTATGGATCCAGAGAGATCTGCCGCCCTTAGAGAAGAAGTAGAAAAGCTTAAAGCGAACAGGTTCGTTCGGGACGCTCTATATCCCGAATGGGTGTCAAATCCCGTGCTCGTCCGAAAGCCAAACGGGAAGTGGAGAACATGTGTCGATTATTACGATCTGAATAAAGTGTGTCCCAAAGACAGTTTCCCGCTTCCTAGAATTGATCAGCTAGTGGATTCGACGGCTACAATCAGATACCGATGCATTCACCCGATCAAGAACATACCAGCTTCATAACCAATCTAGGACTTTACTGTTACAAGGTAATGCCATTCAGACTCAAGAATGCCGGGGCTACTTATCAACGATTAGTCAATCGGATGTTTGCCAATCAAATCGAAAAAACAATGGAAGTATATGTAGACGACATTCTTGTGAAGTCACGACTCTCCACCGACCATGTTAAAGACCTGGAAACTATGTTCAACACACTTCGAGAATACAAAATGAAGCTCAACCTAATGAAATGTCACTTTGGAGTTGCATCCGGAAAGTTCCTTGGGTTCATCGTTAACGCTCGGGGAATCGAAGCTAATCCTGAAAAGATTTGGGCAATCAGAAATCTTGAAACTCCAAAGACTATAAAGCAAGTCCAGAGTCTCAACGAAAAGGTAGCGGCATTGAGCAGGTTCATTTCAAAGTCCACTGACAAATGCATTCCCTTCTTCGATCTGATCCGAAAAGGGAAGCGAAACTTTGAATGGACCACGGAGTGTGAGGGCGCTTTCCAAGCACTAGTTCAACATCTATCCACACCTCCAATACTGTCAGAGCCTATTGATCATGAGAAGTTGTATACATACTTGGCGATATCAGAAAACGCTATCAGCGCTGCCTTGGTTCGAGAAGAAGACGGGATACAGAAGCTAGTATACTACGTCAGCAAACGATTGACTGGAGCTGAAAGGAACTATCCAAAGCTAGAGAAGTTGGCCTACTGCCTTGTAATTGCATCAAGAAAACTCTGACCGTATTTCCAGGCACATCCCATTGTTGTTTACACCGACCAGCCGTTACGACAGGTCCTTTCGCGGCCTGAGACGTCTGGTAGGTTATTCAAGTGGAACATCGAACTGAGTGAGTTTGATATTGCTTACACTCCAAGGAGAGCAATCCAAGGACAAGTCCTCGCTGATTTCATAGTTGAATTTACCATTCCAAAGTACTTGCCCGAAACCAGTAAATCCCCCGAATACATCTGGAAGCTGTATACTGATGGTGCATCAAACGACCGGTGTTCAGGCGCCGGTGTTGTACTCGAAACCCCCGAAGGCCGATCCATATGCTATGCTGTGAAGTTTGATTTTCATGCGACTAATAATGAAGCTGAATACGAAGCCCTCTTAGCTGGCTTAAAATTTGCTAGAGATTTGAGAATTATTGCAGTGGAAATTTATTGCGACTCACAATTGGTTGTGTGTCAAGTACGGGGAGAGTATCAGGCGAGAGATCGAAGGTTGGCTACTTACTTAGCTCGAGTTCAGGAAGTACTGGTCAGTTTGATTATTATGCCATTTATTGTATACCTCGGGAGCGCAACCAAAAGGCCGATTCATTGGCAAAGCTAGCCAGCACAGGTGAAGCTCAGCAAATGGGACTCGTTCCCATAGAAATGCTATCTTCCCCAAGCATCAACTGGACAGAAATGAACTGGGTATGCGAAACCGTTCCCGAAAAGGATTCATGGATGACCCCACTCAGAAATTACATTGAGCACGGAACCCTACCGGAGCGCAGGAGTGAAAAGAGACAAGTCCTTCGGAAGGCCTCACGATTTACCATCCAGAATGGACTCATGTACAGAAGGGGGTACTCAGTCCCCCTACTCCGGTGTATCGCTCACGATGAAATTAAATAAGTATTGCGCGATGTGCACGAGGGAGAATGTGGCGATCACACCGGGGGGCAAGCACTTGCCAAGAAAATACTTCGCTACGGATATTACTGGCCTACCGTGAATCATGATGCGTTGGACTATGCAAAGAAATGTGATAGGTGCCAGAAATATGCCCGAATTCCTAGAGCTCCTCCCACCGAGATAACGCAAATGGTCAGCCCATGGTCGTTTGCAATGTGGTGCATCGACGTCATCGGGGCTCTACCCCTGGAAAAAGGTGGTGCGAAGTACGCCATCGTCGCAGTTGATTACTTTACAAAGTGGGCTGAGGCCGAAGCTCTCGCTACCATAACTACGAAGAAAGTAATCAACTTTGTGGTTTGTAACATCATCTGTCGATTCGGTCTCCCGCACACCATTATTACGGACAACGGAACCCAATTCGACAGTGCTGAATTTAAAGATTTCTGCAAACGATTTCACATCCAAAAGAAATTCTCTGCAGTTGCACACCCTCAGGCAAACGGGCAGGTCGAAGCAGTTAATAAAGTTATAAAATCCATCCTGAAAAAACGACTGGAAAAGGTCGGGGCAAGTGGGTCGATGAACTTCCTATGGCTCTATGGGCTTACCGAACAACCCACAAGACCGCGACCGGCCACACTCCATTCTCTCTCTCTTACGGTTCAGAAGTCGTTATTCCAGTTGAACTAGAAGTACCTTCTCATCGTGTGACATACTATGATCCAAAGACAAATGCTATATTACTTGCTGAATCTCTCGATCTACTAGATGAGAAGCGCGAAGAAGCTGATTTGAGGGCAGCTGCGCATCGAAGTCGAGTCGCCCGATTGTACAACGCCAAGGTCCATCCGCGAACCTTCGAACTGGGCGATCTCATCTTAAAAAGAATCTATCCGGTTCCTTCGCATATGAAGCCGACATGGGAAGGACCGTATGTTATTGAACGAAGGCTCGGAGATGGCACATTCAAGTTATCAACCGTCGACGGTCTTACTCTGCCAAGAGCTTGGAATAGCGAGAGCTTTCGCCGCTATTACACATGACAGGCTATTTTTATCCATTTAGTTTACTTTCCTTTTCTGCAATTTGTTTCTGCATTTCGAAATTAGAACTTGTAATAAGGCAACTGACTTTGCCATACTTTCTTATTTCATCAATAAAATGCAATCTCTTCGAGCCAGAGCTGTGATTTACTTGAAATGCTTCATATGACCATCACTATGCACGGAGAGCTAAGTTTCACCATATGGTGGAATTTATTCAAATAGAGAGTGACTGCGATGCAACTAATCACTCGCTAAGTGAAACCCGAGCTCGGGAACAAGCCATCACATCAAAGTCAAAAAAGGATTGATACACGACAATCCTTCATCAACTCCGAGTTCCCAGAGTGCGAACCGGAGTATAAGCATCAACTCCGTATTCCCAGAGTGCGAAGCGGAGTATAAACATCAACTCCAAACTCCCAGAGCGCGAGTCGGAGTATAAACATCAACTCCGTATTCCCAGAGTGCGAAGTGGAGTATAAACATCAACCGAACTCCCAGAGTGCGAGTCGGAGTATAAACATCAACTGCGTATTCCTAAAGTGCAAAGCGGAGTATAAACATCAACTCCGAACTCCGAGAGCGCGAGTCGGAGTATAAACATCAACTTCGTATTCGCAGAGTGCGAAGCGGAGTATAAACATCAACTCCGAACTCCCAGAGCGCGAGTCGGAGTATAAACATCAACTCCGGACTCCCTTGCGCGAGTCGGAGTATAAACATCAACTCTGAACTCCCAGAGCGCGAGTCAGAGTATAAGCATCAACTCCGTATTCCCAGAGTGCGAAGCGGAGTATAAACATCAACTCCAAACTCCCAGAGCACGAGTCGGAGTATAAACATCAACTCCGTATTCCCAGAGTGCGAAGCGGAGTATAAACATCAACTCTGAACTCCCAGAGCGCGAGTCGGAGTACAAACATCGACTCTGTATTCCCAGAGTGCGAAGCGGAGTATAAACATCAACTCCGAACTCCCAGAGCGCGAGTCGGAATATAAACATCAACTCCGAGTTCCCAGAGTGCGAACCGGAGTATAAGCATCGACTCCAAATTCCCAGAGCGTGAATTGGAGTATAAACGACAACTTCGAACTCCCAGAGTACAAGTCGGAGCATAGACATCGACTCTAGGTTCCCAGAGCGTGAAACGGAGCGTAGACACCAACTTCAAGTTCCCAAAGCATGAATTGAAGTACAGATATCAACTCTAAACTCCCAGAGCGCGATTCGAAGTTTGAACATCAATTCCAAGTCCCTAGATCGCGGACATATGATTGAAACTTAAGCCGGCGTGACCAACCGCTGATAAAACAAACAGGAATCCCCGGAGTGCGGATTTGATCATCGACAATCAGACAAGCATGGATGAACTACTCAATCTCCGCTTGCCTCAAACACCCATTCAGTGGCACTAGACTTGACCTACTATAAGAAAAGAGCGATCGCTGGCTGATGTATTACAACACACCACCAAGACTGGGAGGTAAGACTTAAGCATCAACCATCGACTGAAGCGATGCGACATCAAAATTCGACTCGCTTCCCGGTCGTAAACCATGTCCACAGTTTCTGAACTTGGCGAACAGAAACAAACTTGATTCGAAAGCTAAAACTTCATAAGTACACTTCAAATATTGAAACACTTGGACAAATACACAATGACAGAAAAGAAACCAAAAAAGAGAAGTTTCATTTCTATTGTTTACAAAAGAAGTTCATATACAAGTTTCCAAAAATTCCTACTAGCAAGGGCCGAACCCGCATCTATACACAGCTAACAAAATGCAAGTCAAAATGAACCAGGGAAGCATGTTTAATCTTTCTTCTTCCTTGGCTTCCTTCTCGGCGTAGACCCGCTGGAGCCACCGCTAATCTTCCTCTTCGAGCCTTTGCTTTTTGGCGGTTGGTCTTCAGGCGAGGGCATTATATCAACATCCTCCTCCGAACTCGAGTGGATAGGAATGCTCCCTGCGGGCAGAGTCGGAGGAACAAGATCAAGTACAGAAGGAGGAATGGGCACGCTGGTAATGAAGACAGTACCGCTGGGAGATATCATGCTAAGCGGAGCAGGTCCTGGTGCTGCCATCTCACCTCCAAAACTGCCACCATAAGCCGCTGGTGCCATTTCAGCGTCAATTTGAGCGAACATCTCCTCTTCAGTTACTGCTCGAGCCCCGCTGAGGGCATCAGCAGTCGGCATTGTAGAGCTTGTAGTAGGATCGGTTCCACTCATGACAGATGACAAGTCAGTAAGAGGATCGCCGTGACGACGAAAGAGTTCATCCATCAGCTGCTCATCAAACATAATCGTAATCCCCTGCATCTTGTCAAGTGGGGCAGCTGTACTCACGGTGATTGCTTCGGTCGCGATAGCCTCCTGCATTTGATATGGTTCTTGAGTAGCAGAAGGCATGGCCGGTGCAGCATCGATCACTGGACAAAGAATAAGAGAACTGTTAGGACTTAACTCGATCGAAGATTTTGACTTGGGAAAGATATATGGAATGTTCAGAATACCTTCCTCAGTTTGACTCGTAGGCGGTAGAGCGGCATCAGTGACTTGCGCTGCAGCCGAAGACATCTGCGGTTGATCTGGATTATAAGCAGGAACGGCCTGGGGATCAACCGCAGACGAGGATTCGGGTTGGGTTGACACTGGAACTTCGAGACTTGCTTCATGGCGGTCAACCCCTGAACCCTCTCCCACTTCAAAGTGTGGGGCGCCAAGTCTTTCCTTCTCACGCAGAATCATCGAGTCGTGAAGAATCTTCTTTTCATCTTCAGTCAGAATGCGATTCTTGAGTTCGAATTCATCCACAGACTTGCCCTGGTGCGCCTCCTTCTCCTCCTCGACCAGTCAGCCCCAAGCATTATAGAGATGCGTCGGAAAATCATCGAGCCAGGCTAGGACCCTGTGCCTCAGCACGTTAGCGTTGTAAACAACGAGAAGGTCTTCGATGTCAGCCTCTAGCCTGGACTCGGCCAACTTTACTTTTTCCTCCACCTCAGCCTCCACCTTGTGGACTTTAGCCATGGCCGCATCCCATTCATCCCTGAGAAGAACAGCTTGTTCGCACACCTCCTGGGCTGCGTTGTTCGCGTCATCTTTCTCCTTGGCCATATCAGCAAATTTGGCCTTGAGTTCATTAAGTTCCTTGACCGCCGCATCCCGCTCAGCGGTAACTGTAGTATTTCGGTGGCCCATCTCCTCCACCAAGGCAACGTGAGTCTGTCCCAACCTCTCCATTGCCGCCTTCGCTTCGTCAGCCTTTTTAATGGCCTCAATCTCAGATTTCCGAGAAGACTTAGACTCGGCAGTGAGTACCTGAATAATCCGATCCCTTTTTGCGAGCTCGGTCTCCATCTTCTCGAGCGCTTTGGCTCGCTCAAAGGCCACTTTGGAAGCTTTTTCGGCAGCCTTTGCCCACTCTCGGTACTGGGTGTATATGTCGTGAATGTACTCATGCATCGTGTTCTCCACTCCAGACGGAATTCTTTTTAAGTGCGGAGGGAAGACATAGCCATCAAAGCAAATGTTCAGAAAATCCTTCCTCATCTGAGCCAATTTAAGGGCCCTTTCTCCTGTGGGATCAGCTGGGACCTGCTCTGTAATTATAGAGGCCGTGGTCTCGACTCTCTGAAGATGAGTCTCAGATCTAGAAGCATGAGAAGACGGCCTGTGACGAGGAGGCTCTGGTGGATTTGAAGTTTGAATAGGAGGAGGAGACGGAAGTCTGGGAGGAGGAGAGCGTGATCTGGATCGATGTCTATACTCTCTGTCACGCCCATACCTATCCTGGTTAGAGTATTCGCGATCGCGATCCCTATCTGAATCCCTCCTACGAGAATCATAGTAACCAGAAGCTTTTCGGGCTGAGCGAAGATTCCCGAGCATCGATCCTCTTCCGGACATAGTACCTGAGAATGAGAAACGAAGAAAAGAGTTAGCGACTTCTTGAGTTGGTCGATTTACCGTCGTGAATCATGCAGTGTAGTGAACTGTATGCATGTGCAACCCCCCGACCAAACGGAAATGTCGGCCGCACTCGTGGCAAGCGACCCGCTCAGTTCAAGAGCGCTATCAAGCTCCTCCATCCCAGCGTCGTGTTGAGACGACACAAAATCCAGAATCGGAACATCGGCAAGCCCTTCAAAAAGATTCTCTACCGGCGGGGGAGAAGCCTCCGCAATTCTAATCCCCAGGACGGGCAAAGACACGACCATGGATATAAATCTCTCGGATTTAGAGCGTTTGTGAGCAACAACCTTGCCTTTTCTTTTTCCTCCGGAATCTTGAACATCGGAAGAAGGCCCGGCCGGGAGCTCGGTATCGGTAGGCATTCTTTCTGGATCAACTTCTTCGGTGATCACAACTGCGGGCGCTTTGCGCTTCACCCGTTTCTTCGGGACCACTCTATGTGTCCCTTCCAGTTGTATGCTCTGCCTCCATTCTATAAGCCCGACCGTCCTCAGATTTCTGTCAGACAGGACCCTCTCTTCGCCCGGGAACGCTTGAAGAATCCGAACAAGCTCTCTGAAGTATGCGCCATCGGGACAAGAGATTGCAGCTATAAAAAAGGAGGAGTATGTCATTTTTGGAGTCAGTTACTAATATCTCAGTGATTCAAGAGAGAAATGGCGACACTTACGTCTATCCAACCACCGCCTAGCAAATCCAGGGGGGCACCGAACGTAGAACCATTCGGTTTTATAATAACTTAGCCTTCCCCAGGAGCCCAGTACAACGTGGCAGTTTCTGACCGCTTCCAGGAAGGTGAAAGAAGGGCTGTCTCCGCGGCTCTTGACGTTGAATAAATATCTAATTTCGATCGGCTTCGGCGGTCGAAAGAGGATCTCCATAAACATGACAAAGGTGCTATTCAACAAGGCATACCCGTTGGGATGTAGCTGAGATGGAGCTATGTCGAGAAACAATAACATCTCCCTTATATATTGGTTGAAGGGAGGGAGTGTCCCCGCTGTGCAAGCGTGACGGTTAAAAGCAGTAAACCCCTTCGGGGGATCGTGCGGCCTGTCATTTGGCCCAGGAAGTAGCACGTCGTCGAGCAACAAACAGTGCCTCAAGCAAATCCGTCCTAGCATATCTTCGGAGATACCCGACGGCACTGAATCTTGCGGATTACAAATAAACCAAGCACCCGGACGATCGTCCGTAGCTGGGTCAATAACTTCGGCTTCAATAACCGGTATCTCTATGGTTGGAGGAATAGAACTCGGTAGTTCCTGCTGCTGTGAACTTGAGGGTTCCATGAATAGCTAGCTTATGAAAAATCATTGTTAAACAGACAATAACGCTCGTGCATCCCCCAGTGTAAAGTGTGTGAATGTGATGTGCAGTGCAGTATTGTATATCACTTGAAGAGATCTACGGGATTGAGGAAAACATGAAAACGACGAGACTTCGGAATTCAGTCGGAAGGACCGTTATCGCTGACCGTCGCAACCGTGCCATCCAGTTGTTCACTATCACTCCAAGTTAAAATCTGTTATTATTTCGATAAGTTCCAGTTTCATCGACGAGCTTCGATAGGCAATCAGATATGCAGTGAAACTATTAAGTCCAGATATGCAAGTTTGAAGCTCGCCGGAGTCAATTGTTCAAATGTGCAGAAAATTTCAGATTTTTTTGTTCAATTCGTATTGCTCATGAGAGCCGTGTTCGCATCAATAAGTTATGGTCGTAGGCGTATGAGTCAGACTCGGTCAAAAGGTTGTAATGCAAGTTCGACTCGATCAAGGGGCTAAGGATTTCGAATCGATCGGAGCGCAACACTCTGATTCGATCCCAAAGCCTCCAGTTCGACTCGCTCCCAAGGCTGCGCAGTTCAACTTGCTTTCAAGACAACGCAGTTCGACTCGCTCCCAAGGCTACACACTTCGACTCGATCCATAGTCATCCACTTCGAATCGATCCAGAGCCATCCACTTCGACTCGCTCCGAAGCCACCCACTTCGATTCGATCGAAGGCCATCATTTCAAATCGATCAGACATAGCCCCTTCGTATCGATCCATAGATTCAAAGCATTCGACTCGATGCGAAGCTCCACCATCGATCGATGCGAAGGCCTCCATCTTATCCTCTCGAAACATCTACTCAGATCGACACGAAGCTGAGGCCATGGAACTTTCGATCGATCACAACTCCGGTTGATTTGATATTAAAAATCGAGTCTCATCGCTTACGCGTTGGGTCCGCTTAAAGGATTACCTAAATCTATCAGTTAGTTCGAGCAATTGAAGGGATGAATCAGTTCAGAGGAAAGATTGTTTTCTTCTTTCTCCTCGAGTTTCTGAGCGATACGAAGGCAAGGAAGGAAAGCGAAAGTTAAAAAGTGGAAGAACGGCTAAGTACAAAGTATTTATATGGACTCGAAAACAAAGGGAATAAACAATTCGTATCCCGGTGGATTCGAACACGTGTTTCGACTCCCTCTCCAGTGCGTTGATGCGAAGCTCCCTTTCGTATCGCTTGCCCAGTTCGGCTCCCTCTCCGATGTAGCAATAAAAGACATCACTTCGACTCCGTCTCCCCTTCGACTCCGTATCCTGTGCGTTTCGACTCCGACTCCTATGCAGTTCGAATCCAAGACCGAGTCGAACAAAGCAGTTCGAACCCAAGACCGAGTCAAACAACTAGTTCGAATCCAAGACCGAGTCGAACAACCAGTTCGAATCCATAAAAACATGACTTCCAGAGGCCAACTCCATCGAATCGAAATACTCACTTCGCATCCACAAATTCAATGAAAGACATCCTCAATGCTTCAACCCTTCACATCGATTCAGGAGAGGATCGTTACGAAGGAACATTAAAAAACAACCATCGAGCGTTGTTACAGCGAATTTCACGTCGGTTCAGGAGAGGACCGATACGGAACTCAAAAATAAAATCAACTGACAACGACTCGTGAACGTAAAAACGTCAACGAGAGTCAGGTTAACATATATGCATGAATGCCGGACCAATATTCGATGTTCCAGATTTACAGGAATCAAAAGCTCGTCTAATAACGATTACAACAGCAAACAGTTAATCGCTAGCATACAACAATCGGTTGCAACAATACAGGGTACAATAGTTGACGGTCAACAGTTTACATTATCGAGAAAAAAAGTCGAAGATTACAACTTTCATCGAAAAGACGATGACTATTCAGAATGAAGATTGCAGCACTTCAAAGCACATCAAGTTTTCACAAGACGTACTTTGGGGGGCAAATGTTATCCCGCCTTTTGGCAAGGCCATGACACCAAGGAATTGACTAGTAACCAACGACGGCCCGTCCTAGAGATCAATTGTGCACAGGCTCACTATGGATATCGACGAATTTTGTCTGAGTCCGGATCGAGCCAAAATTGGTAGGACATGACAAGCTAAGCCATGAGAGTCAACGTTCCAAATCTCAAGTCAATCCGAGTACGTATGCTCAAGTTATGAACGATACAAAATTGGATGAAAACCAATCACCGGTCGACTCGCTCCCTTCGACTCGCTTCCTTCGACTCGCTTCGCATCCCTTAGAAGTGACTCCTTTGACTCGCTTCGCATCCACCAGAAATGACTCCTTCGACTCGCTCCACTTCGTGTCCATCACGGAACCTTAGTTCGAATCCCTCAGGATACTCCACTTCGACTCGCTCGACCAGTGCACGCTTTGACTCGCTCAATCTGGGCACACATCGACTCGCTCAATCGATGTACATTTCGACTCGCTCGAGACGGCATCAAAGGCAGAGCGATTCAAAGACTCAAGCGCCACGTCACCGAGTCGAACGGAAGCGAGTCGAAACGAGAGCGAGTCAAACCAAACAGCCATCGAGAATCCCATTTCGTATCGATTATATCTCCTAATCTACAAGTCCAAATGCTATGAAATTTTCACAGAAGACTACGTGCATGCTAAAGAATGTCCACGCCAAATTTCGACTCCATTGGATGAAATCTTGATCGATAGGAAATCTGTTCGTATCGATCACGAATCGGGGTTCTTCTTCTTCTTCTTTGAGCGAAATATCAGCCTCCTACACCTATAAATAGACCCCCAAAGCCAACAGAAAAGAGGTTCTTCTTCTTCTTTGAGCTCTCCAACGCCCGGACTCTGCCAGATCCAGATCTGAAATCCATTGCTGCTGCTACCAACGAATTTCACTGCTGCAAATCATTGTTATTCGCTGTAAATTTCTAAAATCAATTATAAACATCAAAGAAAGATCAATAAAGCAAACTACTTCATAGTGGACGTAGGCAATACGCCGAACCACTCTAAATTCTTATGTCTCCCTGCATTTTAATTATTCTCATTTTTGAAATTTGGAGTTTTTGTTAGATAATACCTCTTTTTCCATTTAATTTCTTCACTTTATCTCTTCAAAGACTTCCGAAGAGTGTTGTGCCCAATTTTGGTACAAACACACATATATCATATATATATCTATGTATTTTATTTAATTAATTAACCTTTAATTAATTTATTCAATTAAACAATTTTTATTAAAATTTATTAATTTGAAAATTTATCTTCTATACATACATGTATACTTATGTTATCTTAAACATTTTAAAATAATATAATATATCAACATATATAATACATGCATATATGCATTAATTAATTAACATATTTAATTAATTTATTTTATTAATCATATTAATAAATTTGAAATTTGAAATTATTATATAAATATTTTCAAACATTTTGAAAATATCATTATCCTTTCAAACATTTTGAAAACTTATGTAGTATTATAATTTTTATAATAAATATGTTTTATTTTAAATTTAACTATTAAATTTAAAATCTTCAACATTAATTTTCAAAACGATTTTGAAAATTAGCCCAAGGCCCAAATTAAGTTAGGCCTTTTCTATTAGGGCAACCTTTAGGCTTACTCCACCTTTCGGGCCAGGCCGGTAACCAGGTAGGACGGGGTACTTGATTACCCAATTCCAATCCTAGACATTACCTTCCTAGACACCGTACTAAGTGGCAAGCTTAATTAGTTAGCCTTAATATGACTAATTAAGACCGCATAGGCTATTGGGCTCCGATACCATTGTTGGAACTGGACTAGCCCGTAGCAGAAGTTACGGGTGAATTTCAAATTTTACCTTATTGGATCTTTTATTGGGCCTATAAAGTCTAACTGAATTAGACATTACTAAATTTCATTTAATAAAATCATTTATTTTATTTAAATTCAAATATATTAAGGTATAAAATTAATTTTATTTGATTTAGTTTATACATAAATGTATCATATACATATATGTGTGAGTGCATGTGTAACATAATAATCCGTGAAAGGTATAATATGCCCATATGTAGATATTGGGATTTACATCGCAACATACATATTAGCTTATTTTGTATGCCATGTATGTTGTTCAAATATGTGCATGTATATGTGTTACAGTACACACACACATGTATGTATAAATATATTATATATAATATATGAACAAAAAATATTTATATATAGATAAATATATATATAGAAAGAGAGCGAACAATTATTAAAATTATTTATAATTCAAAATTAACTTAGTTTTGCAAACATAATAATTAATTTTCGTATTTTAATTTGTATATATTATGAATAAAATAATGTTTTCATCCATAAATAATTAACATAAAATAATCTATTGATGAAAATTAAAATTTTACAATTTTAAAAAATCTAGGATCATAAAATAGAGCTTAGGAAAAATCTGGAGATTTTTCAAAGTTGAAATATTATTTTTAAAAACAAATACATTGATTTTGGTAATAATTATTTAATATAAAATAACATATTACTAAAAATTCAAAATTCAAATATTTCAAAAATTCTAGGATCATGAATGAAAGGTTATGAAAAATTTTGAAGAAATTTTCAATTAAATTATTATTTTAAATAAATCATAAACAGTTTTTTCGAAATAATATTAATTATTAAAAATAATAAAATTTGTTGAAAAATTCCTTAATTTTTTCTACATGTTTTGGAAATGATATAATACTTTTCTAAAATATAAAATTTAATTTTTAATGTAATAATTATTTTATATATAATAAACAATTCAAAAATTCAATAAATGTTAATTTAAAAATATGAATATATGTATGACAATTAATTTTCGAATTTGTAAATTCATATTATATATAAATAGGTGTACTAAATTTTTTAAATCATATATATATATATATTTATATATATCTTATATATGCATATATGCTATTATGAGAGAGAAATATGCACTGATATATATATGAATTTATTAATAAATATATAAAAAACAATTATTAATGACAAAAATTGATTTTTTATAGTAAACAACATTTGTCTATACATAAATCAAATAGTATAATAAACAAATTATGCACATAACCAAACGGATTTGTGACAACCACATCTACTTACAAAAACTCACCTAAATAAACATACAGTAGCAATATATTTAAACATATATGAAATTGCTCATTATAGGATCATAGGATATAATTTAGTTACTGTAATATGAATTAAAATTACCAATTTAATGATGCCTTTGAATCCACGTTGAAGCAATGACTTCCCTTCCTTTTACTGTTCTTGATTCGTTAGATTGCAAGTCCGGAATGACTGACCTCTAACTATCGAATAATATTATTTTAATTTGAAATATATTTGAGAATTTTGGAGTGGATTAAGAGCTATGTTTTAACCAGCAATGTAGAAGGTAATGGCGGCCAAAAAGGTTAGTCATTGTTTTTAGAGATACATACATACATACATACATACACACACACACACATAGGGTTGTATTAGAGAGAAACAAGGAAAACCTTTTTACCCATTCTCACTTTATCTCAACCCATTATCTCCAAACCAATTCCCTATGTTTTAGCCACCCCTAGACCTTCCCAAAATCGAAATTTTGCAGCCCTAATGATGGGCCTTAAACCCATCTAAGCCCAACCCAAAATACTATCCAATTAAATATAATTTAATCACTTGTCGATATTGTATATCGATCGATATATTTATAACTGTTATAAGTATATATAACATTATTTATTTCTCAAATCATATTCAAATTTTATAATTAATATTTCAATATTAATTAATTTAATTAATTTATAACAATTATAAACTAATTAAATCGTTCGATCTTAAGGGAATTCATCATTTCGGCTGTGTAACTCTTAGGTGTAAAATTAGTTAGCGATTAACATCGAACTATTCTAATGTTAACGTTCACATGTCACATAGCAGGTGGTGTGTAATTATGGCCAAATTTATCGCTTACTCATTTTCGGTAAAATCCAATTTTAGTTTAATAAGCGTTACCCGGTTGTGACATTTGTTTACACCAATTCTCTTCGTCAAAATTATATCACTTTGGACTTATGGAATTTGGTAATGGTCAAAATTCCAATCTCATCCACATTTAACTTTATAGTCTAAATACAAAGTCCTTGGTTCAATAACAATAATAATAATAATTAACCTAAATGCTTTGGCCATAGACTTTGACTTTGAGTTGACTTGAGTTGACTGTGATACTAAACGCATATAACTGTGGAGACGAATCCTCTCTTGAATAGTGCTTCACTTCCAATACTTGCACTCAACCCAACTATAGTCATTCGATGGACGACATGCCATGATTTGGCTATAATCAAAGTGGAGCTTACATATTGAAGGTCCACCGTATTCTCTAGTCGAGAGAACTGTGTAAATCAGTCACATCGATATTTTCTGTTTGACCTTAGTTATATTAACCAAAAGAAAACTATCAAGTGAATCGTTCCATAGTTATCTAATAACAATTAGTACATAACCCCTAGGTGTCCCCAACAGTCATGAGTACTACACTGCCCAATATTTGGAGAGCGTTACGTACTCCAGTCTCAACGGATACATCGATATCCAGTCTCGCTGCATCTTGACTAGGAACATTTAAAATGGTATATTTGTTTCGTTGATATAGATTACTCACGGTTACAACACTTTGGAACTACTATCACAAAATATACCATTTATGGATTTTTTATATTAAATATACTTTTAATTAAGTTAATATAATCACATTATATCAAGTATATATTAGGAAGAAAATACCTTTTATAACGAACAAGATTGGCCAACGAGTTAGATATATGTAATAGATTACATAATTGCCCCTAGGGCATACCCCTAACTCTATCACACAGGAAGAAGATATGTTAACACACCCAGCTGATGAAGAATCATGGAAGCATTTTGGTAAGACATACCCCGCTTTCGCAGCGGAGAGCCGTAATGTTAGACTTGGTTTATGTACGGATGGATTTTCACCCAGCGGAGAGCCTTACAATTTACCTTCGTGAATGTGTATAAAAACTCTGTATATGTTTCTCACTATTGTCATCCCTGACCTTGACGATCCGACACAAGGAATTGTCGTGTATTTACAAAGGTTGATTGAAGAGTTGAAAACACTATGGATGAAGGTGTTGAAACATATGACATTTCAAAAAATAATTCGTATGTTTGCTTCTCTACTGTGAACTATAAGCGATTTTCCTGCGTATGAAATGCTATCGGGTTGGAGTACGGCTGGTCGTCTAGCTTGCCCTTATTGCATGGAAGAAACACGAGCATTTTCTCTACCACACAGAAAGAAAATATCAAGGTTTGACTGTCATCGGTGTTTTCTCCATATTAATCAACCTTTTAGAAAAGATAAAAAAAACTTTACAAGTAATAGAGTTGTGACCTTGCGACCACCAATGATTTGGTCAAGCGAAGATAGTTATGAGCTTGTAAAGGATTATCCAAAGATATATGAAACTGGCAAACAAATTGAAATACAAGGTAAATCGACGATTCATAATTGGTGCAAACAAAGTATATTTTGGGAGTTTCCTTATTGGAAAAATCTCCTAATTCGTCATAATATCGACGTGATGCACAAAGAGAAAAACGTGTTCGATGATGTAATTAACACAGTTTTGAATGTTAAAGAAAGATTAAGGACGATTTTAAATCAAGTCGTGATATAGAAGCAATATGCAAATGTCCTGAGCTTCATATGAAGCCAAATGACAAAAAAAAACCAAAGCATGCTACGAGCTAGACAGTGACCAAGTTAAAGTACTATTAAAGTGGGTGGAAGGATTAAGAATTCCTGATGGGATTTCCTCTAATCTTCGTAGATATGTCGACTATAAGAATGGTAAACTGAGTGGGATGAAAAGTCATTATAAGTTATTAATAACGATCATTTTAATTAATTAGTAATAAAATATTATAATAATGTCATGTAATATTTATTTGTATTTAATTTTACGTTGCAGGAAAAATTTATGCAGGCACGTGCGCAGATGCTTGAGCATTCCGGACAGGAGCAGTTGACCACTAACGAGGAGGACGCGATCTTTGACTCTGTTATGGACCCAACTCCGAGAAGCAGACGCTACGGCTACGGCAACCAATCAGTAATTTATAAAAATTAACTACGTTGTAAAATTTTCTTAATTTTTATAAAATTTACATAATAACTTAAACATATTTCGACTTTTTTTGTAGGCTCGGACATCACAAAGGGCTTACCAAAAGGTTCAGGACAACCCAGCGATTAATAAGCTCAGACAGCAGATTGCACAACTGCAGGAGCAGGACCGCCTCCGAGCAGTGCAAATGGAGCAGCTCAACCAGCGTTTGGCCGAGTATATGGAGCGTCATGGTACATTCCTTTAGTTCGGTGGTTCCGGAGCCAATGATGAGTCTTGAGGTACGATTTGCAGTTTTTTTTATGGACATATGATGTTGGATGTAGTTTGTTTATATAAACATTGAGTGATGGTGAGGTTAATTTATGGACATGTTGTGTTGGACATTGATTTAGTGGTTGATTTGTGGAGTTGATATGTGAAGTTTAACGTTGGATGTAAATATTGAAGTTGGATGGGTGAGAGTGATGATGGAAGGTTTGTTTTGTAAATATTGGAGTTTGATGTTGGATGTAAATATGTTTGCGTTTGATATTACGATGTTTGCATTTTATATTGATATTGATTTCACCTTATATATGTGGATTATATATTTATTTTGATGAGTTATATATTGATATTGGTATGGAAGCGAAGGAGGGCTGCAGAAATTTTTTTTGTCCAGATTACCAATGGCTCCCAACGGCTCATTGGCCACCACTTCCGACGGCTATTGGCCACCAATTCCAACGGCGAACGACGGTTTTTGATGGCCATTTGGACGAAAATTCCAATGGTTAGTGACGGCTCCCCGCGGCTTAGCGAAAAAATACCACGCCATGTAGACGACGTGGCCGTCGGAAAATCCGACGGAAAGACCGTCGGAACAGCCATCGCTATTATGTCGTCGAAGCCGTCAAAAACGGACGGAAGTCGTGGTCCGTATTCCGATGGCATTTCCGACGGCTAGCGTCAGCCGCCGACGGATGCTAGCCATCGAAAATTGCCTGCTTTCTTGTAGTGATCTCCTTAAACCCTTGTTGTGTGTTGAACTTGAGCTTGAATTTTTACAAAATAAATGTTTGGTCGTGTTTTCGCACTTTGAAAATTGCTTAAACTAAATTTTCAATTGATAATTTTAAAATCAATCATAAGCATTGATTAAAATTTATAAGAGGGGTTATAAATTTAATTTATTATCTTTCGGAATGATTGACGCGGTATTAAATTTATAAAGATATTATAAAATTTAATTAATTATCTTTCGAGATAATTAATGTCATTTTAAATTTATTAAAGAATATAAATATGATTTAATTATCTCTAGGAATAATTAAAGTTGTTTAAATTGATAAAGTTTATTTACCTTAAATATTTTGTAAATTCTTTTAAAATGGGTTTGTAAGGATTGTATAAATATTTGAAAAGAATTAGGTGTTTAATTATATCCTTAATTATTATTTAACTATAATAAAGTAAATTAATAAATTTATTAATGATGTTTAAAGTTAATTAACTGATTTAATAAATGTGTTTTAAAGATTAATTAATTGATTTAATAAAAGTAATTAAAGTTAATTAACTAATTTAATAAAGGTGTTTATAGTTAATTAATTGATTTATTTAAGGAGTTATAAGTTTGATTAATTATCTCTTGGGATAATTAATGTGGTTTAAAATTTATAAAAGAATTTTATCAATTATCTTTCTAGATGATTAACATTGTTTTAATTTATAAAAGCATTTTAATTGATTTATTATCTTTCGGGATAATTGTTATCTGAAATTAACAAATGATAGTTTATAACTGAGAAAATCTTTTAAAAGGGAATTATTTTTAAAAATAATTATTTTTAAAAATAAAACTAAGTGTAAATTGTTTTGGGTTTATAGTAAACAATGTTTAAATGACATTTGTTTTGACCCTTCTTTTTAATACACCTAAAAATACAATTTTCTCTTTAAAAAGAATATTAAAAAGTGTTTTAAAAGTGTTTTAAAAATATATATGATGTGAAATTCAAGCACAAGTTCGTTCTAAAAGTTTAATAAGATTTGATTTGGTTATGGAAAGAATAAGAAATTTAACTTTCATTAATAGTATCGTTTATATGAAAAGGATTTAGTCATACTCTTAGCACTAAATGTCGAGGTATGGAAACTCGTTTCTATCTTGAAGGTTAAAATTGTTGTGAAGGCAATGCCTAGAGATAACACTACCTTAACCTTCCCGACTTCATTTTCAACCAAGGGATAATACAAGTTTGAAATCGACGAGTAGCGGTAAGAGTATGAGATTTAATTTTCATATACGGTCATTTTGATTATTCTCGATAGTCGATTTATTGACCATCGCTTCAACTTTCTCTTTTGTGTATCGTCAATCTAAGATGATTTATTGCTCATTATGAGCATCGATATCTTTTGTCGGAAATGACTAAAATTAAAGAGCAAGTGGAAGCCAAGCCATGTGGGGTTGCTCCCGTTAGGGTATCTTCACATCTACTCTAGATTGCATTCAGTGGCATGTGCATGGAGATGTGAAATATTCAGATTCTCGGTAAGGTTGGTGATGTTTATCTTGGACGTGTCCGAGAGCCATCGTAGTTCTCAAGTATATTTCTAAAGGTATACTTTCAGTGAGGGGGTGCACCCTCCTAGTCACTATTGGAAAACTTTATTTTCCTTATTGATTCAAATCTTTAAATTATTTCCTTAATCACATCAAGAAGTCCCTAGGGCTCTTCTTGATGTTTAATTATTTGTGTCCACTCTTTAAGTTTGGATTTTGTTCTTGTTTATACCCATTCTTCTAAGTTTGGGCTTTGTTCTAATTTGTTTTCCATTTTTTCATGTATGGATGTTGTTCTTATGAGATAAAAACCCGTTCCATGTTTAGCAGCGTGATCTCACAGAATTATTATATATTCTCCATATCTCTTGAGTTTTCTCACGTTGGTTTTCCAGACTGATCCGGGTGTTATTTTATTATAATTCTCGGGTCAGACCGAGTATTTTTCTAGATTATCGTTGGTGTGACATAGAGCCTATGGAGTAGACCTGGATGTTCACCTGCCGTAATATTTTTATTTCCGCTTTATTATTACAAATACCCATCATGTAACGACCCGTATTTTTAGCTATTTTAAATTATTGGATTTAATGTAATTATTACATAAAAATGGTTAAAAATAAAATTTAATGAATTATTAGTGTAGTTATTGAATATGAACTTGAATAAAAATTTGAAATAATAAATTCCGAGGATTTAGGCAATAACAACTATTGAAGTGAAAATTTTATTTATTGAATGTGTTTGTAATCGATGCCTGTAATTGGAAGATGAATGTCAAATTATTTAGATGATAATAAAATGATTGTTAATAAATGGTGATTTGTTCAAAATTAAATTGTTTAAAATTTAATATTGAAATTATTTAAATAATTGAATCTTGAATTAACTATTTGAACTATTCTATTAAACTATTTGAACTATTTAACTATTTTAAAACTATTTAAACTATTTTCTAAAATTTCAAACTGGTCAAAAGGGTAGAATGTTTATATTTAAATCTTGGATTTAAATACGAATTGGGTTAAAATGAAGTTATAACCTAAATTGAAATTCGAAACAATTTTGGAAGCGAAATCGGGATATTAAGGCGAAAATGATTTTAAATTGAAATAGTATATTTTGAACAAATATGATGATTTCGAAATGAATTTGATTTTGAAGCGAATATGATATTTTGATATCAAATACGAATTGCTTTCAAAATGTAAAAGCACCAACCGGAGTGAAAATGACGTTTGGTTGTTAAAAAGACCGAGGCCTCTTATTGGCATACTCTTTGTCAATATTGGAACCACTTTAACAACTATATACGCGGAGGAGACACCATAACGAAGTTGTTGGATTTGGTGTCGTTTGCTGGATTTGAAGAAAGAGAACGATGCTGGATTGGCCTGACACTTGTGTCAATTTGAAATGACTAAAATAGGAGTCGTACCGGCCAATGAGGTTAGCTACCTCTAGAGGACACACTTCTTCGTATTACCATCATTTGCATTGTGATTGATTAGTGCGCACCCTCTGATTTTGGGAGTCATATCACGGTGGGTCGTTAGGGGTTACCACCAACCGAGAAGGGTAAATTAGTAGTATCCTACCTTAGGCATTGCCTCACGTTCCTTGTCATACTTTTATGCTTATACGAGACCCCTACGATTTTGGTTTAGTGATGTCATATCACGGCGCATCACTGACTACCGACGTGCTAGTGGTTATGTCAAATGCATACTGTACGGTAATGCTTAAAAATGCGTTAAGGGGGATTAATGTAAAGCCTTAACGCTAGGAAAAATATTTATTTTATTGATTAGACATTATATATGTGGCGTATTCTACTACGTTTAAATATTTTGATGGATTCTTAAGAGATGGAAAATCCCGGAACATCTCTTGAGTTATCGCATAAACGTTATACACTGGATAGGAGATGTGAAACCCCGTAAACATCTCTAACGCCATGGCACTCATGTTATATGTGATATCGATTTGACTTACATAAGAATATTTTAGTCCTGACTTGAGTATTTTGTCTTTTCATTATGCTCGGGTCGGTCCTGAGTTTTTCAGCTTATTGAAGATTTATTCTAGAGGACTAGACAAGGATTTGGTATATTATTACTATTAGTATTCCTGCATTATGTGGTCTACTGCATTATTTATTTATCCCTGATTTATATATAACTCTGATAAATGTTGTATAGATTATAATCAAATGTATAGTATAAACAGCTTCATGAACTGTTTATTTTATTATTATATTTTATCATTCCGCTGTGAGATTCTGTGTTTGTTTTCTTCTTCTCTTATTTTTCTTAATTAACCTCATTGAGCATCTATGTCTTGGATTGTTTAAGTCGAACATGTGTGGATTATTGTCGATTTAAACCTTCTGAAATGTGGGTTGTCAAAGTTGGTATCAGAGCTTTGGTTTAGCGATAACCTTAGTTTTGTGGGGTTTGACTCATTAGAGATAGGGTAGTAGTACCCTAGAATGAGTCTGTTTGAGTGTATATATATAAGAGAGTGTATTTGTTACTGTTGTATAAAATGTTTTATATTATGTTGTTTGAATTGTTAAGTTTGAATTTTGGGTTCTGATTGGTACGTGGGACGCCACTATATCGATAGGGATTCCAAAACACTTGAACAAAGCAAACCAACACAATATTGTTTTTGAAATTTGGTAAATGAAATAATTTTACCTAGGATTATATTTTATATATAAAAGAATGGTTTTCTGAAATTTAGATAGTTAAATGAATTGGTTTTTAGGAATGATAATATTGATCAGTATCGTTTATTGTTTGATTAGTCAATATTCCTAAACTATTAGTTATTATATGATTATAAGAAAATGAAACTGTACAAATGTGATTTATAAAATATAATTTGTAAGTAAAATAAATATAAAATTGAGAATTTGAGAAATTTAAATTTCGGTGTATCTGAAAAAGGTTTTCAAGGTTCGGAAAATAACATCAGTATTGTTTAAAAGTATATACAAATACAAATTGTTTTCAGATAAATTTTAAAAGGAATGAATTCAGTACTACCCTCTTCTGTCGCTGGAAAATGTTTTTGATGATGACTGCGCAGCATCATCGACGTTCACTTTCAAGTCTCAAAGTGGGGGAGACTTCTGAGAAACTTTGCTACGAAATTGTTTTGATAAACAGATTTTGGTTTAAACTCCAAAAGTATGATTTGATATACAAAAGATATAAGTATATATACTTATTTCAAACAATTTGAAATGAACCCAGTATTTAAAATTTTTAAGTTCTGTCAATTAATAATCTTCAAACTATTTGAATGAAATGAAATATTTGAATAATCAGAACTTATAAAATAAGAGAATTAAGAAATCTAAGCAAAACGTTTTGAGAAACTTTAGAGTGGAAGTTTGCAACTCTAAAATTGAAAGTAAATAAAATTTAAACAAGTTAAAATAGTGAACATTCTAATTAAGTAAAATGAATTAAATTAATTTGTATAATACCAAATTGCATTCTAATAACATATAATAAGACTTACCAAATGTTAAAAGTTAAAATGATGATTTGGATATGTAATCGGATATTATACAAGTAAACAAAACTTAAAAGTAATTAAAATGTATATAAATGGAAATTTAGTTGTAATAATAAATGTTATATACTTAAATAGTATATTATGAAATGATTAATGACTAAATGGAATAAGTAAGTGGAACTTAAGAAAGTAGACAAATGAATTAAATAATATCTTTGTAAATTGGTTATAGAATTAAATACAAATTTGCAAAGAAATTTTGAAATTGAATTTGTAACTTTTGAGATAATTATAAACTTAGATAAAGTCATATATAAGAAGTTGGACTTTTATAGAATGATTATAAAGTAAAGTGATGATTAATAAAATGTTTTACAAATAAATTTGTTACTAAATGAAATTGTGAAAATAAATGTGAATTAAGTTGTAAAGAAACTTAAGTAAGGATATAAGAAATAATTCATTAATGATGTTGATGCTAAAAATGGAGATATGAACATTATAATTCAAATGTTTCGCGAAAATGTAAAGTAAAGTTTATAGTTTATAACTTTGATAAATGTTAGTTAAACAAGATGTTAAATTAATTGAATAGGCATGTTAAAGGAAGGAAGCTAGTATTCAATTATGAAATGAACTTTAACTTATGAAAAGATAACCGAAATGAATAAATGGAAGAAGTTAGTGAATTAATATTAATAAAATGAGTAAATGAAATAACATTGATTTAAAATGAAAATGAACTTAAGCGTAGAATGAATGTGAACAAATGAATTGATATGAGATGTTGCTAAACGTAAAATGAAACAATTGAAATTTAAAAAATCGAATTGAATAAATTGAATGCAAATGAAATAGATTTGAATAAATTGGAAGAAAATCAATAAAATGTTGATGAAATTTGGATGTTAATAAGAAATGAAGTGTATAAATTAAATATTGACATTGGAAGAGGTAAATTAACAAAGGTATGAGTTAATTGGATTAATTGGATGAATATTAATAATTGAATGGTTTATTTTATTGTAAATCGTTGTTATAACTGTTTTGAATACATATGATTGTTGTATGCCGTGTATTCGTGCTTATGTTTATGGTTCGGATTCACAATTCATTCTATGTGATTCTATTTAACTCATATATGCTATCTATATATTCATAAGTGACTAATATTCTAAATTAAGTTGAGATAGGTACATACGAAGACAGTTTGGACGTATATGCGGATTTTATATGATTTTGCTTGCTTAATACGAGCGAACTCGCTCGTTTTAATAATAATAAGGTACATATCTCGGATTACATACCGCGCTTTTATATTTTTCCCTACGGGATGCCTCATCATTGAGATGAGATGTATATTTAATATATATTGTATATATTTGGGTTATATATTGTATTGTAAAAAAATTTCGATCGAGCCGCGCAAAGGAGACTCTGCCGAAATTTTCCGTAAATCTGAGAATTAGAAATTTTTTGAAGTTTAAAATTTTTTATAACTTGTTTTGATAACTAACTTGTAAATTCCATAAGCCGATCTGAGTAGCGTAGTAAAAACATAGTAATGGTTTTATAAATGAGATTTAATGTTTTATAAGTTGATTAATTTGAATAAAATATATCGAATGTTAAATTCTGTACTTAGTCCCTTTTCGAGAACGAAAAGTTTTCAGTGAGGGAGAATGTAACGACCCGTATTTTTTAGCTATTTTAAATTATTAAATTTAATGTAATTACTAAATAAAAATGATTAAAAATAAAATTTAATGAATTATTAGTGTAGTTATTGAATATGAACTTGAATAAAAATTTGAAATAATAAACTCCGAAGATTTAGGCAATAACAACTATTGAAGTGAAAATTCTATTTATTGAATGTGTTTGTAATCGATGTTTATAATTAGAAGATGAATGTTGAATTATTTAGATGATAATAAAATGATTCTTAATAAATGGGGATTTATTGAAAATTAAATTATTTAAAATTTTATATTGGAATTATTTAAATAATTGAATCTTGAATTAATGTGAATGAAAATGATATCAAAAATTGATTTAAGTTTTATTTAAATATGAATGAAGATTATTAACATTTAAAATTGGGTTTAAAAATGAATAATTAGAAATTGAAAATTTTATATTATAATTAACGCGTAAAAATAGCCATTTTGGCCACTGTCTCAGATTTTGAAGAAACTAGTTTCATCGGATCTGTAATAGTGAGTTATTGTAGAATTTAAAGTTTCGTTGCGATTGGACTTGTCGTTTGGCCGTGCGAGCTTGAAACGCTTTGAATTTAATATTGAAAATTTAATATTATATTTGGGTTCAAAAAGCTATCTTCTGTATACGATCGAATTAGGTCTCGAAACTTGTTCCATTACGTTTGGAATAGGGGTATAACATTAGAAACGTCGAGCGGCACGCCTCGATAGGGATTCGAAATAAATATCTAGATATTTTAAAATTAAAAAGAATATATATATATCGATTTAAACTTCAGCCAACATTCTTTCAAATTCGAGCCACCCTATCATTGAGAAGTAGACTTATTTTGTATGTATAGCCGCCATCCCCTTCGTTTAAATCACGACCACCTTTTCCTTTTCCCCTTCAGATCGAAGAATGATTCAAAACAAAATAAAAAAGGTAAAAAAATCAAAACCAAATTCGCGATCGATCGAGGGAGGCTCGGCCTGGAGGACAAGCAAGGACACGATCGCTCGCGAGCGTTTGGAGGTCGAAGTCGTGATGTGTGTGTGTTGGGAGGGTGCGATGGTTATGGAGGTTGGGCATTTGATGGGTTGAAACTGCGATGGCGGTGGTGTCGTTCTGGACATTGGTGGCGAGTGCGATTTGGGGAGCTGAGGCGTGGCGTTCGATTTTGGTTTGCGATCATGGTGGCTGCGGCATTCAATAAGGCGGATTGGGTATTTTGGGTTCTCGAGTTCGATCGACGGCGTTTCGGCGACCATGGCCAGCGGCGTGGAGGAGCACATGGCCTGGGGCACCAACGGCGAGCGTTCGACGAAGTCTGGTCCACGTTTGGAAGAGCGGTGGAGCAGTAACGCGGACGTCGAGGTCGACCTAGAGATAGCATGCTTTGAGCGGGAGATTAAAAAGCTTAATGACATGATTAGGTTAAGTTTAATTAATGCTTAATTTAATTGATTAATTTATATTTAAGTTAATTTAAATATAAAGATGTTAACGAAATTGAATCTCTCTCGTACGAGGTCGTATTGGCGCACGGTCAGTCACGTTGGATTCGTATCGACATTGTCTACGTCATGGAGTTGATTTTCGTTGCTATTTGGTTAGTTTGAATTTTATGATTCAATAAAAGGTGACTGTTTTATACGCTCACGACGAACTAAATATGTTTATGTTAGTTAAATTTATATCGTGAAGTGATTAAAATTTATTGACTGTTGTTTAGTAAATTTAATTGACAGTTAAATTGATATAAATTAAAATGATAGGAAATTGAATTGACGGTTCAAATTTGAAATGAAAATTAGATTGTTAGTTAAACTCCCTATTATTGATGACTAGTTAATTGCTGTGATATTTTGACTGTTTGGATGCTTGATTGTGATGGATGCTATTGATTGATATTTGGATGATTTGGATGTTTATTTAATTTATATATGTCCTGGTATCACCCTGTAATCTATTTACAATATATAAAACTGTAAATCGAATTATTTTGAATAAATTAAGAAATAGGTTGAAATGATATATACATATGACATTTATTTTGGATTGAAATGATATATATCCATCCCTGAAATTAAATCGAAATAACTATTCACTTGGCCATAGAATAGAAAATTATATACGGACACCGGATTGGTTAAATTAAATGATTTAAATTTTTTTTTGATTTGAAATTTATTTAAATGATTTGATTTTATGAAAATGAAAATCGAATTTATGGAAATCAAATTATTTTTGAACTGGAGCTTGAAATGTTGAAATTTAAATTTGGTAAACGAAATGTTTTAAATAATTGAAGTTGAATTTTTAAGTTATAATCGAAATATGATTTAAATTTTAGAAATTGATTTGATTTAAAGGATTGGACTTTTATTCAAACTTTGAATATTACTAAGTAAAACTGATATAAAATGATATTTCGAAATTGAACTCAAAATTGAATTATATTTGAAAATTGGGATTTTAAATTGAGTATTGAAGGTAAATTAGATTTAAGTGTTTTGAATCAATATTTTGAAAATCGAACTTGGAACTGATATAAACTGAAATGGTTTAAATTTGGGAATTGAGTTGAAATTAATTTAGAATTGAAATTGAAACTAATTTGGAATTGGAAGTGAAATTGATTCGGAATTGGAAGTGAAACTAATTTGGAATCGAAGTAAAATTCGACTTGAAATCGGAATTGAATCGATTAAATTGAAATGGAAATTTAAAGTGATTTTAATTGGGAAATTTAGAATTGAATCGGTTTGACTTTGAAACTATTTTCAAATAAATTATAGAACAATCTATCTTTTTAAAATATTCAAATTATTTTGATTTTCCAAACTTTTTTACTATATAAACCATTTTCAATTTTCAAACTATTTTCTATTAAACTATTTTAACTATTTTAAAACTATTTAAACTATTTTCTAAAAATTCAAACTGGTCAAAAGGGTGGAATGTTTATATTTAAATCTTGGATTTAAATATGAATTAGGTTAAAATGAAGTTATAACCTAAATTGAAATTCGAAACAATTTTGGAAGCGAAATCGGGATATTAAGGCGAAAATGATTTTGAATTGAAATAGTATATTTTGAGCAAATATGATGATTTCGAAATGAATTTGATTTTGAAGCGAATATGATATTTTGATATCAAATACGAATTGTTTTCGAAATGTAAAATCACCAACCGGTGTGTAAAACGACGTTAGGTTGTTAGAAAGACTGGGGCCTCTTATTGACATACTCTCTGTCAATATTGGAACCACTTTAACAACTGTGTACGCGGAGGAGACTCCAGAACGAAGTAGTTGGATTTGGCGTCGTTTGCTGGATTTGAAGAAAGAGAACGATGATGGATTAGTCTGACACGTATGTCAATCTAAAATGACTAAAACAGGAGCCGTACCGGCCAATGAGGTTAGCTACCTCTAGCGGACACACTTCTTCGTATTACCATCATTTGCATTGTGATTGATTGGTGCGCACCCTCTGATTTTGGGAGTGTTGGACGTGGTGGGCCGTTAGGGGTTACCGCTGGCCGAGAAGGGTAAACTGGTAGTATCCTACCTTGGGCATTGCCTCATGTTCCTTGTCATACTTTTATCCTTATACGAGACCCCTACGATTTTGGTTTAGTGTTGTCATATCACAGCGCATCACTGACTACCGACGTGCTAGTGGTTGTGTCAAATGCAAACTGTACGCCAATGCGTAAAAACGTGTTAAGGGGGATTAATGTAAAGCCTTAACGCTAAGAAAAATATTTATTTTATTGATTAGACATTATATATGTAGCGTATTCTACTACGTATAAATATTTTGACGGATCCTTAAGAGATGGAAAATCCCGTAACATCTCTTGAGTTATTACACGCACGTTATACACTGGATAGGAGATGTGAAACCCCATAAACATCTCTGACGCCATGGCACTCATATTATATGTGATATCGATTTGGCTCACATAAGAATATTTTAGTCCTGGCTTGAGTGTTTTGTCTTTTCATTATGCTCGGGTCAGTCCTGAGTTTTTCAGCTTATTGAAGATTTATTCCGGAGGACTAGACGAGGATTTGGTATATTATTACTATTAGTATTCCTGCATTATGTGGTCAACTGCATTATTTATTTATCCCTGATGTATATATAACTCTGATAAATGTTGAATAGATTATAATCAAATGTATAGTATAAACAGCTTCATGAACTGTTTATTTGATTATTATATTTTATCATTCCGCTGCGAGATTCTGTGTTTGTTTTCTTCTTCTCTTATTTTTCTTAATTAACCCCATTGATCATCTATGTCTTGGATTTTGGTTTAGTGTTGTCATATCACAGCGCATCACTGACTACCGACGTGCTAGTGGTTGTGTCAAATGCAAACTGTACGCCAATGCGTAAAAACGTGTTAAGGGGGATTAATGTAAAGCCTTAACGCTAGGAAAAATATTTATTTTATTGATTAGACATTATATATGTGGCGTATTCTACTACGTTTAAATATTTTGATGGATTCTTAAGAGATGGAAAATCCCGGAACATCTCTTGAGTTATCGCATAAACGTTATACACTGGATAGGAGATGTGAAACCCCGTAAACATCTCTAACGCCATGGCACTCATGTTATATGTGATATCGATTTGACTTACATAAGAATATTTTAGTCCTGACTTGAGTATTTTGTCTTTTCATTATGCTCGGGTCGGTCCTGAGTTTTTCAGCTTATTGAAGATTTATTCTAGAGGACTAGACAAGGATTTGGTATATTATTACTATTAGTATTCCTGCATTATGTGGTCTACTGCATTATTTATTTATCCCTGATTTATATATAACTCTGATAAATGTTGTATAGATTATAATCAAATGTATAGTATAAACAGCTTCATGAACTGTTTATTTTATTATTATATTTTATCATTCCGCTGTGAGATTCTGTGTTTGTTTTCTTCTTCTCTTATTTTTCTTAATTAACCTCATTGAGCATCTATGTCTTGGATTGTTTAAGTCGAACATGTGTGGATTATTGTCGATTTAAACCTTCTGAAATGTGGGTTGTCAAAGTTGGTATCAGAGCTTTGGTTTAGCGATAACCTTAGTTTTGTGGGGTTTGACTCATTAGAGATAGGGTAGTAGTACCCTAGAATGAGTCTGTTTGAGTGTATATATATAAGAGAGTGTATTTGTTACTGTTGTATAAAATGTTTTATATTATGTTGTTTGAATTGTTAAGTTTGAATTTTGGGTTCTGATTGGTACGTGGGACGCCACTATATCGATAGGGATTCCAAAACACTTGAACAAAGCAAACCAACACAATATTGTTTTTGAAATTTGGTAAATGAAATAATTTTACCTAGGATTATATTTTATATATAAAAGAATGGTTTTCAGAAATTTAGATAGTTAAACGAATTGGTTTTTAGGAATGATAATATTGATCAGTATAGTTTATTGTTTGATTAGTAAATATTCCTAAACTATTAGTTATTATATGATTATAAGAAAATGAAACTGTACAAATGTGATTTATAAAATATAATTTGTAAGTAAAATAAATATAAAATTGAGAATTTGAGAAATTTAAATTTTGGTGTATCTGAAAAAGGTTTTCAAGGTTTGGAAAATAACATCAGTATTGTTTAAAAGTATATACAAATACAAATTGTTTTCAAATAAATTTTAAAAGGAATGAATTCAGTACTACCCTCTTCTGTCGCTGGAAAATGTTTTTGATGATGACTGTGCAGCATCATCGACGTTCATTTTCGAGTCTCAAAGTGAGGGAGACTTCTGAGAAACTTTGCTATGAAATTGTTTTGATAAACGGATTTTGTTTTAAACTCCAAAAGTATGATTTGATATACAAAAGAAATAAGTATATATACTTATTTCAAACGATTTGAAATGAACCCAGTATTTAAAATTTTTAAGTTCTGTCAATTAATAATCTTCAAACTATTTGAATGAAATGAAATATTTGAATAACCAGAACTTATAAAATAAGAGAATTAAGAAATCTAAGCTAAATGTTTTGAGAAACTTTAGAGTTGAAGTTTGTAACTCTAAAATTGAAAGTAAATAAAATTTAAACAAGTTAAAATAGTGAACATTCTAATTAAGTAAAATGAATCAGATTAATTTGTATAATACCAAATTGCATTCTAATAACATATAATAAGACTTACCAAATGTTAAAAGTTAAAATGATGATTTGGATATGTAATCGGATATTATACAAGTAAACAAAACTTAAAAGTAATTAAAATGTATATAAATGGAAATTTAGTTGTAATAATAAATGTTATATACTTAATTAGTATATTATGAAATGATTAATGACTAAATGGAATAAGTAAGTGGAACTTAAGAAAGTAGACAAATGAATTAAATAATATCTTTGTAAATTGGTTATAGAATTAAATACAAATTTGCAAAGAAATTTTGAAATTGAATTTGTAACTTTTGAGATAATTATAAACTTAGATAAAGTCATATATAAGAAGTTGGACTTTTATAGAATGATTATAAAGTAAAGTGATGATTAATAAAACGTTTCACAATTAAATTTGTTATTAAATGAAATTGTGAAAAATGTGAATTAAGTTGTAAAGAAACTTAAGTAAGGATATAAGAAATAATTCATTAATGATGTTGATGCTAAAAATGGAGATATGAACATTATAATTCAAATGTTTCACGGAAATGTAAAGTAAAGTTTATAGTTTATAACTTTGATAAATGTTAGTTAAACAAGATGTTAAATTAATTGAATATGGATGTTAAAGGAAGGAAGCTAGTATTGAATTATGAAATGAACTTTAACTTATGAAAAGCTTACCGAAATGAATAAATGGAAGAAGTTAGTGAATTAATATTAATAAAATGAGTAAATGAAATAACATTGATTTAAAATGAAAATGAACTTAAGTGTAGAATGAATGTGAATAAATGAATTGATATGAGATGTTGCTAAACGTAAAATGAAACAATTGAAATTTAACAAATCGAATTGAATAAATTGAATGCAAATGAAATAGATTTGAATAAATTGGAAGAAAATCAATAAAATGTTGATGAAATTTGGATGTTAATAAGAAATGAAGTGTATAAATTAAATATTGACATTGGAAGAGGTAAATTAACATAGGTATGAGTTAATTGGATTAATTGGATGAATATTAATAATTGAATGGTTTATTTTGTTGTAAATCGTCGTTATAACTGTTTTGAATACATATGATTGTTGTATGTCGTGTATTCGTGCTTATGTTTATGGTTCGGATTCACAATTCATTCTATGTGATTCTATTTAACTCATATATGCTATCTATATATTCATAAGTGACTAATATTCTAAATTAAGTTGAGATAGGTACATACGAAGACAGTTTGGACGTATACGCGGATTTTATATGATTTTGCTTGCTTAATACGAGCGAACTCGCTCGTTTTAATAATAATAAGGTACATATCTCGGATTACATACCGCGCTTTTATATTTTTCCCTACGGGATGCCTCATCATTGAGATGAGATGTATATTTAATATATATTGGATATATTTGGGTTATATATTGTATTGTAAAAAAATTTCGATCGAGCCGCGCGAAGGAGACTATGCCGAAATTTTCCGTAAATCTGAGAATTAGAATTTTTTTGAAGTTTTAAAATTTTTATAACTTGTTTTGATAACTAACTTGTAAATTCCATAAGCCGATCTGAGTAGCGTAGTAAAAACGTAGTAATGGTTTTATAAATGAGATTTAATGTTTTATAAGTTGATTATTTTGAATAAAATATATCAAATGTTAAATTCTGTACTTAGTCCCTTTTCGAGGACGAAAAGTTTTAAGTGGGGGAGAATGTAACGACCCGTATTTTTTAGCTATTTTAAATTATTAGATTTAATGTAATTACTAAATAAAAATGATTAAAAATAAAATTTAATGAATTATTAGTGTAGTTATTGAATATGAACTTGAATAAAAATTTGAAATAATAAACTCCGAAGATTTAGGCAATAACAACTATTGAAGTGAAAATTCTATTTATTGAATGTGTTTGTAATCGATGTTTATAATTAGAAGATGAATGTTGAATTATTTAGATGATAATAAAATGATTGTTAATAAATGGGGATTTGTTGAAAATTAAATTGTTTAAAATTTAATATTGGAATTATTTAAATAATTGAATCTTGAATTAATATGAATGAAAACGATATCAAAAAATGATTTAAGTTTTATTTAAATATGAATGAAGATTATTAACATTTAAAATTGGGTTTAAATGTGAATATTTAGAAATTTAAAATTTTATATTATAATTAACGAGTAAAAATAGCCATTTTGGCCACTGTCTCAGATTTTGACGAAACTAGTTTCATCGGATCTGTAATAGTGAGTTATTGTGGGATTTCAAGTTTCGTTGCGATCGGACTTGTCGTTTGGCCGTGCGAGCTTAAAACGCTATGAATTTAATATTGAAAATTTAATATTATATTTGGGTTCAAAAAGCTATCTTCTGTATACGATCGAATTAGGTCTCGAAACTTGTTCCATTATGTTTGGAATAAGGGTATAGCATTGGAAATGTCGGGCGGCACGCCTCGATAGGGATTCGAAATAAATATCTAGATATTTTAAAATTAAAAAGAATATATTTATATCGATTTAACCTTCAGCCAACATTCTTTCAAATTCGAGCCACCCTATCACTGAGAAGCAGACTTATTTTGTAGGTATAGCCGCCATCCCCTTCGTTTAAATCACGACCTCCTTTTCCTTTTCCCCTTCAGATCGAAGAATGATTCAAAACAAAATAAAAAAGAAAAAAAATCAAAACCAAATTCGTGATCGATCGAGGGAGGCTCGGCCTGGAGGACAAGCAAGGTCACGATCGCTCGCGAGCGTTTGGAGGTCGAAGTCATGATGTGTGTGTCTTGGGAGGGTGCGATGGTCACGGAGGTTGGGCATTTGATGGGGTGAAACTGCGATGGCGGCGGTGTCGTTCTGGACATTGGTGGCGAGTGTGATTTAGGGAGCTGAGGCGTGGCGTTCGATTTTGGTTTGCGTTCATGGTGGTTGCGGCATTCAATAAGGCGGATTGGGTATTTTGGGTTCTCGAGTTCGATCGACGGCGTTTCGGCGACCATGGCCAACAGCGTGGAGGAGCACATGGCCTGGGGCACCAACGGCGAGCGTTCGGCGAAGTCTGGTCCACGTTTGGAAGAGCGGTGGAGCAGTAACGCGGACGTCGAGGTCGACCTGGAGATAGCGTGCTTTGAGCGGGAGAATAAAAAGCTTAATGACATGATTAGGTTAAGTTTAATTAATGCTTAATTTAATTGATTAATTTATATTTAAGTTAATTTAAATATAAAGATGTTAACGAAATTGTATCTCTCTCGTACGAGGTCGTATTGGCGCACGGTTAGTCACGTTGGATTCGTATCGACATCGTCTACGTCATGGAGTTGATTTTCGTTGCTGTCTGGTTAGTTTGAATTTTATGATTCCATAAAAGGTGACTGTTTTATACGCTCACGACGAACTAAATAAGTTTATGTTAGTTAAATTTATATCGTGAAGTGATTAAAATTTATTGACTGCTGTTTACTAAATTTAATTGACATTTAAATTGATATAAATTAAAATGATAGGAATTTGAATTGACAGTTCAAATTGGAAATGAAAATTAGATTGTTAGTTAAACTCCATATTATTGATGACTAGTTAATTGCTGTGATATTTTGACTGTTTGGATGCTTGATTGTGATGGATGCTATTGATTGATATTTGGATGATTTGGATGTTTATTTAATTTATATATGTCTTGTTATCACCCTGTAATCTATTTATAGTATATAAAACTGTAAATCGAATTATTTTGAATAAATTAAGAAATAGGTTGAAATGATATATACCTATGACATTTATTTTGGATTGAAATGATATATATCCAACTCTAAAATTAAATCGAAATAACTATTCACTTGGCCATAGGATAGAAAATTATATACGGACACCGGATTTGTTAAATTAAATGATTTAATTTTTTTTTGATTTGAAATTTATTTAAATGATTTGATTTTAAGAAAATGAAAATCGAATTTATGGAAATCGAATTATTTTTGAACTGGAGCTTGAAATGTTGAAATTTAAATTTGGTAAACGAAATGTTTTAAATAATTGAAGTTGAATTTTTAAGTTAAAATCGAAATATGATTTAAATTTCAGAAATTGATTTGATTTAAAGGATTGGACTTTTAATCGAACTTTGAATATTACTAAGTAAAAGTGATATAAAACGATATTTCGAAATTGAGCTCAGAATTGAATTATATTTGAAAATTTGGATTTTAAATTGAGTATTGAAGGTAAATTAGATTTAAGTGTTTTGAATCAATATTTTGAAAATCGAACTTGGAACTGATATAAACCGAAATGGTTTAAATTTGGGAATTGAGTTGAAATTAATTTAGAATTGAAATTAAAACTAATTTGGAATTGGAAGTGAAATTAATTCGGAATTTGAAGTGAAACTAATTTGGAATTGAAGTAAAATTCGACTTGAAATCGGAATTGAATCGATTAAATTGAAATGGAAATTTAAAGTGATTTTAATTGGGAAATTTGGAATTGAATCGGTTTGACTTTGAAACTTTTTTCAAATAAATTATAAAAAAAATCTATCTTTTTAAAATATTCAAATTATTTTGATTTTCCAAACTATTTTACTATATAAACCATTTTCAATTTTCAAACTATTTTCTATTAAACTATTTTAACTATTTTAAAACTATTTAAACTATTTTCTAAAAATTCAAACTGGTCAAAAGGGTGGAATGTTTATATTTAAATCTTGGATTTAAATACGAATTAGGTTAAAATGAAGTTATAACCTAAATTGAAATTTGAAACAATTTTGGAAGCAAAATCGGGATATTAAGGCGAAAATGATTTTGAATTGAAATAGTATATTTTGAGCAAATATGATGATTTCGAAATGAATTTGATTTTGAAGCGAATATGATATTTTGATATCAAATACGAATTGTTTTCGAAATGTAAAAGCACCAACCGGTGTGTAAAACGACGTTAGGTTGTTAGAAAGACTGGGGCCTCTTATTGGCATACTCTCTGTCAATATTGGAACCACTTTAACAACTGTGTACGCGGAGGAGACTCCAGAACGAAGTAGTTGGATTTGGCGTCGTTTGCTGGATTTGAAGAAAGAGAACGATGATGGATTGGTCTGACACGTATGTCAATCTGAAATGACTAAAACAGGAGCCGTACCGGCCAATGAGGTTAACTACCTCTAGCGGACACACTTCTTCGTATTACCATCATTTGCATTGTGATTGATTGGTGCGCACCCTCTGATTTTGGGAGTGTTGGACGTGGTGGGCCGTTAGGGGTTACCGCTGGCCGAGAAGGGTAAACTGGTAGTATCCTACCTTGGGCATTGCCTCATGTTCCTTGTCATACTTTTATCCTTATACGAGACCCCTACGATTTTGGTTTAGTGTTGTCGTATCACAGCGCATCACTGACTACTGACGTGCTAGTGGTTGTGTCAAATGCAAACTGTACACCAATGCGTAAAAACGTGTTAAGGGGGATTAATGTAAAGCCTTAACGCTAAGAAAAATATTTATTTTATTGATTAGACATTATATATGTAGCGTATTCTACTACGTATAAATATTTTGACGGATCCTTAAGAGATGGAAAATCCCGTAACATCTCTTGAGTTATTACATGCACGTTATACACTGGATAGGAGATGTGAAACCTCATAAACATCTCTGACGCCATGGCACTCATATTATATGTGATATCGATTTGGCTCACATAAGAATATTTTAGTCCTGACTTGAGTGTTTTGTCTTTTCATTACGCTCGGGTTAGTCCTGAGTTTTTCAGCTTATTGAAGATTTATTCTGGAGGACTACGACGAGGATTTGGTATATTATTACTATTAGTATTCTTGCATCATGTGGTCTGCTGCATTATTTATTTATCCCTGATGTATATATAACTCTGACAAATGTTGTATAGATTATAATCAAATATATAGTATAAACAGCTTCATGAACTGTTTATTTGATTATTATATTTTATCATTCCGCTGCGAGATTTTGTGTTTGTTTTCTTCTTCTCTTATTTTTCTTAATTAACCACATTGGTCATCTATGTCCCGGATTGTTTAAGTTGGACATGCGTGGATTATTGTCGATTTAAACCTTCTGAAATGTGGGTCGTCACAGCAATTGTAAGGTCAGAAAATTATAACTGTCCAAGCTGATGAGGTTTGTTTTTAACTCTGATATACCATGTATTTTAGAGTGACAGCTTATACTATCTTTGTTATATATTATATGTTATCGTTCCGCTATGAGATTTTGTTTTCCTTATTCTTTTTCTTTTTCTTTTTACCATAACAATCTACCTTCCGGCACTTCGATGCTCGACATTTGAATGCCATGAATGTATTAAGTGCTGACTTTCAAGGGTCGAAAAGGTGGGTCGTTACATTTATGGTCGACTAAAGAGAGGAGAGGAAGGGAATAAAATTTGATTTGAAAAGGAAAAGAAGTAATTAAAGGAAGATAAAAGATCTCTAGCCTTTAATTATCTTTTATTACCTTCATAGAAAAAATTAATTCACCGGCATTTTGAGCTCTCTCTTCATCCTCTCTCTACCAAAAATCCATAGCTTCCACGGAATAAAAATTCCCAAAATGAAATTCAAATAAAATCAAAAATATTCAAGGTGATGTTTGTTTCCAGATCCTTACAAAATCCAAAGGCTAATTCAATTAAATGTAAGATTTATTCTTCATTCAAGGTGTGACTTTGGTTTCACCTTAAGGTAAACCTCTAATCTCATTTGATTACGTAATATATGATGCCAATACAGTTTAGATCTCCATATGCTACCCCTCCTTTGATTATATGTTCATCTTTATGTATAGTTTAGATCACAATCATTATACAACTAATTTATATTTGCAGGGGTTTTCTGTTCAAATTTTATTATTGATTTGGATATTAATAAAAAACCGTTTTTATTTCGAAACTTATTTTAATTAATTGACATAGTTTTGTAACTTATTATATACATAAACATAAGTAAGTTATATGTGTCGATTACTTGAAATCGAATACATGATGTTTGTTGGTTTTGTATGTAAATTCATTTGGCTACTGTTTACATATTTTAAAAGTTGTTTGAATTCAAAATTCAGAAGTGAACTTTCATAAAAAAGTCACAAACCTATTTTGAATCCTTCATAAGTTAAAACTAGCTTTCTATTTCTTAACTTTAAGTTTTAAAACGTATAAACTTACATAATTAATAAATCCATTTTATTTTAAATTTAAAACATCGTTTGAAATTATTTATGCATGTATATATGTATGTTATTTCAATTTGAAGTTTATAAAGGAACTTTTATGGAAAAATCAAAAAATTTATTTTAAATCCTTCCTAAGTTAAAACTAGATTTAAAATTGTTGGTTCTAAAATTCGAAACATATAAAATAGCCAAAAGTATGTGTGTATCTATAATTCTTATTTTATGTTTATTTACAACTATTATTTTATATATTTTAAAAAAACAATAGACAACAAAGGCATTATAAAGGGACAAATATGCCCGTTGTGGTATAAATCCCAGCATGTATATACGGTTACATCAGCCATGTACACTTCATATTTGTTCACATAAACAAGCACACTTATAAATTAAACTCATACAATTTAAATAAAACATTTTATAAACAAACCAAATAAGAAAGATTTTATTTAAAATATTCTAGAATGGATCTGAAAGCTATTTAGACTTCATAGGTCCAATAAAAATCTAAAATAAGAGTTTTGTTGAAATTTACATATTTCACTCACTTCCGGCTAGTCCCGTTTCTTCATAAGAGTTGAGTAATACAACCACCATTGATAACATCAGTGTTTTTTCATCTTAGTCGCTTTATTATGGACTAACCTAATGCTATGTATTGCCTATTATGAGATCAAGAATGTGGAAATTCTTTTATTTTAAATTACTCACAAAATTTATATGGTGAACAATCTCGTTTGGCAAGCTATGAGGTTCCAAAGAAATTGTTTCATGTGATAAAATGCAAAAGGAGTGTGGTGCAAGATCACATGCTCTATGTGATTGAGTACACTAAGAAACTACAGAGTTAGAAATAGCTCTAGGTCAAGAGCTATAAATAGATCTCATTCCTAGATTACTGACATCACTATTTTGTCTTTCATAATGAACAACAATACGAATTCACTCAAGTGTAATGTTGTCATCTCCTTTATAAATTTAGGAAAATCGAGGGAACTTTTGTCAAGGAATTTGGTCCAACCCTTGTTGTAAAGGGTTTCTCTTCTCCTAAATGTAAGATCTCACAGAAGAAAAGGTGAATGCTTGGGGTGGTAGTAACAAAGGAAAGGTTGAGAAAGAAAAGAATGGTGAATATCATCATTACTCGAAAAAGAGACACTGGAAATAGAATTGTCTAGATTATTTAAATACGCTTAAGAAAATAAATAAATTACATTGCTTTTCTAAAAGTATTTCTTTATGAAAGATTTCCTATCAATGAGTTCCACTTTTTGGGTCTTTGATACTAGATCTAGAACTTACATCTTTTTTTATTTATAGAAGCTTAGAAGTAGAGAATCAAAAGGTCAATGGAACTTCATATTGCAAATAGTGTTTAGCAGCTGAAGTAAAGTGAGAACACCATAAAAGGCTAACTATTGAAAACAACTTATATTCGAATAATTGCTATTATGTACCAAAATTTATTTCCCATTTGATCTATTGTGGGTAAAGTTTTAATATAATAATATTTACTCATTTATAAATAAAACTATTTTGGTATTTTTAAATAATGGTATTTGTGTTCCAAATGATGCGGATGTTTTAGCTGTTTAAAATACAAAAACATCTAAAATAAATTTCATTACCTTTGGCACTGTAGATCAAGCCAAATTGATCGTCATACACTAATTCAGTGAGAGTAATCAAAGAGTTAGTGAAATTTTAGAACTGATACATACAGATATATATGGTCCAACATATACAGCTACAAAGGCGATTCAACTTACGTAATGCCCCAGCTCTAGTGACTGAATTACCAAAGAGAGTTTACCTTCTGATGTCTCGGATAATAGGACATGGAAAGAGCGATCTTTCATATACGCTACTTTAGTCAACATGGATATGCTATAATATTCGAATGCATCCAAAATAATAAGTATCTCATCTCGACACAAAACAACATATACAAGTTGTTCGAACTGATAGTACAATATTAGAGACAAAATATAATTTTCTTAACTAACAGAATCGAAGTGAATAAAAATGGTGAATTTTATACCATATCTAAAAATCTGTTACATTATTTCATACGTATAACTCATCACACAAATATATCACATCGACCAATACAATGAAATCTCAGTATAAATACAAGCAAGTAAATACTCTACTTCATCATCTGCTCCAACTCCGTATCAAATAAATATTTCCCATGATTTAATCCCGTTGAAATTCAAATTTCTTCAATTTAAATTTTCAAAAATTCATTTATTTATTAGAATTCAAAATAAAAATCCAAAATAATATTATTATAATTAATCAAGTAATGGGATGTTAAAATTTACATCATTACATTCGCCAATGATTAATCCAGATACAAATATGCGTATCTTATGAAACATAAGTTGAAGATCTATAATAAATTCATAGAATATTAAACATAAGTGGATAATCAAATGTGCAATACTCTTATTAGATTGAGGACATGAGTCTCTTGGATACGAGCTCTAAAGGGGCCTTAAAATCAAGACATTCTTCCTCACATGTTGCAGCACTCCAGTGTTTTGAAAAAGAGAAAAATGAACTTTATTAGACAAGGTTAGATCGATGATTAGTAATGCTTAGTTGCCTATTTCCTTTTGGGATATGGGCTAAAAAGTGCAGAACATATGTTGAATATGGTAACATTTAAAATGGTACTTTTGATTCCATACGAGCAATGAATTGGGAAGAAACCTCATTTTAAGTATCTTAAGATATGGGGTTGGCGAACTTACGCTAAGATTGTAAGTGCCAGTAACTCGAGGCAAGATCTGTTTTGTGTAAGTTTATAGATCTTCCTGAATATTCATACGAATACCTATTTTATCATACTGATAAAAAAAGATTATTGTTTCAAGATATGTCACCTTCTTAGAGAAGGAATTCCTTTACTAATTCCTATTTACTAAGGGATATGAATCCTGTTTTGAATAGTGTTTTATCTCATATGTTTGAAATCATACCCAGCTATGGTCGTAATACAATTTGAATTAACTTGTAAATATATTGACTAATTCATATTTACTAAGGGATATGAATCCTGTTTTGAATAGTGTTTTATCTCATATGTTTGAAATCATACCCAACTATGGTCATAATACAATTTGAACTAACTTGTAAAACTGTAATTAAAGTACTATATGTGTACATACTTCTGGTAATACTCTTAAGTCAAAATATATATTGCTATACATCATCTCATGAGATCTTTTATTTAACATTGATACAATAACCTATAAATGTAACTTAGTGAGTTGCTTTGTGTCATTCGACAAATAGACGTACATACATAACATCTTCGTATCTTTCTAAACTACCACCATGACTAACTACTATTATCAAGTATGGCGTGTCACGTATACTAATCTATGTGGGCACCTATGTTCTATTCTCGATATATTTATGAATATGAACATTTTGAAAAAAAATTGGGTGTTATATAAAACTCATGATCATACACTTGTAATTGCGATCGACACAACATGAGTTTCAAGAATTTCTATCAATATGTAACCATCTAAAACTCACATTTAGTACCTAAATATAAAATCATACCGGAAAAAAAAGCATACTATCATTTCGAACAAGATATGCATATAACTTCCAATTATACATATGATCAAATTACATAATTGTTCTTATAGGTTTTGATAATTACATGGGATCTAATGTTATTTATAATTCACATGTAAGCACAAATGTTTACAAGTTAGGATCATTTGCAAGTTAGGATCATTTGTATTTGACATATTTGGGTGGATGTGCCACCTCGGCATATTTGTTCTTATGGTTTCGATAGTTCTATTATATCTAACATTATTTATAATTCACGAGTCAGTTCGAGGATTTCTAGGTTCCTGCATCATTTGTATCCGACGAATTTTGGTTGGACGTGCTGGTGTAACTCGATATTATATATAATGTATACCATTAAAAGAAAAAAGTGGAAATTAGCCACAATGGCCTCTTTAGCAAGTGTAATTAGTTTCTAGGACACACAACTGAAATAATTACTTTTAAGGAAAAAATGCAAAATAATTAGTTTCTAAGGCTTAAAAACCTATGAAATTATGTCCTTGAAAGTAATTGGACTGCTGATATTGTCCTTAAAAGTAATTATTCTGCTGACTTTGGCCTTGAGATTAATTTCTTTGGATGTGTGTCCTAGAAACTAATTGGACTACAAAGTTTGTCCTTCTAGTGAAATGCCCCGAAAGAAAATGTATTTGATTGTATAACATGTACAACACACACTTGTGTATTTTAGATTAGTAGTGTTGTATGTGACTTGACAACTTGCATATTGTTTTAAGCATTACTATTTTTATGAGATGTATTATATTTTATTCTGGTAACAGTATCATGTATAAATAGATCTATTTATGTATTTCTATTTATCCATTGTTTTGTTCTAGAAAAACTCCATGTATAATTGATTTGTGTTGGTGCTCGATATGAATTTGGCAATTATATTTTTATTTTAATCGCATCATTGTAAAGTGAAGGAGATATATATATCGGATCAATCAACGATTTATTTTCTATGTTTTTGGGTAGTTTATACACTTTGATGGTATGGATGTAGAGCTCACACATTACAATAAACGATTTATAAGGACAAACAGCACTTGTCCTAAAACGTAGATTGGCCATGCCATGATATGAAAAAAGAACTCAAAGCGATATAATGGATAAAAAAGCCACAAAAATGAAGGGAAAAAGTCGAACATAAAATACAATTTATACTGTAGTAGGTAGTAGACCATACTGCAACTTATGGTCACACTATAGATTTTTAACACAACAAAACAAACCTATAGAATTTTGGTGTAATGAGTTTTATTAAAATGTTATATGTAGCGTCTTTTGATTTGACAGCATATTGCTAGTCTATTGTCATTGTTAAGATTTACTGAATGTAGTGGTAATTATATTGCAGGATGATTCGAAATTCGAGTCTAGGCGCACGAATCTAGATTTAAATCAACTATATTTTGTTGGCAAATCACCCTCCTCATAGTAAAATCCGGCTCATGGGCCAGGCCCATCAGATATCGGCGTAGGTCTCACAGAAGTAGAACACTTGAACAAACGCGCTTGAAGTATTACTTTGCAAAAAATTTGATGGTGCGAGGCCCAGCTGGCCCGTGACTACAGCGTTGGTAAACTCCTGCTTTTTATTTATTTTTCACTACTGTAAAGATGGTGATCCTGTGTCTGCGTTGGTGGGTATCTTTAATAATCAAGTCAAACAGGGGTAATTTGGATTGCTTTTAAGCAAATAAAAAAATAAAAAAAATGTAATACAGAAATATGAGCATGCTTCTGAATAGAGTAGCAGAAGGCAAGTGAGAGTGGCGTGTAATAAAAGAGGTTTGAGCACACCCAGTCAGGCAGGCAGCATCTATCCGTCTATCTCTTGTTAAAGCTGAGGCCGATTATTTGCAGAGGCCTATTGCTCTCTTTTCAAGTGCAAAAGTTAAATGCACAGGTCCTCTTTTACCACTACTTTGTTACATATACACACACGCAAATGCTATGCATTTATTTGTAAACAAACTTAGATAATGAATGACGTGTAAGCATATCTCAGTAGGAGATACATGCAAATCTTCCAATTCTACTTTTTATTGCATTTGTATTCTGTCCTTGTGCAAAAGCCTACCTTCTCTACTTCTATTTTGATCAGCGTCATTTTCGTATTCTGCGAACCGTTTCTTTTTTCTCCATACGGTCCCCCTCTATTTATTTTTGTTTTTATTTCTTTTTTCCAATTATATTGCATGAAACTATGACCTTTAATTTGTGCCCCTACTCGATCAATGCATGGTGTTTATGCACAGCAGGGGTAGTCCTGGAATGCAGAAAGAAAGGCTGCTGTCGCTAAAAACAGTCAGTCCCCATTGTAATTTATATACGAGAAAAGGAAAGAGAAGCAGGTAGGAAGATGGAGGCCCACCTTTGTTGTCCTACTTCCAGTCTAAGAAAAGCACGATATCTCTAGGCAGAGCAATTCAATCCTGGATGTATGCACTCTATGAGGTAAAGAATATCATTAGATGCTTTTTATTTGTTTTATATTTCAGCTTGATTAGCCTACTTTTGTTCCTTGATTTTCTTCTCACATCATCCTTTTGTGAGTACTATACCAAGTTTACTGAAGTTTAGTATGTATAGGCTTACTGATTTAACTACTGTAAATACCGAGCAACCTTCTTTTTCAGTAACCAGATAATAATCTTCCTTTTATCCATTTTGAGTTATGATGATGCTCGTAAGAGGAAAAAAAAAAGTAAATAAATAAACAAACAGCAATGCATCTCCACTGTACTGTCTGTATGCCTCGTAGCTTAAAGATGGATCGCTTTGTCCTTTATTTGATGAACTATGCAGATTAAGAAGAAGAAAAGGAGTTATAGAGTCAGAGAAAAGTAAAAGCCTCTGCCAAAAAATAACGAGGAGGTCGCTTTTTGCAGCCGCCAATGGCCGTACCAAATCTATGGTCCCCCGCTATCTTCACCCATCATTACAGTTTACTACTCAATTGCTTCCTTGCTTGCTTAGAAGTTAGAATCTCTAATTGGATTAATGGCGACTATCACATCTAATGTGCCACAGGCTTAATAAATAATTAATCAGAGAAATAACTATAGTAATCTCTTATTAAGCGCATATATATAATTGGATTAGTAGCTCATCACATTCGAACTACTCAACATTACTGCCTATAACATACCACATTTATTTCATCAAGTAAATAATTACTCTACTTCTTTTAGAATTTATACAACTCCCTCTCTCGGTAGATAGCTAGCTTGCTCATCTGGGTACGATGACAAACAATACTTTTAGTATAGCAAAACTAAATTGCAACTGGCACTTCAACAATCTGTTATAGTTATATAGCCGCCCCTCTACTACCTTAGGATAATCATGCTGCTACTAAAGCACATTGCACCTCTTCTTTTCCCTTTTGAGCACCTAGGAAAAAATATATCATACGTATCACATGTTTTTACTTATTGTATTCCTAGTAGAAAAGAGACTATATTCTTTATATTTTGTTGGAATTCCTAAAGAACAAAATGAATGAAACATACACAAAGTCTCACATCGCCAAAATTGATAAGCCATACTAGTTTATATATGGCTTTGCAATGAAGATGTTGGGGTCTAGGGGCACCCAAATGTATGCTTCGTTGTGAGGAGGGAGATCATGCATCTCCACCACGCGCGCCGCCGCCGTCCGATCGGGTTTGGGTCTAATATGATTCTAATTTTGCTGCAAAACTGGGCCGGGTTTTTTAACAGTTGCAGGCTATGTGAACAGACACGACTGTTCATAAGCGGACGCGGCGAGCGGGTGCAACCTGACTGAAGAAGCATGGGCAAACAGAAGCGGGTGCGACCCGTTAGAGGCGAACAGGTGCGGCCCGACTGAAGAGACGCGGCCGAACATAGGCAGTAGCGAACGGGTGCGGCCCGTTAAACGAACAGCAGCAATGAAAGGAAACGGGTGCAACCTTTCAGGCAGACGCGACTGTTCGAAGGGGTGCAGACGAAATTATAAATAAGAGAGAATACTGATCACATTCTCATCCCATTCCAATCTAATTTCTTTTGCTTCTTTGCTCTACTGCTCAACATTCCATATATATCACAGAGTAGACATACTCGTTACAATTTCAAGCAGAATTCGTCTGTTGCATCTTGGGAGAATTTTGAAATAAAATTCTTAAGGAAATCGTTACGACGAGCCTCAGACATATTCCGGTTAGAATTCTATATTCTATCCTTTATTTGGGTTATACTGTTTATTCAAAATAGTATAACGCTGTTGTTGTAATTCATTTACAACAATCATATTGTTATAATAATTAACACAGAATTCCAGTGTAGTGGAAATCTGAGTTATAAACTTGTGCGACGAGTTTATAATTGATTATTCTCTGTTTTGGTATACTAGACGTATCACGTATAACATATTTTACCCCAAATATTACTGATTGGGAAAGGAACACAATGGCCTCGTTCATGGACACACAAAAATGCTTTTGCAAATGCGGTAATTGGAAAGTACATTCAACTTATTTGATATTTGTCGAGCGTAACGATTACATTGACGTTTATAAAAAACATTTGACAGCTATAAAATGGAGCGTTTAGACCGACGTAAGCAGACATGAATGATTTAAGTTATACGTAAAATTTTACGTTTAATCTTTTGCTATTTAAGTTGTCATTCTCAAATTCATTCATCATAGTCACTTATGTTATCTCTTCCTACAATTTCTTTCTAACCATGTCCATGTACGGTTTTACCTATAATAATTCTGAAAATGATTCGTAAAGCACATATGATTCAATTAGTAACGCTGATTTAACATATTCTGACAATTCAAAGGAGTAAGACAATGATTATAAGAAAAACTGATTGAAGAGGAAAAGAGTGATTTCTTATCATTTGTTTTGAAATGAATACAGAAATACAAGCTATTGTACTGCTTTTATATATATTACAAACTGCACTGGTATTGGGCTTTTATCTTGTGGCCCAAAGCCTTACTACTTGATACTGCTATACTAAAGGCAACTAAGAAACTCTCGTTACTTCATAATTCGCCCCTTCAATTAGATGTAGGGTTTCCTTCTTCATCTTTCTCTGCGCCGCCACTTCTAACTCTAAGCTCCTCCCTTAATCTACTGAAATTTGTCGTAGATAACGGCTTCGTGAGAATGTCCGCTCTTTGATAGAAGGCTGGGATGTGGCGAACTTCCAGTCTCTTGCTTATGACCTTCTCACGAACGAAGTAGAGGTCAATTTCGATGTGCTTCGTTCCTGAGTGCAAAATAGGGTTTGCAGTGAGGGAAACCGAGCTGAGGTTGTCGCACCAGATAATCGGTGTGCTTTTGAGATCAATTTTGATTTCTTGAAGAAGTGATTCTATCCATGTGATCTCTGCTGCTGTGCTGGCTATGGATCTGTACTCAGACTCTGTGCTAGAGCGAGATACAGTGGCTTGTTTCTTTGAACTCCAGGAAATTGGGTTGTCGCCCAGGTAAATGCAATACCCTGATGTCGATCTTCGATCATCGGGGTCGGAGGCCCAGTCTGCATCTGAGTAAGTCTGTATCCTTAGTTGTTTTGTGCTGTTGAATGTTAGACCATGATTCAGAGTTCCTTTCAGGTATCTCAAAATACGTTTAACTGCTTTCCAGTGTTCGTTGAGAGGTTTGTGCATATATTGACATACTTTATTTACGCTGTAGCTTATATCTGGTCTGGTTATGGTAATATATTGCAATGCTCCCACAGTGCTTCTATATTGTTTTTCGTTTTCAATAGCTTCACCTCTGTGTCTTGAGAGTCGAAGATTGTTGGTCATAGAGGTATGCAGTGACTTAGCATTATCCATATTTGCTCTTTTCAGAATGTCTAGGATATATTTTTTCTGGCATAGAAACAGTTCTGTACTTGATTTCTGTATGACTTCTATACCTAGAAAGTATTTTAAATCACCCAGATCCTTAATGGAGAAAACTTGATCCAAATGCTTTATTGTCTGATATATGATTTTGCTGTTACTTCCTATAATGATAATGTCGTCAACATATATCAGTATATATGTAACACTGTCATTCTTGCATTGTATATAAAGTGAGTTGTCTGACTTTGTTGGTGAGAAATCTTGCTCCATCAGTGTTGCTTTGAGTTTTTCATTCCATACACGTGGAGCTTGTTTTAGACCATAGATAGCTTTATGTAGTTTGCATATGATTCTGTTGTTGTCTCCTTTTTCATACCCTTCTGGTTTTTCCATAAATACAACCTCTTTTAGATCTCCATTGAGAAATGCATTGTTTACATCCAGTTGTCTGATCTTCCATTTCTGGTATAGTGTAATGGTCAGTATGATTCTTATTGTTGTTGGTTTAACTATAGGAGAAAAAGTCTCATAAAAGTCGAATCCATATTGTTGGTTGTAACCCTTAGCTACAAGCCTAGCCTTGTATTTGCTTATGCTTCCATCTGGATTTCTTTTAATCTTATATGTCCATTTGCAGCCAACTACATTACTGTCTTTAGTTCTGGTTGTGAGACTCCAAGTTTTGTTTTTGATGAGTGCTTTATATTCCTCATCCATTGCTTGTTTCCAGTTGATGTTTGTAACAGCATCCTTGTAGTTGCTTGGCTCTGTCTGATTTAATTGTGCATTGTATACTTTTGGCCTATATATGCCACTCTTGGACCTTGTTGTCATATGATGTCCTGTTCTTGCAGGTTGGGGCTCATGTTCACTGATGTTATCATCTGTGTGTTGAGACTTGGATGGAGACTGTTCTTTCTCTGAGTCTGTATCATTGTTCTGGTCTGTGTTGCTAGGAGGAGGACTTGAGATATTTTCAGAATCATGACCTGATCCAGTATTTTCTCTGGATACAATGAGTTGTGATTTATTGTTTCTCTACTTGTCTCCTCTAGTTGCACTGATGCTCCAGTCTGACACAATAGGTATTGATGGTAATGATGCATTCCCTTTGTCATATACTTTCCTTGTAGTTCTGATAGTTTCATCTGCAAAGGGAAATTTTCCTTCATTAAATACAACATGTCTTGAAACAAATATCCTACCATTTTTGATTATTTCCATATCCAAGAAATGTACAAGGGGTGGATCTTAGACTTAGTTTATGACTGTTATATGGTCTGAGGCATGGGAAGCATAAGCACCCAAATGTCTTCAGACTTTGATAGTCTGGTTTAACCCCAAATAATATTTCAATGGGATTTAGATGCTTGAGCACCTTGGTAGGTAGTCTATTAATCAGATAGACTACAGTGTTGAATGCCTCTGGCCAAAATTTTATTGGCATAGAGGCTTGAGCTAGTAATGTTAGCCCTGTTTCTACTATGTGTCTGTGTTTTCTTTCAACAAGACCATTCTGCTCTGAGGTATATGGGCAAGTTGTTCTTTGAACAATTCCCCTTTTTTGAAAGTATTCCTTTAGTGGTTTATACTCACTGCCTCCATCAGTCTGTATTATTTTGAGTTCATTGTTTGTTTTCTTTTCAGCTTGTGTTATGAACTGTATCACCACATTGCTTGTGTCTGCTTTTGATTTCAAAAAATATATCCATGTATATCTAGAATAGGCATCAACAAAAGATATGTAATACCTGTATCCATAGTCAGAACTTACTGGTGCAGGTCCCCATAGATCTGTGGCCACCAGTTCAAGTGGTCTACTGACTACTATATTGGAATCTGCAAATGGTAGCTTATGGCTTTTGCCTAATTGACAGTAGGTACATGTATATGGTACAGATACATCAAAAGTAATATTATTATTACTGAGTACTTGTTTTACAACATTTACACTAGGATGTCCAAGTTTACAGTGCCACAAATCAAAAGTTTCTTTGCCTTTCTTAATATTTGACACAGAACTGTTGCACCACGTATTCCTATTTTTGCCATTTTCCATATTTCCAAAGTTGAACTTGTATAGACCCCTGTCCAGTTCACCCTGTAGTAATATTTCTTGATTTAGTAAGTCTTTAACAACACAAAATTTTGGGTGAACTCAAAGTACACATTGTTGTCATTAGCAAACTGAGATACACTCATTAATTTTTTCTTAATTTGGGGAACTCTTAGTAAATTGTTGAGGTAAAGATATCTTTTACCTTTGATACTGCTAGTTCCAACATGTGTGATGTTTATAGCTTCACCATTACCCATATGTATAGTATGCATACCTGTGTATTCTTTGTTGCCAAGATTGAGGTTTTGAAGATTACTTGTGAGGTGGTTGGTAGCACCTGAGTCTGGATACCAATCTTCATTTGTTGTGTCTTCTGTTCTGGTGAGTCTTTCTGAACTTGACTGTTGCATTCTTGCATCCTCTGGCTGATTGTTTGATCTTTGATTAATGTGAGCTATGTTTGCACTTGGTTCACCACTTTTCTGATGACTTGGATAATATTCAGCGTTGAGTCTAAAATAGCATTGCCTTGCTGTATGACCGGGTTTTTCGCAAATTTGACATTTTGCTTTGTTACTATTCCATTTGTTATTTCTTCCTCTTCATCTCTGACTTCCACCACCTCTCTGGTTGTATGAGTTTTGTCTGACATTTTGATTTTCCCGCACCTTATTTGTTGATCTTGATGCATAATTGATTGACAATTCTTTTTCCTTCCTCTGTTCCACCCTTCCTTCATGTGATAATAGAACTGAGTGAACATGTTGTATGCTGGGTAGATTCTGTTGTGATGAGATAACTGCAATAACTGATTCATACTCTGTATCTAGACCATTCAGTATGGATAGAATCTTCTCTGTTTCTGATATTTTGTGCCCTGCAGTATCAAGAAGATCACAATATGACTTTATCTTTGTCAAGTATTCCTGCATTGTCATATTATCTTTCCTTAAATTCTGCAATTGTCTCTTGTAGTACATGATTCTTGTAGCCGATTGTGTACTGAATATTTGTTGTATTGCAGTCCATATCTCATATGATGTTTTGCATCCAACAAATTGAGTGAGTAGAGATGGACTGACTGATGATATTAGCCATGCTGCTAGTAGACTATCTTGTCTCTGGTAACTGACGAATTGCTTGTTGATGATTCTTTCTCCTTTGTTGTTGGTAACCATTCTTGCTGGAATTTCTGCAGTTCCATATAGGTAATCTTCTAAACCATATCCTCTTATGCTGGTTTCAACTTGATACTTCCACAGTATGAGATTGTTTTCATCGAGTGCAGTAGTCACTAAGTTGTTCTTTGGTTTGATGATATTGCAGGGATTTATGTCGATGGTTGGGGTTTCTTGATTATCTGGTCTTGACCCTTCCTGATTCTTGATTCCGCTTGAAGCAGTTGATGAAACATCATCATTTCCTTCCATGGTGGAATCTCTAGAAGTGATGTTGAGATTCTTGATGTCAGATCTATTGCAGTGCAGCCAAACTTATGAATCTTTAAACCAGATTCTTGGCATGGCACTACCTTTGAGAGTTCTTGATTAAAGAACACGATCAGAGGATGATACTGCACTCTTAGATGATGAGAATGCCTATGACTGAGAGCAACCGAGTGGTGGATGATGAGATAGCTCTGACACTATCTCTGGATGGCTCAATGATGAGGCTAACAAAAATTCTCTGATGAGATTCTATGGGTAATCAGTAGTTGCTTTTAGTCGTTTGATTGCTTGGCTCTGATACCATATAAGAAAAACTGATTGAAGAGGAAAAGAGTGATTTCTTATTATTTGTTTTGAAATGAATACAGAAATACAAGCTATTGTACTGCTTTTATATATATTACAAACTGCACTGGTATTGGGCTTTTATCTTGTGGCCCAAAGCCTTACTACTTGATACTGCTATACTAAAGGCAACTGAGAAACTCTCGTTACTTCATAATTATGATCTTGAAGTGATTGCTAGATTAATGGTAAACCTATTTGAGTTAATTCCTACTCAACGTAATAATTCTTCTTACACAAGTCAAATGTTCTTAACGAACATGAGAACATAAGTTAAGATCTTTTTCGAATGAAGAGTTATGTTGAACATTGGCGTGAACAACGTAAACACAACCATGATGGTGCAAGTTCATCAAATACAATACAGATTGTTGCAACACGTGATCATATCAGAATCACTTTGGTTGTTGTAGGACGACATTGATGTATTAAATATTTGTATGTTTTTATTGTTAATTTAAACTTATGTTTGAATTTGTATTTAAATTTTAGTTTTAATTTCTATTAGATATTAAATATGAAGTAATTATTAATTAAAGAAGATTAATAATTAATAATTATTAGTTATTGCAAATAAAAAATAAACATATACATTACGTAGTACTTTCTATCCCACCTCTAATTAAATTTTTATCCACGAGCGCCACAACTTATAACCTCTAACCTCTAATCCAATTTGTCCATGAACAGACCCTTTGGAAGAGATTATCAAAATTTTAATTCTAGGATTGTTCATCAATGGGGATCTTAATGTTACCACTCGTAAAAATGAAACAATAAGAGGTAACAAAATTTGTGATATACCCTAGAGAGTTTACATACGCAGATGAATATATATGATAGTGGATTGTTCTGGTTGTCTTTCAATCGATGGCTCACCTCGAACTCTAGAGTTGAAGTGCTTACATTGTGTTTTGCTTTTCTTGCTCCTCTATGACTATTCTTTTCATGTGTTTGGAGGTTATAACTTATTCGATTTTACACGTATTTTGGACTGTTCCTATTCTTGTAGTTCATTGATGTTTTAGCCTGCCGGCTTTCATCCCTGGCTTTTGATCATTCTTTTCTGGACTATAGTCTTTAGGTTTGAGAGGAGATATTTCTTCCTTTTCTTAGTTGTACGAGGGGATTGGGGGTTGCTACCTGCCATACTTGTTGGCACCTCCTTTACTTAAGTGTAGAATAAAATTACATGAGTGTTATCTTTTATGGGAGGATCACTCCTTTTTCTCTATAAAAAAAAGATTTGTGACGACCATCCATTAATGCTACCTAAGACCAGTACAAAACGTCTTGTTCCAAAACAAGCATGTCAGCGTCGAACAATAGAAGCGAATGATCATGATTCATGGATGGTCTTTAAGACAACTAAAAAAATTCGTACTGCAAATACATCTTATATTGTTATATTGCTATTTATGAACATGGTAAAAAATAAGAGATAGATTAACAATATGGTCGGACAAATGAAATATCATACCATATCGAAGACACAACATAAGTAAATGATCATACATACAATAGTAATATCCCCCATACAGACAACCCAATATCTTTCTCAAATACACGTTGATACCATTAAAGCATAATAAAGTGAAATTGAATAGATAAATACTAGATAGATAGCTATAGCTTCCTGCTCGTTGTTGATCAACTAAATGTGTTTTCAATCAAACCACTAAAAATGTTCTAATTGGCTACACCCCTCAGGGTAACTAGCATGTTGGTAAGTAGATTTGTCTACGTGCCTTATGCAAATAGGTAGGTGCCGATAAAGCTGCCATCAAGTCAATTTTTGGAATTCTCGGCCTATGCATGTGTAATACAACGACCTATGTCTTTACTACGGCTCATATTTTCCATGTATTCCTTATACATTATTTTGATGCACGACTTACACCCCTTCTATGATTTTTTTTCTAAAATAGTATATCTACCAATGCCTTAGCTATGCAAAGTATACACATATATTTGCTTACGTCTTCCATGAGTCGAACTTCACATATGCACCTGCGACGCCTTCAAGAGTATAAGGTGTGTAATAACTTGTTTCACTTGCAACGCTAGAAAAAATGGAGTGTAACAGCGATATTGTCTTTTGTGATCAAGTGGATAATCTTTATGTATACATCGTACTCTATTGGCTGCTATCACACTATCACATCTAAAAAAATTATGCTCTGGTACTATAATAAGCCGCTTTTACTGGGCTCAAATTTCGATAACATAGAAACTCAAGTCCATTAGGATACACATCGTTGGTTTTGGTAACCTATAAAATATAAGTATATCCGAGAAAGATCAAACTAAACTCGTAGCGGAATAGAAACTATAATAGGATATAAATACCGACTGGGACCACTACCTTGAAATCAATGGTATTCCTTGGACATCCAATCGTCTTGTCAATACTGAGCATGAATAAGAGGACTTCTCCATCAACCGTGCCATCTTGCTCTAAAGACCCGTTCCTCTAAATTTATCATGTGGGTTGTAACGAGGAGGGGGTCAGAATAACGTTCTTCTTCCAAAAATAACACTTCGAAAACTTCGCTTTCAGCTGATGCTGCCTCAGCATCTCAAGCACCACTCTAAGATGAACCTCATGAACTCTTTCATCCTTAGAGTAAATCAAGATATCATCTATCAAAACCAACACGAACCTATCCAAGTGCTCTCAGAAAATCCGGTTCATCAAATCCACAAAGAAAGCTGGAGCATTCATCAGTCCGAACGACATAATTAACCATTCATATGATCCATATCTGGTCCTTAATGCTGTCAAAGGTATACTATCCTTTGCTACCCTGAGCTGATGGAAACTCGTTGACAAATCCAACTGAGAAAATATCTTTGCTCCACTTAGTTGGTCGAACAAATCGCCAATTTTGGGCAATGGATATCGATTCTTTATCATCCTCTCATTCCACTTACGATAATCGATACATAGCCTCAATGATCCGTCCGACTTCTTAGCAAACACTACCGCTGCACCCCATGGCGAACTGCTCGGCCTGACAAAACTCTTGCCTTCTAAATCCACCAACTGCACCTTAAACTCCCTCATCTCTGAAGGGGTCATCCTGCTTGGCGGTCTACTCACTGGTTTGGCTTCCGAAACCAAATCTATCTGAAACTCGATGGCCCGCTTCGGCGGCAATCCAACTATAGGCTCAAACACATCTGCGAATTCTCTAACCACAAAAACTCGGCTCAACTCATCACCTAAATCCAAAGCACCCAACAAAGCAAACACTGCACCGCTAGAACCTCCTACGGTGAAAACAATCTGGTCGCTACAATCCGGGTGTCTAAGAGATATCTTCCTACCCTGGAAAAATACCTTAGCAATGTACTCACTTAACCAATCCATACCTAGGATAATCCCAAACCCCACAAAATCAAATACATGCAAACCGCACACAAAAGTATGACCTAACAGGTCAAACTCAAACCGATCACACCTAAACCCTAGAGTTGGATACCCTCCTATTGGATTCGCAACCCATAAGGAAGTAACTAAATATGTGTGTTCAAGGTTAAGCTTATCTATCAAACATCTAGATATAAAAGAATACGATGAACCTGTATCAAATAAAATGCTAACAGACATACTATGAATCTGAAGCGTTCCCCCAAGAACTGCCTTTCCCTTCTCCTAGGCTGTTGGCTTGGAAGCGGCAGACTCCAATGCATACACCTTGCCCTTACCATCTCTAATGGGCTCCTTGCACTGGTTCTTATAATGGCATATCTGGTCACAGTTGAAGCACCTAATATTCTTCCCCTTAGCCATATCCTTTGCTTTACCTGAGTGACACTCATTAGCAAAGTGACCTTTCTTGTTGCATTTATAGCAGACAACTTTAGACTTCGCTTTCTTGGCTGTCCACCCTTCTGAGCACCTTTCTTGGGAAAGAACTTCCTCTTCTGGCCCTGCCCAACCTGGACCCCTTTTACCTTGCTCTTCTCAAGAGACTCAAGGACTTCATCATGCCTCAAAGCCATCTCTACAACAATATTAGAAGGATCTCTAAAATGAGACAAAGTAACACTAGCCAACTCCGGCTTCAATCCTTTGATAAACTTCTCATTCCGCTTCAACACGTTATCCATAGAAGCATACCCATACCGGACCAACTCCTCAAACTTCCTAGCATACTCAACAACAGACATCTCACCCTGCACTAGCTCAGCAAACTACCTAATCAAAGCTGACCGTGCCATTACAGACATAACCCTCTCCTGGATTGAAATCCTCCCAGGTTACTGTCTCCTCATCTACTGTTGCCGTTACACTATTCCACCAGAACAATGCGGCTCCCTGAAGCTGCTTGGACGCTAGCCTCCTCTTCTGCTCATCATTGAGCCCCAGATCTACAAAAATCCTTTCGTAGTGCAACAACCAGTTCTCAACTCCAATGGCATCCTCCGTTCCCACAAACGATTTCCCTCCTAGCTTTACATAATCATCGCTTATCTTGGCAAAATGATTAACTACCGGAACTTCTAGAACCCCTGCTCCTACAGCATTTTCTCCTAACACTTTGGCTGTAACTCCTGCCTGCATCATATTCTTGAAAAACTGATACATGACTTCCATTCAGACCTACGGGACTTCAGCACCAACATTCTCTGCCTGACCTTGGCCTCTCCATGCATTAGGTCCGGCATTCCTTTTGGTGCTTCCTCCTCGTTGGTTAACTCTGCTTCTTCTACCATCCATATCTGTATTCAAACCTCATGATATACAGAAAGATAACCTAATCAAAGATAGATGAATGGAGATAAAGCGCATACTTATATATAGAAAATACAAGTACGTTACTATAGCGTTAACCCAACCCCAAATCTTACTCTAATTTCTTTGGATTTTTGTTCTCAAAACAAATTTTTAGTCAAATTTTTCATAAACCTATGCTCTGATACTAAGTTGTAACATGCCGTATCTAGAGGCCAAAAGCTAAGTGCTATGGATGCTGCAGTTATCCACAGTATTAACTTCTGGTGACGAAATATGGTAATGTTAATGGTACCTATAATATCAGAAGCACTTGAATATGAACAAATCACAGATTTTCAAAAACAATAATTTTAGTGATTACATTTCAAACAATATCATATTCAAGTTACAAAAATCCCCAAACGTAATCTCAGGCAATGATCAAATATAAATTACAACAATACGCCAAAAGCGACATATGAAGATGCCCCCTTGGACGATCAGAGCAATATAGACATAACTATCTTAATACATAGCGGAAACAATTTAAAACAGAATTCCTAAATTAGCTATCCGTCAGCCACCCGCTCGTCTTCGGATGCTTTATTTGCCAAAATCTTCGAAAACCTGAAAACCTAAACCCTCAGCCTACTCAAATCAAATTTTGAGCACCCGAGAATTTAAGGGGAAACAAAAAATTGGAGTTAAACATAAAACTTGGTATGAATAATTTCTGTTACATCTCTGTTTACTAATATATAGTAAGACCACGCCGCTTAGCGAAACGAGTTTCCCCTCACTAATATCTCTTTTCAAAACATATATTTTGCAAACCCTTTCTTGCAACCAAACTGGTTAATCAACTGATTATAATAATATAGCAATATCCATTATGCTAAAACAAGAAATAAAATAGACTATCTATCTAAAATATGAACTATCTATTCTTCACTGGACTATCTGTCCTAAACTCTAAGCTAACTGCTCCATTCTGGACTATCTTTCCAAAAATTGATTATACCAAAATAGCAATTTCTTTTATGCTAGATAATGGGCTATCTGCCCAAAATAGGTAAAAAGGATGGACTAACTATCCTTAAAAAGTAGCAAGGTCCGTTATGCTAATAAATGAACCAACTGTTCATATCTGGGCTAACTACTGCTTATCTGGACTAACTGTCCTCTGGGATGACTGCCCTCAAAATGGACTGACTGTCCGAATTTAAATGAGCTAACTGGCCGAATTTCTTTTGGGTTAACTACCCTTTAAAATATCTAGGCTAACTGCCCTTCAAATTTTCCTTGAAAACCTTTTCAAAATGATTTAGTCCGTCAAATCATATATATTAAAATATATCTTTCGCTTTACTCTAAGCTATTTTTGCCATGTTATATATATACTTTACTCAAAATAATGTTGATGATTTTCAATAAGGACTATCTATCCTTTCAAATAAGTTAAAGTCCTTTATAACTTAAAATACTTAGGCTATCTGCCTAGTCATTCCATTCAAAACCTTTGTTTAAAACCTTTAAACATCCTTTCTAAAACATTGAAGGTAACTCCTTCAAAACCATTAATAATACCCTTCGAAAGCATTGAAGGTAACTCCTTCATATCCTTTAATAAATCTTCGAAATCATTGAAGGTAACTCCTTCAAAACCTTTTAAAAAGCCTTCCTTTTACAAGCTTTAAAACATATGACATCTGCCTTTTAGTTCCTTTAAACCTTAGCCTTTCGAAAACATTAAAACCATACCTTTTGACCTTGTCAAAAGGTCCTACCTTTCGACCTTATCGGAAGGTTTATTTTTGACTTAGTCAAAAGGTTTCACTTTTCGACTTTGTCGAAAGCTTATGGGTACCTCCCATATTAGATCATTAATAAACCTTTCGAAAGTAATGAAACTTAAAACCTTTTGAAGACATTGGGTTCAATTTAAAACAAGTGGAAACCTTTCGAAACCATTCGAAGTTGACTACTTCGAAACCTTTAAAATGTTTCTACTTAAAATATTTGGATTATGCCTTTAAGTAGAGCAAAAGGATCAGAAAAACATTGGAGTCGAAAGCAACTGCTTCGAAACCTTTATAAAACCTTTCGAAACCATTCGAAAACAATGAAGTGTTGATTTTGGAACCAACCCTTCGAAATAAATGGAGAGAGGAGGCAAGTTTAATAAAACAAAAGATAACCTCATGCATAATCATCTAAGTAATCCCAAACTCATTTCATAGCTTACTAACTTTTCCAAAATTAGTTATTAAGCTTTATAATTAATAATGAGGTGATATAATCATGTTTATAAAATGAATGCAAGCCTAAACTATAACATAACAGCCTCTAAATCATTCCATGATACTTCATAATTATAGGTAAACAAAATAATGAAGTATAACATGTAAATTCAGTAAAAGAATCATCGCACCCTCATCTTCTTCTCCAAACCAAGCTCAAAATCACCAAAAACCAGCTTTTAGCTCTTTTAAAATCTTGGATGGAGCTCCAAACACAACTTCAAGCTAATTCCTTGTTAGGTTTTGTAAGGAATTGGATGAGAGGAATTATGGTAATTTTTCATGAATTTAGCAATTTATTTGAGAGGGGTTAGGGCTTGGAGATTAAGAGGGAACTAAGATTATAAAAAGATTAGGAGAGGAAGAGGAGAAGTAACATGAAAATGAGAGAATGAAATGAAAATATGAAGAGGCTAGCCAATGGGCCTTAGCCTAGTTCATTTCTTTCTCCAAAGTTCGTTGTTCACTCCAAAAACTTATCGACTCCAAATAAAAACGGCTTATACTCATTTTTCTTGTAATGGAATTTCGGTCTCAATGGTGGGTGTCTCGAGTTCCAATTCATCCATCTTTGGAAAATTGAGTATAACGGATGCTTTGTCAATGAGCAATTAAATATTTAAATTAATCATTTAAGTATTCAGTCGTTAAAATTGTGGGTTATTACATTCTCCCCTCCTTAAGAATTTCGTCCCGTAAATTCTTAGAGTATGAGAAAATTATAGAACCAACCAAAATTCTTGAGCCACAATTTTGAAAATTTCAGTAATATTTCCCTTGCACAGCTAGCATTACAGAAACTCCCAAATTAAAATGCATTTCTCAACTTAGGAAATATGTGATAACCTACATTATCCTACATTTCCCAAAGTACATACCCCTTTTTAAGAGAACTTCTCACCATCTAAACGAAAATTTAAACAAATAAGCATTTAAATATCTATATTTCAGCTTTCAAGTACCTAATTGTATTATATAAAGAGAGTTTTACACCTACAAAACAACACAGCATTAAAACATGTATAATTTTAGCGTAGTAATCGATACTACCACAATCACACATGACTAATAATTGGAGAATAAACTCAAATAAGTCGGTATCTAAGCTTACCATAGACTCCGAGTAAAACCAAAATGCAACCGACTCATATAGATCCCATCTCGACCCCACAATGGGCGTGGATGATATGTGATCTATTTTAAATAGGTACAGCTATTTCTCTCCAAATAGGCTATAATAGGTAAATATAATTAGTATACAAAAGACCAGACACATAAGACAAGCAACAATAATCAACAAAAATCAATCAATAATCAATCAAAAAGCAATATAAGCAATAATAATCAACAACAATCAATCAATCAAGCAAGCAAGCAACAAGCAATTATGATCAATAAAAATCAATTAATCAATCAATCAACAGTAAGAAATCAACAAGCAATAATGAACAATAATAAACAACAACAAACGAAAATAACGACAACAAGCAATAATGACCAATAAAAATCAAGCAAGCAACATCAAACAACAACAATCAATTGTCAAGCAACAACATGGAGCAAAAACAATGATAAGCAATAACAATCAACAACAAATAATAATAGAAAATCAACAAGCACACAAACAACCAAACACACAAAAATAGTTTATACCAATACACACGATAAATGACAATGGCAGAGCGTGCATGTTAAACTATAAACTCTCTTGAGTCTATTCGACACCCTAGATGAACAAACTACTTGAGTGGTGCAACCCACTTTCATGAACATAATACATGAAATAATATTACACCATATGTTATGAAACGGAAAACTTATGTGATGTGCTGGATCATTGATCTTCAAAACACTTGATCAGACACAGTAATCTTTGTCTCAACTTTCCTTTCCTTCCGAAAAGAATTCGTTCTCCAAAAGAGAAAACTTTATTAACTAAATCATTATTAAATAACAATCTAAAATTCTTGGGCTTGCTTGAGTTTAGACTCATCTCAGACGCACAATGTAAATAAGGATAATATACCTTGTGTACCACGATGCTTGGCTAAACATATATCATATTTCCACTTAGAAATTATTTGTATCTTCATAAAACTAGTCAAAAAGTGCTTTCTCGAACTATCACAAGCTATCTTAACTATACTATACTGTAAACAATTTTATAATGAATAAAAATCATCCAAAATAAATATGATACTTGATCTAATCCTTTGTTTGCTGGCATGATTTCTTTGTTAATCTTGAGTTGGTCACCAGACTCCTCTCGTGCAAATTCTAATCCAGTTCCTTGACCTAACTATTGAAATATCCTCGCACGAATGAGGTCATGCTCCAAAATCTCCGAGTCATTTCAAGAATCTGAGTCCAGTGCTTGCCTTTAAGGATTGAGCGGAATACCCTTGCCCAAAAGGAACATATCACCTAGAAACTCTATGTAACGACCCAGTTTTTTAGTCGTCTGAATTTATAATATTTAATTGAATTTAAATATTGAAAAGTAAATTTTACAAGTTAAATAAATTATATTTCGAATATAGTGATTTATTGGGATAATTAAATTATTAATTTAATATTCGAAATTGTGTTCAGTGGTATATGAATAAATTTTATACGAATGAGTCTAGCTATACTGAATGAAATTGTTGGCAAAGAAGAGATGAGATGACCATGCAAAAGATAAGAATCCTGTACAGCGCGAAGATTGTCTCTAATCTTGATGCTGATTTGAATGATAATGTACAAAAATTATGCACGAGTATAACCGAAAAATACTTTTAAATCTACTAAATGCTTTTGCTATTGTATTTCGTAGTCATATATTGGGTTTGCTTAGGGCTGTTATAATAACGGTAAATTTATCATTACCATACAATTACCAGTCAATCGGTTACCATTTTAAAGTAAAGTTGGTATACCAGCATAATCGGTATGGTGACGATAAATTTACAATTTTTTACGGTAAAACATCGGTAATGTTTTTTCAAAACCAACTGTAACGGTAATTTACCAGTCCATTCATAATACATTGATATTCATGCAAGATGTTGTATTATGGGCATTTATAAGCAAGAAAACAGTTCAATTTATTTCAGTAATTCAACTCAAATGATGATAAATACACTTCTTTTCTATGTCATTTATCAAGTGACCCAATGATATATGATGAAACATCATTTAGTGTAAAAATATATCAACTTATTATTTTTCTAAACAAACGGTAATTTACCATTATTAGTGTAACAGTTACCAATATCGGTCATCGGTATATCAGTCAATCGGTAACGGTAAACAATTTTAGTTTACCAGTAAGAACGGTACGGTAACGGTATTTACAGAATGGTAACGGTAACCATTACCATAATAGCTCTAGGTTTGCTGTTGCTGTTAGTGAAAAGAACTAAAAGCAAAAACAAACATTTTTACAATTAATCGGTTAATCCGCGAGTGGATGCACAGAATAATAATCTATGGATATACTAAATAAAATGAAATTGTGGATTAACAGATTAAAACAGTGGATATAAGTAAAAATGTCCTGTCATCCTCATCTCACTATCATTTCAAAATTACGGAACCTGGTTTACTCACCTCTTTTTATCAAAGAGTTGCTAAATTCACCAAAGAATGTACTAAATAATACCCAGTCGAATATCCCGCCTTCTATTTTTATTTTGCACTTAAAAATACCACCACCACTATTTATAAAAAATACCACCGCTTCTAATTATTAATTTAATCATGCCCTTAGTGAAATGGTCCATTTTTAGTGGGTTACCTAACACCAAGGCAATTTTACTACTACCCTCATCGGACCAAAATTCTAGTTTAAGTCCTAGTAAATACACCCAAATTGGAATGGTTTGTAGCATCTCCTTAGATAGACTAAGATCTGGGGACCATCTCTTCATCATCATAAGTTTCTTATCATAAAAATAAGGTCCCCCAGCTAAAATTTTGTTGCAGTCTTTAATATCAACTAATTTGATAACGTAAAATCTATTTTCTTTCCCCTTTAGGTTGCCACACCCTTTCAAAATACAATTTAAAATAATGGTAATATGGACGTGAACTAGGAATGGCAATGGGGCGGGTTGGAGCGGGTTTTTAGTGCCCCATACCCGCCCCGGATTTTTTAGACCACGCCCCAGACCCGCCCCGTAGACCCGGTGCGGGTCTGGAATTTTGCCCCGTACCCGGGACCCGTGCGGGTCAGGGTAGACCCGACCCGCCCCAAGACCCGTCTCTATGTATTGATTGAAAATTATGTAGCAACGTACATATATTTATTTGTTTATACTCATTATCACCAAATAATATATGAAATACAAATAACAATGTGTCTATGGGAAGTTAATAAAAATGATGTCTACAATAACAATTCATAAAATATATACATATGTTATTGTATAATTATCAATGACGCAACTTAATACTCTAATTTTTTCTATAGATATTGATTGGAACATTTTAATATCCATGCTAGAATCACTTATAACTAAAAAGATTAATAAATCATTATAGTAATAAAGTGGTTTCATGAGATGTTAGTAGTGCGGGTCGGGTTGGGGCGGGTCGGCCAAGCCCCAACCCGACCCTAGACCCGGAGTACTCAAGAACGGGTCACGGGTCTACCCGCCCCAATGACCCAATAGGGTGGGTCTTGACGGGCCAAAACAGGGGCGGGTCGACCGGGTTTGGACCCTAGACCCGCCCCATTGCCATCCCTAGCGTGAACCAACTACATAAATCACAATAGAATTATCCCAATATCTTTTTACTGAATTAACGACTGCATTGTCATTCTAGCACATGTTAGTTGACTGAATTCAACGGGATTATAAACTTTAGAGGCATTGAAATTGGGATGTCCTCCTTTGTAATAACAGCCTTCCACGATCCAATAGAAGGCTTGGTAGAATTGGAAGCAGCACCATTACTACAAGAACGGCTTCGTTTAGCGACGGCATATAGCCGTCGGCGGCCATCGCTAGCCATCACCAAAAGCCGCAACAAAATCACACGACACAAGCAAAATAGCGACGACTTTAGCGATGGCGTCTTTGTCATATTCGTGTCAGTTAGCGTTGGAATCCTGGGAAAATGGGTCGTCGCTAGCCGTCACTTATCGACATAAGCCTGAAACCAGAAATCCGTCGCTAGCTATCACAATCCGACGCAAGCTGAAACAATTTGGCCGTCGCTAGCTGTCGCTAGCCGATGCAAGTCTGAAACCTGGAATTTAAGACAGAGCTACTTTTAAGCCTTTCGACCACACAATAAATGTTATATCTCAATCTCACTTCATTCCCACGACATATAAAGTCAATGTCACAACCAGTAACATCACATGCAACGTATAATCTCATACATATAACAAATAATTAAAAACACAACGCAAATATCTATATTTACATAAACTTTCATCAACTAAAACCAATATTCCATCAACCAACACAACCATATCTACACAAATACTCATGTTCATTAAATTCACAATCATCACAGTACACAACCATCAATAAAGTATTAACTCCATCAACACATGTCAATAATTACACAACAAAACGATCAAAAAGAGTCGAAAAAAATCCGTACCTACTCATCATCGTCGTCGTCGTCTCCTAACCCATCCTCATCAGGCATCCTCTTGTGCTCTGCTACAAATGCTGCAATCCTCATCTAGCAGCTGCGCCAGTCCTCCACCCTTCAACCAGTCATTGAATTCTGCCATCTGCTGCTTCAGCTGAGCTAGCTCCTCCTCGGTCTGAGATATCCTATAAGCCCTCTGGGTTATCATCGCCTCTAAATTATTTGATTGGAAGTTATAATTTATGCTTTAGGATTAAATATAATTTATATATTAGTTAATGAAGTAGTTTACCTCCCGATTTCCATAACCATAATGCCTATTTCGAGTAGGCGGGTCAATGAGAGCATCCCAAATACGGTCATCCTCCTCTAAGGTCAACTCATGGCCAGTGGACTATGCCACTCGAGTTTTCTCCACTTCGTATCACTCCTGCGATGATGAACAGTAGTTTGTAATAATAAATAATAAAGAACTTATCAAATGTGAAGTAAAAAATTAAACAAATTTACCATCACAGATTTAGATATCGTCTATAAATTCATATGAAATATTTCCCTCCTCATCCATGCGCTCGACGACATGTGTGTGAGTGAAGACATCAGCCAGTGTAGGCTCACGATTAAATTTCTAAAACTGAAGTTATATATACAAATGAATAATGTTACCGATATGACTAAATTATCTTACAACTATTTATAAACGCATTTTATAACTTTACCAATTCCCTGCGATGCTGTTGGAAGGACTTTGACCTGCCGCGGTGCAAAGCAGGATTTTTAGCCCTATTTGCATGGTTCCACGCCGATAATTCCTATAAATTTAAATGCACAATTAACTAAATTAATGCATCTAATATACGAATTAAAAAAATGTAATAACAAAATGAAATGATATAACTTACCCTCGACTCTAGAGTATCCCATAGCTATAGAAATTGAGCCCAGACATCAATCAGCTCCCATCCAAGATGGCTTCTTTCCACTTTCTTAGCTTTTGATATGGTGTCTCTATAATTTTTACCAATTCTTTGGTTCTAGTGATTTACAAAAACATCCATATCATGTGGGTCGACACGAACAGCGGCCTACATATTGAAATTGAAATTGGTTTGAATTATATACATTGTATTAATTTACAAGTAAATTATAAATTTAAACTTACCATCAAGTCGGTGAATATGGTATTCTTAATATGATTGGAAATGTCGTCCCAGTGAGCCCAACATCCCGACATCCGGCTCATGAACGCCTTTCTGGGCACTTGCAAAATAAAGTTCGACGGTTGCACCTCAAACCCCCTGTATAAAATAAGATGTACGAATTTAATAAATTTTAAATAGTAAACATGTAATAAATTTGATACTTACCCCACACTCTTTGGAACTATCTCTGCCACCGGGCGCTGTGCCGCTGGCACCCGCACCAGCGGAAGGAGAAAGCTGAGATATGCTTGAGTGTCTCCTATGCATATCGTTACAAACATTTCATTTCATATAATGATAAAAATATCAGTTCGTTATTACAAAACATGTTTGATTAATCATCATAACATAAAACTTGCACTAAAACGTCATAAATGAAACAAGATCTTCTGAGTATATATACATAATTTTTAAAAAAACAATAAGACATAACTCACAACATAGTCATCATTATTGATAACAGCTGAAACTCAGTAGCATATTTCTCGTTGTTATGTTTGTTTCTTAAGTTTAAAGAAAATCGATTTGAGTACAAAATTTGTTCTTGTCATATTCATTTCTTAACTTTCTGGAAAATCGATTTGAGTATAATATTTGTTGTTGTCATATTTATTTCTTGATTTTTTTTACAAAATCGATTTCAGTAGAATATTTGTTGTTGTTATATTCGTTACTTAACTTTTTACAAAATCGATTTTATTACAATATTTATTGTTGTTATCTTCATTTCTTAACTTTTTACAAAATCGATTTAAGTGTAATATTTCTTAACTTTTTGTTAACTAAATTATACACTTTATAACATATTTTCAAACTCTTTTAACTAATAAAATTTTAATTTATAGATTTTGTAAGCTAAAATTAGAAGTTAGCACTAATCATAAAAAAATAAAATAAATAAATTTTATACTAAGCACCAACAGTTATAATTAACACACACTAATTAATTAAAGAATATTACTTATGTTTAACCGTACCTACTTAGGAGCATATTAATCAATAATTATACACTAATTTTCCGGTAAACTGTAATAAACATCATTTTCCACTATAACAAACATTTACGTAAACTTATCGATAAGCATATTAATCAATAATACTAATTTTAGAATTTTAAATCAACCCTAATATTTAATTACAAATTAAACAATCAAACCACTTGCTAACATCCCCAAATCAACTAACACACTATTATCATCAATTAATACACAATAATCATCAATTTCAGACCAATAATCAACTAATTTTTCTAAATTAGGATTTTAATTTTATCTCCAAATCAACTAATAAACTATACAATCATCTAATACCAATTAATCTAACCTATTCAAACCAAAAATACTAATTTTTTTATAAATAGGGTTTACAGTAATATACCTCAAAAATTGGTGATAAAGAGAAGGAGGAAGGAGTGCGCAGCGGGAAGGGGTCATCGGCGCCGGCTAGCGGCGGCCGGAGGCGGTTGGAGGCAGTTGGAGGCGGGTTGAAGAAAATGAAAACCGGTTGGAGGCCAATACTGAAATGTTCTCGGCTTTGCAGGTTATATTCAGTTTTGCGACGGCTAGCGACGACCATTTTTTTTAGCCGACGCGAACCGTCGCCACGAACTACCACCGAGTGAAGTCGTTCTAGTAGTTAATTAATTAGGATATTAACCAGGTCTAGATGTTACATTCAATTCAGGGTTGTGTGCGTTGAAAAAAAATCCGACGTGAGAAGGTTGGTGAGTTTTGAAAGGTTTTGCATGGATCTGGGAATTATATGTTGTCTGAGATGGAACACGTAGCTATGAAGGTCTAGATTCCTTGTTCAGAAAGCCAGCGTGAATTTTCTCACACCTAAAAGAGCATGAATTTTTCAAATTGTGCTTAGACATGACTGTAGTGAAACCCTTGCTGTCAACGGAAGGAGTTGATTTAGGTAAACAGAGATCAGGTGGGACTGAGGTAATGAACGGCAGTGGCTAAAAAGGCAGGGAGGAGAAGTAGACATAGAGGCAGCCATTGCTGAAAACCTTAGTTTTCTCTAGGTGTTATTATATTATTGTTGATATATTAGATTATAAATATTTTACCGTATGTTATAGTCATAGTTTTACCCGTGTGTTATTTATAATACTCAGGTCAGTTCGAGACATTACAGGTACAAAGATGATACTACTAGCATTTATTTATTTAAGCTTAGAGGAGTATTATATTAGGATTATTACCTGATACTTGTACGTTATTAATTCACTGTATGTTTATATATTGATATTTGAGTTGTAGGGTATGCATATAACATTATTTTATATATATGTGTGTGTGTTATATGTTATCGCTGTAACTGACTTGTCTTCTCTATTGTTTTATATATTACGTATTGTTCTATCCTGGAGGGACCCTTTTTTATTGCTTTGCACTTATACTATGTACGTATATGTGATATATATATATATATATGAAGTTTTAATACGTACCAGTATTGGTCCAATGGAATATTCACGTGTGTACTCCATATAGCCTCATTCTTCGTATTATCCAATAGTATTACTCTATAATATTCTTAGATAGTATGAGTATATGGGTATAGAGGTAGGGTGTTACAACCAAGGGGTTATGCACTTATAGTTGTTGGAAGAATTACAGAACAGCTCACTAATAGTCTTCCATATATTAATTATAAAGTCAAATAAAAGATCTCATGTGATGACATATAGTAATAAATTGACTTGAGAATGCAATGAATCTTAAGTGTCAAAATATTCTTTTATTGTGGTTAATCACATGACAACGATGGCCAAAACAAATTGGTAATTGATAAATGTTATTGGATTGAACCATGGATTTCAATGGTTGACTTTGCAATTAACTAAGGATATCATTAGAGTTTTGACCATTAACCAAAGCTTTAGCTATCTGTGTGATATAGTGATGACGAAGAGAAAGCTCACAATATATCATTGCTTAAGGGTGTTGTTTTGTGACGACCTACCTTATTGGACTGTTTAAATCGACAATAAACCACACATGTCAAACTCAAACCATTCAAAAGGGTAGATTATCAATGGGGTTTAATAAGAAAATAAAAGGAAAGAATGAAAATAAAACATAGAATCTTACAGCGGAATGACAAAATATAATAATCAAATAAACAGTTCATGAAGTTGTTTTACAAATAACATTTGATTACACTTTTACAATACACTCAGAGTTATACATACAACAAGTATAATAGGATAATGCAGTGGAACAACATGATGCAGTGAAATAAATATAATAAATAGTATACCAATCTCCGTCTTCATCCTCCAAAAATAAAATGGTCTTCAATACGATGAAAAGCTTAGACTGACCCGAGCATAATGAAAAGACAAAACACTCGGATCAGAACTAAAATATTCTCATTTAAGTCAAATCAATATCTTTTGGAAAATGCGTGTAATGGCGTCATAGATGTTATGGGATTTTCATCTCCTATTCAGTGTATAACGTGAGTACAATAACTTAGGAGATGTTACGCGATTTTTCCATCTTTTAAGGATCCGAAAAACTATCTATACGTTGTAGTATACACTATATATGTAATTTCTATCAGAAGTATAATATTGAAAATAGCATTAAGGCGTTACCCATATCCCTCTTAACACATTTTATATAAGCATCGTAGTCTATACAATACTGTAAACTCCACCATAAACCGGTGGGATATCAGGGAGCACTCCATAGGTACGACACAAACCAAGATCGAGTGGGCTCGATAAGGCATATGACAAGGCAATGCCCAGGGTAGGATTCTACCGTTTTGCACTCCCGGACTGGTGGTAACGCATAGCAGCTACTACCACCCACCTCGAGGCACACTCCCATAATCAAATCAAGGGTGACCACTAATCAATCACAAAGTAACAGATATGGTATCGAAGAAGCGTGTTCGATAAGGGGAGCGACCCCACTTCGCTCGGTATAGCTTCTATTTTAGTCATATCAAGCTGACCCGAAGGTCAGGGCTGCATTCTTACCTCATACCAGTAGCGTTCGCCAACCCATCCTACTTCATTCTGGATTCTCCACCACGTGCACAGTTGTTAAAGTGGTTTCGGAATTGGCAAAGAGTATGACAATATCTGACCCCGGTCTCTTTAACAACCAAATCTTTATTTCACACCGTGGTCATTTTATAAAACATTGTTAGTAATAAATCCATAAAACTATTTATACCTTCGTATCAAGATATCCATATACTTATTCCAAAAGTATAAATATATTCATAAATGCCGAGGAAGATTTCTTTCAATCAATTTCAAAAATAATTTAAAAATCTCTCTCAAACCATTTATAAACTATTTATATGCTTTAAAACCATTTATAAAGCTATTTATAAATTCCAAAACAGATTACAACTCTTCCCATTTTCATAAACCTCTACGCAAATTCCTTTAAAACGCTTTCAAATCCCTTTATACAAGTTCCTTTATATAGCCCTTTATAAAATCCATTAAAACCTTTATAAAATCCTTTATAAAACCATTATAAAATCCTTTATAAAAATATTTTATAAAAATCCATTTATAAAATCCATTATAAAACCTCTTACAAAACTTTTATAAATTCCTTACAAAACCTTTTACAAATTTCTAAAATCTTTTACAAAAATCTTTTATCTATTAAAGTTATTATAAAAGTCTATATTTATTATCCTAAATTAAATTTTTAAATAAATTTTTTAAAACTATATTAAATATTTTGTTAAATTAAATTTTTAAAGTGTTTTTATTATATTACATTATTTAAATTATATATTTTAAAACTAAATAAATTATAAGTTAAAATTTTAAAACTTAGATTTTAAAAAACTTATATTAAATAAAATATAAATTTTAAATAAAATCTTTAAATTAAATTTAAAAATCAAATTTATTAAATCAAAACATACTTTACAATTTTAGAAAATAATTTAAAATTGACCAACGGTGTCCGTATATAATTTTCTATCCTATGGCCAAGTGATCGGTTTATTTTAATTTTAATTTTAATTTCAGGGATGGATATATATCATTTCAATCCAAATCAGGTATCATATGTATATATCATTTCAACCTATTTCTTTATTTATTTATTTTCAGATTTATTTGATGCCCGTAACATCCAGGGTGAATAACAGGAATAAATCGGCATAAAACATCTAGGGTGAATAATAGTAATAGATCAGCGTAAACAAACATCCAAACATCTAACATATCAATCATTAGGCATCCATCACAGTCAACATCTAAAATAGTCACATATCATAACATATTACTAGTTATAAATTCTCGGGTGTTTAACTAGCAAATTAAATTTCAATTTCAATTTAAATGTCAATTTCAATTTCAATTTCAATTTAACTGTCAAATTAAATTACACTATCGATGCAATTCAATATAAATGTCAAATTTAAACCATCAAACAACAATCAATAAATTTAAATCACTTCATGATTTCGATTTAACGAACACCAAAATATTTTTGTATTTCATGAGTGTTTTGAACACTCACCTTTGATTTTCAGTCGAATTAAAATCTAAAAGAACATCCAAATTTGAACAGTCTCCAAAATCAACCAAACTAGTCCTATGTTTTTCGAAATTTCAATACGATCCCAACGGAAGAAACCGCGCGTCAATCGGAGCTCGTATGAAAAAGTTATGATAGTTAGAACGTTTAAATTTAAAATTTAAAATTAAAATTAACTAGGGGCAAAATTTTAAATTACCAACCTCTAACCCTAGATGCGATGAACAGCGAAGTCGAACACTCCTCAGCCGCCAGCGTTCATGCTCCGATCGCCATCGCCACGTGCATCTAACCCAAGATTAAAAGTCGCCGCCGCCCCCAAGCGCCTCATGCCGACCTTCCCTTGGCCGCGCGCACCTTCCAGCCTCACCCAAACGACCACGGCCACCGCCGCCTTTTTCCGTCGATTCTGGAAAACCTCTGCATTGATGATGTGAATGAACCATATGGATGCACTCATCTCCTCGCCCTCTACGCTCCAGTGCCCTCCGATCACTCCAAAGTCGAAGATCCACCGTTGAATCGACAACCCTAGAACGAACGGCCACGACTGTTCACCGATTTCTGGTCAAACCGTGATTCGATTGCAAAAACGAATTGCAGATGTAGGTTACGTTCGTCGAGAGCTTCGCAATGATATATATAATTCGATAGGGTTAGAGGAGTTTTAATTTTGGAGTTTGGTTTAGAATTGGGGATTTAGGGTTTTGATGTCTGACACTATGAAGGAGGTAAGGAGCAGATGAGAATAAGAAGTACGTACAGAATTTGGAATAGACTGCTAGGGTTAGAGGAAAAATCTATTTATATAGAAAGAGATGGATAAGAATGGATGGAACAGATCGAATGGGCCTGAGCGATAACAAAGGCCCGAAATGCTCGTTTCGTTCGCGAAACGAAGGTAGGTCATCCAATATATCGAAATATTGGTTTTCAGATATTTTTAAATTCAATGAAACTAGTTTCAAACCTTAATTCCATTGTATATAGGAGTTAGCCTTTAAAATCAAATTATATTCATTTAAATTCCATTAATTGATTTCTACGCAAGCTCGCACGATCAAACGATAAGTTCGATCGCTATGAAACTTGATATCCTACAATAATTCACTATTACGGATACGATGAAACTTGTTTCGTCGAAATCTGAGACAGTGGACAAAATGGTTATTTTTACATGTTAATTATAATATAAATTACCAATCTCTAATTATTCACTTTTAAATCTAATTTCAAATGTTAACAATCTTCATTCATATTTAAATAACATTTAAATCAATTTCCAATACCATTTTCATTCACATTAATTCAAGATTCAATTATTTAAATAATTGCAATATTAAATTTAAACAATTTTAATTATTGAACAAATTACATTCATAACCATTAATTTCAAATGAATGTTAGTTATCAACAAATATTTCATTTCTATCTAAATAATCCAATATTTATTATTCAATTCCCATTATTGATAACAAACACATTCAATACATAGAATTTATTTCAATATTTGATATCGCCAAAATCTTCGAAATTTGCTATTTCAAAATTTTATTAAAATTCACATTCAATAACTACACTAATAATTCACTAAATTTGTATAACAATTTTTATTCAATAATCATATTAAATTTAATAATTTAAAATAGTTAAAAATACGGGTCGTTACATGTTTTAATAAGAATTTGGATTTCACCTAGATGATCTATAAGCAACTAAACACATTTCCACTGCCATGCTTTACCAAGATTTGTACATGCTTTAATATTTAAATTATTTAAAAATTTATGAGAGTTGAGTTCATGCCTTTGAGTCACATAACCATAAACCTCAGCTTTCGGCCTAAAGTAACTTAATGGAATAATCTATAAATTATTATGGAGAAATTAATATAATTGTTCTATTGATTTAATTATTATTTTATTAATATTATTAGCGAGTTGAAAAATAATTAATAAAACATATACTTTTTATATATATTTTTGATTATTTAAATTGATTGAAATAGTATTTGTTCAATAATAAATATTTTTTGGTAGTCAAAATATTTATTATTAATTAATAGTCAGAGGACTAGCTATATCGATAATAGTCAAATGATTTATTAAGTGGATTAATGGCCCTAAGTAATAAATAAAATATGCCCTATGGAAGTATATTAGAAAAATATTTTTTATAGTATCTGATGCTATAAATAAACTCATAGGGCTTCTGTTTAATACATATAATTTTCTTATTTCTGTCTGCTCATTACTTATATCTTAATGGTGGACTTTGCAGCTTCGTTCAGTTAGAGAAAAATTATCTGAAGGTGAAGCTGATGGTTCAAGGTGTAATCGACCGGTAGGATTATCGAGTAAATTTCAGTTACTTAATCAATTTATAATCATGTACATATAAATATGTTTAGAATACTTTTAAAATTAAATTCAATATTTCTTGAATTAATATAAAAAATTAACAAAAAAGGTTTCATTGTTTATGTGTGCATGAACTATGCATACTTCATGCACAAGATCGATGTTTGTAACCCCACTTCCGGAGCTTGCACCTTTAGATAATTAATCGCATTTCGAGGGATTGGCTATTGGCAATCGTCATAACCACTCCGGCGTTTGCAGGAAGCGGCGACAACGATGAGATGACCATTCATACCAACTTAAGGGTTCCTAAATACCACATGGAAGAAGATATGAGTTATACCTGATGGAAGCTCTAGTTGAGAGGAGACGATTGATAGCGTCGACAACACAACAAGATGACTCAAGTGGTGATTAAAATTGGTTGAAGTTTGTCAAATGACAACTAGGGTTTTGATATGAAAGAGATAACATTCTTTATATAAGTCCTTAGGAAATATAAAATTACATTTCACCTCCGACATATTTCAACATGTATAACTCTCACATTCGAACTCCGTTTTGCATGTAATTTGCGTTGTTGAGTTTGTATTTTATTTTGAACATACTGATATGAACATTAATTTATTAACATGATATATATAAATTAATACAATTAATCAAAAAAATAGGACATTTTTTATTATTTGGATGTTTTTTCCTATTTGAACCAAAATAAATTATAATTTAGATATGTACATATATATTACACTAAATAAACCCCATGTAAATTACAATGTCATGTTTTATTGATCTCATAACTGTATAAATATTAATCGTATTAATAATAATTATCCAATGTTTAAAATTAATTGTATACATAAATTTAATCAAACTAAAATTGAAATTTAAACCACAAAACATGAATCATCTCAAATTAACATAAAATTTGATTTAAGGTACCCAAACTATTCATGATAACACTACAAAAAAATCTAGTGCATGATAAATTTAAAAGTTTTTTTTTAATTTACTCCTTCATCCCCATTGCTTGATGCACTTAATGAAACAAAGATGTTCACAAGTCAGGAATGACATTCAAAAGTCATTGCCACCATATCGCATATCTACTACATATAATATAAGTACCATGCATGCCTAAATGGTCATCGCATGTTATAGTGCAAAGCTAGTTATCATCACGTAGGCTATCACACATTATCTCGTCATAGTTATCTCAAGTTATATTTACATGGCTACCACACACTATCGCGTCCTAACTACCGCATATTCGTATGACCACGACATGTTATGTCAACATAGCTACTGCAAGTTAGATACACATGGCTATCGCAATTTGTCTGGTCACCGCGTGCTATAGTTGATGCATGTTATAGTTTTCGCATATTTAAGCTACCGCGGATTTTATTTGTCGCAAGTCATTGTAGTGATAATTTGGTAATTAAGTTTAAATGACCATAGTTTCTACTATGTACACTTTTCACTCTTCTATTGGTTTTTGATACTCCTTTTAGTTTCACAGTGTATTATTTGAATATTTAAAAATTTTATTTTAACTCAATTACTCAAATAACTATTTAATTAACTACTCAACCACTCCTTTCAATATGATTTAAAAATCAAAATAAATAGGAAAAATAAAAGAAATTCCAGAAAAACTTCTAAAATTTGTAAATCATATTCTCAATCTAACATTTTGGTTTTGGCTGTAAGTAATCATTTTCCAAATTTATATGTTATCTATAAGTATGAAAATATCTATTCTTCACCTTCAAAAATTCGTAACAATTTACAAAATAATGGAAAATTTGTCAAATTAAAAAGTCATCTTCTAAAATATATACAATATTATCTCAAATTTTGAAGTCGTTGAGAATTCATTTGATTAGGTTTTAAAAGAGAAACTCTCTACTTCAATTATTTTTGGTATGTAAAAGCTTCACTTCATATATAAGCAACAGTACTTAAAATCCCATTTAAAAAACATCAATCGAAATCCATACAAGTATGATTCTGAAATAGGGAGTAACATGCTCACCATACCGGTGTTTTAAAGACCGGACCAAACCTTTGGTCTGACCATAAAAACCTTTGGCCATTGACCATGGCGACACAGAAATCCAAAAAACCCTAATATACATCCAACCCTGGTTAAACCACAAAGAACCTCACAAAACAACGGTTCTAACAATTGATTTCGACATATTATCATAATTTGTACGAGGATTTGAAAGTAAGGTTTGGGTTTAACAAAGAATAAAAGCAGGGGAAAGAAGGAGATGATGGATAAATTATGATAAAAATAGTTTTGCACTTAATTATATCCCAAATTATTTGTTATTTCTTTTCACATTTTGCTCCAATTTTTATTAAAAATTTGCATTTGCTCCAAGATATATACAGAAATCAACTAATATGGGATAGACTATTCAACCATTGGAATCTTTGACTGTGGACCATCACGGTTTGACCCACAGTTCGGTTTCAAAACTATGCACTAAAACTTCTTTAGCTTGTTAGGTCTTCTTTTTAGGATTGAAACTACTTTCTTTTAGCAAATTAAGAAATTTTCTTCTTTGTCTTTCTAGTTGGGGTCATTAAAGTTAGTTTCCTTTTGTTTTTATGCTTTTTAATGGTTATGAGAATGAAGGTTTTGGTTAAGAGTTGTTTCATGAGTTAAAGATTATGGGTCTGCTATCTATTTAACTATGTTACCCTTAGCTTAGTCGCTTTCTTCAACTAAGTAAAAAAAATAGTTTTATTTCTTTCTATGTTCCATTAATCACTCTTAGTTATATTTAATCAATTCTTTTAACTGTTCCACAATTGATCTATTAAACTCCTCCTTGAGTAATTCTTTATATTAACAATTAATTATTACATACTCAACATTTTTATGTTTATTATTTCAAAATAATATCCCAAAAATATGAAATGATATAGTGACACGAGTTGGCAAAAGCTGGAGTAAAAGAGAGCGAAAATGAGGGATGTTGCAATGGGTGAAGTAGAAGAGTTCGTGTGCGTGCACATTCGAACCAAGTTATATTTATTAGCAAAACCATCCATCCAAAATTTAGAAATTTTTTGATAACAATGCAAAATTTAGAATTATTTTGAATCTTTTAAAATTTTCAAAATTATAAACAAATATGAACCATAAAAAATATTTATAAATGTCAACTTGAAATTTGGTAATTTTAAAGGATTAAAAGTTCTGATATGATTTTAAAATTTGCATCTAAAATATTGGTGATGAAGGCAATATATCTATAAAAGTTACAGCTATGTAGAATCTTTTTTGAAAATAAAAAAGAAAGAAAGAAAGGAAGGAGAGACATAATTAACGAGAGTTGAGATTTATAGAAACGGGGACTTGTACCATTTCGACGGTGTATATTAGTAGATGGTAGTATGTAGTATGTGACATAAGTTTATGAGAATAAATTGTTAACCTAAACAGATATAAGTGAGTATGTTAACTGTTGGTGTACAAACCCAAAAAGTAAAATACATAGAAATTAATATTTGGCAGGAAGTAATATGAGCTAGCCAAAGCAGCACCTAGCTCTGGATCCGGGCTCCCCACTTATCTATATATATCAACACACTCTACGTACACTGTTCAGTAATTTCACTTCTTTTTTCTTCTCCCTTGAAAAAATAGCAATGGAGCCATCAAAAAACTTGTGCCCCTGCTCTCTTTCCCACCTTCGAAAAAAGGAAAACAATGCTATGCTCGGCGTAGACAAGTTGAAACATCCCTCCACTAACCAGAATAGGAGCAGTAGTTCATCAAACCCTAAACCAGCATCGAACAACGGGTGGAAACCGAGTAAACGAGGCAGCAGCAACCCAAAATCAGCATCTTCGAGAAAGGGCCCAGCCCAGAGAGGCCTTGGCGTTGCGCAGCTGGAGCGACTCCGACTCAGTCAGATGAACCCGGCTCTTCCTCCATCATCATCGTCGCCACCATCATATTTTTCTGATCCGGCGGACTCTTTCATGTGCTCTTGCTGCTATAGTAATATAGCCCAGCAGCAGCATTATCATTATCGGGCGGTTGGGACATTTGGACCCGGACCCGTTTCTCCTATCATAAGAAGGCCTCTTCATTACGAACGCACTAGTACGCTGATGATCAATAGGCCGGTCATGGAAGGCATATTTGGTGCAAGGGCTGCTTGGTCCGAGCTTCCTTCAAACCAAACCCCCCTTTTTATCTCTTCTCCCATGGTTCTTTCTTTTTCTTCTTTTTGTAAATTTATACCTTTTGTACTTTGGGCTTCTTAATATTTTACATGTATTATGCAAAACCTTAATCAGCGGAAGAAAAGAGGTGCTATGGAAGATTTAGGGTTTACAGATGGTGGATCAGCAGGCAGCTGCGGCATCATTGATTATTTTGCTGTCAATCAACAGGTGTTTTTCCTTTTTACACATTTATTTTTTAACTTCATTTCTGAACTTGAGGTTATAGTAATGGTATTGAGCTTGTTTGTGTAGGAGATCAGTAACAACGGGTACTCGGAGAGGGAGATCAAAGAGTACCAATTTTTCCCTAATAGTTCCAGCGCACCCAACGGTGATGATTCAGAGCTGGGATATCCTACGGCTAGTGCTGCTGCTTCTACCGCTTCTACCGATTGTCCTAATTTAGTTGATTTGTCCCTCAAACTCTTCTAGTTTCCATTACACAGATTAATTACGCTACTATTCTTTTTTTGTGTTCACTTCTTTAACTTTTAATTTACCTTCTTTTGGTTACAAATTATATGCTGTTTTTGTGTGGTTATATAGGTGAGATTCTGTTAGTAAATTACAAATTTGAAGATTGATTAGGTTTTGAGTGTTTTTTGTACTACCTTTCTTCTTAATAGCGCAGTAATATCATAGACCCGTGGCTTTAGTGATTTACCCTTTAACAGACTCTCTCATGTGTAATTTACCATATTTTACCATAGTGTTATAAACAAATAAAATACCAATATGATAAAAAGATAAGAAAATGTAACAAGAAGCTAACTAATATTTTTTAAGCTTCCTACTACGTTCCCTTTCTTTGCTTGTATCAAAATTTATGCGTTTACACTACTATGGTGAAGTGTAAAAAGTAGGAGCAGTATCTCATTATCATTTTTTAATCGTAAGGACAATATATATGAATTCAGCAATTAGTTTACAATGAAGCATGCCTTGAAATTAATGATTCAAAACCGCAATTATACATTAATAGGAAAACATCAAAACTATGGTCTCCTACTTTAGCATTAGCAATGCATCAAATCCACTAAACTTAAGAAGGGTCATATATCAATAAATTTAGTTCAATATATGGTGGGAATGCATAATAATTTGGGATGTGCAGAAATCACACAAAAGTTTTCCTTTCAAATTAGCAGAACAAATATCCTTTCTGATTGAATGACACCATAAGACCTAAACAAATATCCTTTCTGAGCAAGTCATTATTTATTTCCATAAGTATTCACATTAGAGTTCGTACCAAGTTGTTAATTTTTAAAGAGAGTTGGGTCTAAAATGAACCATTTTATTGTTTTAAAAAGTATACACTTACCACTCTAGAAATTACAGTTTTAAATGTGAAGAATTTATCCGATAGCTTTGTTTGTCTTTATTTTGACCACAAGGATCAACATTCTAACCTTATTTTAAGGCTATTTTTCACTTAATGTGTTTGATATAGAAATCCAACTTTATATATATATATATATATATATATATATATGTATATATATATACATATATACATACATATACATATATATATACATCTATATACATATATGTATTTTTTTTTTGAAAATGGGTAAGAAATTTATTAAGGCATGAAAGCCCAAGTCCAGACCCAAAAGCAGGCCCAGAGAATATCTACAAAGCAAGAGTTAGACGACAATCCGACATAACTCATTTACTTTCCAAAAAGAAACAGAAAAAGTAGAAAAAGGCGAAACACTTCTTCCTCCTCAAATCATGGCGGCCGATCATGAACAAGGTAGCTCGTACTTGGGATTTCTGCCAATGAATAGCTCAGATCCCCTGCTCCAGTTTGCACTACGTCTCTTCCCTGTGAGGTAAGGCCCCAACTTTTACATCTTCTCTGAACCATTCGCATGTCAATAATCGCGAGTTTACTGACCTCTTCCTGTTTCCTTTGTTTGTTTTGAAATACTCTGCGGTTCCTCTCCTTCCACAAACTCCAAATCGTTACAGTGATAGCAATTCCTCCCAATTTGGCTTCCATGTTTTCGCCACTCCTATTATGAACCAGGTAATTAACCGCATCGGTTAGCAGGTGAGTCTGTATTGTTGAATTGATCGCTTTTGTACATGAATTCCACACTTTTTCCGAGAAATTGCAGGAAAAAAATAGATGTTCATGCGTTTCCTCAGCTTGATTACATAGAACACACATATTTTCTGTTAATATACCCCATTTTAAGAGTCTATCCTTCGTAGGAAGTCTCTTGAGTATAGCTTTATAAGTTGTAAAAGCCATCTTAGGGCAGTTCACATGATTCCAGATAATCTTGCTCCAATCGACCTTGTTATCTGTGTGTCTGACTTCATTCCAAGCAGTTTTCGTACTAAAATCATTTCCAGTGTGTTTCCAAGCCCAAATATCATTCTCTCGTCCACTGAAAATTGGCATGTATTGAATTTTCCTTTTTATTTCCTGATTTACTAGTAACATTGAACAATTCCACTCATTGTTATTAATAATTTCTGTGACTTTTTTATTTGGACAACCATAGTCTGAAAATGTGCTAAGTCCTAGAATATCTATTAATGAATTTTCTTGGACCCAAGGATCCCTCCATAAGTCAGTTTCCTTCCCAGAAGCGATTTCCCTCGTGCAGCATGAAGCAAGTACTCCCCTTATTCTCATAATTGCTTTCCATGTCGATGAAGCATTGGTGTCCAATTGCATACACCAGAAATTACCTCTGATATATCTTTTCCTCATCCAATTTCCCCACAGACCCTTGCCTTTGATTATTCTCCAAGCTTGCTTCAAGGTATAAGCCAATCTCATGTCAGTTAATTTTCTGAGACCAACTCCTCCTTCCTCCTTAGGTCTACATAAGTTCTCATATCTAATCTTGTGAAGCCCCCCTTTCCAAATAAAATCCGCACAGACTTTTTCGATTTTTTGTAAAGAGGCATCAGGCAATTGGAATGTTTGGAGCCAGAAATTGACTTTAGAGTGTATAACAGTGTGTACCAGTTCAATTCTGCCTGCTAGCGATAGGAGTCTTGAACTCCACCGCTGAAGTCTTTCTCTGATGGAAGAAATTAAAACAGCACATTCTCTGTCAGTTATTTTGTTGGAAGATAAAGGTACCCCTAGGTACTTGACAGGGAGAGTTCCTTCTTTCACCTTTAAACACTCCAAAATTTCGTTTCTTCTACTACAAGTTTTATTGAAGTAACATTTGGTTTTTTGTTCATTCAGTCTAAGTCCAGAAAAACTCTCTAGATTGCTAAAAAATTCCTTGACAGCTCTAGCTGCTGACTGGTCAGATTTAATGCAAATGAGGAGATCATCAGCATAGAGTAGGTGTGTCACAATAGGTTGGAAATTGTTGATGGGATGTATAAGTCTGTTAAATGCAGCCAGCTCCATCTGTAGTGAAAAAAATTCCATAGCAATCGTAAACAGATAAGGAGATAGAGGATCCCCCTGTCTGATACCTCTATTGGACCCAATAAAACCTTTTGGTATGCCATTAATCAGAATCGAGAATGTCGGCGTGGAAATGCATTCCTTAACTACGTTCACAAATTTTGCTGGAAATCCCATAGCTTTTAACATATGTATAATAAAATTCCTGTTTATTTTATCGTATGCTTTATGGAGATCCACCTTTAGACAGAATTTGTCCGCTCCTGGTTTGTTGAAGTTTCTTATCAATTCATGTGCCATCAATGAGTTTTCGGAAATGCCTCTGCTTTTGATGAACGCACTTTGACATTCTGAGATTAGATCAGGTAATATAAGTTTCATTCTGTTGCAAAGAATCTTACTTAGAATTTTGTACACCACATTACAGCATGCAATTGGCCGGTAGTCTTCAATTTTTCCTGGATTTTCTTTCTTAGGAATTAAGCATATAAATGTGTGATTGATTTCTCTCACAAATTTACCATTCTTGAATATATCTTGCATAGCTGATAAAATGTCTTCTTTCAGGTCTTCCCAGTGTACGAGGAAGAATTTGGCCCCCATACCATCTGGCCCTGGGCTGGAGTCAATGTGTATGGATTTCAGAGCATCCCAGACTTCAACCATATCAATGCTCCTGTCCAGCATCCTTCTCCCTTTGGAATTAATCAGCCTCCTGCACTGAATTACTGGTAAATCATTGTTAATATTTCCATTAAACATTTCAGAGTAGTAATTAATAGCTTGTTGTTCTATATCATATAGATTGCTGGTCAAGTTACCATCCTGATCCATAAGTTGGATCGAGTTATTAGAATTATTTCTGACAGCCATTTTAGTATAGAAAATTTTTGTACATTCATCTCCTTCAGTCAGCCATTTTTCTTTTGCCTTTTGTTTTAACTCTATGGATTTAATTCTGAGTGCCTCCTTTAACTTGCTTTGAGATTGATAGTACAGTTTCCAAGTATCATCAGATGCTGTTCCACTGTCAATTAATAATAGGAGATCTTCACACTGTTTCTATAAATAACTAATCTGATCTCCATCTCTCAGTCTATTCCTGTTCCACTCTTTTAGGAGCACCTTAGCAGACTTGATTTTCTGCACAAGTTTAAAACATTGGGTTCCCTCCTCCCTTGACATATTATTAAAGTTAATGACTTCTTTGTAACCTTCTATTTCATTCCAATGATTGGAATATCTAAAAGGTTTTCCTTTGGCCAAGCTCCACTCCTTTAGATTAATCAATATGGGGCAGTGATCACTAGTAGAAGGAGGCAGAATGTTAACTTTAATATTAGCCAATTTATTTATGCATGGAACATTGATAAGGGCTCTGTCTAGCTTGCAAGATATTTTCTTATTCTCTCCACTTCTCCACGTATATTTCAGGCCTCCATGGATGGGTTCTAATAATCCGGCTTCAATGATGTAGTTGTTGAATTCTTCCAATTGGGATACTCTGACGGTGAGCCCACCTTTTTTCTCCTCTGCTTTAAGTATTGCATTACAATCTCCCATGACAATCCACGGTTCAATGATTATTTTGCTATTCTCCGTAATGATTTTCCATAGGTGTGTACGTTGGGAAGCTAAATTACTAGCATAGACACAACTTAGAAACAGTTTAAAACCACCAATATTCTGAGCACTAACAGTCATTTGTTGATCATCTCTATTTAACATGTTTACTTTCCAAACTTTTGTATTCCATAATAATAATATGCGCCCTTTGCCCCCCACATCATGATTGTGTAAATGATCCCAGTCAGTATCAAGAGATTCCAAAAAGTATTTAAGATTATCAGCAGTGAGTTTGTTTTCTAAAATACTTAAAATCGAAGGAGAATACTTTCTCCTTATGTTTAAGAGGTCCAAACGTCTAGTATCATTGTTTAGACCTCTTACATTCCAACTGATTATAGACATTTGGATGGTGGAGGATGGCTCCTCAGCTTCATAGGAGACACCTCACAACTGGAAATCGCCTTGCCCTTTCCTTTAGAATCTCTACTTTTAAACTGTTGTTCATAGCTTAGGTTAATAGTAGTATACTCATGTTTGTTATCACCCTCAGATTCATTACCTGAGTCTATTTTGTCAAGGTTAACATTATTAATATCTTCTTCTTCTTCTGGTGTTACAGATGAGTTCTTTGTTGCATCCTCTTCCAAACTATGGAGCAATGCTGTATTCAGCGCCTCTACATTCAATGGGTCACTGTATCCTGGGCAGCCTCCACAGATTCATCCTTATCTGCCACCTGCTCTATAGTTGTTGATGTTTCCAGTTGTATATAAGTATCAACTGTACCTTGGTCTTTCTGATACGTATTTTGTTGTATATTTTGTTCAGTAGTTGTCTTCTGTCTCCAGACTTGTTTGATGGGGGGAGAAACAGTCTCACATTGATCCAAGGTATGACCAAAACACTTGCAGCTATTGCATATGGGGGGGGGATATGCTCATACTCTATTTCCTGAATGTATATGTTACCATTCCTGTCTTTTGCTCTCACTTGTTTTTTGATAGTATCACTTGCTTTAATTTCAACTAGCACTCTTGCATACTTTAATCTTTTAACATGTCTGGTATAGTCATCCATATCCATAGGATTACCAATTAGACTTGCAATCTTACTGATCCCCCGCACGTTCCATAGAGATAAATCCAAATTCTTCAGTTTTACCCATACAGGGTGAGATTCAAGCATGTCCCTCTCTAGTCTAAGATTGGGTTCCCATCTTTTTGTGAAAATAAGTTTACTGTCTATAAACCAGGGGCCCCCTTCTAAGACCTTTTTGCAATCAACTTCATTACTGAATTTTATAAGATAAAATCCATTTTCACAAGGGAATACATCCCATTTACAAGAGGGTTTCCATTCTCTTTTAATATATGCATTGAGATGAATATAATAAGGTTTCTTACCAGCTACATATATGTATAGTGACGTACCCCACAGATTTTTCGCGTTATTAAATACTTCTTCATCCAGATCTGCGTATTCCCCTTCCTCATCCTCCAGAAGGTCAAATTTCGTGACCCCACCATCTATGTACGTATTGCCAGATATAGCTTCAGCCCACGTTCTGATTCCCACCTTGAAATCTGGTTTGTAGGTGGATCCCGCCTGTGATACTTTAGCTTTCGATTTGGGATATGGTCCCATATGAACAGGAACCCTAGATCTAGGTCCCACATGTGCTGGAACCCTAGTTGACTGCTGCCGATCCCTAAATTGGTTTTCACTTTTCTTCTTGTGACGAACCTCTATCCAACCCGTGTCATCTGCCTCATTAACCACGGAGATAGGTTCATTAGTTGAAGATTCAGCTGCAGTTTTTCCTCCTTCAGTCGTCTCTGCGTCCGCCATTGGAAGCCTAAATTGATAATTTAAATTAATTTAAATATAATAGGCTTCCAATGGCGGACGCAGAGACGACCGAAGGAGGAAAAACTACAGCCGAATCTTCAACTAATGAACCTATCTCCGTGGTTAATGAGGCAGATGACACGGGTTGGATAGAGGTTCGTCACAAGAAGAAAAGTGAAAACCAATTTGGGGATCGGCAGCAGTCAAATAGGGTTCCAGCACATGTGGGACCTAGATCTAGGGTTCTTGTTCATATGGGACCATATCCCAAATCGAAAGCTAAAGTATCACAGGCGGGATCCACCTACAAACCAGATTTCAAGGTGGGAATCAGAACGTGGGCTGAAGCTATATCTGGTAATACATACATAGATGGTGGGGTCACGAAATTTGACCTTCTAGAGGATGAGGAAGGGGAATACGCAGATCTGGATGAAGAAGTATTTAATAATGCGAAAAATCTGTGGAGTACGTCACTATACATATATGTAGCTGGTAAGAAACCTTATTATATTCATCTCAATGCATATATTAAAAGAGAATGGAAACCCTCTGGTAAATGGGATGTATTCCCTCGTGAAAATGGATTTTATCTTATAAAATTCAGTAATGAAGTTGATTGCAAAAAGGTCTTAGAAGGGGGCCCCTGGTTTATAGACAGTAAACTTATTTTCACAAAAAGATGGGAACCCAATCTTAAACTAGAGAGGGACATGCTTGAATCTCACCCTGTATGGGTAAAACTGAAGAATTTCTATACCAGACATGTTAAAAGATTAAAGTATGCAAGAGTGCTAGTTGAAATTAAAGCAAGTGATACTATCAAAAAACAAGTGAGAGCAAAAGACAGGAATGGTAACGTATACATTCAGGAAATAGAGTATGAGCATATCCCCTCCATATGCAATAGCTGCAAGTGTTTTGGTCATACCTTGGATCAATGTGAGACTGTTTCTCCCCCCATCAAACAAGTCTGGAGACAGAAGACAACTACTGAACAAAATATACAACAAAATACGTCTCAGAAAGACCAAGGTACAGTTGATACTTATATACAACTGGAAACATCAACAACTATAGAGCAGGTGGCAGATAAGGATGAATCTGTGGAGGCTGCCCAGGATACAGGTGACCCATTGAATGTAGAGGCGGTGAATACAGCATTGCTCCATAGTTTGGAAGAGGATGCAACAAAGAACTCATCTGTAACACCAGAAGAAGAAGAAGATATTAATAATGTTAACCTTGACAAAATAGACTCAGGTAATGAATCTGAGGGTGATAACAAACATGAGTATACTACTATTAACCTAAGCTATGAACAACAGTTTAAAAGTAGAGATTCTAAAAGAAAGGGCAAGGCGATTTCCAGTCGTGAGGTGTCTCCTATGAAGCTGAGGAGCCGTCCTCCACCATCCAAATGTCTATAATCAGCTGGAATGTAAGAGGTCTAAACAATGATACTAGACGTTTGGACCTCTTAAACATAAGGAGAAAGTATTCTCCTTCGATTTTAAGTATTTTAGAAAACAAACTCACTGCTGATAATCTTAAATACTTTTTGGAATCTCTTGATACTGACTGGGATCATTTACACAATCATGATGGGGGGCAAAGGGCGCATATTATTATTATGGAATACAAAAGTTTGGAAAGTAAACATGTTAAATAGAGATGATCAACAAATTACTGTTAGTGCTCAGAATATTGGTGGTTTTAAACTGTTTCTAAGTTGTGTCTATGCTAGTAATTTAGCTTCCCAACGTACACACCTATGGAAAATCATTACGGAGAATAGCAAAATAATCACTGAACCGTGGATTGTCATGGGAGATTTTAATGCAATACTTAAAGCAGAGGAGAAAAAAGGTGGGCTCACCATCAGAGTATCCCAATTGGAAGAATTCAACAACTGCATCATTAAAGCCGGATTATTAGAACCCATCCATGGAGGCCTGAAATATACGTGGAGAAGTGGAGAGAATAAGAAAATATCTTGCAAGCTAGACAGAGCCCTTATCAATGTTCCATGCATAAATAAATTGGCTAATATTAAAGTTAACATTCTGCCTCCTTCTACTAGTGATCACTGCCCCATATTGATTAATCTAAAGGAGTGGAGCTTGGCCAAAGGAAAACCTTTTAGATATTCCAATCATTGGAATGAAATAGAAGGTTACAAAGAAGTCATTAACTTTAATAATATGTCAAGGGGGGAGGGAACCCAATGTTTTAAACTTGTGCAGAAAATCAAGTCTGCTAAGGTGCTCCTAAAAGAGTGGAACAGGAATAGACTGAGAGATGGAGATCAGATTAGTTATTTACAGAAACAGTGTGAAGATCTCCTATTATTAATTGACAGTGGAACAACATCTGATGATACTTGGAAACTGTACTATCAATCTCAAAGCAAGTTAAAGGAGGCACTCAGAATTAAATCCATAGAGTTAAAACAAAAGGCAAAAGAAAAATGGCTGACTGAAGGAGATGAATGTACAAAATTTTTCTATACTAAAATGGCTGTCAGAAATAATTCTAATAACTCGATCCAACTTATGGATCAGGATGGTAACTTGACCAGCAATCTATATGATATAGAACAACAAGCTATTAATTACTACTCTGAAATGGTTAATGGAAATATTAACAATGATTTACCAGTAATTCAGTGCAGGAGGCTGATTAATTCCAAAGGGAGAAGGATGCTGGACAGGAGCATTGATATGGTTGAAGTCTGGGATGCTCTGAAATCCATACACATTGACTCCAGCCCAGGGCCAGATGGTATGGGGGCCAAATTCTTCCTCGTACACTGGGAAGACCTGAAAGAAGACATTTTATCAGCTATGCAAGATATATTCAAGAATGGTAAATTTGTGAGAGAAATCAATCACACATTTATATGCTTAATTCCTAAGAAAGAAAATCCAGGAAAAATTGAAGACTACCGGCCAATTGCATGCTGTATGTGGTGTACAAAATTCTAAGTAAGATTCTTTGTAACAGAATGAAACGTATATTACCTGATCTAATCTCAGAATGTCAAAGTGCGTTCATCAAAAGCAGAGGCATTTCCGAAAACTCATTGATGGCACATGAATTGATAAGAAACTTCAACAAACCAGGAGCGGACAAATTCTGTCTAAAGGTGGATCTCCATAAAGCATACGATAAAATAAACAGGAATTTTATTATACATATGTTAAAAGCTATGGGATTTCCAGCAAAATTTGTGAACGTAGTTAAGGAATGCATTTCCACGCCGACATTCTCGATTCTGATTAATGGCATACCAAAAGGTTTTATTGGGTCCAATAGAGGTATCAGACAGGGGGATCCTCTATCTCCTTATCTGTTTACGATTGCTATGGAATTTTTTTCACTACAGATGGAGCTGGCTGCATTTAACAGACTTATACATCCCATCTACAATTTCCAACCTATTGTGACACACCTACTCTATGCTGATGATCTCCTCATTTGCATTAAATCTGACCAGTCAGCAGCTAGAGCTGTCAAGGAATTGTTCAGCAATCTAGAGAGTTTTTCTGGACTTAGACTGAATGAACAAAAAACCAAATGTTACTTCAATAAAACTTGTAGTAGAAGAAACAAAATTTTGGAGTGTTTAAAGGTGAAAGAAGGAACTCTCCCTGTCAAGTACCTAGGGGTACCTTTATCTTCCAACAAAATAACTGACAGAGAATGTGCTGTTTTAATTTCTTCCATCAGAGAAAGACTTCAGGGGTGGAGTTCAAGACTCATATCGCTAGCATGCAGAATTGAACTGGTACACACTGTTATACACTCTAAAGTCAATTTCTGGCTCCAAACATTCCAATTGCCTGATGCCTCTTTACAAAAAATCGAAAAAGTCTGTGCGGATTTTATTTGGAAAGGGGGGCTTCACAAGATTAGATATGAGAACTTATGTAGACCTAAGGAGGAAGGAGGAGTTGGTCTCAGAAAATTAACTGACATGAGATTGGCTTATACCTTGAAGCAAGCTTGGAGAATAATCAAAGGCAAGGGTCTGTGGGGAAATTGGATGAGGAAAAGATATATCAGAGGTAATTTCTGGTGTATGCAATTGGACACCAATGCTTCATCGACATGGAAAGCAATTATGAGAATAAGGGGAGTACTTGCTTCATGCTGCACGAGGGAAATCGCTTCTGGGAAGGAAACTGACTTATGGAGGGATCCTTGGGTCCAAGGAAATTCATTAATAGATATTCTGGGACTTAGCACATTTTCAGACTATGGTTGTCCAAATAAAAAAGTCACAGAAATTATTAATAACAATGAGTGGAATTGTTCAATGTTACCAGTAAATCAGGAAATAAAAAGGAAAATTCAATACATGCCAATTTTCAGTGGACGAGAGAATGATATTTGGGCTTGGAAACACACTGGAAATGATTTTAGTACGAAAACTGCTTGGAATGAAGTCAGACACACGGATAACAAGGTCGATTGGAGCAAGATTATCTGGAATCATGTGAACTGCCCTAAGATGGCTTTTACAGCTTATAAAGCTATACTCAAGAGACTTCCTACGAAGGATAGACTCTTAAAATGGGGTATATTAACAGAAAATATGTGTGTTCTATGTAATCAAGCTGAGGAAACGCATGAACATCTATTTTTTTCCTGCAATTTCTCGGAAAAAGTGTGGAATTCATGTACAAAAGCGATCAATTCAACAATACAGACTCACCTGCTAACCGATGCGGTTAATTACCTGGTTCATAATAGGAGTGGCGAAAACATGGAAGCCAAATTGGGAGGAATTGCTATCACTGTCACGATTTGGAGTTTGTGGAAGGAGAGGAACCGCAGAGTATTTCAAAACAAACAAAGGAAACATGAAGAGGTCAGTAAACTCGCGATTATTGACATGCGAATGGTTCAGAGAAGATGTAAAAGTTGGGGCCTTACCTCACAGGGAAGAGACGTAGTGCAAACTGGAGCAGGGGATCTGAGCTATTCATTGGCAGAAATCCCAAGTACGAGCTACCTTGTTCATGATCGGCCGCCATGATTTGAGGAGGAAGAAGTGTTTCGCCTTTTTCTACTTTTTCTGTTTCTTTTTGGAAAGTAAATGAGTTATGTCGGATTGTCGTCTAACTCTTGCTTTGTAGATATTCTCTGGGCCTGCTTTTGGGTCTGGACTTGGGCTTTCATGCCTTAATAAATTTCTTACCCATTTTCAAAAAAAAATAATATATATCCTTATAGATCAAATCATATTTAGAATTCAAAATTAAAATTGGTTTATCAAAAAAGACATGTAGTAAAACTACTACAGCGGTCTTCCCACTTTGAAACTCGAAAATGAACGTCGATGATGCGTGCACTTTGCACCGAAATTATTTTCCAACGACAGAGAGGGGAGTACAGAACTTATTTCCTTTAAAATTCCTTTTAAACATTCATTTCAAATCATATTGAAATATTTATATCAGAATATACTCCCAAATAATAAAAATATTATATTCTAAAATCCTTCGAAAGAAAATTTCAAAATCCCGGAACTTTGGTTCTCTGTTTTCCAATTTATATTTATTTTATTCATAATCTCATTTTGCAACCAATGTTTATAAATTTCACTTCCTAACAAACGAATATATCACATCCAATTATATCGCTTCTAAAATTATTCTTTTATATACAAAATATAATGATAGGAAAAATTATTTCATTTACCTATATTTAAAACAATATTGTGTTAGTTTGCCCTGTTAAGTATTTAGAAATCCCTATCGATGCCATACCGTCCTATGTACCGACCGGAATTTATAAATACAAAATAGAACAAATTAACACAATACAAAACCCTTTTATAACACTAACAAATATGCTCTCTCATATATATACACTTAGTGACTCATTCTAGGGTATTACTATCCTATTCTATATGAGTCAGACCCCACAAAGAAAAGGTTATCGCTAAACCAAAGCTCTGGTACCAAATGTAACGACCGGCCTTTTTAGACGGTTTAAGTAGACACACATGCCAAATCAAACCATTCAAAGGGGCAGATTGTTATGGGGTAAATAAGAAAAAAGCAGAGAAAGAAAGAAAATGAACATAGAATCTCCCAACGGAATGAAAAAATATAATAATCAAATAAACAGTTCATGAAGCTGTTTTGTAGATAATATGTGATTACATTTTTACAATACAGATCAGAGTTACATATAACAGGAACAAATCAATAAATAAATGCGGCGGAATAACATGATGCAGTGGTATGAATATAACAAATAGTGATAGTACAAATCTTCGTCTTCCTCCTCCAAAAAAGCAGTCTTCGATACACTGAAAAGCTCAGACTGACCCGAGCGAATTGAAAAGACAAAAACACTCGAGTCAGAACTAAAAGATCTTATGTAAGTTAGATCAAAAGTAAATAAATATGAGTGTAACGGCGTTAGAGATATTTACGGGATTTTGACATCTCCTATCCAGTGTCAACGTGAGTGCAATAACTTAAGAGATGTTCGCGATTTCCATCTCCTAAGGATCCGTTAAACTTTCTTCATGCATACAATACGCTATTATAATAGTGTCTATAGTAAAGTAAAGTATTAAAATAGCATTAAGGCGTTACCCATATCCCCCTTAACACATTTTATATAATGTCGTAGTCTGTACAGATACTGTAAACTCCACCGTAAAATGGTGGGCTATCAGGGAGCACTCCATAGGTACGACACAAAACAAACTCGTAGAAGGCGCGATAGGGCATGTAAACACCGCACTCAAGGCAATGCCGGTGTAAGATTCTACCAATTGTGGATCTGTACTGGTGGTAACGCATAACAGCTACTACCGTCCACCTCGGGACACACTCCCATAATCAAAAATCAAGGGGTGGCCACCAAATCATCACAAAGTCATAATATGGTATCGAAGAAGCATGTCCAATAGGAGGAATGACCTCACTTGGCCCAACATGGCTCTTGTTTTAGTCACATCTAAGCTGACTCATGGGAGTCAGGGTCATGTAAATACCTCATACAGAATCGTTCGCCAAACCATCCTACTTCATTTGTGGAATCTCCACCACATACACAGTTGTTAAAGTGGTTTTCGGTATTAACGAGAGTATGGCAATATCTGATCCCGGTCTCTTTAACAACTAAACTCTTATTGCACACAGAATGGTTCTTTTAAATTTCCAAAACCATTTCATACTGATATCAAAATATCATATTCAATTCAAACCATATCACTTTCGAAATCATATTCACAATTAGGTTAAATTCTGATTTCAAAATCATCACATTTTCTCAAATATGTCATTGCACCAGCAAATATCATTTCAAATCCCAACTTATGTTATAACATTATTAAACCTTATTCGCTTTAAAATCAAGGCTTTAATTATAAACATTTCCACTTTACACCATCTGAAATTTTGAAAATAATTTAGATAGTTATAAATAGTTTAATTAGCTTAATTTAGTTTTAAATAGATAAATTAGGTTAAATAGGTTTAAAATAGATTAAATAAATTTAAAATAGATTAAATTAGATTAAGATACCTTAAATAGATTTAAAATAGTTTAAATGGTTTTAAAATAGATTAAATGGGTTTATTATAGATTTATTTAGATTTAAAATAGATTAAATGAATTTAAAATAGATTACATAGAATTAAAATAGATAAATAGTTTAAAATAAATTAAAATAGTTTAATATAATTTAATAAATTTTAAATGATTAAAATAGATTAAAATATATTAAAATAGTTTAAACTAAATTAAAATAGATTAAGATGGATTAATAAAGTTTAAATGATTTAAATATATTAAAATATATTAAAATAGTTTAAAATAAATTAAATTAGATTAAGATAGATTAAATAGGTTAATTAGTTTAAAATAGGTTAAATTAGATTAAAATAAATTAAATAGTTTAAATTGATTAAGTTGGTTTAAAATAGATTAACTTATCTTTACTACTAATAAAGAGAATTCATTGAATAGATTTACTCGGTGTCCTTTTGAAATTCCAAATATACCCTTTTACATCTCATAGAGAAATAGTATTCAAATATGGGATATATCCTGTTAATTTCTAAGTACAACCGGTAGTTACCATGGAGAACTACAGTGTGCGTTCACAAGATGAAGTACCCGTGTGTACCATTTTGTCTGTAATTTAGGTGGGAGTTCATCGGTCAAAGTTTTGTCAGATTCCAAGTTAGTATGAAGAAGTTATTGCAGTCTGAACAAAAAAAATAGTGGCTTCTACACCAGGCGGAGTTCAAATATTGGGATCTGGTAGCCTGTTATTTTCTAAGTAGAACTGTCAGTCCCCATGGAGAACTACAGTATGCGTTAACAAGATGAAGTATACGAGTGTACATATTGACCATAATTTAGGTGGGAGTTAATCTGTCGAAGTCTCGCCGGATTCCGAGTTAGTATGAAGAAAATATTGCAGTGTGAACAAAAAAAATAGCGGCTTCTGCACTAGGCGGAGTTCAAATATGGAGATGTGTTACTATGTTATTTTCTAAGTAAACTGTCAGTACCCATGGATAACTACAGTGTGCATTCACAAGATGAAGTATCCGAGTGTACCATATTGTCTGTAATTTAGGTGGGAGTTCATTGGTCGACGTTTTGCCTGATTCCGAGTTAGTATGAAGAAGTTATTGCAGTCCGAACAAAAACAATAGCGGCTTCTGCACTAGGCGGAGTTCAAATATGAGGATGTGGTAGCTTGTTATTTTCTAAGTACAATTGTCAGTCCCCATGGAGAACTACAATGTGCGTTCATAAGATAAAGTATCCGAGTGTTCCATATTGTCCGTAATTTTGGTGGGAGTTAACTGGTCGATGTCCCGCTGGGTTCCGAATTAGTATTAAGAAGTTATTGCAGTTTGAACAAAAAAATAGCGGCTTCTGCACTATGCGAAGTTCAAATATGGGGATGTGGTAGCCTGTTATATTCTAAGTACAACTGTCAGTCCCCACGGAGAATTACAGTGTGCATTCATAAGAAGAAGTATCCGAATGTTCCATATTGTCCGAAATTTAGGTGGGAGTTAATCGGTCAAAGTCTCACCGGATTCCGAGTTAGTATGAAGAAGTTATTGCAGTCTGAACAAAAAAATAGCGGCTTCTGCACTAAGCGGAGTTCAAATATTGGGATGTGGTAGCCTATTATTTTCTAAGTATAACTGTTAGTCCCCATGGAGAACTACAGTGTGCGTTCACAAGATGAAGTATCCGAGTGTACCCTATTGTCTGTAATTTAGGTGGGAGTTAATCAGTCGAAGTCTCGTCGGATTTCGAATTAGTATGAAGAAGTTATTACGTCTGAACAAAGAAAATAGCGTCTTCTGCACTAGGTGTAGTTCAAATATGGGGATGTGATAGCATGTTATTTTCTAAATAAACTGTCAGTCTCCATGGAGAACTACAGCGTGTGTTCACAAGATTAAGTATCCGAGTTTACCATATTGTCTGTAATTTAGGTGGGAGTTCATCGGTCGAAGTTTTTCCTGATTCCGACTTAGTATGAAGAAGTTATTGCAGTCTGAACAAAAAAAAATAGCGGCTTCTGCCTAGGCGGAGTTCAAATATGGGGATGTAGCCTGCTATTTTCTAAGTACAAATATTAGTCGCCATAGAGAACTACAGTGAGCTTTGAAGTGGGGATATAGCATGTTATTTTCTAAGTATAACTGTTAGTCACCATGGAGAACTACATTGTGCGTTCACAAGATGAAGTATCCGTCTGTAACGTATTGTCCGTAATTTAGGTGGAAGTTCATCGGTCGAAGTACCGCCTAATTTCGAGTTAGTATGAAGAAGTTATTACAGTCTGAACTAAAAAATAGCGGCTTCTGCACTAGGCGGAGTTCAAATATGGGGATGTGGTAACCTGTTATTTTCTAAGTACAACTGCCAGTCCCCATGGAGAATTACAGTGTGCGTTCACAAGATGAAGTATCCGAGTGTTCCATATTGTCCGTAATTTAGGTGGGAGTTAATCGGTCGAAGTTTCGTTGGATTCCGAAATAGTATGAAGAATTTATTGCAGTTTGAACAAAAAAAGTAGCGACTTCTGCACTAGGCGGAGTTCAAATATGGGGATGTGGTAGCATATTATTTTCGAAGTAAACTGTCAGTCCCCATGGAGAACTACGGTGTGCGTTCACAAAATGAAGTATCTGAGTGTTCCATGTTGTCCGTAATTTAGGTGAGAGTTCATCGGTCGAAGTTTTGCCGGATTCCGAGTTAGTATAAAGAAGTTATTGCAGTTTGAAAAAAATAGCATTTTCTACCCTAGGTGGAGTTCAAATATGAAAATGTGGAAGCATGTTATTTTCTAAGTAAACTGTTAGTCCCCATGTAGAACTACAGTGTGCGTTCACAAGATGAAGTATCTGAGTGTACCATATTGTCCGTAATTAAGGTGGGAGTTTATCGGTCGAAGTTTTGCCTGATTCCGAGTTTGTATGATGAAGTTATTGCAGTCTGAACAAAAAAATAGCGGCTTCTGCCTAGGCGGAGTTCAAATATGAGGATGTAGCCTGTTATTTTCTAAGTGCAACTATTAGTCACCATGGAGAACTACAGTAAGCGTTGAAGTAGGGATATAGCCTGTTATTTTCTAAATACAACTGTTAGTCACCATGGAGAACTAAAGTGTGCGTTCACAAGATGAAGTATCCGACTGTGTCGTTTTGTCCATAATTTAGGTGGGAGTTCATCGATCGAACTATCGCCAAATTCCGAGTTAGTATGAAGAAGTTATTGCAATCTAAACAAAAAACATAGCGGCTTCTGCACTAGGCGGAGTTCAATATGGGGATGTGGTAGCCTGTTATTTTCTAAGTACAACTGTCAGTCTCCCTGGAGAACTACAGTGTGCGTTCACAAGATGAAACATCCGAGTGTTCCATATTGTCCGTAATTTAGGTGGGAGTTAATCGGTCGAAGTCTCGCCGGATTCCGAGTTAGTACGAAGAAATATTGCAGTCTGAATAAAAAAATAGCGGCTTCTACACTAGGCGGAATTCAAATATGGGGATGTGGTACCATGTTATTTTGTAAGTAAACTGTCAGTTCCCTTGGAGAACTACAGTGTGCGTTCACAAGATGAAGTATCCGGGTGTACCATATTGTCCATAATTTAGGTTGGAGTTCATCGGTCGAAGGTTTGCCTGATTCCGAGTTAGTATGAAGAAGTTATTGCGGTCTGAACAAAAAAAATAGCGGCTTCTGCAGTAGGCGGAGTTCAAATATGGGGATGTGGTTATAAGGTTCCTGGACTCGGCCTTCGAAAATCGGCATCCGTACTTCACTTGTACTTGAATGCCGTAGATTCAAACGTCGAATCTGTCTCCCCGGAGCTTATAAAACAATAAGTATAACAACACAACGGAATAAAGAAATAGATGATATCATATACAACTCCAATGAATACAATATCCAGAATGATATACAACAATGATATCAATATGATACAACAATATCAGAGATAAATAATGATACTACAGCGGAAACAACAGAAGTGATAACTCCAAATGATCCGACAAAGAGAATGAGACCAATAACTCCAACATCAGCTCGAACCACCATCACGTTGCACCAAGATAAGGAACGTCAGTCATGCGTGAACTCCAAAACTGAACTAGCTCAAACTAGTCTACTAAACCTGACTATCTGAAAACCCCAACTCCAGACTGCCTGTGTGGAAAATTGTGGGCACCCAGAGTTTAGGAAGAGAACAATAAACTCCGAGTCAGTCATGGGACTGGTGTGAGCAACAAAAACAGTTTATCTTTAAACAAACAACAAAGGAATTTTAAACATTGAAATCCGCAATGCTTTTGGAAATTGAAACTACCATAAGACCTCCCACCACACACACAATGCAATCGCAGACTTGGAGGAGATTTCTTCTTATGATAGTCAAACATGCTTACTACGCAAAATTCTTTTGATATTATTAATAGTGCATAGTGTACAAAATTGTTTCGAATATACAATATTAATCTTAGCCAGCATAGGTACCATTATATTATGCCTACTATAGCTGCTATGTTAAATAGCAGGTTCTACAACTAAAACCGTACCGGGTTCGTATTGGGAATTGGATTTCCAACAAATGGTCAGGCTAAGGAACTTCCTAAGCCACATGGAATCGCCTCTGGCGGGATGTCCCGAGAAATAACTAGCTCTCTGCCAACACAAGGCCGGGTTACCTCTTACACTAGGTAACTACTACACGAATATGCCACCCCCCGGTCCTTTGGGACCTTTATCCGAGGCCTCGATCACACAGCAACAATCACACAGTAAATGAAATTGGAGCAACCACATAAGTAAATATCTGGGCTCCATACCATAATATCACATTTTTCCAGAAGGAAATGACATACCCTAAAGGGAGCGACCCTCATAACCTTGCCGCATCTTTCCTGTTTCGCCCATTTCCGGTTTGTGAGGTCCTGATGCAGTCTCGTCCACAAAGCTACGCTTTTTCACAAAGCCATGTTTTGATCAACAAATGATCAACAAATGATCAGCAACACACAGCAACACTCAGCATGCCACACTACCAAATTGGGAATATATCACTGATAACCTTCAACTACATAACCTCTGAGCTCGTACGTCTCAGAGAAAGGTGTTAAGCTAAGAGAATAAATCTCCGCCACCAAACATAAATGTATTTGAAAGAAATCAGCTTTATATCTCAAAGTGTAATGTCAGACATACAACCATACAAGTCTGTTTCGGGTTCGAACAGAACCGAAGGCACTTCCAAAGAAGTCCTTGCAAATCCGGATAATTTCTAATCACGTCCGGACTTCCCATCACAAAGGGTGATAAAATCTCTATACCGGAGATCAGCCGATGCAAAGACAATCGATGGTAATCCTTTCGTTTCCGAAAGTATCCGGTCTTCACCACCGGTCTTCAAATGCTATCCATATACGTCGTATCATTATTCGGAATGGGTTATATGACACAAAGTCCTCTCCCGGCTAAACCGAATAATGAGCGCAATATTTAAAAACATATGGATATTGTAACGACCCGTAAATTTTAACCGTTTTAATAACGTAATTAATTGAAATTTTGTGAAATTTTAAACGATAAAATTTTGAAATATAAATTTGATATTTGGAATGCGTTTAGTTAAACATAGCAACTGGTAAATTATCGTCCGAAAATATGAAAGTTTATTTCGCGCGTAAATTTACTTCAACTTAATCAGTCAAAAAGCGATGAAAATAAAATATTTGCGGAACCTAAATATTTTTACATAGAAAAATTCTAAACCATCTTCCGAGCAAACGCTATTTTTCGTTTTTCAAAATTCGGACATTTTTAGCTCCGTCGATCTTATTCTTCTGCGTTTTTGCTGCATTTTCCGCTGGTAGAAAATTCGAATTTTTATAATTCAATCGTGCCACTGATATCTATATACCGTTTTGATCGTCTCGTCATGCTGATCTCTGCGGTATATTCAATTCTATATTTTGAAGTCCGGTACACAGCGAAATCCGTGAAAACGGTTAACCGTAACGGTCCGTCTTTTTAGCTCCTTGTGACCATTCATTTTTCCACCATTCAGAAGCCAATGGTCAGCAGCTTTAATTATTTATTGGAATTCACATACAACCTTTGGGTATTCCACGGATCAATATACTTTTTGGTTCTCTTCCGTTCTCCTCTGCTTCATTCATTTTCCTTGCTTGTTTGCACTTCCTCTTCTCTTCTCAACCGTATTGTTCCAAGAGACATTTCTTTTACTATTCTCGAAATCAACAAATGACCTTTCCAATTTACAATAGTTAATGTATATTTGACTTTCTTTTTTTATTTTTTATTTTTTATTTTTATTTTTTTCATTTCCCATGATATCATAATATTCTGGGTCATTTATCTTCATCCTTTCCAATTTACAGAGCTTTCTATTTTTTTTTATTGCAACATGCTTTCTTCTTCCTCCTATATTTTTGGCTATACTAAAATATTTTGCTTCTCCTCCATGCTCTTTCACTGGTGCAAACCCAAGTCAATAACACAACCTCTCTCTGATTTTCCCCTTCACCAAATATCACCACCCTGACCAATGTGCAGCCGCCTTCACACTCGACCACACAAGTGACAAGCCGAGCTCCATCCCTTCCTCCTTACCTCCGACCCAGCTCATGCTCGAGCAGCCATGCTCCACAAACGCCTCCTGCACTTCAACCAAGCTCGATCCACTTCTCCCATTTTCCCTTCGATCCGCCCTTCCTCTTCCTCTTCCGCCACGAGCCTAAGCCTCCGACCCCGCAGCTCAGACCAGTTCGGCCTCACCTAACGGTGGTGCTTTCCTTCACCTCACCAAATCTGCCGAGCTTTCTCCACCTCTGCAGCCTGTGACTCCCCTTCCGACCTCCGCTCCATCAATCCTCGTATCTCCCTTGCCTGTCTCGGCCTCAACACTTGTCGCCGGGTGTATATATGTATATATACGCACGGAATTCACTGAAGGTAATATATTCCTATGTCATAGTATTTTATAGCATAGTTGTGAATATATTAGTTTACATGTAAAACTTTTTCATTTATATATCATTTTATGCTAGTCAGTTAAAGTATGTTAGTTTATGTATATAAGTTTTGTTTTTAAAAAGGGTGTGTGAACTACTGGTATATGATAGTATATATATAACTTATATAAAGCTATACATCAACTAGAAGTTATAAAAAAACATGTATGGGTATATGTATATGTGGGTTTTTCATTAGTTATATATCGAAGTACATGAGTTTTGTCTTTATTTACATATGAAGTATATAAAGAGTACCAAGCTATATGATTTGTTATATTTATATAGTTATAAAAGTTGTATTCAGCTGTTGTGTCAACATATATGTGTTATATATAGATTTTATTTTATAGTAAAAGATATATATGTTTAAAGTATGTTTGTTTTGAATGGATATGTCAACCTGCATATTTTATAGAGAGATATATGTTTTGTTATTTATAAAGGCTATAGATTTATTTGGTTTAGTTTATGTACTTAGTGTATGATGTATTATAGTGTTACAGTATTTATAATATTGTAGTGTGAGATATATATATGTTCTGTTGTTTAAGTTTGCTTCTCATATTTTAGATATATTGAGTGAGTTGTGTATTATAAGTCATGTTATATCATAGTATATGAGTTATAGGATACGTATATTTTTGCGTTTGCATGTTTTTTTTTTTCTGAACAGCAGTTAGACTACATGTTCACGATATCATATCTCACTCATGTTTTATCGGAATTGGTTGATTCTATTTTTAAAAAAGAGTCGAAGTTATCTAGTTTATGCCTGTCAAAATTCAGCAAAATCCGACATCGTTTGATTAGTGGTCGAGGATCTGGAAGTTTGACCCAAGCAGCTGTTCTTTTGTACTTGAAATTTTTTACACTGTTGCAAACACGACCTGAGTTCATGTTTGACGCATCGTATCTTTTCCGTCTTACGTCGGAATACAGTGATTCCCTTTTTATTTAAAAGATAAAGTTTTCTACTTTCTGTATATAAAATTTTAGCTTCATACGAGGTGGTTCAGTCCTCTGTTTCTTACCTGAAAGTCAGACCCAGAGGGGTTTTCAAACCTGAACATTTGACAGTCGCAACATGGCCTGAGTCTATGTTCGTGACATCATAACTTTTCTCGTCTCTTGTTCAAATCAAGTGATTCTTTTGCAGTTTGAAATACAAGTTTTGATCTTTATTCATACAAAATTTTAGACCATTTCGATCTCGGTAGCACATAGAATTATATTGTTAAACTTTGACGCAGGACATGTTTTTATTTGTTGCTATGTTGAATGTTTTGATTTGATTTCATCGATTTCTGTTATCAGCTTTGATCGTTGAATTCGTGCCGATTTGTTTTGCTTGGATTCGTAACTCAATCTCTATGTCCGTATCAGTGTGCGTATCCGTGTCATTTTCTCGTGCATCTCTAGCCTCGAAAGGTGAGCAATCACTCATGATTAACGTTCTTTTATTTATTAAATTTGATTTCAATTGAAACGACAATTGAAATATGCTGCTGCTAGTTATTTACACTGTTAAATATATGCTATTACATGTATCAGTTCACCTGTGACATCTGACACCATTATCTGTTAATTATTTATGCGATGATAATACAGTTTGGCTGAAAATTGATTAATTGTTGATGTTTATATTAGACGTTAAATTGCTAATGTTAAAGTGATAAATAGTATGCAATTGAATTTGATATAGGATAGTTAAATTTGTATAATATGACCCCTTTAAATGTTTAAATAAATTGACACGTAGAAATAGTGTTAACTACACCTTGAACCATTTAATGTATGTTGTATAAATTGATATAGTATGATTGAATAGTGGATGACAAGTGAAAAACCGTAATGTAATAATCTTTAATCTACATGAAATGATAGTGTAGATTCTAGAAATAATTATATTAATTTGCACAAACAACAATGTGAATTAATACGATTATTTCGGAATTATTTGAATTGATTATTGGATTGATATTGGTTGTTGTTATTGCTTGTTTATTTACTTTGACACCATCCCAGTTATCACACTGCAAGTTCCTTTGCTATGCTTTGATTTTTGAATTAAATTGGAATCGGGTTGAAATGATAAATACCCAAATTGAACTTGACTTAGGATAGAGAATTAAATAAAAAAACCGATTGGTCAATAATTTGATTTAAAAATAAAATGAAGATTTTATTTGAATAAATGATAAGGTTTTGAAATGAAGTTGGAATTTGAAATTTTATGAAAGGAAAATGTTAATATTTAATAATATGAAACAAAATATTAACAATGTAATTGATGAAAGAACGTTGTTAAATTTGAGAAACGATTGAATTAAGTTTTGAATTTTTAATAATTAAGTTTGAAATTATTTAATAATTAAGTTTTGAATTATTTAATAATTAAATAAGATTGAATTCTTTATATAATAAGTGAAATTGAATTTCTTTAACAAGAAATAAAATGTGATTTATGGAATGAATGTAAGACTTGTAATTTAAAGGATTTGATTTGACGAATTTAATTTAATTCAAAATTGTAAGTTTTGATTTAATAAAGTTGAACTTAAGTAATTGATTTAATGAATTGGAAATTAAATAGAAATTGTTTTGAATGACAAATTTACTTAATGAATACTGAATAAAATCGATCAATGAATTGGTTTGAATGTTAAATTAAATTAATTTAAATGATTTGGAATGAAACTTATTTACGAACTTGAATCAATATTTGAATTGTTTTAAATAGAAATTTAAATTGAAATTGAATTATAAGATTTTGAAATTATGAATGTGGAAGTTTTGAAACGTAAATTATGGAAATTGATTTAGAAAGAGAAATGAAATGTTGGTTTACAAATTCTATTTGAAATTGAATTTGATTTGGTTTTGAAATATATTAAACGACCAATCGGTATAATAATTACAAAAGTTATTAAAGAGACCGGAATCGGTTAGGGACATACTCACTGTCTAAACCGAAAACCACTTTAATAACTATACGCGGAGTGTGATCCAGAATGAAGTGGTTGGAATGATGTACGTGATGACTGAAGAAAGAGAACGATAATAGATAGCCTTGAAACTTGTGTCAAATTGGAAATGAGTAAAACAAGAGCCGTGCCGGGCCAAATGGGGGGGGGGGGCTAGCTACCTCGAGCGAACACACTTCTTTGAAACTACTCATTACTTGTTGTCGATTGGTGCACCCTTGATTTGGGAGTGTTGTTTCGCGGTGTTGCGATCGCTGCGGCGATGCGTTCTCACCAGTCCGGATCAGGCAAACGGTAGTTTCACTACCTTGGGTATTGCCTCATGTGCCTTGTCATACTTGTATCCCTATATACGCGATCACTACGATTTGTTTTGTGTTATACCTATGGAGTACTCCCTGATAGCCCACTAGTTTACGGTGGAGTTTACAGTGCTGTATAGACTATGACGCTTATATAAAATGTGTTAAGGGGGATAATGGTAACGCCTTAACACTATTTTGATATCTTATATTACTGATAGGCATTATCTACTTATCGTACACTACTACATAGTAGATAGTTTAACGGATCCTTAAAGGATGGTTATTCCAAACATCCTTTGAGTTACTTGTATTTCAATTGCTATTTCACTTGAGTTGGATTTATTGATATAAGAATGTTAATCCTGACTCGAGTGTTTTGTGTTTTGCTTTACGCTCGGGTCAGACAGAGTGTACCAGTATTCGAGACTCACCTTTGGAGTTGGAGCTTTGCTTGAAGATCCAGCCATCTATTCTGCTTTCAGTATTCGATGATTCCAGTGATGTATTCTGATTTGTATCTGATGTATCGTGTTACCCTTCCGTTGTATCTAGTTTAACTCTGATATAACTTATATATTTATATAGTAGCTTCATGAACTACTATCTCTTTTATTTCCGCTGCAATTATTACTCTGTGTCTGTGATCTGTGATTATTTATTTACTGTAAATGCTCAGCTTTGCCAAATTTAAATTAACAATTCGGTATTTTGAATTATTCATGTCCGACATGTGCGGATGCGAATGGTCCAAAATAGCGGGTTGTTACAGATATTGGGATTTCAGTTAAGTCACAACTTATTATCCAAATCTCTTCTTCAAATGGTTTAAACACATTACCATTTTAATCTTTTACAAAAAGATTCATCTCACAAAGTTCACCCAGTTTCACAAAGATCTATTCATAGATTTTCCAAATTAATTTCCATTTCAATTGGATTAACTCATTAAATCTTTAAATCAAAGATTTAATTGATAGCTTTCAAAACAATTCCATTTCGATCTTTTATACAAAAGGTACACCTTTACAATTTCAAAACAAAGTTCAACAATCTTTCACAAAGGTTTATTCATAAATCGGAAACCATTTTCATTTCAAACTTGAAATTCTTTTGACACAAATTGGAAATTTATTCCTTATATGAAAGCTTCTATTATTTGAAAACTAATAGTTTTCATTTCGGAAAATCTGATTCATTTATACAAGTTAAAGTCCTTGGGTTAAATTCAAATTCTCAAAACCATACTTTTAAAATGGTTTAAATTCATATAAACACATTTATAACTTCTATCACATTTTTAAACCATAATTTTCAATATAGAATTCAATTCCTTATTTTGAATTCAAATTCAAATTGAATCATTTAAATTGGAAACTTTACCAAGTTATTCAAAATAACTTTTATCTTAAAACTCCGTTTCAAAAGCTTTAACATTTAACCCAAATCTATTTTCAAAATCAATTGAAATTAAAATTAAAATTTCAAAAACATTAAATTTAAATCATCTGTGACTTAACCGATTTCCACGTGAAATCCATATTTGTGTGTGTATGGTGTGGTCCAGGGGTTTCACACACAATAGTGCAACATCATTCAATCATCACAGATTCAAATACAGTAATATATTTGATAAGCGGTATAAACTATAACGCTTATCTTTCATACACAGATCACAGATAGATATATATTACAGATAATAAATTACATCACAGGGAATTAATTACATTCATCCCAGAGAAACAGATCACAGCGTAAATCATGATATATCACAAAGCATCATATATCAGGGATATCAAACAATTCAACCATTCAATACAATCCAAACATCCATAAGTAGGATCAATTTAATTATCTGATTGATTTTAAATCAGATTAATTTCTATGAATAAATTTGCTAGTCATGGTAAATTAATGATCAATTAATTACAAAACATTTAATAATTTCCCTTTGATTAATCATTAATTAACCCTTAATTAATTATTTAAATGATTATCTCTAATCAAAAATTAATTACATTGAGCAATTATCCTTTAATCATTTAATTAATTAATTTTAATCATTTAATTACTTTTAATTAAGTTATTATCTTCAAGTAATTAATTACCTTTAATTTCTTATATTAATTAATCTTAATTAATCATTCTTTAATATATTTACACAAAGTAATTATTCCTTAATTACATTAAGTAATAATCTTTTATTAATTACATTAAGTAATCAATTTCATTAGGTAATTAACCTTAATTATTAATTAATTTACCTTTAATTAATTATTCTTAAATCAATTACCCTAATTAATTAACCACATTTATTAATTATTCTTTAAAGTAATTAACCCTTAATTACTTGGTTAATTAATTTAGTTACATAAAGTATTAGCTTTTAAATCAATTACACAAAGTAATTATACTTACTTAATTACTTAATTACATCCTTATCTTTTTAGTTCACTTCTTAATTAGGCTATTTGATTCTTTATTTAAAAATAGGCTTAAAGATTTATTAATGAAAGCATATATATATATATATATCTACATATATATTTAAAACACTTTAAACTTGTTTAATTAAAATAATTTATATTTAAAACCTTGAGTTAATCAAAAAAAATAAACACATATTGTATAAAAGAATTAGTTTAACAACATTTGTTAAAGCTTGATTAAACTTTTACTTTTAAAACTTTTTTTTGGCAAAGCCAGCGAGGTTGACTGGACCCCTACCAGATTTATTGATAACATAAAATAAAGATTCAAACAAGCTTTGAATCAAGCTAAAAAAAAGAAAAAGAAAGAAAAAAAAGAAATAGAATACAAGAGAGAACCAACTAGACAGCCCAAGCTTGGAGAATGCCAACAGGGTACTGCCTATTGCTCCTCAGAAGGTGCATGTACACCCTATTCCTCACTTCAAACCAGAGAGTGTCATAATTTTTCGACAAATTCTCAAAAATTCTTGCATTCCTTTCTCTCTATATCACATCAAAATAGATTTTCAAGCAAACAACCATTGCACTAACCTCATCATTCCCCCTAGCTGCAGCTGTATAAATAATTTCCCAAGCAGAAACAGAGTTGGCAGTATTAAGAACAAACCCAGTGGTGCTACTGATTCTACTCATCAATGTAAGTAAGGCAGAGCATTCAAAAAAAAGATGATCAACAGTTTCATCACACATGTCACAGAAAACACAGGAGGTGCACAAAGTCAAACCAAACCTGTCCAGTACTTCCCTAGTCATCAAAGCATGACTAACAACCTTCCACATCATCAAATTCTCTCTAGGCACAGATTCTTTAGTCCATAAAACATAGTACCACCCATCAGCTGGCAGAGGAAGTGAACCAGATAAGTACTTGTACACAGCGACAACAGAGTGTAACTTCTGTTCCCAAGAAACAGAAATAGAATGATCAGCACACTTGAATAAATTCATAACTTCACTCCACAATTGCCTTATCATCTGATTGCTATTGTAAGGCAGAAACATATTGCCTTCAAATAAAAAATCAGCAGCCTTAGCATTACTATGAATACCTGTTTGCTGAATCAGGGGATACTCACAAACTTTAGATAGTATCAGACCCTTCTTAACCCATGGATCATGCCAAAAACTAATATATGAGTTAGGTTGTAAATGATATTGAACCATAGGTAAGTAAACATCCCTAAGTTTCAGCAAATCCCTCCAATTAGAGCTGCAATTCTGAGGTATATCCATACACCAGAAATGCCTTCTCTTAATATTGTACTGCCACATCCACCGGACCCATAAACTATCTTTCTTGTGAATTAGATCTTCAAAATGTTTACTAAATGCAGCAGTATTCCACTTCCTAACATTGATAATACCAAGACCACCATGCTTCAAAGTGGACTCAAATAAGGAAAAGGAGCAAGGAATTAACTTTGTGTTGTGAACACTCCCAGTCCAGAAGTACATATTCATGGCAGACCTAACCATCAGTAAGAGCTTAGTAGGTAAGATAAAAGAACGATCCCAATAGACAAGGGAAGGAAAAACAACAGCTTTGATAAGCACAAGCCTACCACATTGAGAAATATGTCTGTTGCACCAATTGGACATGACCTTAGTAATTTTATTATAAAGGATTAAACAATCAGCAGTAGCTATTCTTTTAGTGATTAAAGTTAGGCCAAGATAACTCATATCAGTAGCCATACAAGAAAAGCCAAAAAACTGATAAAGAGCAGCAGCATGAACATCAGACACTCCAGCAACAAGCATGGAAGATTTAGATTGATTAATAGAGAGGCCAGTCATGAGATAGAAGGACTGTAAAGCCTTCATCAACCCAGAAATTGACGAGAACTCAGGCTTAGTAAACAGCATAACATCATCAGCGAACATAATAGATGTTTTATGGAGGTCGGAGCACTTTGGGTGATACTTGATGATATTGTGAGAATAATTATATTTAAGAATCATCATCAAAACTTCCATGACCAGAAGAAATAGATATGAAGAAATAGGATCGCCCTGACGAATCCCTTTCTTACTTCTGAAAAAACCAACAGGCCTTCCATTAATAACAACAGAGAAAGCTGGAGTGGAAATGCAAACATACACCCAAGACACAAATATTTTTGGAAAACTCATCTTTGCCATAATTAACAATAGAAGTCCAATGAATTGAGTCATAAGCTTTGGATATATCATTTTTCAGAGCAGCTGCAGGAGTCACATTGCCTCTACAATAACCATTTAATAATTCCTGAGCAAGCATCACATTGTTAAGAATATTCCTGGAACGAATGAAAACAACTTGGTTGTTTGATACAATAGAAGGCAAGACAGAAGCTAGCCGAGATGCAAGAATTTTGGATATACACTTGTACACCACATTACAACAGGATATAGGCCTGAATGAGGTTACACTTGAAGGAGGAGAGACTTTAGGAATTATGGCAATATTTGTGCAATTGACTTCCCTTAGCAATTTGCATTTGTTAAAAAAGTTATGTATAGCTTGGCAAAACTCATGACCAAGCACACCCCATGTTGATTTGAAGAAGGTAACATTTAGGCCATCAGGACCACCAGCAGAGTGCTGGTTCATAGAAAAGAGGGTGGATTTAATTTCGTCATCAGTGACAGGCTTAACAAGAGAAGCAACTTCAAACTGGGATATACACGGCAAGTCAAGAGATGAAATTAGGTCTAAGTCAGGACAGAACTCCTCAGCATTGCCAAGAAGTTTAGAGAAATAATCAGTAAATGCTTTGTCTACAGTTTCAGGGGTTGAAAATAAAGTGCCATGCTCATTAGTAATACAAAATATTCTCATTGGCATGCTTAACCTTTAAAGAGTCATGAAAGAATTTAGAATTCCTATTGAACTTTTAAAACTTCTTTAATTTTAAACTTTAAAACTGTTATATCCCAAACCTGAAACCAACTCGAGTGAAACCCAAGCCAGAACTTCTTTTACCCGAGCAAATGTTCGAAATTCCCGAGTACAAACGCGAGAAATTCATGAGCTTCCTTTACCCCGAGAAAATCATGTTTTACTTCGATCCCAACCCGAGAAACTCGTCTTCCTCACCCTTACAAACAACACCAGATATACACCATCACGCGTGCACGTGCACGATCACCTGAACGACTTTCGACCAACACCGTGGCCTCCGACACATCCCCGATGACCTCCCCGATCACTAGGACCACCTAGATCCCCTCAACTACGACGAATTTGAATTTGAGCAAGATAGCCAACCACCTGGAACAACCCAACCACCGGAAAACTCCACGCCACACCACCTCCTGCCATCTGAATCATCGACACTTCGTCCATAGCTTCGCCATGACGTCTCGCTCCTATCCCTCTCGGTGCGATCGACCCTAATGTTTCGACAACGACGAAATCAGTTCGAAATCGACAGTAACCCAACCCATACCTTAAACCCTACATCAACGTCGTATCGTCGCCCCGACCATCAGGAAAATCTACAACCATTTTTCCTAGGCACCTCTACCCATACGCTACCTCCAGCATGAACAACGATGAACCCAACCTCGCCGGTCATCGGAATTTTGTAAAAATCCATTTTCCGTTCATCCAACCAATACGGTCTCAATTCGCAACTAAAAAATCTGATTTTTGTTTTAAAAATTATTATTTTCAAAATGAATTTGAATGATGTAAATGAAATTCAAAATCGTGATACTCAAATTTGCCATAGTTTTAAGTTTTCACTGTATTATTTCATTTTTAAAATCATTTGCTGACTTTAAAATTCTGAAACTACTTTTATAATCATCTTTATACTTAAACAAACAATTTTCATTTGAATGTCAAAGGTTAATTCTGACTCGATTGAGAGATTTAAATTTTTGGAAGAACTTGTGCCTGTAACCTCTAAACAGAGGTGTATACAGACATGCACACACCCAATTCTTCATATATACATATGCATATTTGCATGCACACAAACACATTTACAACTTCATTTCAACATTTATCACAACATCAGATCAGAGATTGAAACAAAGGCAAGTTTGCTCACCGTATTTCCAGAAGAAGAACAGAGCTTTACTTTGAAACAGGCTTGAACTTCTAGCTGAAACTTCCTTCTTTGATCTCTGGTTTTCTTTGATTTGTATTGTTGTTTATGATTGAAGCTTGGTTTAAATTTGAGATGATATACTTTAGTTTTCTGAGTTTGGAATGGAACGAGACTGAAATGAGAAAGTTGATATGTATATAGAAAATGAAGTTTACAGGAGGTGATATTGTTTTGTTGTACATGGTGATATTTTAGTTTGTACAACATACAAGAGATTTTTTATCTTTGGTAGCTGATAACATTTCAAGTTGACCTTGTTTATGCTAGCATTAAATGCTTAAGTCCTTTATGTCTTCTTTTCCAAGTGTTCATACTTATCCTACTTGTCCTTGTTCATACTTATTCAATTTTGTATGAATACTTGAGTGTACTTTACTATCTTCTTTTGCAGGCTTCATAGTTGAATACCATTGGCTGTTTTTCCTTTGCAAGTTCAAAGATGTTTATATCTTTTGTTTTCTTTTCGGCTGAAATGATTTGTTTGTGTTAAGACGATTTCTTGTTTTGCACAGCAACATACTTGCTATTAATATATTTTATGTTTATTTTTTTATGATACCTTGTCTTATTATTTTCTTGCTTCATACCTTTGTGCTTATCCAATTTGTTCATATTTGAATGTATTTTATTTTCTCTTACAAGTGTATATTTTTTTATACTTCATTTGTTTCTATTTGTATTATTTTGTATTATGATATTAAGATTTATATATATATATTTATTTCTATTTCTAGTTTAAATATTTATTATTATTATTTTACTTTAATATTTATTGTCTTATATTTATTTTATAAATTCAAATCATTACTAACCATCAATTCTAAGTTTAAATCATTTATTTATCTTCCTTATGTCCAAAGTCTATATTTTTATATTTATCTTTAAACCATTTATATTAAGATTTAAATTCAATTATCAATGTATATATGTATATATATAAATTCAAATTTACTCATATATGCCCATATACATATATATTAACATATATACATATATATATACAATATTTAAATTTTAAATGATTTATTATATTTTTATTTGGTTTCGGGGAAACTCGAATCAATTTACAAATTAGTTTTACAATTTTCATTCAAAAATTAAATTAATTATCAATTTAAATTTATATAAAATCTGAGGTCGTTACAACCTTCCCCCCTTAAAAGAATTTCGTCCTCGAAATTTGAAAGTAGGGAGACACAAAGATAGATGAAGAATGTTTCATCAAATCAACTGAATATCTATTCTGCATTTGGCTTACCAAATCAGAATATCAATAATAGATACAAGAACGAATCTGTTTTAACACTTCACAAGATACTCGGGTTATCCAGATCTACGAAATATGGAGTGGCATTGGTTAGTTCGAAGGATAACTAACCATTCGTAGAATATATTGGGACCCAAATTGTATAGATATATGGATACAATTCGAAAACTTTTAGTTTAGAAACTAAAGTATACCTATCAACCATAGCAACCAAAGCAACCAATTCATCCAAACAAACAATTCTGACCTATTTGGAGTTTATGTCCCATACAAATATATCAAATCTTCTTCCTGGATCTACCAGGAACTATCAAAGAATTGAGAAGATAACGAACAAAAGAGATTGATAGAGAAAAGATTGGTTCCTTGTTGTTACAGGTCATTGACCATTTATAGTCGTATTTCCACATCCCCTATCTCATCCTCTTCTTGCACTCATACTTACTATTAGTGGATAGCAAGAGAATTTACTGAGGCATTCGAACGGATATCTTAGGGATTACTCATTCTAGGGTATACTTCACCCTATCTCTAATGAGTTACTTAATGTGTTATACTCCTGAGCTAAAGTTTAACCTTAGCTCTGATACCAAATGTAAGAGCCCTCACGAGGCAGTGGCGACCGGTAGGCTTTGCAACCATCCCAGACCCACCGTGGCATACACTGGTACCCTGCCCTTGCTTTTACGGCCAGCCTTTCGACTGTCTCACCTTACGGCTAACCAACCCCTCCCACTCAGGGACATGTAGGGGTAAGAGTCTCCCGTTCGCCACCAAACCGCGAAGCGAGAACCCCCTATCACATTTGACAAACATAAGCAAGTGCAGTCATCAACTCTGATGAAGTTAACTAGCTCCAGATAATCTACTAAACTTGACTATCTGAAAACCCCAACTCCAGACTGCCCGTGTGGAAAATTGTGGGCACCCAGAGTTTAGGAAGGGAACAATAAACTCCGAGTCAGTCATGGGACAGGTGTGAGCAACAAAAACAGTTTATCTTTAAACAAACAACAAAGGAATTTTAAACATTGAAATCCGCAATGCTTTTGGAAAATGAAACTACCATAAGACCTCCCACCATACACACAATGCAATCGCAGACTTGGAGGAGATTTCTTCTTATGATAGTCAAACATGCTTACTATGCAAAATTCTTTTGATATTATTAATAGTGCATAGTGTACAAAATTGTTTCGAAAATACAATATTAATCTTAGCCAGCATAGGTACCATTATATTATGCCTACTATAGCTGCTATGTTAAATAGCAGGTTCTACAACTAAAACCGTACTGGGTTCGTATTGGGAATTGGATTTCAAACAAATGGTCAGGCTAAGAAACTTCCTATGCCACATGGAAACGCCCCTGGCGGGACGTCCCGAGAACTAACTAGCTATGTGCCAACACAAGGCCGGGTTACCTCTTACACTAGGTAACTACTACACGAATATGCCACCTCCCGGTCCTTTGGGACCTTTATTCGAGGCCTCGATCACACCACAACAATCACACAGTAAATGAGATTGGAGCAACCACATAGGTAAATATTTGGGCTCCATACCATAATATCACCTTTTTCTAGAAGGAAATGACATACCCTAAAGGGAGCGACCCTCATAACCTTGCCGCATCTTTCCTGTTTCGACCATTTCCGGTTTGTGAGGTCCTGATGCAGTCTCGTCCACAAAGCTACGCTTTTTCACAAAGCCATGCTTTGATCAACAAATGATCAGCAACACTCAGCATGCCACACTACCAAATTGGGAATATATCACTGATAACCTTTAACTACATAACCTCTAAGCTCGTACATCTCAGAGAAGGGTGTTAAGCTAAGAGAATAAATCTCCGCCACCAAACAGAAATGTATTTGAAAGAAATCAGCTTTATATCTCAAAGTGTAATGTCATACATACAACCATACAAGTCTGTTCCGGGTTTGAACAGAACCGAAGGCACTTCCAAAGAAGTCCTTGCAAATCCGAATAATTTCTAATCACGTCCGGACTTCCCATCACAAAGGGTGATAAAATCTCTATACCGGAGATCAGCCGATGCAGAGACAATCGATGGTAATCCTTTTGTTTCCGAAAGTATTTGGTCTTCACCACCGGTCTTCAAATGCTATCCATATACGTCGTATCATTATTCGGAATGGGTTATATGACACAAAGTCCTCTCCCGGCTAAACCGAATAATGAGCGCAATATTTAAAAAGATATGGATATTGTGATTTCAGTTAAGTCACAACTTATTATCCAAAACTCTTCTTCAAATGGTTTAAACACATTACCATTTTAATCTTTTACAAAAAGATTCATCTCACAAAGTTCACCCAGTTTCACAAAGATCTATTCATAGATTTTCCAAATCAATTTCCATTTCAATTGGATTAACTCATTAAATCTTTAAATCAAAGATTTAATTGATAGCTTTCAAAACAATTCCATTTCGATCTTTTATACAAAAGGTACACCTTTACAATTTCAAAACAAAGTTCAACAATCTTTCACAAAGGTTTATTCATAAATCGGAAACCATTTTCATTTCAAACTTGAAATTCTTTTGACACAAATTGGAAATTCATTCCTTATATGAAAGCTTCTATTATTTGAAAACTAATAGTTTTCATTTCGAAAAATCTGATTCATTTATACAAGTTAAAGTCCTTGGGTTAAATTCAAATTCTCAAAACCATACTTTTAAAATGGTTTAAATTCATATAAACACATTTATAACTTCTGTCACATTTTTAAACCATAATTTTCAATATAGAATTCAATTCCTTATTTTGAATTCAAATTCAAATTGAATCATTTAAATTGGAAACTTTACCAAGTTATTCAAAATAACTTTTATCTTAAAACTCCTTTTCAAAAGCTTTAACATTTAACCCAAATCTATTTTCAAAATCAATTGAAATTAAAATTAAAATGTCAAAAACATTAAATTTAAATCATCTATGACTTAACCGATTTCCACGTGAAATCCATATTTGTGTGTGTATGGTGTGGTCCAGGGGTTTCACACACAATAGTGCAACATCATTCAATCATCACAGATTCAAATACAGTAATATATTTGATAAGCGATATAAACTATAACGCTTATCTTTCATACACAGATCACAGATAGATAGATATATATTACAGATAATAAATTACATCACATGGAATTAATTACATTCATCCCAGAGAAACAGATCACAACGTAAATCAGGATATATCACAAAGCATCATATACAAGGGATATCAAACAATTCAACCATTCAATACAATCCAAACATCCATAAGTAGGATCAATTTAATTATCTGATTGATTTTAAATCAGATTAATTTCTATGAATAAATTTGTTGGTCATGGTAAATTAATGATCAATTAATTACAAAACATTTAATAATTTCCCTTTGATTAATCATTAATTAACCCTTAATTAATTACTTAAATGATTATCTCTAATCACAAATTAATTACATTGGGCAATTATCCTTTAATCATTTAATTAATCAATTTTAATCATTTAATTACTTTTAATTAAGTAATTATCTTCAAGTAATTAATTACCTTTAATTTCTTATATTAATTAATCTTAATTAATTAATCATTCTTTAATATAATTACACAAAGTAATTGTTCCTTAATTACATTAAGTAATAATCTTTTATTAATTACATTAAGTAATCAATTTCATTAAGTAATTAACCTTAATTATTACTTAATTTACCTTTAATTAATTATTCTTAAATCAATTACCCTAATTAATTAACAACATTTATTAATTATTCTTTAAAGTAATTAAACCTTAATTACTTGGTTAATTAATTTAGTTACACAAAGTATTAGCTTTTAAATCAATTACACAAAGTAATTATACTTACTTAATTACTTAATTACATCCTTATCTTTTTAGTTCACTTCTTAATTAAGCTATTTGATTCTTTATTTAAAAATAGGCTTAAAGATTTATTAATGACAGCATATATATATATATATATCTACATATATATTTAAAACACTTTAAACTTGATTAATTAAAATAATTTATATTTAAAACCTAGAGTTAATAAAAAAACACATATTGTATAAAATAATTAGTTTAACAACATTTGTTAAAGCTTGATTAAACTTTTACTTTTAAAACATCTTTAATTTTAAACTTTAAAACTGTTATATCCCAAACCTGAAACCAACTCGAGTGAAACCCGAGCCAGAACTTCTTTTACTCGAGCAAATGTTCGAAATTCCCGAGTACAAACGCGAGAAATTCATGAGCTTCCTTTACCCCGAAAAAATCATGTTTTACTTCGATCCCAACCCGAGAAACTCATTTTCCTCACCCTTACAAACAACACCAGATATACACTATCACGCGTGCACGTGCACGATCACCTGACGACTTTCGACCAACACCGTGGCCTCCGACACATCCCCGATGACCTCCTCGATCACTAGGACCACCCAGATCCCCTCAACTACGACGAATTTGAATTTGAGCAAGATAGCCAACCACCTGGAACAACCCAACCACCGGAAAACTCCATGCCACACCACCTCCGGCCATCTGAATCATCGACACTTCGTCCATAGCTTCGCCATGACGTCTCGCTCCTATCCCCCTCGGTGCGATCGACCCTAATGTTTCGACGACGACGAATTCAGTTCGAAAACGATAGTAACCCAACCCATACCTTAAACCCTACATCAACGTCGTATCGCTGCCCCGACCATCAGGATAATCTACAACCATTTTTCCTAAGCACCTCTACCCACACGCTACCTCTAGCATGAACCACGATCAACCCAACCTCGCCGGTCATCGGAATTGTGTAAAAATCCATTTTCCGTTCATCCAACCAATACGGTCTCAATTCGCAACTAAAAAATCTATTTTTTGTTTTAAAAATCATTATTTTCAAAATGAATTTGAATGATGTAAATGAAATTCAAAATCATGATACTCAAATTTTCCATAGTTTAAAGTTTTCACTGTATTATTTCATTTTTAAAATCATTTGCTGACTTTAAAATTCTGAAACTACTTTTATAATCATCTTTATACTTAAACAAACAATTTTCATTTGAATGTCAAAGGTTAATTCTGACTCAATTGAGAGATTTAAATTTTTGGAAGAACTTGTGCCTGTAACCTCTAAACAGAGGTGTATACAGACATGCACACACCCAATTCTTCATATATATACATGCATATTTTCATGCACACAAACACATTTACAACTTCATTTCAACATTTATCACAACATCAGATCAGAGATTAAAACAAAGGTAAGTTTGCTCACCGTATTTCCAGAAGAAGAACAGAGCTTTACTTTGAATCAGGCTTGAACTTCTAGCTGAAACTTCCTTCTTTGATCTCTGGTTTGCTTTGATTTGTATTGTTGTTTATGATTGAAGCTTGGTTTAAATTTGAGATGATATACTTTAGTTTTCTCAGTTTGGAATGGAACGAGACTGAAATGAGAAAGTTGATATCTTTGGTAGCTGATAACATTTCGAGTTGACCTTGTTTATCCTAGCATTAAATGCTTAAGTCCTTTATGTCTTTTTTTCCAAGTGTTCATACTTATCCTACTTGTCCTTGTTCATACTTATTCAATTTTGTATGAATACTTGAGTGTACTTTACTATCTTCTTTTGCAGGCTTCATAGTTGAATACCATTGGCTGTTTTCCTTTGCAAGTTCAAAGATGTTTATATCTTTTGTTTTCTTTTCGGCTGAAATGATTTGTTTGTGTTAAGATGATTTCTTGTTTTGCACAGCAACATACTTGCTATTAATATATTTTTATGTTTATTTTGTATGATACCTTGTCTTATTATTTTCTTGCTTCATACCTTTGTGCTTATCCAATTTGTTCATATTTGAATGTATTTTATTTTCTCTTACAAGTGTATATTTTTTTTATACTTCATTTGTTTCTATTTGTATTATTTTGTATTATGATATTAAGATTTATATATATATATTTATTTCTATTTCTAGTTTAAATATTTATTATTATTATTTTACTTTAATATTTATTGTCTTATATTTATTTTATAAATTCAAATCATTACTAACCATCAATTCTAAGTTTAAATCATTTATTTATCTTCCTTGTGTCCAAAGTCTATATTTTTATATTTATCTTTAAACCATTTATATTAAGATTTAAATTCAATTATAGATGTATATATATATATAAATTCAAATTTACTCATATATGCCCATATACATATATATTCACATATATACATATATATACAATATTTAAATTTTAAATGATTTATTATATTTTTATTTGGATTCGGGGAAACTCGAATCAATTTACAAATTAATTTTACAATTTTAATTCAAAAATTAAATTAATTATCAATTTAAATTTATATAAAATCCGGGGTCGTTACAGTGGTAGCCTGTTATTTTCTAAGTACCACTATCAGTCCTTATGGAGAACTACAGTATGCATTCACAAGGTGAAGTATCCAAGTGTTCCATATTGTCCATAATTTAGGTGGGAGTTAATCAGTCTAAGTCTCCCCGGATTCCGAATTAGTTTGAAAAAGTTATTGCAGTCTGAACAAAAAAAATAGTGGCTTCTGCACTAGGCGGAGTTGAAATATGGGGATGTGATAGCCTGTTATTTTCTAAGTACAACTATCAGTCCCCATGGAGAAATACAGTTTGCGTTCACAAGATGAAGTATCCGAGTGTTCCATTTTGTCCGTAATTAAGGTGGGAGTTAATCAGTCGAAGTCTCGTCGGATTTCGAATTAGTATGAAGAAGTTATTGTAGTTCGAACAAAAAAATAGCAGTTTCTGCACTATGCGGAGTTCAAATATGGGGATGTGGTAGCACGTTATTTTCTAAGTAAACTGTCACTCCCCATGGAGAACTACTGTGTGCGTTCACAAGATGAAGTATCCGAGTATACCATATTGTCCGTAATTTAGGTGTGAGTTCATCGGTCGAAGTTTTGCCTGATTTCGAGTTAGTATGGAGAAGTTATTGTAGTCTAAAGAAAAAACAAGCGGCTTCTGCTTAGGCGGAGTTCAAATATGTGGTTGTAGCCTGTTATTTTCTAAGTACAACTATTAGTCACCATGGAGAACTACAGTGAGCGTTGAAGTGGGGATATAGTCTGTTATTTTCTAACTAAAACTGTTAGTCACCATGGAGAACTACAGTGTGCGTTCACAAGACGAACTATCCAACTATACCGTATTGTCCGTAATTTAGGTGGGAGTTCATCGATCGAAGTATCGCCTGATTCCGAGTTAGTATGAAGAAGTTATTGCAGTCTGAACAAAAAAAAGCGGCTTCTGCACTAGGCGGAGTTCAAATATTAGGATGTAGTAGCCTGTTATTTTCTAACTACAACTGTCAGTCTCTATGGAGAACTATAGTGTGCGTTCACAAGATGAAGTATCAGAGTAACATATTGTCTGTAATTTAGGTGGGTTTTAATCGGTCAAAGTCTCGCCGGATTCCGAATTAGTATGAAGAAGTAACTGCAGTCTGAACAAAAAAAATAGCAGCTTATGCACTAGGCGGAGTTCAAATATGGGGATGTAATAGCATGTTATATTCTAAATAAACTGTGAGTCTCCATGGAGAACTACAACACGCGTTCACAAGATGAAGTATCCGAGTGTACCATATTTTCCGTAATTTAGGTGGGAGTTCATCGGTCAAAGTTTTGCTTGATTCCGAGTTAGTATGAAGAAGTTATTGCAGTCTGATAAAAAAAAATAGCGGCTTCTGCCTAGGCAGAGTTCAAATATGAGGATGTAGCCTGTTATTTTCTAAGTACAAATATTAGTCGCCATAGAGAACTATAGTGAGCTTTGAAGTGGGGATATAGCCTGTTATTTTCTAAGTATAACTGTTAGTCACCATGGAGAACTACATCGTGCGTTCATAAGATGATGTATCCGACTGTACCGTATTGTCCGTAATTTGGGTGGACGTTCATCGGTCGAAGTACCGCCTAATATCGAGTTAGTATGCAGAAGTTATTACAGTCTGAACTAAAAAATAGCGGCTTCTACACTAGGCGGAGTTCAAATATGGGGATGTGGTAGCCTGTTATTTTCTATGTTCAACCGTCGGTCCCCATGGACAAATATAGTGTGCGTTCACAAGATGAAGTATCCGAGTGTTCCATATTGTTCGTAATTTAGGTGGGAGTTAATCGGTCGAAGTTTCGCCGTATTCCGAATTAGTATGAAGAAGTTATTGCAGTCTGAACAAAAAAATTAACGACTTCTGCACTAGGCGGAGTTCAAATATGGGTATCTGGTAGCATGTTATTTTCTAAGTAAACTGTCAGTCCTCATGGAGAACTACGGTGTGCGTTCACAAGATGAAGTATCTGAGTTTTCCATATTGTCCGTAATTTAGGTGGAAGTTCATCGGTCGAAGTTTTGTCTGATTCCGAGTTCGTATAAAGAAGTTATTGCGGTCTGAACAAAAAAAATAGCGGCTTCTGCCTAGGCGGAGTTCAAATATGGGAATATGGTAGCATGTTATTTTCTAAGTAAACTGTTAGTCCCCATGGAGAACTACAGTAAGCGTTCACAAGATGAAGTATCCGAGTGTACCATATTGTCCGCAATTTAGGTGGGAGTTCATCGGTCGAAGTTTTGCCTGATTCCGAGTTAGTATGAAGAAGTGATTGCAGTTTGAACAGAAAAAATAGCGGTTTCTGGCTAGGCGGAGTTCAAATATAAGGATGTAGCCCGTTATTTTATAAGTGCAACTATTAGTCACCATGGAGAACTACAGTAAGCGTTGAAGTAGGGATATAGCCTGTTATTTTCTAAGTTCAACTGTTAGTCACCATGGAGAACTAAAGTGTGCATTCTATCCGACTGTACCGTTTTGTTCGTAATTTAGGTGGGAGTTCATCGGTCGAACTATTGCCAAATTCCGAGTTAGTATGAAGAAGTTATTGCAGTCTGAACAAAAAAATAGCGGCTTCTGCACTAGGCGGAGTTTAATATGGGGATGTGGTAACCTGTTATTTTCTAAGTACAACTGTCAGTCCCCCGGAGAACTACAGTGTGCGTTTACAAGATGAAACATCCGATTGTTCCATATTGTCCGTAATTTAGGTGGGAGTTAATCGATCGAAGTCTCGCCGGATTCCAAGTTAGTATGAAGAAATATTGCAGTCTGAACAAAAAAATAGCGGCTTCTACACTAGGCGGAGTTCAAATATGGCGATGTGGTACCATGTTATTTTCTAAGTAAACTGTCAGTCCCCTTGGAGAACTACAGTGTGTGTTCACAAGATGAAGTATCCGGGTGTACCATATTGTCCGTAATTTATGTTGGAGTTCATCGGTCGAAGTTTTGCCTGATTCCGAGTTAGTATGAAGAAGTTATTGCAGTCTGAACAAAAAGAATAGCAGTTTCTGCCTAGGCGGAGTTCAAATATAGGGATGTGGTAGTCTGTTATTTTCCATGTACAACTATCAATCCCCATGGAGAACTACAGTATGCGTTTATAACGTGAAGTATCCGAGTGTTCCATATTGTCCATAATTTAGGTGGGAGTTAAGCGGTCGAAGTCGCCCCGGATTTGGAATTAGTATGAAAAGGTTATTGCAGTCTGAACAAAAAAAATAACGGCTTCTGCACTAGGCGGAGTTCAAATATGGGGATGTGATAGCCTATTATTTTCTAAGTACAACTGTCAGTCCCCATGGAGAACTACAGTATGCATTCACAAGATGAAGTATCCGAGCGTTCCATATTGTCCGTAATTAAGGTGGGAGTTAATCGGTCGAAGTCTCGTCGGATTTCGAATTAGTATGAAGAAGTTATTGTAGTTTGAACAAAAAAATAGTGGTTTCTGCACTAGGCAGAGTTCAGATATGGGGATGTGGTAGCATGTTATTTTCTAAGTAAACCGTCACTCCCCAAGGAGAACTACTGTGTGTGTTCACAAGATGAAGTATCTGAGTGTACCATATTGTCCGTAATTTAGGTGTGAGTTCATCGGTCGAAGTTTGCCTGATTTCGAGTTAGTATGAAGAAGTTATTGCAGTCTGAAGAAAAAACAAGCGGCTTCTGCCTAGGCGGAGTTCAAATATGAGGATGTAGCCTGTTATTTTCTAAGTACAACTATTAGTCACCATGGAGAACTACAGTGAGCGTTGAAGTGGGGATATAGCCTGTTATTTTCTAAGTACAACTATCAGTCACCATGGAGAACTACAGTGTGCATTCACAAGACGAACTATCCAACTGTACTGTATTGTTCGTAATTTAGGTGGGAGTTCATCGATCGAAGTATCGCCTAATTCCGAGTTAGTATGAAGAAGTTATTGCAGTCTGAACAAAAAATATAGCGGCTTCTTCACTAAGCGGAGTTCAAATATTGGGATGTGGTAGCCTGTTATTTTCTAACTACAACTATCAGTCCCCATGGAGAACTACAGTGTGCGTTCACAAGATGAAGTATCGAGTGTTCCATATTGTCTGTAATTTAGGTGGGAGTTAATCGGTCGAAGTCTCGCCGGATTCCGAATCATTATAAAGAAGTTATTGCAGTATGAACAAAAAAAATAGCTGCTTCTGCGCTAGGCGGAGTTCAAATATGGGATATGGTAGCATGTTATTTTCTAAGTAACCTATCAGTACCCATGGAGAACTACGGTATGCGTTCACAAGGTGAAGTATCCGAGTGTACTATATTGTCTGTAATTTAGGTGGGAGTTAATCAGTCGAAGTATCGCCTAATTCCGAGTTAGTATGAAGAAGTTATTGCAGTCTGAACAAAATAAATAGCGGCTTTTGCACTAGGCAGAGTTCAAATATAGGGATGTGGTAGCCTGTTATTTTCTAAGTACAACTATCGGTCCCCATGGAGAACTACACTGTGCGTTCACAAGATGAAGTATCCGAGTGTTCCATATAGTACGTAATTTAGGTGAGAGTTAATCGGTCGAAGTCTCGCCAGATTCCGAGCTGGTATGAAGAAAATATTGCAATATGAACAAAAAAAAGCGGCTTCTGCACTATGCGAAGTTCAAATTTTGGGATGTGGTAGCCTGTTATTTTCTAAGTACCACTGTCAGTCCCAATGGAGAACTACAATGTGCGTTCACAAGATGAAGTATCCGAGTGCTCCGTATTGTCCGTAATTTAGGTGGGAGTTAATTGATCGAAGTTTCGCCGGATTCCGAATTAGTATGAATAATTTATTGCAGTCTGAACAAAAAAAATTGCATCTTCTGCACTTGGCGGAGTTCAAATATGAGGATGTGGTAGCATGTTATTTTCTAAGTAAACTTTCAATATCCATGGAGAACTACAGTGTACATTCACAAGATGAAGTATCCGAGTGTACCATATTGTCCGTAATTTAGGTGGGAGTTCATCGGTCGAAGTTTTGCCTGATTCCGAGTTAGTATGAAAAAGTTATTGCAGTCTGAACAAAAAAAATAGCGGCTTCTGCCTAGACGGAGTTCAAATATGAGAATGTAGCCTGTTATTTTCTAAGTACAACTATTAGTCACCATGGAGAACTACAGTTAGCGTTGAAGTGGGGTTATAGCATGTTATTTTCTAAGTACAACTGTTAACCACCATGGAGAACTATGGTATGCGTTCATAAGCTGAAGTATCCGAGTGTTCTATATTATCCGTAGTTTAGGTGTGAGTCCATTTGTCGTAGTTTAGCCCGATTTCGAGTTAGCATGAAGATGTTATTGCAGTATGAATATAAAAATAGCGGCTTCTGCCTAGGCGGAGTTCAAATACGGGGATGTAGCCTGTTATTTTTTAAGTACAGCTGTTAGTCACCATGGAGAACTATGGTATACGTTCACTAGATGAAGTATCCGAGTGTTGCTTATTGTCTGTAATTAAGATGGGAGTCCATTGGTCGAAGTCTCACCTGATTCCGAGTTGGTATGAAGAAGTTATTGCAGTCTGAACAAAAAAATAGCGGCTTCTGCCTAGGCGGAGTTCAAATATGGGGATGCTACGATCAAATCTACTTCCACAAGTACAACTAAAAATGCATGCACATTGTGATTAAATGCAGCCCCACCTGGGCGTGCATATGAACTCATTTTAATAGTTGAAAATCTTAAAATTAGAATTTAAAAGAACATTGACAGTTTATATTGAGATAATAAATTTGAAATTATCATCAAATTTAACTATTTCTTCCATTTCAACAAATCTGGACCATATCCAGATTTCAAATCAAAAACCTAATTTCAAACCTTGAAATGTCAAATTTAACTATTCCAATTTTAATAGATTTTCAAAGTTACAGTTTCCAACATTTCAATAACTCAATTTCGATAAATTTCGTTTATACTTTAAATTCAACTTTAGAATTCCAATTTAAACCCTCTAAGCAATTTACTTTACACAATTCCAAAATTTCAAATTTAATCCTTTAAACAATTCATTTAAACAATTCAGTTTATGTAAATCAAATTCTATTTCAAAATATCATTTAGCTGAATTCAAAATTTAAAATCATTTAATTTAACCAATCCGGTGTCCGTATATAATTTTCTACCCAATGGTCAAGTGATACAGATATTTATCATTTCAATCTGGAAATATTTAAATTTACGGGTATATATCATTTCAACCCACAATCCCAAATATATTTCAATGAAAATCGCTTGGGTTTGTCATTTCAACCGATAATGATTTTTCCCTATTCTATATGATCGTTCGGGTATGTATCATTTCAACCCATAGGGAACTTGCAGTGCTATAACAATATAAAATATAACATCCAGTCTTCCAATATCAATAACCAAACATCCATCATAATCATCATCCAAATCAACCAATAAACATCAATAGATAACTGATTATCATTAACAGGTATTAAATTGACAATTGAATTCAATATTAAATAAAACGATGATTAAATGCAATAAAAGTCAAATTTAACTAGAATGAAAATTTGAACATACCAAACATCAATCAGTTAATTTCTAATCACATCATAAGTTTAATTTAACTAACATAAGAAAATTTAGTAGTTGTGAGTGGGTTGAAACAATCACCTTTGATTTCAAATCGATTTGAAATCCAAAATAAGGCCCAAAATTCAACAGTCTCAGAATTCATCCGAACTAGTTTCAAAATGTCCGAAATTTTGATACGATCCCAACGAAGAAAACCGCGCGTGAATCCGGGTTCGTATGTAAAAGTTATGATCGTTAGAAGTTATACGATTTAAAAATTAAAATAAATAAAATAAAACAAAGAAAAGAAACGTCACCTCGTTCTCACACACGCGGCCATCTCACTCGCGTAGCAGCCGTACTCAAACCCTAGAAGCCACTACCCATCTCCTCGATTTTGCCACTGCCACACGTGCTTTCACCTTGATCTGACGTCACCATTGACTTCCCCTCACCAGGCCGCTCCATCCCTGCACGCGTGACCCCCCAAATCGGCATCCCTGGCCAGCGTTGCTGCCGCCTTCCACTGCAAATCGTGGCGATTCTGGTGACCTGCGATACATACCAACCACGCCGATGCACTCTACTCGACGCCCTCTACCTTCAGTAACTTCCCGATCATCCAATCGACGAAGATCCGCCGTTGGATCATGAAAAACTCAATATGGATGGCTGACGTTCATCCTCAATTTATAGACAAACGGTGCTTCAATGGCAAAAACGAATTGCAGATCTGGGTTATGCTCATAGAGAGCTTCGAAACAGTATATAATTTGATATGGTTTAAAGGAATTTGATTTTGAAACTGGTTTGGAGATTGAATTGTAGCGTTTGGAATTGGAATTTATTTCTGCCATTGAAGAAAGGAGCAGACAGAAATTGATGTACATATAGGAATAAAAAATAAAAAGACTGCTAGGGTTAGAACAGAACAATTTATATGAACAAGGCCCGATAAGAAAATAAACATAATCGAATTGGTACGAACGACAATTGCAACCTAAAAAGCCCGTTTTGCCTCCGTAACGAAAGTGGATCATCCCATATATCAAAATAGATGTTTCGGTAGTTTTAAACTCAATGGAACAGGTTTCAAGTCCTAATTCCATCGTATGAAGAAGTTAGTTTTAAAATCAGCTTATTTCAAATTGATTTCAATTGAATTTAATTAAATTGATTTTTACGCGTTTCGAGCCCGTCTGATCAAACGACAAGTCTGATCGCTACGAAATTTGAAATCCTACAGTAATTCACCATTACGGATCCGATGAAACTGGTTTCATCGAAATCCGAGACGATGGCCAAAATGGCTATTTTCACGTTGATTAAATAAATTAATATTAAATTGATTAAGTCACTTTTTAATTTCAAAATTTAATAACTAACAATTTTCATCATTTTTGACTACTTGGACATTAACAATAATTTAAAACAAATTTACATATCTATTCAGTGTTAAATATTACACTAATTATAGTGTTCAATTTCAACTGTAATTAAATCCAATTAATTTTAATTTAATTCCAATAAATTGATTAAATTTGATTTCAACCCTTTTATTCAATCAAACATTATTCTATGGACATAGTTAACATTTGTTTACATCTTATTGCATTAATATTCTACAATTATCATCCTTTACTATATTCGTTGTAATATTCCAATTATATTGAATTTTTGTTGATTTTCACATTAAATATAATTTAATGTCCCAATAAATTCATTTATTTTAGTTTCACTCTTTTTATTAAATGAATTATTGCCTTGTGAATATAATTAACATTTCTATAAATTTTATTGCATTAACCTTTTACAGTTATCGCTTAACTCATATTGAAGTAACATTAAATTACATTTAATTGCAATTGAATTTAAATTTAATTCAATAGATTAAATAAATTGGTAACAAATGACAATCGTTATCTTTTCTTAATTTAATAACATTTGTAAGTTTGTTGTCTACACACAAATGTCATAAGTACCACCACAACACTACTCTTATCAATTACAATTAATTACATACTATTTCATTAATTTATACGCATTTAAATTATAAATTACTCCTTTTATCCAATTTATCAATTAATACACACATTATTACAATTAATTTACAATCTACAACCAATTATAACTTTTTAACCATTTTAATTAATTGGAATTACATTTAAAGCAGTTATCAATTACCTTAAATTAATACTATTACATTTCATTCCAGTTATATTCTTATTATTAAATCACAATTTTTTATTTCTTCCAATATTAAAATACAAAATCTTACTAAATTCAAAATTTGAATTATTGGAAAATTATGGGTCGTTACAGCGGACCTCCGACTATCATATTTATCGCTAGTCTTCCACCGGTCTACACATGCTCCTCAGCCCTACGCCGTGCTTGCCTTCCGTTGAGGTCAGATGTCCCCTGCTAGCCATCCTACAGGGTTTTCATAAAATGTTGCAATTTCCTTTCTTGAATCAGCTTTTCTATAACATCCTGGAGATGTCTGCATTCATTTGTATTGTGCTCATAGCACTCATGAAACCGACAATATTTCCCGGTCTGTTTCTGCTTTCCAGTTGATTCTTTTGGAGGCAGCTTCCTATATTCCATGGTATTACAAGTAGACGGGTAGATATTCTCCAAGGACGTATTCAACGACATGTAATTATTATACATCGGAATCCTAACCTTCAGTCTTCCAGAATCCCTCTTTCATTCTCGGTTGCTATCTCCGCCTCTCTTTCGTTGATTTGGTTTATTCTGGACATTCACTTGGAATTTTCCAAAACTATCATCAGATTGTATTATTGCAATGTTACTCTATACTTCTTCACTTGGTCCCACAACATTCTTTTTTCTGGAGGACCTGGCTTCCTCCTTTCTCATATACTATGTCGCATTTACGTAAAAGCGCTCCAACGTTATGGGCGGCTTACCGGCTAACTAATCGCCAAACTCATATTCTGGATCAATCCCTCTTGGCACGGCCTTGTGTATCACATGGTCATTCGGATTACTGACCACCATAACGACTGTTTGAAATCTCTCTAAATAATCTTTCAACGACTCTCCTGAAGCCTGAATCAAACTGGAAAGGAACATCACATCTTTGGGACGAGTCGCGTGCATTCGAAACTGCTCCACAAACTTGGTTACCAAATCATCGAATCTAGAAATTGATCGTGGGGGTAGTCTCCTGAACCACATCATCGCTATTCTAGAAAGAATTATGGGAAAGCATCTACACTTGGTTGCATCATTTGCTCACGCAGAATCGATCAGCCATTCATATCTCATGAAATGCTGCTTGGCGTCGGTTTTTCTCTCATAGGTAGGCATCGACGGCTTATGGAACTTCTTTGGATACCGTGCATTTAATACACTATCAATGAATGGGGTATGACTTCTTGAGATTCCCTAGTCATCGTTGGTTAAACCTTGGCTCTCCCTCAATAACTGTTTGATCATTGCTGATAAGTCCAGCGTTTGGATGGTTGGTGCAAAGCGGTGGTCTCGCTCCACCTCACGTAAATGGTTCGGTCGATGTCTGCAGGTCGTTTCACTCCTTCTTGGTTCATCATCTTCCCGATGAGTAACTTGTAAATTCGCTTCATGGTCATTCCGGTAAAGAGCTTGGTCAAGATTCAATTGAACTCCAGTATCCAAACAAACCGTAGCAGCTCCAGCCTGATTCCCATAAGGCATGGAAGGATCTCCCATTCTGATGGAGGGATCGACATCGATCCCTATGGAGCGGTCGGCACCGATCAATCTTGGCAGACCACGATGGTCTGTCAGTTGATGCCCTGAAGTTACTACGCGATATTCATCCATTCTGCTATGCCTTTGCTTATGTTACTCGTTTGATGAGCTAGAACTCTCTAATGCTGAGTAAGGAGTGGGGTCCCTCCTTGCTTTCCGTCGCTACTGTTGATTAATTTTGTTCATCAATTTGATATTAGTTTGAATTTGTTGGTTAAGTTTTGACTGCTCTCCATCAACTCTCTTATTAATTATAAAATTAAGCTCTTGTAATAGAGTCAGTTGGATTCTGAACTTCAACCGGATCGGCATTCACATTTGTTGGTTGATTGCTTGAGTCTCCTTGCTGAATGCTAGCAGTCTCATTTCCTTCCACGTTCTGGGAAGTAGATCTAGTATGTCTTACCATTATTAATAGCCCTGCTTAGATTTGTACAAATTTGAGTAGTATTAGCAACTTCTTGAAGATAACGGCATATCTCCTTTAGGGGTATCCAATCTAGTAGCAACAAAGGGATCTTAGCAAGCCGAGAATCAAGTTCTCTCAATGAAAGCACTAAAATGTTTACAACTAAATTGGTCACAAACACCCAAGAACAGATTTATGTAGAGAAGTTAGTGAAGAAAATAAAATTAAACTGAAGAAAATATTAATCTAATAATAAATAGAAAGTAGTAATAAGAAACAAAAAGATATATAGTGGTTCGGTGTTGTATGCCTACGTCCACTTTGAAGGTTATCTTTATTAATCACTTATAAATCTGATTACAACGGTAGGAAATAGAGAACACTTGATTACAATAGAGTTTAGAGTAATAAACAACATAAAAATCCTCAGAATGACCTACTAGTTCCATATTTATAGGTGAAGACAACCACAATCTCTCTGAAACTTCGGCCGAAGGACCTTCTAATCTACATGGGCCCACCATGGGAATAGCTAGGCCCAATTCCCAATGAGGAGGGATCGGTACCGATCCCTTTATTGGTCGGTTTTTGGGCAGCGATCCCTATAGTGGCTTCTTCATGATAAAATATGTTTGCACTCAAATTTTCATGTCATTTGGACCACTGGAACTTGAGATATTGCTTGATCTTTAGTTTAATATAGGTTGCACACTCCTCCTCACCGATCCCTTCCAAGGGATACTTGCTGATCCCTCTCATTTTACCCTATTTTTATGCGATCCCTAGGGTAGGCGCCCCAAGGTCCATATACCTTGCTCTCTAAATTTCATATGCTTTAGACCTGTAGATCTCGAGATATTGATTGTTAAACGTATGAATCACTTGAGCTTAGATATATGTCGATCCCTCTTCAACGCAACTTGCCAACCCCTTTTGATTGAATATGTCGATCATTTCCAATATGCCATGCTATGCTGAACCCTTCCATTGCTGAGCCATATTCCATGCTCTGAGCATCCTACATTGTACATCCATCAAATCCATTCAATTCTGACTTCATATAGCCATCTGTACTTGACTTCCGGGTCCCACAATCATCATTCTGGAATCATCGGCCTTGATGGCAGTCAGATCTAACTCGTGTAGCCAGTTCAATATAGTCAGGCTAGAATGTCGGATAACAATTCTATATGCTTAGATTATCTTGACCCGCTTATCGAAATTAGCCCCCTTGCATTCATCACGTTTCCAAAGTGCGGTATTTGTGATAAGCACAAGTCAACTTACATTTAATAAGACGCGTCACCATTTTATTACGACTACTTTATTTCATTTGTCTACTTAATAGCATGGACAGGAGATACTTGGGTTCAAAACAATTCGATTAAACAAGAAACTTTGTTAAAAATAAATAACCGATAGAGTTTTAAAAGAAACTTTAAATAAATAAACTTTAATTAAATCAAAAGTTTTAAACTCAATTAAACCTTAATTAATCTTAATTAAATCAAAATTAAATCATCAATAATCCAAATTTTATCTATAATTAAACCTTAATTAGATTTAATTAATTAACATTTATTTCACAAATTAAACCTTAATTAAGGTGATAATTAATCTTTTATTAAATAATAATTAACTAAATAATTAACTCTAATTAATAAAAATAAATAAACTTGATTAAATAAAAATTAAATTTTTATTATCTTAATTAATCATTGTTTAAAACTTAATTAATTAAAAATAATTAACTTGATAAATAATTTCTTAAACTCTGATTACTTAACTTAATTACTTAATTAAATTATTAAATAATAATTACCCTAATTAATAAATAAATTAAATAAATTATTAAATAATTAAAGCTTAAAATTTTAAGTTACTTAATTATTTTGAAACGAATTTTAAAAAACAATCCAAAAGAAAAGACTTAAAAACATTAAATCGCGAAATTTCCTGAACTACATCCATAGCGACTATCGCTATAAGCACATTTTGATAGAATTGATTCTAGGTGGAAATATCACTTAACTCTAGCTACCACATGTTTGAAAACACAATTGTAAGAGTTTTTAAAACTTAAAAAAATGCAATTACTTGGGAAACATTTTCAAAAATCCAAAGCTAGAAAATAGCTTTCGTTTTCAAATTGGATCTCAAGTCCTTTGCGACTTTTTAAGGCACTAATTTTCACAACCATTTCACAACATACTTGGTTTTGTTTCACAACAATACCACCATCATATCATAAACCAATCTCACATATCCATATCCATAAACATATCCAAACATATCAGCGTATTATCCAAATCACAAATCTATGCCAAACAACCAACTTGCAATCATATATCATCCAAACAACATGATAATTCAACACAATAAACACTATATTTTCACAACATATAAATCATTAAAACAAGTTATTTTTCTTTTCCAAAATTATTAGTTTTACTCATCGAAACTTTTCTAAATCTAAGCGAATTTTTGCTAAAACGTGAAATGCTTTAGAAAATTTGCAAATATGAAACTTTTGGGTGCTTGGACCTCCAATATAAGCTCGGCCTAGGCTAATTGGGCTCGGCCTTAGGATGTTTGGGCTCGGCCCTTATGGTTTTGGGTGGATGGAGTATTGTATCTTGGAAGAGGAGGTGTTGAATGGTTTGTAGAAGTGGTTTTGTGAAATAAAGAAGTGTATTTAGTGAAAGAAGTGATATTTCTTCTTTTTGAATTTATAAAGAAGAGGCCATGACTAAGTTTCTTAAGCTCTTTGGATTTTCAAAGTGGAAGAAGAGATTATAAAAAAATGAATGTTAGGGGGTATTTATAGGCTTAGGATATAAATTAAAATAATATAAAGAGGTTTCCACTTAAATATGTGTATGCATGCACATCCATACCCCTACCTGCCCTCAAATCTATCCATTGTACCCCCTTACTTCCAACTATTCATGTCATGTTCTCTAGTGTACTTGCATTTTTGAATATGTTATGTGTGTGTATATATATATATATATATTTATGACATAAAATCTTATATTTATTTATATTTTTTTTAAGGAGAAGTATGCACATGCATATATAGACATGTACACACCATGTTAACTTAGTTTATATTGTGCGCATGTATGTTTAACATAGTGTTATAATCTTTTGAATAACTTTTAACGAATGAAAAATTGATATTTCAGAAAATAACTTCTGGTCATATTTTCTATTTCTCTATGAACTATATATATTGGTAAACAGATTTTGAAAATGATTTTATTATCATTAGTTATTATTTAAAATAGTTTTATTTGTAAATAAAAACCCATTTATAAATTATTTAAAATATAATTAGATATCATTTATATAGTGATTAATTTCTGGGTTATTACACTCTCACCCCTTAAAAGAATTTCGTCCTAAAATTAGCAATCAAGTAGATAATCCAACTACACAATAAGCTATATATTCATATCATAAACACATACAAATACATACACAAGTTTCCATAGCAAACAAACATATACTATACATACAGCCTATGACTAGCTATCCTAACATCAACTTAGGATAGGTTTCTTTCACACGATTCACCGTCTCCCAAGTGCAGTCTTTAGGATCCTCGCTGCACTGAATCTTAACTAGTCACACCACCTTGTGATGCAACCTCTTTTCATCCTGATTCATAACATAAACTGGGTGTCTAACCATCGTCAGGTTCGGTTCTATTTCCAATTCCTCTAGAAACGACGGCTCCACAATCAAAGATGGGTCATGAACATATTTTCTCAAATGAGACACAAGGAACAAATTGTGAACACATACCAATCTCTGGCAACTCGACCCAATAAGCAAGCTTTCCGATCCCCTCAAAAATACCGAAGGGTCCAACATACCTTAGAGCTAACTTCCCCGCTTTTCCAAATCTAATAGCTCCTCTTATTGGTGAAATCTTTACGAACACCAAGTCTCCAACCATACATTCCAAATCTCTTCAAATCCTATCCACATAAATCTTTTGGCGATCTTGGGCCTCCTTCATTCTTTTCTTAATCACTGAAACTTTCCCTGTACCCTTTTGGATCATGTCCGGTCCAAGAACTAATCTATCTCCCATCTCAACCCAACATGCTGGTGACTTGCACGGTCTTCCATATAGGGCTTCATACGGTGCCATTCTGAAGCTTTCTTGGAAGCTATTTTGTAGGAGAACTCAGCTAAATGCAAATGATCCTCCCATGATCCACCAAAATCCAGAATACACACTCTCAAGAGATCCTCTAGAATCCAATTTACTCGCTCCATCTGTTCGTCTGTTCGGGGGTGATATGCTATACTTAAGCTCAGCTTTGTTCCAAGAGTTTTTTGCAATGCTTCCAAGAATTTACTAGTAAATCCGGGGTCTCGATCACTTACAATACTCACTGGAACTCCATGCAACCTGACTATCTATCTCATAAAAATTTCAACTAAAGAGGCAGTGGTCCTTATTGGTTTTACCAGAATAAAATGTGCACTCTTCGTTAGCAGATCCACGATAACCCACACTCCTTCATTTTCCTTTCTAGTTCTGGCCAAACCATCAATAAAATCCATTGACATCATTTCCTATTTCCAATTAGATATTACCAAGGGTTGTAATAATCTAGCCGCCTTTTGATGATTGCTTTTGATTTGTTGACAGCACAAACACCTACTAACATAGACTGAAATGTCCTTCTTCATCCCTAGCCATCAAAATACTCTTTTCATGTCCTTGTAAATTTTATAAATTTCGAGATGAATACTTAACCCAGATTTGTGACATTCTGACAAAACCTCCTACCTCAGCCCATCCACATCTGGGACACACAATCGTCCGTTCATCTTTAAAGCTCCTTGATTATCCATCTTAAAATACGAACATCTACCCTCCTCAACACCTTGCATTAACCCTTCTATTATCTCATCCTCCATTTGATTTCTCATAATCTTTTCCTGAAGTGTCGGGGTAACCACCAAAAGAGTCAAAACAGCATTCATGCTTAAGGCATCCGCTACCACATTAGCCTTTCCTGGCATATACAGAATATTCAAGTCGTAAGCCGCCAGGAACTCTAACCACCTCTGTTGCCTCAGGTTCAGATCCTTTTGAGTAAAAAGATACTTTAGGGATTTATAATCCATGAAGAGCTTGAATTTTTCACCTAATTAAAGAAAGAAAACTTACTCCTCAAATCTCTAAAGATTAAAAAGAAGCTAAGAGGATTAGAAGGATCCTTACCCAGCAAGTAGTTTCTCCACATTTTCAATGCAAAGACAACAGCTAACAACTCCAGGACATACGTAGCATAGTTGTTCTCCTGAGGCTTAGACTGCCTGCTTGCATACGCAATCACCCTAACATGCTGCATCAAAATAGCTCCTAGTGCCACTCCATAAGCATCTGTTGTTTGTACCAAAATTGGGCACAACACCCTTCGGAAGTTTTTGAAGAGATAAAGTGAAGAAATTAAATGTAAAAAGAGGATTATCTAACAAAAACTCCAAATTTCAGATATGAAAATAATTAAAATGCAAGGAGACACAAGAATTTAGAGTGGTTCGGCGTATCGCCTACGTCCACTATGAAGTTGATAGCTTTATTGATCTTTCTTTAAAGATTACAAGCGAATTCAATGAATTACAGCAGATAATTATGATTTGCAGTAGTGAATTTCGTTATTGACAGTAGCGAGGGAGTTTAGATCTGGATCCGGTAGAGTCCGGGCGTTCGAGATCTCAAAGAAGAAGAAGAACCTCTTTTCTGTTTGCTTTGGGGGTCTATTTATAGGTGTAGGAGGCTGATATTTCGCTCAGATCTCGGGAGGCCCCTTCTGGCACGTGACCAGGCCCGCGCGCCCAAGCCCGTGAAGTTTCGGTCCGATCCGTGATCGATACGAACAGATTTCATATCGATCAAGATTTCGTCCAATGGAGTCAAAATTTGGCGTGGACATTCTTTAGCGTGCACATAAGCTTCTTTGAAAATTTCATAGCATTTGGACTTGTAGATCAGGAGATATGATCGATACGAAATGGGATTCTCGGTTGGCTGTTTCGTTCGACTCGCTCTTATTCGACTCCCTCACTTCGATTCGCTCTTATTCGACTCGGTTCTGTTTGACTCGATGACGTGGCGTTTAAATCTCTGGATCACTCCGCCTTCGATGCCGTTTTGATCGAGTCGTTCTAGGACTTCTGCTCTGCTCGTATCGATGGTATTTCCTTGTTTGCATCGATATAAGATGCGTAGTTCGCATCGATGGAGGTAGCTTTTGTTCGTATCGACTGCTGTGCCTTGCTTCGCATTGATGGACACGAAGCAGGAGTCTTCGGATGGATGAGAAGCTAACATTGGATGATCGAGTCAAACTGTGGCTTGAAGCGGAGCGAGTCGAACAAGTGCTATCTGATGGCTTGAAGTGGAGCGAGTCGAACAATGGTTCTGAGATGGATGCGAAGCAGAGCGAGTCGAAGTAGGCACTCTTGATGGATTCGAACTGAGCGAGTCAAACGCGAGGCTGTTTTTATTCCATTTTGCATCGGTCGTAACTTAAGCATACGAACTCGGATTGACTTGAGATTTGGGACGTTCGCTCTCATAGCTTCGCTTGTCGTGTCAAACCAGTTTTAGCTCGATCCAGACTCATACAAAATTCATCGAATTCCATAGTGAGCCTGTGTATAACCGATCTCTAGGATGGACCGTCATTGGTGACTAGTCAGTTCCTTGGTGTTACGGCCTTGCCAAAAGGCGGGATAACATTTGCCACCCAAAGTACGTCTTGTGGAAACAAGATATGCTTTGAAGTGCTGCAGTCTTTATTCTGAATAGTTATCATCTTTTCGATGAAAGCTGTAACCTTCGACTATTTTTCTTGATAATGTAAACTGTTGACCATCAACTGATGTGCCTTGCATTGTTGCAACTGATTGCTGTATGCTAGTGATTAGCTGTTTGTTGTTGTAATCGTTATCAGATGGGTTCCCCACTCCTGTAAATCTGGAATATTGAATATTAGTCCGACATACATGCATACATGTTAATTTGACTTTCGTTAACGTTTGTACGTCCATGAGTCGTTGTCAGTTTATTTTATATTGAATTCTGTATCGATCCTCTCCTGAACCAACGTGAAATTTGTTGTAACAACGCTCGATGGTTGTTTTTGAATGTTTCTTCGTAACGATCCTTTCTTGAATCGATGTGAACGGTTGAAACATTGAAGATGATTTTCATTGAATTTATGGATGCGAAATGAGAATTTCGAATCGATGGATGTGGGGCTCGATGGATACGAACTGCATAGGAGACGGAGTCAAAGGTGATCGATATGAACTGTGGTTTCGTATCGATGGAGTCGAACTGATTGCTCGTATTGCTGCAGTGGAGATGGAGTCGAAAGCGAGCAATACGAAGAAGGGTTTCGTATCAATGGATTTGGTGAAGACTGAAAAGCCCTCGTTGGCTACTTCGTATCGATAACAGATCGTGTTGGTGGATTCGAATAGCTTATTTGACTCGATCCGTGGTGATGTCTTGTAACCGGTCGAATCCACCGGGATGTGAATCATTTATTCCCTTTGCTTTTGTGTCAATATAAATACTGTGGACTTAGCCACTTTTCACTTTTACCTTTTGTTTTCCTGCCTTGCTTTCGTATCGCTCCAGAGCCTCTCAAGAGAAAGAAAAACTGGTGCCTTCGAATCGATTCAGAAACCTTTAATTCCTCCAACCATCTATTGAAATCAGGTAATCAATTGAACGAATCCAATCGTAGCACGAAGAGGTCCAAATTCTTATGCCATTCCATTTGAATCTGTGTCGAACATTGCTCGAGGAAGGAGATAACGTGCGAGGTCGAGGAAGGACAGAATGGAGTTCAAATCGATCTGGGGAAGAAGGAGTGTTGAGGAAGATAACTTGGTCCTCGTTTTCGTGTCAATCTGGAGGGTTTTGAGATGATGAGAAGGAGGCCTTCGTATCGGTCGATGGCGATGCTGTTGCATCGAGACGAGATGATCGACGCGATTGTCTTGAGCGTGTTGATCGATACGAAGGGGTAGCGTCTGATGGATTCGAAACCCAGGGTTTTTTAATCGAGTCGAATTACGCGCCAGGGGACCGATAAGAAAGCGGCCCAGTTGACCGATACGAAAGTGTAGCGCTCCGATCGATTCAAAATCCCCAGCCTTTTGATCGAGTCGAACTTGCATGCCAGCCTTTTGACCGAGTCGAACTCGCACGCCAGCTTTTTGACCGAGTCGAACTCGTACGCAGATGACCATGATCTATCGATGCGAATAAGGCTTTTGTGAGCGATATAAATTGAACATTAAAAAATTTGTAATTCCTTGCACATTTGAACAACTGACTCCGGCGAGCTTCAAGCTTGCATAACTGGACTTAATCGTATCATCGCATATCTGATTGCCTATCGAAGCTTGTCGACGAAACTGGAACTTATCAAAATAATAACAAACTTTAACTTGGACTGATAGCTAATAACTGGATGGCACGGTTGTGACGGTCAGCAATGACGGTCCTTCCGACTGAATTCCAAAGTCTCGTCGTTTTCATGTTTTCTTCAATCCTGTAGATATTCTCAAGTGATATACAGTACTGCACTGCACAACACACTTACACATTTTACACTGGGGGATGCACGAGCGTTATTGTCTGTTTAACAATGATTTTTCATAAGCTAGCTAGTCATGGAACCTTCAAGTTCTTAGCAGCAGGAACTCCCGAGTTCAATTCCTTCAACCATTGAAATACCGATCATTGAAGCCGAAGTTATATACCCAACTCCGGACGAGCGTCCAGGTGCCCGGTTCATTTGTCATCCACAAGATGCTGTGCCGTCCGGTATCTCCAAAGATATGTTGGGACGGATTTGTTTGAGGCATGGCTTGTCGCTTGACGACGTGTTACTGCCTGGGCCAAATGACAGGCCACATGATCCCCTGGAGGGGTTTACTGCTTTCAACCATCACGCTTGTACAGCGGCGACACTCCCTCCGTTCAATCAATACATAAGGGAGATGTTATCATTTCTTGGAATAGCACCATCCCAGCTACACCCCAACGGATATGCTTTGCTGAACAACACCTTTATTCTGTTTATGGAGATCCTCTTTCGACCACCAAAGCCGATCGAGATCAGATATTTATTTAACGTTAAGAGCCGTGGAGACAGCCCTTCTTTCACCTTCTTGGAAGGGGTCAGGAACTGCCACATTGTAATGGGCTCTTGGGGAAGGCTAAGTTACTTCAAGATCGAATGGTTCTACGTTCGGTGCCCCCCTGGATCTGCTAGGCGGTGGTTGGATAGACGTAAGCGTTTTCTCTTGAATTATCAAGATAATAATAACTGACCTCAAAACTGACATACTTCTCTTCCTTATACAGCCGCAATTTCTCAACCTAACGGTGCATACTTCAGAGAGCTAGTTCGGATCCTCCAAGCGGTTCCGGGCGAAGAGAGGCATATCGACTTGGTTCTGACCGACAGAAACTTAAGGACTCTCGGACTGATAGAACGGAGACAGAGCATACGGTTGGAAGTGACACTTAGAATGGTCTCAAAGAAACAAGTGAAGCGTAAAGCGCCCGTAGTCGTGATAACCGAAGAAGTTGATCCGGAGAGAACGCCTACCGATACCGAGCTCCCGGCTGGGCCTTATTCTGATGTCCAGGATTCAGGAGGAAAGAGAAAAGGCAAGGCTGTTGCTCACAAGCGTTCTAAATCCGAGAGAATTAAATCTGTGGTTGTGTCCTTGCCCGTCCCGGGGATTAGAATTTCGGAGGCTCCTCCCCCACAAGTAGAGAATCCTTTTGAAGGGCTTGCTGATATTCCGATTCCGGATTATGTGTCGTCTCAATACGATGCCGGGATGGAGGAGCTTGATAGTGCTCTTGAACTGAGCGGGTCGCTTGCTATGAGTGCGGCCGACATTTCTGGTTGGTCGGGGGGTTGCACACGCATACACTTCACTGCACTACATGATTCATAACTGTAAATCGTCCAACTTAAAAAATCACTAACTCTTCCTTCGTTTCCCATTTTCAGGTACAATGTGTGGGAAAGGATCGATGCTTGGGAATCTTCACTCGGCCCGAAAGGCTTCTTCTTATTACGATTCCCGCAGGTGGGACTCGGATAGAGATCGCGATCGCGAGTACTCTAACCAAGATAGGTATGGGCGTGACAGGGACAGAGAATACAGACATCGGTCTAGATCACACTCTCCTCCTCCTAGACTTCCATCTCCACCTCCCGCTCTTGTTCCACATCCACCAGAGCCTCCTCGTCACAGGCCGTCTTCTCATACTTCTAGATCCGAGACCCATCTTCGGAGAGTTGACACCACGACCTCCATAATTACAGAGCAGGTCCCGGTGGAGCCCACAGGAGAAGGGGCCCTTAAATTGGCTCAAATGAGGAAGGATTTTCCGAATATTTGCTTCGATGGCTATGTCTTCCACCGCACTAAAAGAGAATCCCCTCTGGAGTGGAAAACACGATGCATGATTACGTTCATGACATCTACACCCAGTATAGAGAGTAGGCAAAGGCTACAGAGAAAGCTTCTAAGGTGGCCTTTGAGCGAGCCAAAGCGCTTGAGAAAATGGAGACCGAACTCGCTCAAAGGGATTGGATCATTCAAGTGCTTACTGCTGAGGCCGAGTCTTCTCGGAAATTTGAAATTGAGGCCACCAAAAAAGCTGACGAAGCGTATGTGGCAATGGAGAGGTTGAGGCAGACGCATGTTGCCTTGGTGGAGGAGATGGGCCATTGGAATACTACAGTTACTGCCAAGCGGGATGTGGCGGTCAAAGAACTTAATGAGCTTAAGGCTAAATTTTCCGACATGGCCAAGGAAAGGGATGACGCAAACAACGCAGCCCAGGAGGCGTGCGAACAAATTGTTCTGCTTAGGGGTGAGCGGGATACAACTGTGGCTAAAGTCCACAAGGTTGAGACTGAGGTTGAGGAGAAAGTGAAGTCGGCCGAGTCTAGGATAGAGGCTGACATCGAAGACCTTCTCGTTGTTTACAACGCTAACGTGCTGAGGCATAGGGGTCTAGCCTGGCTCGATGATTATCCAGCGCATCTTTACAATGCTTGGGGCCGACTTGTTGAGGAAGAGAAGGAGGCACATCTGGGCGAGTCTGTAGATGAATTTGAACTCGAGAATCGCATTCTGACTGAAGATGAAAGGAAGATTCTCCACGAGTCAGTGATTCTGCATGAGAAGGAGAGACTCGGCGCCTAGCACTTCGAAATAGGAGAGGGTTTGGGGGTTGAACATCATGAGGCGAGTCTTGAAATTCCAGTGTCAACCCAGCCCGAATCCTCGTCTGCGGTCGATCCCCAAGCTGTTCCCACCTATAATCCGGATCAACCGCAGATGTCTCCGGCTGCAGCGCAAGTGACTGAAGCCGCTCTGCCGCCGTTAAGTCAAACTGAGGAAGGTATTCTGAACATTCCACCTATCTTCCTTAGGTCGAAATCTTTATCTGAATTTGACTCTAACAGTTCTCTTATTTTTTGTCCAGTGATCGATGCTGCACCAGCCATGCCTCCTGCTACTCAAGAATCATACCAGACGCAGGAGGCTATCGTGACCGAAGCAATCACCGTAACTACAACTGCCCCACTTGATGATACGCAGGGGAATACGATTGTGTTTGATGAGCAGCTGATGGAAGAAATCTTTCGCCGTCATGGCGATCCTTTAGCTGACTTACCATTTGTCATGGGTGGAGGCGCTCTTGCTACAAGTTCTTCAATGTCGACTACTTATGCCCCCAGCGGGGCTCGAGCAATTACTGAAGAGGAGATGTTCACCCAAATCGACGCTGAAATGGCAGCAGCGGCTCATGGTGGCAGTTCTGGAGGTGGGACGGCAGCACCGGGACCAGCTCCGCTTAGAATGATATCTCCCGGTGGCACCGTTTTCATCACTAGCATGCCCATTCCACCTTCTGTACTTGATCCTGTTCCTCCGACTCTGCCCGTAGGAAGAATCCCTATTCACTCGAGCTCGGAGGAGGATGTCGATATTATGCCATCGCCTGGAGACCGACCACCGAAAGGCAAAGGCTCAAAGAGGAAGGATAGTGGCGGCTCCAGTGGGCCTGCACCGAAAAGGAAGCCGCGGAAGAAGAAAGATTAGCCATGCTTCCTTGGTGTAATTCTGACTTTCATTTTGTTGGCCGTGTATAGATGAGGGTTCAGCTCCTACTAGTAGGAATTTTTTGGAACAAACTTGTACACGAACTTCTTTTACAAACAATAGAAATGAAACTTCTCTTTTTTGACTTCTTTTCTGTCGTTGTGTATTTGTCTAAGTGTTTCAATATCTGAAGTGCACTTGTGAAGTTTCAGCTTCTGAAGCAAGTTTGTTTTTGTTCGCCAAGTTCAGAAACCGTGGACATGGTTTGCGGCCGGGAATCGAGTTGAATTTTGACGTCACATCGCTTCAGTCAATGGTTGATGCTTAAGTCCTACCCCCAGTCTCGGGGATGAGTTGTGGAATATCAGTCAGCAATTGACTCTCACTTATAACATGTTGAGCCTAGTGCCACTGGTTGAATGTTTAATACAAGCGGAGATCGAGCAGTTTATTCACGCGTGTCCGATTGTCGATGGTCATCTCCGTACTCCGGGGATCCTCATTTGTTTATTGGCGGTTGGTCACACCGGCTTAAGTTTAAATCATACGTCCGCGCTCTGGGGACTTGGAATCGACCTTTGTACTCCGACTCGCACTCTGGGAGTTCAGAGTTGATATTATACTTCGATCCATGCTCTGGGAACTTAAAGTTGATGTTTAAACTCCGTTTCACGCTCTAGGAATCCGGGGTTGATGTTTACACTCCGACTCGCACTCTGGGAGTTCGGAGTTGTCGTTTATATGCCGTTTCGCACTCTGGGAATTCGAAGTTGATGTTTATACTCCGACTCGCACTATAGGAGTTTGGAGTTGATGTTTATACTCCGACTCGCACTATAGGAGTTTGGAGTTGATGTTTATACTCCGACTCGCACTCTGGGAGTTCGGAGTTGTCGTTTATACTCTGTTTCGCACTCTGGGAATTCAGAGTTGATGTTTATACTCCGACTCGCACTCTGGGAGATTGGAGTTGATGTTTATACTCCGACTCGCACTCTGGGAGTTCGGAGTTGATGTTTATACTCCGTTTCCACTCTGGGAATCTAGATGATGTTTATACTCCATTTCGCACTCTGGGAATTTGGAGTTGTTGTTTATACTCCGTTTCGCACTCTGGGAATTCGGAGTTGTGTCAGGATCATGGTTGGTCGGATCACATCCACCCTGAGCTAACAAGTGAGGTCGTTAGATGGATGGGTCCATCCTCCTCAAACTTGGTGCAGATACGGACGAAGTCGTTAGGTGGACGGATCAACCCTCTTCGTAGACATATTTTATTACTCCAGTTCGCACTTTGGGAACTGGGAGTTAAGTGAGGGATTGTCGTGTATCAATCCGTTTTTGGCCTTGATGTGATGGCTTGTCCCCGAGCTCGGGTTTTAATTAGTGAGTGACCGGTTGCATCGCAATTACTCCCTATTTGAATAAATTCCACCGTATGGTGAAACTTAGCTCTCCGTGCATTGTGATGACCATGTGAAGTAGTTCAAATAAATCACAGCTCTGGCTCGAAGAGATTGCATTTTATTGCTGAAATAAGAAAATATGGCAAAGTCATTTGCCTTATTATAAATTCTAATTTCGAAATGCAGAAGCAAACTTCAAAATGGAAAATAAACTAAACGGAAAAACATAGCCTGTTATGTGTAGTAGCGGCGAAGTCTCTCGCTATTCCAGGCTCTTGGCAAAGTAAGACCGTCAACGGTCGATAATTTGAATGTGCCATCTCCGAGCCTTCGTTCAATAACATACGGTCCTTCCCATGTCGGCCTCATATGAGAAGGAACCGGATAAATTCTTTTTACGACGAGATCGCCTAGTTCAAAGGTTCGCGGCGGACCTTGGCGTTATACAATCGGGCGACTCGACTTCGATGCGCGACTGCCCTCAAATCAGCCTCTTCACGCTTCTCATCTAGTAAATCGATAGATTCAGCAAGTAATATAGCATTTGTCTTTGGATCATAGTAGGTCACACGATGAGAAGGCACTTCTAGTTCGACTGGGATAACGGCTTCTGATCCATAAGAGAGAGAGAATGGAGTGTGACCGGTCGCGGTCTTGTGGGTTGTTCGGTAAGCCCATAAAGCCATAGGAAGTTCATCGACCCACTTGCCCCCGACCTTTTCCATTCATTTTTTCAAAATGGATTTTATAACTTTATTAACTACTTCGACCTGTCCGTTTGCCTGAGGGTGTGCAACTGCAGAAAATTTCTTTTGGATGTGAAATCGTTTGCAGAAATCTTTAAATTCAGCACTGTCGAATTGGGTTCCGTTGTCCGTAATAATGGTGTGTGGGAGACCGAATCGACAGATGATGTTGCGAACTACAAAGTTGATTACTTTCTTCGTTGTTATGGTAGCAAGAGCTTCGGCTTCAGCGTACTTCGTAAAGTAATCAACTGCGACGATGGCGTATTTCGCACCACCCTTTGCCAGAGGTAGAGCACCAATGATGTCGATGCCCCACATTGCAAACAGTCATGGGCTGACAATTTGCGTTATCTCGGTAGGAGGAGCTCTAGGAATTCGGGCATATTTCTGGCACCTATCACATTTCTTTGCATAATCCGACGCATCACGATTCACGGTCGGCCAGTAATATCCGTATCGAAGTATTTTCTTGGCAAGTGCTTGCCCCCCGGTGTGATCGCCACATTCTCCCTCGTGCACATCGTGCAATACTCGTTTAATTTCATCATGAGCGATACACCGGAGTAGTGGGACTGAGTACCCTCTTCTGTACATGATTCCATTCTGGATGGTAAATCATGAGGCCTTCCGAAGGACCTGTCTCTTTTCACTCCTGCGTTCCCGTAGGGTTCCGTGCTCAATGTAATTCTTGAGTGGAGTCATCCATGAATCCTTTTCGAGGATGGTTTCGCATACCCAGTCTATTTCTGCCCGGTCAATGATCGGAGAAGATAACGTCTCTACGGGAGCGAGTCCCATTTGCTGAGCTTCACCTGTGCTAGCTAGCTTTGCCAATGAATCGGCTTTTTGGTTGCGTTCCCGAGGTATACAATAGATGGCGTAATAATCAAATTGATTCAGCACTTCCTGAACTCGAGCTAAGTAAGCAGCCAACCTTCGATCTCTTGCTTGATACTCTCCCCGTACTTGACACACAACTAACTGTGAATCGCAATAAATTTCCACTACGATAATTCTCAGATCTCTAGCAAGTTTCAAGCCGGCTAAGAGGGCTTCATATTTAGCTTCATTATTAGTCGCATGAAAATCGAACTATACAGCATAACATATGGATCGGCCTTCGGGAGTTTCAAGTACAACACCAGCACCCGAACACCGGTTGTTTGATGCACCGTCGGTATAAAGCTTCCAAACATATTCGAGGGATTCACTGGTTTCGGGCAAGTCCTCTGGAATGGTAAATTCGGCTATGAAGTCGGCTAGGACTTGTCCTTGAATGGCCCGTCTTGGAGTGTAAGTAATGTCAAACTGGCTCAGTTCGATGTTCCACTTGAGTAACCTACCAGACGTCTCAGGCCGCGAAAGGACCTATCGTAACGGCTGGTCGGTGTAGACAATAATGGGATGTGCCTGGAAATACGGTCGGAGTTTTCTCGATGCAATAACAAGGCAATAAGCCAACTTCTCTAATTTCGGATAATTCCTTTCAGCCCCAGTCAATCGCTTGCTGACGTAGTATACTGGCTTCTGTATCTTGTCTTCTTCTCGAATCAATGCAGCGCTGATAGCGTTTTCTGATATCGCCAAATATACGAACAACTTCTCATGATCAATAGGCTTCGACAGGATAGGTGGTGTGGATAGATGCTGAACTAGTGCTTGGAAAGCGCCCTCACACTCCGTGGTCCATTCAAAGTTCCGTTTTCCTTTTTGGATCAGATCGAAGAAGGGAATGCATTTGTCTGTGGACTTTGAAATGAACCTGCTCAGTGCCGCTACTTTCCCATTGAGACTCTGGACTTGCTTTATAGTTTTCGGAGTTTCAAGATTTCTGATTGCCCAAATCTTTTCAGGATTAGCTTTGATTCCTCGAGCGTTGACGATGAACCCAAGGAATTTTCCGGATGCAACTCCAAAGTGACATTTCAGTGGGTTTAGCTTCATTTTGTATTCTCGATGTATGTTAAACATAGTTTCCAGGTCTTTAACATGGTCGGTGGAGAGTCGTGACTTTACAAGCATGTCGTCTACATATACTTCCATTGTTTTCCCGATTTGATTGGCAAACATCCGATTGACCAATCGTTGATAAGTAGCCCCGGCATTCTTGAGTCCGAATGGCATAACCTTGTAACAGTAAAGTCCCAGATTGGTTACGAAGCTGGTATGTTCTTGATCGGGTAAATGCATCGGTATCTGATTGTAGCCAGAATACGGGTCCATGAAGGATAAGAGTTCATGCCCAGCTGTCGAATCTACTAGCTGATCAATTCTGGGAAGCGGGAAACTGTCTTTGGGACATGCTTTATTCAGATCGGAATAATCGACACATGTTATCCACTTTCCGTTCGGCTTTCGGACGGGCACGGGATTCGACACCCATTCAGGATATAGCGCATCTCGAATGAACCCGTTCGCTTTAAGCTTTTCTACTTCTTCTTTAAGGGCGGCAGATCTCTCTGGATCCGTACCACGCCTTTTCTGTTTGACCGGGACATGTCGCGGGTCAATACTCAGAGTGTGGCTCGCGATGTCCGGCGAGATCCCACACATGTCGGAATGCGTCCAGGCGAATACATCAAGATTCGCCCGTAGAAATTCAACCAATTCCTCTTGAGTTTGCTGGCTTAGCTGAGACCCAATCTTTATCATCTTCGAATCATCATCATTGTCAATTGGGACGTCGATTGTCAGTTCGACCGGGGATGCTTGACTTTGTTTAAATTCTCCTTCGTCCTCAGTTTCTCTTAGGTCAAGATCCTTGAGGAATTGGCTGGGGTGCCCGGGCCTAGGCCCGGGCGTTAATTGTCAATATCGGCAAAATGGACGCAGAGAGATTCCTCCACGCCCTTTCCTTTATCCTTTCGCTGCGCCTCCCACAGCTCAGCAACATAACAGGTTCTGGCAGCAGCCTGATCTCCCTGAATGATTCCCACTCCATGATCAGTGGGAAACTTTAAAGTCAAACACCACGGGGCGATGGCTGCCCTGAATTCGGCGAGGGCCGGTCGGCCCAAGAAAGCATTGTAAGGGGAGTCTATGTCCAAAACAATGAACTGTAACATCCGTACTCTCCGACATTCTCCAACTCCCAATTCTACTGGCAGTTCCACCATTCCAGTGGGTATAGTAGCACTTCCATTGAAACCATGGATTCGGGATTGACAAGGTTTCAAGTCCGTGGCTTCCATTCTCATTTGATCATAGGCTCGTTTAAACAAAATCTTCACAGAGCTTCCACTGTCAACTAAGATCCTCTTCATCCAAGCGGGACCTAATTGAGCTGAGATGACCAGTGGATCGATAGTGGGGGCTTCGACTTTATCAGCGTCTCTGTTCCTGAATACGATGTCATTTCTCATTGTCTTCTGTTGCTTGGCCGTAGCCCCTTCATCAAAACTACTATAACACTCGAAGTCCGCATGCCTGATAGAACTGGCATACGACTCCATTTCTTTCTAGCTCCGGTCTGCTGGATGAGGACCACCACTTATTGTATTAATAATCAACCTCCCCTAGTTTGAGTGGGTTCCTCTTGCCTTTCCGGATTTGGCGCACGATTCTAATTCGATGGGCCCGCACCACCTGACTGCGGTGCCCGCACATATTGATCCAACTTCCGCTCACGTATCAGTTTCTCAATGAGATCTTGTAAATGATGGCACTCGTTTGTGTTATGGCCATAACTCTCATGGAATCTACAAAATTTCCCTGTCTGGATTTGTCTTTCGGTTGGTGGTTTCGGGGCAGGTTTCTTGTATTGCATGGTATTACAAGTCTTCAAATACACATTTTCCAACGACGTGTTCAATGTAGTGTAATTATCGTACATGGAAGCTCTACGCCGTGGACCACGATTCTGATCGCGTTTTTTGTTTTGATTTCCATTGTCCCTCTGCTGATTCTGTTTATTTTTTACGTTCAACTGAACTTTTCCAGAACTCTCTTTGGACTGTTTAACAACGATGTTACTCTGGATTCCCTCGATGTTGGGCCCTGCGTCATCCTGCTTCCTAGACTGTTTTGCATCCTCCCTTCTCAAGAATTGGGCTACCTTGGAATAGAAACGGTCCAATGACGCAGGTGGTTTTCCAACTAACCAATTTCTGAACTCGGAATCAGCATCAATCCCCTTAGTCAATGCCATCAGGATAGAGTTATCATTGGGATTGCTTATTTCTGCACATGCGACATGGAATCGCTCCAAGTACCGTCTAAGTGTTTCTCCGGGAGCTTATGTAACACTAGACGGAGTGTTAACATCTTTAGGCCTCGCCACATGCATACAGAATTATTCAACAAACTTGGTGGCCATCTGGTCAAAACTAGAAATGGATCGTGGTGGCAAACGAGTAAACCACACAGTTGCAATGCCCCCTAGAGAAATAAGGAAACTACAGCATTTCACTGCATCATCAGCTCTTGTAGCATTCATCAGTCATTCGTACTTCAGGATGTGTTGATTGGGATCAGAACTCCCTTCGTATACTGGAAAAGTCGGTATCCTGAATCGCCGAGGTGGTTTAGCATATAATATATCTTCGGTGAAAGGGGTATGACTCCGGGAGATTCCCCTACTGAGACCCTGACTTTCACGGATCATTTGACGAATCATCGTTGGTATGTCCGACATTCGGATACTTGGAGCATGTTGTGCCAAGGTGTGGTCGGGTTCCACAGCGCGAGTCTGGACCAGACGCGGTCGACGGTCCATGCCTCGCCTCCTAGGTTCAACATTTTCTAGGACATAAGGTTCAAGAGTCTGCTCTCGTTGGTTACGTTGAGGATCAGCTTGGTTTCTAGCATCAACCCCTTGTTCGGTAGTGGTGGTAGTAGAAATGTTTCCTGTGACATTATAAGGAGCAGCACCTCCTCGGGATGAAGGTCCTGTATGATGACTAGTGGATGGTCCAATTCTGGGTTGTCCAAGATTCAAAGCAGGTTGATGCCCTATGGCCTGGGTGTAGCTTACATCCAACCGTGGGCATGTGGATCGGTGGAGACTGTCAGATGAGGCTGAACTCTCTGTGGAAGAATAAGAACCTTGGTCTCTTCTGGACCTTCTGCGCCTTTGGCGATTTAACTGGTTGGTCAATTCTGCGTTGGCGCGCAGTTGTTCAGTTAGCTGTTGTCGACTCTGGGTCAATTCTTGGAACAGCATCTGAAATTCTTGTCTGGTAACCGGGCCTGTTGGATCTGAAGGTCGGGCAGCATCTCGGTTGGATGGAGGCAATTGCACGGGATTCTGCCTGTCCCGTCCTCCCTGATCAGCATCTATAGAGGTAGTCCGTGTACTTACCATGGTGAATTGATGAAAGTCCTTTCCTAGATCTGATGCAGACCTGAATAGAATGGAAGGGCTTCAAACTTCTAGATCTGGATCTTCTTCTTGGATTTATGCAATCTGATATAGATAGGAGATCCAAAGAGCAGGAGAAAAATTGGTTTTTTCTCAGTGAAAGCACCGAAGTGTTTGTACCAAAATTGGGCACAACACTCTTCGAAAGTTTTTGAAGAGATAAAGTGAAGAAATTAATTGTAAAAAGAGGATTATCTAACAAAAACTCCAAATTTCAGATATGAAAATAATTAAAATGCAAGGAGACACAAGAATTTAGAGAGGTTCTTCTTCTTCTTTGAGATCTCCAACGCCCAGACTCTACCGGATCCAGATCTAAACTCCCTCGCTGGTGTCAATAACGAAATTCACTACTGCAAATCATAATTATCTGTTGTAATTCATTGAATTCGCTTGTAATCTTCAAAGAAAGATCAATAAAGCTACCAACTTCATAGTGGACGTAGGCGATACGCCGAACCACTCTAAATTCTTGTGTCTCCTTGCATTTTAATTATTTTCATATCTGAAATTTGGAGTTTTCGTTAGATAATCCTCTTTTTACATTTAATTTCTTCACTTTATCTCTTCAAAAACTTTCGAAGAGTGTTGTGCCCAATTTTGGTACAAACATCTGTATAAACCGTGAACCCACTATTTCCATCTGGAACAGGCAAAACTGGTGCACTAGTCAATCTCTTCTTCCAGAAATGCCTCTTCACACTTAGGGTCTATAAAAAAATTTCCTTCTTCTAAGTCAGCTTGGTCAAATAGGAGGAAATCTTAGAATAATATTGAATAAAGCTCCTACGGTATCTAGCCAAACGTAAGAATCTACGAACTTCGTTAGGAGTCCGTAGTCGCTTCCATTCCTGATGTTATTCCGCGTTTTGGCTAGCCGTGACACCAAGAACATGACTTGGATATCGATGAATTTTTTACGAGTGCGGATTGAGCCAAAATTGATATGACACGACAAGCGAAGCTATGAGAGTCAACGTTCCAAATTTCAGGTCAATCCGAATTCGTACGTTCAAGTTACAGCCAATGCAAAAGTGAATAAAAATAGCAGCCTCACGTTCGACAAGCTCAGTTCGCGTCCCTCAGGAATGCCAACTTCGAATCGCTCCGCCTCGAGCCACACTTCGACTCGCTCCGCCTTGAGCCTACTTCGACTCGCTCCGCCTCGAGCCTACTTCGACTCGCTCTGAGTCGAGCCTAATTCGACTTGCTCCGCCTCGAGCCTACATCGACTCGCTCCGCTTCGAGCCACACTTCGACTCGCTCCGTCTCGAGCCACACTTCGACTCGCTCCGCCTCGAGCCTACTTCGACTCGCTCCGCCTCGAGCCTACTTCGACTCACTCCGCCTCGAGCCACACTTTGACTCGCTCCGCCTCGAGCCTACTTCGACTCGCTCCTCCTCGAGCCAACTTTGACTCGCTCTGCGTCCACCCGCATTTCGACACGCTCCACCTCGAACCACACTTCGACTCGTTCCGCTTCGAGCCACATTTCAACTTGCTCCTCTTCGACTCCATCAGAGAGCCACGCTCCGACACGATCTACTTCACATCCACATAACGGAGCGTAGCAATCGATGCGAATGAAAGCATGGTCATCGATATGAACAAAGGGATTCGCAGCGTTACGAACTGGGCTAATTCGTAACCGAGTCGAATAAGAGCGAGTCGAACAAAACAGCCAACCGGGGATTCTAATTCATATCGATCATATCTCCTAATCTACATGTCCAAATGTTATGAAATTTTCATAGAAGACTACGTGCATGCTAAAGAATGTCCATGCCAAATTTCGACTCCATTGGATGAAATCTTGATCGATACGAAATCTGTTCGTATCGATCACGGATCGGACCGAAACTTCACAGGCTTGGGCGCGCGGGCCTGGTCACGTGCCAGAGAGGGTCTCCCGAGATCTGAGCGAAATACCAGCCTCCTACACCTATAAATAGACCGCTAAAGCCAACAGAAAAGGGGTGCTTCTTCTTCTTTGAAATCTCCAACGCCCAGACTCCACCAGATCCAGATCTAGACTCCATTGTTGCTGCTACCAACGAGATTTACTGCTGCAAATCATAGTCATCTGCTGTAACTTACTGAATTCACTTGTAATCTTCAAAGAAAGATCAATAAAGCTAGCAACTTCATAGTGGACGTAGGCGATACGCCGAACCACTCTAAATTCTTGTGTCTCTGTCTACATCCTTCCGTTTTAAGTTTATCATTCTTCATTTTCTATCTTCTACATTACTTAGATCTGTGATCTGTGATTACATACTGCTGATTTGTGTTCATAAACTGGTGCTTTCATGATATTTGGGGTTTGTGGCCATTTTTTGCGCAAACACTTTGGTGTTTTCACTGAGAGTTGAACTCATGATTCTATCATTTGGAAATTGAATTTGAAGGCTTAGATAATTCAGATCTGAAAAGCTATGACAAGACAATCAAGTCGAAGAACAAGGCCAGAGAGAGGTCAGCATGAAGGGAGTCAAGAGGCTTCCTCAGGTGCAAATCAGACATCAATCTTCATCACCAGGGATGAGATAGAGACAATGATGAAAAGACAAGAGGAAATGATCCAGAACTTGATTCTTCAGATTGGGCAACTTGGAGCGCAAAATCAAGGAGCAACCAGAGTTAAGAACGGAGCAGGACCATCTGGCACAACCCCAGGACTAGGGGGCGCTAACCCAGAGCATGATGACCCGATCCCAGGAGTAGTACCAGGAGGAGCTGCGCAGCGCGGCGTTGATAGAGAAGCAAATGCTCATTCAGGAGAGCAGACTCCAGGAATCCCTCGTTAACTCGAGGGGCAAATCGGAAGCAACGGACAAGGACTACAACTTGGAGATAATGACAGATTGGCGGAGATGGTCAGAGGAGCCATGAGAGGCGGACTAGTGAATAGAGATCTGGAGGATATGAATAGGAGTCCCTTTGCTCCTACGATCAGGCAAGCCAGGAATCCACCAGAGTTCAAGCTACTGACATTGGAGGTGTATGATGGAAGGACAGACCCTGCTGTTCATCTGACAAGGTATATGCGACACATGGAGGTACTTGGGGCATTAGAGGAAGTCATGGCCAGGTGTTTCCCGTTGTATCTGACAGACATAGCAACATTATGGTTCAGACAATTGGAGAGCGGTTCCATAGGAACATGGACCGATCTGACTGAGAGGTTTATGAGGCAATTTAGGGTCCACATTTCAAGACCCAAGAATGTGATGAGTTTGGCAACGCTAAAACAAAGAACCGGGGAATCTTTGAGGAACTTTCTGACACGATTCAATGCAGCGGCAGCGTCGGTGGATCGACCCGATCCATCCATGGTTTTGATGGCAGCTGTATCTGGCATAGCTGATGGCACAGAGTTCAAGAATTCGTTAACAAGGGATCCTCCTATGGATCTAGGAGAATTTTATCATGAAGCTGAAGGATTTTTACGATTAGAGGATGCAAATGCTGAGAGAGAAGAAGGAGAAGGAGTTGATGTTTATGCCGTCAAGGGTGAAAATCTTCCTAAAGCGGATTCAGGAACTGATCGAGGGAAACGAAAGGCTGAGGATAATAGTGATGGACCGATGCGACCACGAAAGGAACCAAGATTCACCACTTATACGGTGTTGAACCAGACTTTGGAGCGAATCTACCAGGATACTAGGGAGCAGATTCCCTATCGGAGGCCAATGAGAAGGGATCCGACCAACAATGAAAGAAGGTCAGACAAGTACTGCTTATTCCACGAGCTGAATGGTCATAGCACGAATGATTGCAGACACTTGAAAGATGAGGTTGAGGGACATATCCGGAGTGGTCTGCTATCGCAATATGTAAGAAGGGGAACAACAATGGTGGAACGAGAGCGACCACCACCTGCACCTACTAGGGACGGCTCAGGATTGAGGCGTCAACTTGTTATCAACTGATTGGGGTAATGACGAATAAGTAGCAAACTCCACACCAACACGATTAAGTCATTTACACATGTACATGGCCGCGAACGATCCTCAAGCATGCTCTGATATGACTACTAATCGCAACGATGTAGGTGTTTCCACTTTGACGTCCCAGTTTTACTTTTATTTTCCATTTCTGATGTTTGAACTTGATTTCGTTGAACATTTATGTTAAAAAACTCATTTTGAATGAAAAGTATGCCATTTGTGATGCCATGACGGCTAATCCACTTACACATGTAAGGGATCGCGAACGGTCCTCAGGCATGCTCTGAGATGGCGATAAACCGCCACCACAAACAATTCAGAAACTCACTCGAACGTGAAATCTAACATTGATGATACCAAGTCCCTCCCCGGGCACACACAATTCGCCTCGAACGGCACCCGACCGCGAACGGTCACAACTCGCCTCGAACGGCACCCGACCGTGAAGGGTCACAATTCGCCTCGAACGGCACCCCGACCGCGAACGGTCAAAATCTGCCTCGAACGGCACCCCACCGCGAACGGTCACAATTCGCCTCGAACGGCACCCGATCGTGAACGATCACAAATCGCCTCGAACGGCACCCCGACCGCGAACGGTCACCATTCGCCGCGAACGGCATCCGACCGTGAACGGTCACATATCACCTCGAATGACATACGATCCCGAACGATCGTCATTCGTGGTCAAATAAAACTATCAATTCTTTTGCAGGCCATCAACAGGATATGAACGTCCAACTTATGGCATTACAAAACACACCTTCTTATCACAAGGCATGTTTTGGGGGGCAAATGTTATCCCGCCTTTTGGCAAGGCCGTGACACCAAGAACTTGACATGGATATCGAAGAATTTTGTCTGAGTCTGGATTGAGCCAAATTTGATATGACACGACAAGCGAAGCAATGAGAGTCAACGTTCCAAATTTTAGGTCAATCTGAATTCGTACGCTCAAGTTACAGCCGATGCAAAAGTGAATAAAAACAGCAGCCTCGAGTTCGACTCGCTCAGTTCGCGTCCCTCAGGAATGCCAACTTCGACTCGCTCTGCCTCGAACCACACTTCGACTCGCTCTGCCTCGAGCCACACTTCGACTCGCTCCGCCTCGAGCCTACTTCGACTCGCTCCGCTTCAACCCGCACTTCGACTCGCTCCGCCTCGAGCCACACTTCGACTCGCTCCGCCTCGAGCCACACTTCGACTCGCTCCGCCTCAAGCCTACTTCGACTCGCTCTGCCTCGATCCTACTTCGACTCGCTCCGCTTCAACCCGCACTTCGACTCGCTCCGCCTCGAACCACACTTCGACTCGTTCCGCTTCGAGCCACATTTCAACTCGCTCCTCTTCGACTCCATCAGAGAGCCACGCTCCGACACGATCTACTTCACATCCACATAATGGAGCGTAGCAATCGATGCGAACGAAAGCATGGTCATCGATATGAATAAAGGGATTCGTAGTGATACGAACTGGGCTAATTCGTAACCGAGTCGAATAAGAGCGAGTCGAACAAAACAGCCAACCGGGGATTCTAATTCGTATCGATCATATCTCCTAATCTACAAGTCCAAATGTTATGAAATTTTCACAGAAGACTACGTGCATGCTAAATAATGTCCATGCCAAATTTCGACTCCATTGGATGAAATCTTGATCGATACGAAATATGTTCGTATCGATCACGGATCGGACCGAAACTTCACGGGCTTGGGCGCGCGGGCCTGGTCACGTGCCAGAGAGGGTCTCCCGAGATCTGAGCGAAATACGAGCCTCCTACACCTATAAATAGACCCCCAAAGCCAACAGAAAAGGGGTGCTTCTTCTTCTTTGAAATCTTCAACGCCCAGACTCCGCCAGATCCAGATCTAGACTCCATTTTTTGCTGCTACCAATGAGATTTACTGCTGCAAATCATAGTCATCTGCTGTAACTTACTGAATTCACTTGTAATCTTCAAAGAAAGATCAATAAAGCTAGCAACTTCATAGTGGATGTAGGCGATACGCCGAACCACTCTAAATTCTTGTGTCTCTGTCTACTTCCTTCCGTTTTAAGTTTATTATTCTTCATTTTCTATCTTCTACATTACTTAGATCTGTGATTACATACTGCTGATTTGTGTTCATAAACTGGTGCTTTCAAGATATTTGGGGTTTGTGGCCATTTTTGGCGCAAACACCTGAATAGCTTCCACCTTCACTAGATCCACCAAAATACCTTCTCCGGTCACAATATGTCCTAAGAATCATTCTTCTAATTTCCAAAAATGGCACTTAGAAATTTTTTCACTCAGGGAATGTCTCCTTAATGTTTCCAACACCACTTCCAAATGATGTTTATGCTCCTCCTCGGATTTAGAGTAGATAAGTATGTCATCGATGAAAACTAACACAAACTTATTAAGGACATCTCAGAAAACAAGGTTCATGAGATCAACAAAATATGTAGGTGCATTGGTCAGCCCGAAAGGCATAACCAACCACTCAAAAAAACAATTTGGGCCTCTAAACATAGTTAAGGGTATACTATCTTCAGCAACCCTCAATTGATGGATTCTAGTAACTAGATCCATTTGAGAACATACCGTAGCTCCATGAAGTTGATCAAAAAGATCATCAATGCGGGGTAAGGGATACTTGTTCCTAATGGTCAGCTTATTCAATTCCCTATAATCCACGCACAACCTTAAGGATCCATCAGACTTAGCCCTAAACACTACAAAAGACCCCCAACTCGATGACTCGATCTAATCAATACTCTCCTTAACAGGTCCTGGGTTTGAATTACCAACTCCTCTCTCTCCCTTGGAGCTATCCTTCGCTTAGGTTAAGCAACAGGTCTTGCACCCAAGATCAAATCAATGAGAAACTCTATCTCTTGGTGCGAGGGTAAACTTTTAACTTCTTCGAATACATCTGGAAAATTCTTAACAACTTCAATAGACCCTAGATTTTCATGGGATGCCTCCAAGGCATACAAGAAACTACACAGATGAATATCGGGTTCCTTAGATGATACCTTAGCAACTCTTCCCAAATTGGTTACTAATGATACAGTTCTTTCATTACAATCTAAAACAGCTCCATATTTCAATAACCAATCCATACCAAGAATAATGTCAAATCCTTTAAAGTATAAGACGTACGGATCGTAAGAAAAGTTATGAGAAAGGTAAGAAATAAACACATCTTCACAAATCATATTCAAATGAGTTGCACCACCTATGGGGTTAGACACACACATAGGGTTTTCTATAATACTAGGAATAAGATGAAATTTACCTACTTATTCACAAGAGATAAAACTACAAGAGGCACCAATATCAAATAATGCTCAAACAAAAATACCATTAATCGGTAAGGTACCTTCAAGGACACCTGTCCCCGTCACATCCATTGAATTAGACAATTTATTCTTAATGGCATATACCTTGGGCTGCTACATCTTCTTCATGAGTGGGTAGTCTTTAATCATATGGTCAGACAAATGGCAATTAAAACAAAGAGTCTTCTGTACCATCAGAGAGATAGGTCCACCTTGCTGCTTTGGAACTTCACTATTCGAAAAATACCTAGCTATATGTCCTTTCCGCTTGCAAATATAACAACCACTATCCTTAGACTTGCCTCCTTGACTTCCTTCATGTCTCCCTTTTCCTTCCAATTAGGATTGAAATTCCTCTTGTTAGAACCACCTCCACTGGTATTTTCACTAGGTGCTACTGGAATAGGCATCTTCTTTTCCAGGGCCTCGTACCTTAGAGCCATATAAACTAGATCCATCAAAGAACCTTTGACATAAGCAGTCATTTTCTCATGGTATTTCTTCCTCGTACCGAAGACAAAAATCTCTTTTTTCTTCAATGGGGTGTTGATCAATTTCGGCCCAAAATAAGATAGCTCGTTGAACTTTGTTTCATACTCTACTATAGACAAATCCCCTTGCTTCAAATCCATAAAGTTCTGGTACATCCGGGTCCTTCCTGCTGTTAACAAGAATTGGTCTTCAAAAACTTCCTTATATTGGGCCCAAAAAAACTCATCTTCTAGAATATTTACAGTAAGGGAGTCCCACCAAGCTGCTATTCCCTCTTGCAGTTGCCACACTACTAAGAAATTTTTTGCTCATCTGATAAACCAAGACCTTTAAAAATCTTTTCGCATGATCGCAACCAAGCTTGCACTTCCATGATAGACTCAGTTCCTTTAAATGGTTTTCCTCTGAGATTGGTGTAATCTTTGCACAAGGTTGCAAAATTCACTCTCGTCTGCTCTGGCGTTGCCTCTTCTTCAATCTGAATACCTCCAGTATTTGGGGTTCGACCATTTGTAGTTGCGGTGCTACCTACTACCCTTCCTCGTCTGCCTCTGTTACTCATGTCTTACTGCCTAACATAGTAAGATAATTCTTAGAATACTTGGACAAGATAATTCTTGATAGATGGGTACTAATCAAACATATCAAGCCGATCTATCTAACACACACACACACACACACAGAGATATATATATATATGAATACAAATTACAAATACGCACTCTCGAAGTTGATCCTAACCTAAAGCCTAAGTGTTCGCTCAACCTACGCTCTGATACCAAAATTATAACGACTGCCTTTCTTGCACCAAATGACGAGCCATTAAAGGTAGAAGAAAAAGAAAGATAAGAAGAAACTACACAATCAGATAATCTCACCACGAATCAGAATAACTTATAATAGGTAACATACGACATTACATAGTCATTTCCATGATAATAATAATACATCGGACTCATTTCATTACTACTTCAATTGGACAATTATAACTACATGTCCATCACAAAATACATAGATTATACATAAACATAGCAAAATAAGATAATAATTAGCTAATAGTGAAGCCACCTGCTCCAGCTCCTTACAAAATGCTTCTGTAAAAAACCTAGATCACTTGGCTACTCATAAAATTTGAGTACCCAAGAGTTTTAGGAAAAGAAAATTAAACTTTGGGTCAGTCATGTGTCTAGTGTGGGAAAACTTAAATAACATAATTCTTACTTTTATAAAACATTTTGAAAATCAAAGATATCTCGTAAGACCACACCGCCAATAAACACGGATGGATTTTTAACTTACGATAACCAAAACACTTTATATAGAAATCTAGTGATATTATGATAATGTCTAGGGTTTTCAAGTAAAATAGAACATAGCTAAAATGCTTGCATCTCACATTTCAACATATTTGGGTACAACTAAATCCATACGACACTTATTGGAGAATGGATTCCATACGGTGACTGGGCTACTGGGATACCCATCACGATGAATCTCTAGATAAAATAACACCGAGGACCTCGCCTGGATCCCCTACCAACACAAGACTGGCCTACACCTTGCTAGACAGTACTGAATAAGATCACCCCTCAGTTGGGATCAGCAACCGTACCAAAGCATACATGAATTGATAGTAGGGACTCTAGATAGGGATAACCTTACCCTAATGGGATCAACTCACTTAGCCTTGCTACATTTCCCATGTTTTAGTCATTCCCAATTGATGAGGCCTGAGGCTACGTTTACCTTTGTTATAGCATTGCCACTTGGAATGCTAACATTGCCTTCCATATGTTGACACAATATCAGCACTCATCCATACAAGTCATTCAGGAGATGAACGAACCAAAAGGCATTTAATAGCTTTCATCTTGGACCTTGCCTTTACTATTTCCAATTCGAACGTTTACGTTAATTCAAAGTGGTTTCAGATTAATATTCGATCCCGGTCTCTCCAAAACAACGCTCGATAATTTTAATGGGTCAAGTTGTTTATAGTGGACTATCCCACTACCAGGGTTTAAAGATTTACATATGGACATATGTTCCATATGCTTAGATTATCATGACCCACTTATCGAAATTAACCCCCTTGTATTCATCATGTTTTCGAAGTGCAGTATTTGTAATGACAAGTCGACTTACTTTCAATAAAAAGCGTCATCGATTTATTACAACTACTTTACTTCATTTGGCTACTTAATAGCATGGACAAAAGGTCCTTGGGTTTAAAACACTTTGTTTAAATAAGAAACTTGGTTAAAAATAAATAACCGATAGAGTTTTAAAATAAACTATAAAATAAATAAACTTTAATTAAATCATAAGTTTTAAACTCAACTAAATCTTAATTAACCTTAATTAAATCAAAATTAAATCATTAATAATTTGAATTTTATCTATAATTAAACCTTAATTAGACTGTATTTAAGTAACATTTATTTAAGAAATTAAACCTTAATTAAGCTGATACTTAACCATTTATTAAATAATAAATAACTAAATAATTAACCCTAATTAAATAATTAATTAAAATAAATAAACTTGATTAAATAAAATTTAATTTTCTCTTATCTTAAATAATCATTATTTAAACTTACTTAATTAAAAATAATTAACTTGATAAATAATTTCTCAAACTCTAATTACTTAACCTAATTACTTAATTAATTAATTAAATAATAATTACCCTAATTAATAAATAAATTAAACAAATTATTAAATAATTAAACTTAAAATTTTGACTTACTTAATTATTTTGAAATGAGTTTTCAAAAACAATTCAAAAGAAAACACTTAAAATCTTGAAATCGTGAAATTTCCCAAACTACATCCATAGCGACTATCACTATAAGCGTAGTTCGCTAGATTTGATTTCTAGGTGGAAATCTCACTTAACTATAGCTACCACATGTTTGAAAACACAATTGTAAGATTTTTTAAAACTTAAACAAAATTAAAAACTTGGAAAACATTTTCAAAAATCCAAAGCTGGAAAATAGCTCTCGTTTTCAAATCAGATCTCAAGTCCTTTGCGACGTTTTATGGTACTAATTTTCACAACCATTTCACAACATACTTGGTTTTTTTTCACAAATAATACCACCATCATATCATAAACCAATCTCATATATCCCTATCCATATACATATCCAAACATATCAACATATTATCCAAATCACAAATCTATACCAAACAACCAACTTACAATCATATATCATCTAATTAACATGATAATTCAACACAACAAACACTATATTTTCACAACATATAGATCATTAAAACAAGTTGTTTTTATTTTCCAAAAATATTAGTTTTACTCACCGAAAATTTTATAAATCTAAGCGAATTTTTGCCGAAACTTGAAACGCTTTAGAAAATTTGCAAATATGGAACTTTTGGGTGCTTGGACCGCTAAGATGGGCTCATCCTAGGCTAATTGGGCTTGGCCTTAGGATATTTGGGCTCGACCTTTATGGTTTTTGGTGGATGGAGTGTTGTAGCTTGGAAAAAGAGGTGTTGAATGGATTTTAGAAGTGGTTTTGTGATATAAAGAAGTGATTTTTAGTGAAAGAAGTGATATTTCTTTTTTTTGAATTTATGAAGAGGAGGCCATAGCTAAGTTTCTTAAGCTCTTAGGATTTTCAAGCTGGAAGAAGAGATTGTTAAATGAAAAGAATGAAAGTTAGGGGAGTATTTGTAGGCTTAGGATATAAATTAAAATAATATAAAAAGGTTTATATTTAAATATGTATATGCATGCACATCCATACCCCTCCCTCCCCTCAAATCCATCCCCTATACGCCCCTACTTTCAACTATTCATGCCATGTTCTCTAGTGTACTTATTTAAAAAGTATATTTTTAAATATGTTATGTGTATATATATATTTATGATATAAAATCTTATATTAATTTATATATTTATATGTTTAGGGAGAAGCATGCATATGCATATATAGACATGTACACACAATGTTAACTTATTTTACATTGTGTGCATGTATGTTTAACATAGTGTTATAACCTTTGAATAACGTTTAGCGAATGAAAAATCAATATTTTGGAAAATAACTTCCGGTCACATTTTCTATTTCTCTATGAACTATATATATTGGTGAAAAAATATTGAAAACGATTTTATTATCATTAGTTATTACTTAAAATAGTTTTATTTGTAAATAAAACCCATTTATAAATTATTTAAAATATAATTAGATATTTATTTAAATAGTAATTAATTTCTTGGTTGTTACAAGATTACAACTCCATATAATATATGAATCAGGAAGAAACACTATCTTAGTTAGTTAAAATATGTGGTCGATGAATCTATGTAATGAACATAAGTTTTATGAACTCAAGGCTAAATTTATTTTATGTAAGTCTATAAGTGGTTCATAATATATTTTGATTGCTTATTCCATCGTGTTGAGAAACAAATTGTTGTTTCGAGACATGGTTCTTTGTTATCGAAGAAACTTCTTTCTAGAGGAATTAGTGGTAATGCGACGAACTTGGATATGATCCATGTTTCTGACATGAAGATAGATTATATAGATGATATGAATTTAACCAAGCCCAAAATGGATATAGCTCATTAGATTGACTAATAAAAAATCTCATGCATTAAAGAGAAACTATGAGTTTCTTATTACTATCGAGAAAATGGATTTTTAGTAATAACATCTCCTTAGTTGTCGACAAGCCATGGAGAGTATAGACTTTGCCATGAGGCGTGATGCTTTAAATCCAAAATGGATTCCAGCTACCCTAACAAAAATTGATTTTGAAATTGTGCTCAAAGGATATGATTCATCGGCCACAAGTGAGCTTCAACAAGAAGATCAATGCAATTGGAAATATATAAAGAAACAATGATGGGAAATGACCTTGTTAATTTCAAATGTTGAAATTTTTGGAACAATTTCACCACTCAAGGTGCTCAAGTCTACTTGGATTCTAATCGTAAATTATCACATAATATGACCACAAGTTTTGGCATAATTATGTTGAATAATGACTTAGAGGAGACTTTGGATGCCATAACCAAAATAGCAAAAGTCGGTGGGAGCAATAACAAAGCTTGAGAATTCTTAAGATATGATCTTAAATAAGCATCTAGAAGTTAAGCAAGTATTTTAATTGAGAAATCAAATAGTTTGATATTTGAATCAAAATTCAAAGGAATCATGTATCTATAAGAAAGAAAATCGAAGGTACTAATACTTTTTTAATACTGTAAGTACACAACATTCTACTGATTGGTAATGATTTACCTGTGTTAAAATCGATTAAATTTTGGTTGTTTACTTCTCAATGAAGGATTTGAAAGAGGTGTCCTTTATACTTGGTATGAGAGGATGCTGGGATTGTCCCAATCAACATACCTATACACTATATTAAAATATTTAATATGGAGCATATGAAATAGATTCCTTATGCTTTGACAATAGGAAGCATCATATATTCCATGTTATGTATTATAATAGAATATTCTTATGCACTTGGTACAGTGAGAGAATATCAAATTCGAGTTAAAATCACTAAATGGTAGTTAAGAGCATTCTCAAGTATTTAAGAAATATTGAGGCTTGTTAATGGAAACAATGAAGTTATGAAGGAGTGTTCAAACTTGAACTTCATAAATGACATGGAAAATAGTAAGTTAATCTTAAATTCATGTTCACCCTTCAAAAAAGGGCTTTTAGTTAGAAATGTTCAATGAGAGATTATCGTAAATTCAACTATAAAGGCTAGGTGCATCCCCTTAAATACAGCTGCAATGAAAACAATATATGTATGTAAATTATTAAAAAAATTATGGATGGTGTCCACCATTGAGAATCCAATAATGTCTTGTGATAGCAATGACACAATATCGATTGTGATAAGAAGTGACAATTTGATAAGAGATCGAGATAAGTTCTCCATTATTCATACATTAAGGTCCTTTCTCGGTGTTATCTAGGAAAGCTGATCATATGTATCATTAAGAATCACCATGATTGGCCCCAAGTGCAAGTGGTAGATTGACAGAGTTAAGGCTGTGCCCTAGAAGCAATTACGTAATTTAATTATATAATTTTACTTCTATAGTGAGTCTTTTTTAAAATAAGGTAAGCTTTTGGTATTGTTTTCCATTATATATATTGTAATATTAGGATATTATTAATGTTCTATTTTCATTAAATGTATAAATATATAAAATCCCTAGGAAAAAATATTTAATTAATTTCTGCCACGAATGTGTTTGTAACCACAAGTATTGAATCGAATAAAATAAATACTTGTCCCAAAGTATTCCTAGTCAAGATGTATTAAGAATGGGATATCGATATATCTGAGACTAGTGTATGTAATGCTCTTCATATGATGGGTGGTGAATTATTCAAGACAATTAGAGGCACCAAGGGGTTATATACGTGTAATTATTTAGAACGATTATAGAACGACCCATTGAGAGTCTTCTATCAGTTAAAAGTGAAGTAGAAGATCTAACATGATGATATACAACAGTATTTTGACATAATAATACTATGAATCTTAAGTATTGATTATGGTCAATTATGTAGCAATATGGTTATGTTGAGGCCATAGTTGGGTATAAATTGAACCATGAGAAGTGAAACACGATTCAAGAGAGAATTCATCTCCGTCGAATAGAAAGTTAGTATCACCGTGATTTGTAGTCAATGTAAAGTCTAAGCAAGTCAGTTAATCGATAATGTTATCGGGTTGTGAAAGAGTTAGGGGTATGACATATGGTTAATCATGTAACTTGTTACATATCTCTAACTCTATAACCAATCTTGTTCTCAATAAAGGTATTTAATTTCTATTATATACTTTGTTATTTAATGATATAATTTATTAAGTCATTAATTTAATGTATATTGAATTGAAAATCCTTAAATGATATGTTATCTGATAATAATTACACGGGGTTTTAATCATGTGAAATTATCACAATATACAATTACATATTATTTTAAACATTACTTGTTAAGATGTTTCGAGAAATGATATCGATACATCCATTGAGACTAGTGTGCTTAAAGTTTTCCAAATGTTGAGTATTTTATTACTTATGGTTACCAGGGTAACCAAAGGGTTATGTATGGATAGTTATTGGATAACCATAGAATGACTCATCCGAGAGTTTCTTGTTAGCTAATAATAACTAAGTCAAATAAGAAATCTCAAATTAATGATGTTACACTATTCTCTCGACATGAGAATACTATTGAGCTTCAATATGGATACTTCACTTTGACCGGAGTTAAATCATGGCAAGGCGACCATCGATCAACTATAGTTGAGTTTGAGTTGAAGCATTGGAAGTGAAATAATATTCAATATAGAAATCGTCTCCTCGGCTGTATAAGCTTAGTATCATAGTCAACTATAGTCAATTCTAATTCAAAATCTCTGGCTAGAGTAGTACAATTAATAATATATGTTGTTATTAAACTAAGAACTTTGTTTAAGGACTAACTGAGGTAAATATGATTATATTGGAAATCTGACCAATACCAGATTCCATAAATCCAACAGTGATATAGTGTTGATGAAGAGAATTGGGTAAATAATCGTTGCTATAGGGCACTGCTTAAATTTGTAAAATTTGGTTGTGCTGATGAGATTTGTAAATGATAAGTTTTTCCAAACTGTCACAACACTAGCTAAGCTACGTTTAAACATTATTATTTGCATTGTTCATATATTAATCGTTGATTGAATCCACACATGTGAGTCATAAAACTTAATTAATCTCAGTCTCCGAAACACCATGTGATTTAATCAGTTTATAAAGTGTTATATATTAATTAAATTAATTAATATTTAGCGAAATACTAATTATTGTTAAATATAATTTTAGGGGTGTATTTAGTAAATGTGGTATCTTCTAGAAATGTTTTGAGTGATATTACTAATTAATTGGGTGCATAAGTAAAAGTTATGTATGCATATCGATATAGGATATCGATAAGAAATTAGATTGGATTTAAATAGTGTTATTTGCTATTAGGTTTTGAGATCTATTTGGTCCATTATAGACCAATTATAGGCTGAGTAAACTAAGGAGGAGAGGAGGTCTTACGGCATGACTTGTTAAGAGGCCGTTCAGTTATACCGCTTACGGTTTTATAGCGATGGATGTGCAAAAAATTATAGTGTGGTAAAGCGGGGATATAACAGAAAATAGTGGAGGTGCAAAAAGCTACGTCGAATATAGAACCAAATATTTAAAATTTATTTATTCTCAATCTCACATCATTGTGTAGGAAAAAAATATTTTTTTTGATCTTACATAACAAAACCAAATAATACCATGATTTATGCAAAATATATTTGGTGACTACAATGGATTTCTAACTTATATTAAGCACTTATGCCTTAAAATTAGGTCTTTACCCTAACCTTGTCGATTTGGTATAAAAAAGAATTAGTCAAATCGATATTTTATATTAATATTGCTAAAGTGGGCGCTAAAAACCTTGATTTAGCAGATGTAGTGGAAAATATCGGGGCTTAAAGTGGATCTACTATTTAATAGCGCTAAATTGAAATAGAGTAGCAGTTGAATAGCGCTATAACTTGGATTTTGCTGGCTTTAGCATGCTTTAACTGCACAGGTAAGAGGAGTTGCTAGAAGATATTTTCTACTAGTTCTCTTGTTTAAGCCAACCTAAGCCTTTATTTTTTATGTTAATCTTTTTGCTCCACCTCTTCTTAGCCTCCATAACCCCATGTACTCAGCCCATAGCCAAGCTTTAACACATCCCAAATCAAATATAAAACTCTTTAAATGGTGACACTAAGAAGCTTGTACCTTTGGCTAGGAGATCTTGGGGATGATTTGAATCGATGTATGAATCAAAGGTCACTTCTCTTAGGTACATACTTTTTTGTTATATATAATGTTCATTATATGTTGTTCATATCATTATAATAATTTTACATATATCATATTGTCTCCCCACAAATATTAATATGTTAAATTATATTATATAATTAATCTATATGAAGTTGTTAATTAAATTCAAAGTTTAAATTTAATAATATTTTAAATTCGACCATGTTTGTATTCTAATACACACACTCATATATATTATTTTTCTAAAATATTACAAATATTCTTTTTTGATTTTAAATGATTATTTAATAACTTTAAAACCTAAAATAACTTAAAATTATTATATATATATATAAATAAATTATTTAAATAATTTTTAGATGTTAAAAAAATTATTCTCCAACCGAAATCTTAATTTATATAATTATAATATATATGTATGTAAATATTATTTAGTTCAGTGTTTACTTTTAATATTGTTCTCTATATACATATGTGTGTGCGTACACTTCCAATAAAAATTAGTTTTTGGTTTAAAGAAAATAATTTTTAAAACTAATTTTTAGGCAGAATAAGGTTTATATACATCAATAATTTTTAGATATTTATTTTATAATACATAAACATGTCTACAAATTCATTGTACATATTAAATTAGATTTGTGTATTTTAAATTAATAAAAAATTAAATAAACAACATTTGTTTTAACTGTAAAATCATTTCATATTATTATGCATATTTAAGTTTAATCAAAGATATTTTAACTAATAAGTTGAAGACCAAGTTTTGAATTTTAAAATGTTTTACAAAGTCTTGATTAGATATTATATGTATATAATTTGAGTACTATTGACTTAGTCAAAATGAGATTAGATACTTTTTATTTTATTACATATGAATATTTTGAAATTTATATTTATTATATTTTATAAATATATTACACAATGTTTTGAAGTCAACACATGTATAAATGGCCAATGTATACATATTGGATATAAATTTTGATGTCTATTTATGATATTAACCTTGTACAGCTTGCTATATTGCACATCACACGTTACGTGTTCACACATGAGTATATATTGATATACAAATAACATAAAAATATTATTATTATTAATATAGATTAATTGTTAAACCAAAACAACTAAATAAAATATGATTTTATCTAAATTAACAGGACTGCATCTAGTGTAAATATTAGTCTTCATAGGTCCACTAAGATCCAATTAGGGAAATTCTATTGAAATTCACCCAATTTACTCATTGCCTAACAGGCTAAATTCAACAATGGCATTAGAGCCCAAATGATCTCTACGGTCTAATTAGTCAACATTTAGGATCAACTAACTAAAGCTAGTTATCCAATGGGGGTCTAGAAAATTAATATTTAGGCTTAGGGTTGAATAATAAAGTATTTTCTCACCCTTAGCTAACAGCCTAGCCTAATGGATGGAGTAAGTCCAGAAGGTTGATCAAAATATAAGGCCCAATGTTATTTGGGCATTGGGCTAATTTTCAAATTAGATTTGAAAATTTAAAAATATATTTTAAATTTAAATATTAAATTTGAAATATAAAATTAAATTTTAAAAAGGATACGAAATAAAATAAATTTATTTAAAAATGTTTAAAAATAAAACTAATTAATTTTCAATTTTCAGTATATATTTAATCAATGTGATGAATTGAAGGGAAATTATATTTGAACACAACATGTAGACACAAAATAGGATTCAGGAAATCTTGACAATTAGGTCATCCTTGAATTCCTCCTCCCATATAAAGACACTAGGAGACAATGGCCAATACTTAGTTTGTCTGGTTTTATTTTGTGCCCAAATAGCCACTCCCTTAATTAGATAAAGTAAAATAATTAACTAAAAGGTTAATTATTAAAACATGTGTGTGTGTATATTGATGTATTAATGTAACTATAATTGTTGTAGTTATATATTTATCTTAAAGTTGTTTAAGATGAATTAAATTAAAAAATTTAATTAATTTTAATACTTACTAAAATTGTTTAATTAAATAAATGAATTATTAAATAAAATTAAATAAAATTTAAATAATTAAAATTTATACGTATATAAATATGTACATACAAACAAACTATAAATGTGATAAACTATTTTATCTTAAATGGTTTCAAATAAATAATATGTTTCAGAAATTTTAAATAAATTAAAATAAATTAAATATGCTTTAATTAGTAAAAAATTAAAGTAATTAAATATTATTCAATTAGTAAGACACATATATAATTATATAAGTTAATTAGATTACAAAAGTTATAAGAAAAATTAAACTTATATAACTATATATGCGAAAAATAATTTAATTGGAACTAAAAAAATAACCCCAATTATATTTAGGATTAGTGCATACTTAAAGTATGTATACCATGATTTCATATGTGTCTGCCACTTTAACTACGAGGGTGTTTCGTAAGAAATGCATTATTCCTTAAATTGGTATCACTTCGTGTATATATATTAAAGATTATGAATCTATAATATATAAACATGTTCTCTACCATCTATAATGGATTGTTTGTATGCTCTTTAGTTGTTGAGCAAACTCAAGCTAGGGATGTTATATGTATTACTTTCAATATATTGACCAAACGAGGTAAGATATATACGTGTATTTGTTGAGGGAACTAAGGGTACAAGCATTGTACTTAAGCCGTCTCGAAATGGTAGGTACTAGTGAATAATCCCCATCGATTTTTTGAGAAAACTAATGGTCAAGATTAGGAGAAAGACCAGGGTTAGGAGTTGTATGTGATACAACCGATAAGGAGTTATTCAACGCCTATGCGTCATTGATTTGTTGAGCAAACTTAAGGTCAGAATCCTAAGGCAAGCGAGTCCTAACACTTACTAGAGGGATCAAAAATTTTCAATATTTCTCTTACGATTTTGGGTAATATAAAAATCTAGTATGAGCCTTATTAAAAAAAGAAATGATAACATTTAATCTTGTAATATTATTAGAATATATGCTATATAAAGTTAAAGTAATATACTTTGATATTTATGTAGTTAGCATAATTGATAAAATGTTTATTAGTTAAAATATACAAATGAACTGAATAAAGAATGACAAAGAACTATAAAATATACTTACCAATTATTATTTTTTATGTTGTTGCTTCAAGACCCATGTAAGAACTAAATAATACAACCACTAAATACATTCGAACCTTTGTCACTAAGTGTTTATTTACTCAATACTGTGTGTTGTCTTCTATGAATTTTGAATTCTAAATAAATATAAGTATATGGATATTTGATGCATATCCGAGCATATACAGAAGTTGTATGGTAAATAGTCTCATTCATAATGTACAAGATCTCAATGAAAATATTTCGTTGGAAATGAACAAGTAAACCATAGTATGGGATAATGAATTCAATATGACTGATTACAGTAAGGATCTTATGTAACACTAGACTAAGGCTACAAGATGGATCTAGGAATACGATTATTGAAATGTCTGTTTGATCAGTTTACATAAGGTGCAACTTGTTTGATATTCTTAAATGTTAAAGATGTTCAAATGCACTTAGAATTTGCTGCAGTCTTGTAGAAAGGGTTTCTTTTGAATGGCTTGACCATTTAAAAGAAAAGGAAATATCCAAGAGTAGAAGTAATATAGATATAATTGGGATGAAGAGAGTGAATGATCAACTCTACTTCATGAAGAGACATCAGAAACGGGAATTATATAAAATACTAGTAGATACTTAATATGGAATGAGAATATGATTTCTATTCCAAATGTATTTTCATATAATTTTTTTATAAGAGCCATTTCTTTGAGTTCAAGATATTTGATCCGAGATTCTTGACTATAAACTACTTATATTATATGAAATAAAATTCGGTAATAAATGGTTGTGTAACGACCTGTAATTTAATCACTTGGAAATTTGAATATTTAAATATTCAAATGGTGAATTATATAATCTTAATGAAGATCTTTATAATATAACAAATGATATAAAATACCATTTTCGAATATTTTTACATTAATGAGTAACGAAAAGTATAATCGATAATGTGACCAGAAATCGGTTTATTAATAGACTTTATACGCTTTAAAATTTGTATTAATTTTTGTACATGTTTTAAAATAAATGTGTAATTGATAAGGATGTTTTCTATTGGACAAAGAGATAGTCGAATCAAATAAATGTATGGTTGATAAGGACGGTTGCAATTTGAATCAAAATGTAGTCAAATCAAGTTAGGCCATAGGGATGATTGCTATTGGACCAAAGGGTGGTCAAATCAAGTTAGACCATAAGGATGGTTGCTATCGGACCAAAGGGTGATCGAATCAACTTAATTAAGAATAGTTTCTATTGGACCAAAGTGTTGTAAAATTCGGTTAAGCCATATATGACAAGGATAGCTGCTATTAGACCAAAGGATGGTCGAATCAGGTTAGGCAATAGGAGGTTAGGAAATGGCCAAAGTACCCTTCTCTTGATCACCTATAAATAAGCCAAGTCATGGAGAAAGAGAAAAACTATTGAAATTAAGTCATTTTCATAAATTTTCTCCTCTTTAAACCACTCTCCACTAATCCAAATTAACTCAAACAACTTCCAAAATTTCACAAAGAAAATGTCATTCGGCCAAAAAAAACCATCACATAGCCAAAGAAGTGGCACAAATTTTGTAAAACTATGGAGAGAATGAGCCAAAAGTAAGGCTACAAAGGGGGAGGGACGAAGGTAACTAGGAAGGAGGTGATCTTTGCTTTGCTTTTCTCTTAGACTTGATAGCAAGGTTCTAGGGTCTAAGAGGCTTGTTCTTGTGCTTAACCAGAGGATAAGTGAGATTCTCACCATTTTATAGTGGTAAAATATGATATATATATATATATATATATATGCAGGTTATTATGGTAGTACAATCTTTAACTAATGAATGTGCTAACTTTGGACCACCTTCCTTTTATAAAGTATATGAAAATCTATATTCTATAAATTCAATTATGTCATCTTCATAAAATTTTGTTATGGACAATGTCTTGAGTTTTCATGTTTGTTTGAGTTGTGTATAAAATGAGTACTAAGATTTTAAAGTTAGAAAGCGAAAGATTCTGTATAAATGCACTTTATGACGCCCCACCTCGTGACCCACACTAATAAAGGATATTATAGAGTAATACCGTTCGGTGCAAAGAATAAGGCTAGTTAGGAGCGACCATCCATGAGTTTTACTTTAAGCAAGCATCGATACATCGATTGGTATGATATATATATATATATATATATGTATGTATGTATATATGTATATATGTATGTATGTATATTCAGGTGGAATTTATGTATATAATTCAGGCTTACAACAGAGCTATGGTGGTTATAATAATAATAATAATCTAGAACAACATATGATAAAATACAAATCACATAATCACATATCACAGTTTATACACAATGGAATACAAATAGATACAAGGTTGAACAGACATAATATAGATACATGATGCAGACTACATAGTAGTGGTCATGAAGCTCCACATAATACAAAAGTACAACATCACAAGACAAAAATACATATATACATAAAAGGAGTCTAACGTTAGATATAAGATACATCATAAAATGCATATACACATAGAGATGACAAGGATAAAACATCTAGCTAACAAGTGGGGAGTCCATGCTAAAGACATCAAGATGAAGGACCTAAAACAACTCGGTCTGACCTAAGTATTATAAGATAATAAATGGGTCGGTCTAGACTATAGAGTGAATGAAATTAGTAAGCAAGATATAGAATTTGATAGAATATCTCAATAACCAACATAAAGTCATTTATTAGCAATATCCATGATTTTCACATGATTTCCCAAGAATATATCCACCAATTATCAAAATTCCCATGTTAGCTTGTAAAAGAAAATTCACAAAGTACTTGGTGAAAACATAAATCCCATAAAATCCAGAAATTAACATTTGAAATCCAAAAAATCATATAAAGGGGGAAGGTGCTAAAAATACCCAAGATTGGTAGACAACTCCACCTACATGCATGTAAACCCAAGATAGGCCGAAACCTATAGTATCCCAAGATAGGCGTGAGCCTATAGAAACCCAAGATGGGTACGAGGCCTATAAATCCCAAGATAGGCGTGAGGCTAATAAACCCAAGATAGGCGAGAGCCTATAAACCAAGATAGGTACATGACCTAAAAACATAAGATAGGCGGAAGCCTATAACCCATGGGCAAGACAGAGCTCGTCGATAGGTGTCATGTACTCTCCAATAGCCACCGAATAAGTAACCACCGTGTGCCCCATACCACATGGATTTTCTCCAAACGTTTATTATAAGCTAGTAAATTTCACTCGTGTCTTTAATTGGTTCAATCGAATAAGTCCAGAAATTGATAGGTAAAACAAATGCGAGCATTCCATACTACTTGTTTTTGTTAAACCGTTTAAATCACCTTATCATCCAATTGATATCATGAAATTTTATAAAAGAAATTATTTTATTTAAAATCAATCTTGAAAAATATAGTTTTATAAACTATTATGTCTATTGCAAATTCCTTTTTAAATCTTTGCATGAAAATACCATTTTTAAACCATTATTCCAAATTAATTTAAAACTATTATTAATACAAAGAAATAATTTGTTTAATATATTTATCTAAATATCATTTATATAAATAATATACTTGTACTTGAAACATAGGAAAACGATTTTGAATAGGATATTGTTCTTTTGAAAACTTGAGTCAAAATGTGCAATAAAATTGTGTCTTATAGCATGGACCCATAGAGCATTCCTATGGAATAATAACAACCCAAGAAGAATTCACAAATTCATAAATCAAGAACCGAAAACATCATTAAACTCAATGTAAAATGGATCATAAACAATGCACACAACATAAGAGTAAACACCGGGAGAGCAAATGACAAAACGAGCGATCAAAGAGCCAAAATGGCAGTGCCTGGGGCTCAGGCTAGGTGGTGACTAGTGCACCGGTCCAGATGACCGACCTATCAGTTGCACTGCCTGGGTTGAGCCCCAGGCAATTTCTGTGGCTCTCAAGTGGTCCGTCGAAGTTGAATTGCTGGCTGCGGATGGTTTTGGCTTTCCGGTCACTAGTTCTGGTGTCATGCAAACACATATTCATCAATAATTTTGTGATTCAAGAAATCAGATACTAGGGTTTTCAGAAAACTAAAAATTGAATAGCAATTACACAAGTGATTGAGATGATTTCAACCAATAAACACAAACAACTTATCAGTCAACAACATACATTCATCTAAGGTCTAGATGTGTGAGAATAACTCATCAATTTAGGCTTGAACGGATAATGATAACCCAAATTATCTTAGGCCACCCTCTATTAGCAATTAACCCTACGCTAAACTTAGAAAGTAGCAAAGCAAGAATGAATCAAGAGGGAAAAACTAAGATTAAACCCTAATGAATGCAAGATAGAAGGGAAGAGATTACCTTGTTATGATTTCTTTAATTATTAACTAAAACCCCTTTGATGTACAATGGATTTAGGGAGTAACCTTGTTTATAGGGTTATGGAAATAGGAAGATTTGGTTCAAGGTTTCTAGTGTTGGCTAAAATGAGAAAGGAAAGAGAGAAAAACAACGTAAAGGTTATCATATTTCCTCTCCTAACCTTACTACATGGGCCAAGTGGATATGTAAGGATCCAATAAGAGAAAAAGTGATTAATTTCCATTATTTTCTCTTTTAAAACACTAATTTACATTCCAAAAATGTTTTATAAAAGTATAAATTAATTTCTCCAATTTTACAAAGCACCAATATGTCAAAAATTCCCATTTCTATTAATATTGAGATATTTTGTAAAATTGAATATAACTTTTGAAATTAAAATTTATTCTTATTGTTTTTAAATAAAATAAACAATTAATTGTAAAAATCTCGTTTTCACAATTAATCTCAGTATTAACATTTAGTTAAATTATAACATTTATTATAATAATCTGAAATGAAAAATATTTGTCATAAATCTCCATTTAAAATAAACAAGGGAATAAACCTTGGAAAAATTTACATTTTAATTTACAAAATTATTTCCATATATTTTATTGAGCTTTTATTTTCCCCAAGATTATTCTTATATTATCAAATATAAGAAGTTAAATTACATAGTTTTTAATATTAAATAAATTTTCCCAAATTTATTTATTTTCATCTTGAAATCGATTTTAAATTTGGAAATTATGACTAATAAAATTTCTCTAATTCATCTTAAAATTAATTAAGATAATTTTAAATCATATTTTAGTTTTAATTCCAAGTAATCTCGACCAAGGTCGTTAGACTCCCCCTTACAAAAATTGCATCCCCGCAATTTCCTTAAGGGAAAAGTCTATAATAAATTACAAAGGACATATCTTCTCAAAGGAAGTTGAACTATGAATGAAGGATAACTCAAAACAAGAGACTTTACAAAAGAACTCAAGAAATTACACAGGATGCATTCGTTCCATGAACTCTCTAGTTCCTTAAGAATAGTCCTTAGGATCATCGGGCCATTGGACTTAGATAAGCGAGAAGACTATATCTTGAAGGCATTCCACCGCCGCGGCAACAAAACGAACAGAGCTCTGTTCATAAGTTAGATTTTTTGAGATCCCAAGCACAACAAGAATTCTATGCTCAAGAATAGAACAAGAATTTTAAAGCATTTCCAAAGCTGAAACACATGAAGGACACCATGAATGCTAGAGAACTGGACTGGTCAAGGTGCTCTGTAGGCATATGGCCACTACACTCAATGGTTGGGTAGGGTCACATGTATCAAAGAGCCATTCTCTTAAATTGACTGAAAGACCAGTCATCCAATAAGGAAGAAACATGAATAAAGATTTAAGCTCTGATAGAAAATTCCAAAATCTTTCTAAAAGATTCAAAAATAGAGTCGGAACTTAAGGTTAATTTATTTTCTCTACTCAAACCAACAACAGAATGATCGATAAGGACTCCCAAATAAAGTATCGAGAGGAGCCATACTGATTTCGGACTGGAGTTTATTAACAATGGAAACATTCACTCACCGTGGACCTGTGTAGTTAATGCCCCGCTATTACCTCGCTATATCTCATAGCGGATTTCTACCGCTACGATTTTTTCATATAGCCCCAAATATAGCCTTTCCGCTTTAAGCCCCGCTATTTCCGCTATATCCCGTTATTCCCGCTATATTTTGTTATTTCCGCTATATCTTCTTTAAAAAAATGAATTGAAAATTGACATTTATACATTATAAAAATTACGAAAATAATTTATTTGATTTAATTTTTTTATATATTTTTAGAAATGAAAATAGTCTAATATTCTACTAAATTCAATTATGTTATATAACATATTTACATTTATTTAAAGTATATTCGCATATGTTTTTATTTAAAATTATTTATGTATTAATTATAATTCAATTGAATGATAATTTTTCATTTAATTACCATTTATATATTTATAAAAACAATAAGTACGAGTTTTATATGCTATTTTAGAGTCATCCGCTATATCCCGCTATATCCTCGATGTATCCCCGCTATGACTTTTTGCACCTCCACCGCTTTGGATCTGCAGAGCGCTTTAACTGCACAGCCGTGGACACGATCCTCCTAACGCTACCAAAGTCAAAAATACAAACATGAGGTAGATTTCTAGGACTCTAACTACATTCAAACATCTTAGAAGCTCTCTACTTTGTTTCCCATGAAATATAGTTTTGTTTCTTACTTATTTAAGATAAATTCAAATGATTGGTTTGAGTTCTCAAAATTTCTATAATCTTTTACTTCCAGATATTTTTTAGTTATCACATTCTTAGATCTCACTATAGATTACTCCTATAACTGGTTTAAAGGATTTACTTTCAAATTTCAACCTCATTTATTCAAAATACTTATCATTCTTAATATCCTAAGATAGTTTGCTTCTTATCCAAAAGTTGTGGATCAATCCTAGGATTTCTCATTAATATGACTTCTAAATCCATAACATAAATTTATTTTACCACAAAATCCTTCCCTATGGGTTTTAAATATTCAAAATTCATACAAACCCTAATTACACATTATTTTCTTTTCAAACTCATCTCTTACTTACCTCTATATCAAATAAAACCTTTAATTGGTTTTTAATTTGAAAGGCTCAAATTATATAATTCCTTCTAAAGTATTCACGTTAGTTAACTAAATTTCCTTTATAATTCTACACTACAATTTTTTTTTCAAAATGAAGATTACTCTTTACCGTAGTAATCCCAATTATTTTGCTTTGCTATATATTTATTTCTCTAATAGAGAAACTTCCTTTAATTATTTCCAAAATCAATGCTAAGTTTTGAAAACTTGAAGATTTTCCAAAAGAGGTTTTTGTGGTTAAAGCCCTTAAAGTTCAACCGTTACTTTTACCTATGCACTTCAACTTTATTGCATAGTATGTATATAAATCAATAGGATTCTCCAGTTAGATTTTCTCCTAATCACAAATTTAATAGTTAAATTTTCCATTCTCTTTTATGCTAAAAAAGGAAGCTTCCAAGAAATTATTATTATAATAACCAAGTCTCCAAAATTTGTTTTCCTATTAGAAAATAATTTACATGAACTCCTTCCTAATTTCCTACTCCATTTTTATTTAGAAATAAAATTTCCAAATCTCTTAACTATTTACTTATCTCAATATTCAATAGAGCTTATATTGGGTAAAAGCCCAAAAATATAAATCTAGTCTCATTTCTCATCCTTGTATTTTCTATTTACAATTTCTCATCTTTTGAAATTCCCAAAAATATTTTCCAATCCTTGATTATTATTATTTTGCAATATATCTTTTTCTTAGCGCAATTTAATATTGAATCAATATATATATATATATATGTATGTATGTATGTATGTATGTATGTATATAGACACACACAAAATATATATATATATATATATCTCATATTTAATTCACTAGCCTCTTCTTAGAAATACATCAAATTTCCTTTAATATTTTAATTAGTATCCAAGAGATAAATTAATCCATAAAATCATCATTTTAATTTTCAAGATACTTTGAAACTCTTAATTGTTTAAGTTTAAATACTTATCTTTCTTAATAACAACTTTGATTGAGTCAACGTATATAACATATGCCCCACAAAGCATTACCAAAAACTTCTTTTAATACCATGATTACTATCCAAAAGATGAATTAATTCATAAAGTTATTTCCACAAATTGATATTTCAAATACAATTAGAGATGGTATCTCAAACTCATATATTATTTAACCTAAGCTTATTTCTGAGCATAAAAGTTTGCCTCTTTTTAACATTCAGAATTTGCTTTCAATTGATTTAATCAAAAGAACCACGCTTCTATTTAGCTTTGGTTGATTTGGCTATTTAAGAATTTACACTTATGTGTTTTTACTTAGATTATAATGGTCTTTTATAGCCTATCTAAATCATTATATCAAATTCAATTTTCAAAGCGAATCTTGAAACAGTTCCCAAATATCATAATCAACACAATGTTACCTCTATATTTATTCATAACGAAGTGCCTTGACCATCGACTATGGTGTTAATTATAAAATCAACATCGAATTGCCATTATTCTCGCCGATCTCTAAGATTAAGCATCTAAGCCCATTATTAAATTATTACTCATATAATTTATCTTTATTGATATTTCTCTTCTTCTAATAATAATAAAGAAATACATTTAATATCTCTGAAACCTTAATATATAATTATAACATTCCTTCATATGCATTTCCAAATACCATTTTATTTAAATCACATTAATTTTCAAGAATGTTTTTATTCCTTCTTGAATTAACATATTTCCAAAAATATGATTTTCCAAAACACTTACTTTACTAAAAGTGCATGTCCAATTGTCTTGTTTGAATGTTTAGGAACCCTATCAATTACGTTGGCCAGACGTTCCAAGGAAAATCCTTAAAGCATCCAACGAGCAATTTAACACCTATATATATACATACTTCAAAACCCTTTTCTTAAATGAAGAATACTCATAGCTTTACATACCCTAGTTTATACATATAGTAACAAGCTTATAATCATTACCATTAAACATCTTATAGAAAACTCATAGGTTGGTATTTCCTAATTAGACGATGATTGCATAAAAACAATTCTTAACAAATCATTTATTTTTTGTTTAGCAGGTAATCAAATACCAAAACTTATCTCCATTTCCAATTGATTAATTTTTTATAATTACAAGATTTATTCTTGATTATTTTATATCAAAGAAATCCAATATCTATTGTGGTGATATTCAATACGAAGATACTGCAAGATTCAATTATTAATCTTTAAATTGAGTTCTAATTATCGAGGGATAACCCTAAATTGAATTTGAATTATCACTAAGAATCCTATGCAAACAAACATCCAATCAACAAATCGTACAGTCACAAATACTAGATAATGTGCCCAACGGAACCATTCGTCTACTTCCATTGTGCAACTCTGATCATGTAAAGATTGACAATAAACTTCATGGTTTGGTTGATGGACAATGTATCATGTCTCAACTGGGCTTGCTGGATTTCCCAATGCTAAAACGAGTGACTCGGCTGCCGGCCAACCACACATTTGGGATAGATAAGATTGGATCAAAGATTGGTTAAGGATCACATGATTTGATAATAGGGGCATCAAAGTTTGGAACCGAAGGAGAACGTTCCTAGAATCCCAAATGACACTATCTTATTATAAGGGAATGATTCCTACTATTTACTACCTACTATTTACCTCAAGAACCCTTAAGAATGGTCTTTAAGACTCACCTAGACCAAGATTTATGTTCAGAATATCATATTTTGTTCTAAACCTCGCTATGATACCAAGCTACGATGCCCCACCCCGAGACCCACACTAATAAAGGATATTGCAGAGTAATGCCGTTTGCTAGTGCAAAGAATAAGGCTGGTTTGGAGCGACCATCCATGAGTTTTACTTTGAGCGAGCATCGATATGTCGATTACTATGATATATATCTATATATATATATATATAGTTTTTCAAGTGGAATCGACATATACAATTCATGCTTAAATAGTGCTACGGTGGCTATAAATAATAATAATCCAGAAGAACATACGATAAAACATAAATCACAGAATCACATATCAGAATTTATACACAACGGAATACAAATAGATACAAGGTTGAACAAACATGGTATAAATACATGATGTGGACTACATAGTAGTGGTCATGAAGCTCCACATAATACAAAAGTACAACATCACAAGATAGAAATACATATATACACAAAAGGAGTTTAATGCTCAATATAAGATACATCATAACATGAATATACACATAAAGATGACATGGATAAAACATCTAGCTAACAAGTATAGAGTCCATCCTAAAGACATCAAGCTGAAGGACCTGAAAAATCTCGATCTGACCTGAGTATTATAAGATAATAAACGGGTCAGTCTGGACTATAGAGTGAATGACTTAAGCAAGCGAGATATAGAATTTGATAGAATATCTCAATAACCAATATAAAGTCATTTATTAGCTATATCAAAGATTTTCACATGATTTCCCAAGAATATTTTCTTCAATTATCAAAATTTCCAAGTTAGCTTGTAAAAGGAAATTCATAAAGTATTGGTGAAAACATAAATCCCATAAAATCCAAAAATCAACATTTGAAATCTAGAAAATCACATAAAGAGGAAGGCGCCAAATATACCCAAGATTGGTGGACAACTCCACCAACATTCATGTAAACCCAAGATAGGCCGAAACCTATAGTATCCCAAGGTAGGCGTGAGCCTATAGAAACCCAAGATAGGTAGGAGACCTATAAATCCCAAGATAGGCACAAGGGCAATGAACCCGAGATAGGCGAGAGCCTATAAACCCAAGAGAGGTACAAGACCTATAAAATAAGATAATCAGAAGCCTATAACCCAAGGGCGAGACAGAGCTTATCGGTAAGTGTCATGTACTCTCCAATAGCAACCAAATAAGTAACCACCGTATGTCCTATCATGTGTATGATTGGTTCAATTAAATAAGCCTGAGAAATAGCCAATTAAACAAAGGCGAGCGTTCCATACCACTCGTTTTATTAAACTTTTTAAATCACCTTCTCATCTAATCGATATCATGCAATTTTATAAAAGAAATAATTTTATTTAATTCAATCTTCAAGAATATAGTTTTATAAACTAATATGTCTATTACAAATTCCTTGTTAAATCTTTGTATGAAAATACCATTTTTAAACTATTGTTCGAAATTAATTTAAAACCATTATTAATACAAAGAAATAATTTGTTTAATTCATTTATCTAAATATCCTTCGTATGAAAAATACACTTGTTCCTGAAACATAGGAAAACGGTTTTGAATAGGATATTATTCTTTTGAAAACATGAGTTAAAACATGCAATTAAATCGTGTCTCATATCATGGATCCATAGAGCATTCCTATGGAATAATAACAACCCAAAATGATTTCACAAATTCATGAATTAAGAACCGAAAACATCATAAAAATCAATGTGAAATGGATTGTAAACAATGCACACAACATAAGAGAAAACACCGAGCAAGCAACCGACGAACCGGGCGATGGGAGAGCCAAAATGGCACTGCTTGGGTGTAACGACCCAGATTTTTGAACAAATTAAATTGAAAATATTTAATTTATTTTGTATATTTGAACGATAATTTAATTTGAATCCCCGATATAACTCTGAATTTTGCGACTAAACTTTAAAATTTAATCTATTGAATGTTGGATAAAAATTTGAATCTTCAATTTTAAGCTGAAGAAAAATATTTCGAAAGCTTTTAAAATTCGTATTGATATTACCAAAGATAATAGAAGCTTCAGAATTGAATTTGATAATGGTTTGTTCAGTTTTGAAAATTTATTGTTTGAATCGATATTTAAAAATAGCCTTCTGAGGCACAGTCTCGGAATTCGACGAAATCAGTTCCATTGGGTCCGTAATATTGTATTATTACCGGATTTCAAAATTCGTATTTATCGGAGTTGTTATGTAACCGTACGGAGAGTAAACGCATTGAAATTAAATCAAATTCAATTTAAATTTAAAATTTAAAATTTGTCAACGCAGCAGAGATTCCTGGCTCCATTTCATTTCAATGCCGACCCTTCTCTGTTAATCGCGTACTCTTTGTCTCCTTTGCGTTTCTTTTTAAAATCTCACGAAAAATCATTTCAAAGGCAGTGAGAAGGAAATACAGTTGCTTCAATTTTGATGGCAGAACATAATACCCCTCTTCGAAATCGAAATCTAATTCCACGATAACAACTCCCTCCCCAGTTTAATTTTCAAAGCATCCCTCTTTCCCTTTTCTTTAAATTGAAAAAATGGAGGCATATGAAATCAAATTTCATTTTGTTCGAACGAGGAGGTCTCGTATTTGTTCGAACCCTAATCAACGTTCGTCTAGAATTAAATAGTGGGCGAGCTTGTTAAGTTTCTCGAGGCCGAAGAATCAACGCGAAGTCATCGCGATCTGGAGGGGCGCAGCCGGAGGAACTCGACAGTTCGTCGATCTCGTTTGCTTGGGATTCGTCATTAGGGAAGTGTGGCGCGCGAGCTCGGGAAGGAATGGGAGGATTCGGTATCACATTTGTTTTCGAGGCAACTTCGATTCAGGGTTTCTCGATGGGAAGAGGGCCGATGTCGACACCGGGGCGAAGTCGTGGTGGTATCGAGTTGTGCTTGGACTGTCGATCGAATTTGGGTTTGCGTGGTCAGCGACTGGAAAGCAGCGATATTGGGTGAGTTTTCTTGAGTGATATAGGTTTTAGAATTTGATTTTAACGATAGTCAGAGATGATTACCTAGTTTTTTAAAAAAAAAATCAAAAAATCATTTTTTTTGATAATCTGTTTTAAACAGAAAGATGGATATATGTATAAGATTTTTGTGAGGGAAAATATGGGATTAACCTATTAATGATACTTATTAAATTGCTAATTTAAATTATTTTTGATACTAAAACATATAAAAAAGGGATTTTTGTTTAAAATTAAAAGTACTAATTTAAGTTAAGAAATATCTGTTTTAATTTAAAAAGTAATAAGTAATTATATTAGCAGGAAATTAGTTTTAGAGTTAATTTTTAGTTAAACAAATTTTCTTTAAAAGAAACTGGGTGAAAATAAAATCATTGAATGATTAAAATTATTTAAACGGAAATTTGTTTGAAAATAAATTGATTAGATAAAATAAAATTTATTAAATGAAAATGAATAGTTCGATTTATTTCGGATATTAATAGAATTATATAATTATTTATACAAGGTTAAAGTCGAGAAAACAAAAGAAGGATTGGATTGGATTGCAAAATAAAAGGATAAGGTGAGATTTTTCTCACTCAAATGAAGTTGGATTTTGATTGACTGATTGATTGCTGTTGTATTAGATATAGTAGGATATATCTATATATATATAGCAATATATACATATTGGCATATGTATATATTGGATTGATGATTTCCCGCCTCGTATAGCGGATGAGACCCTATTGCGCCGTTAGTAAGCGGATGATTTTTATAAAACCCATATACCACGATATTCCACCTTGAAGTGGAATTGGTATTGTGCTAACGTCTGTGGATGCAGGGAAACAGGTTGGAGGGATCCAACTGGATTCCTCACCAGTATTTATTTATTTACAGATATTGTGATGTATATTCTGTTATCATATGTTGATATATGATGTTTGTTGTTGTGATTGACTAATTGGTGTTGTTGCATCATCGGATTCAGTTTTGAAGTTTGAAAATAACGACTTTTACTTTAAAAAGGATTTTAAAGTGATTTTTGAAAGTAGACGTTTTATTGAATTTTTGAATTGATTTATTTCAAATAAATAAACGTTAAAATTTTAAAGTTATAAAAGTTATAATTTTTAGTGAAATATAACCAAAGTGTCGTTTTTGAAATAAAAGTCGATTTATTTATAAAATGGTTTAAGTTGGGATTTTTGAATAACTATAAACGATTTGTATAAAAAGATTTATACAAATTGATATTTATAAATCAAATGTTGGTATTATAAAACGAGTTTTTATAAGCATTAAAATGAATTTTTAAGAATTTATAAATAAATGAAATTTATAAATTGTGAACTTATAAATGGAAATGATTTTGTAAAATAAAGGAATTATAAGTATTTAACTTATAATTATGGATTGTTGGTATAAGATTTGAGTTATGAATCGAATTGTTAATAAAGGAGATTTATTAAATTGAAGTTGTTAGAAAAGAGAAATAGCATTTATAAACGTTGTTTTATAATTTCGAAATCAATTGGATTTGATAAATTAAATATAGAAGGTTGTTAAAGGAGATATATTTGCGATTTTGGATAGCGAATTATTATTGAAATAAAACGTGTAGAAAATAGTGAAATGTAATTAGTGAAGTATATTCACGATTTTGGACAGTGAATATATTGTTAAGTAAAATGGATATGGTTTTGGAAAAGTGATATTTGAAATGAAGTTAATTGTTTTAAGCGATGTTTTAAAATATATTGAATATCGAAATCATAGATTTCAACATTTATTGTTGAAATAGACGTTTTTGAGAAATATAAGGAAATGGTGGACTATAACATTGTTGTTATAGTAAATGATTTCCGAAAGGGAATGTTTTATGTAGTATTGGGATTTATATATCTATCTTAAAATCTGAATCCCTATACTAGTGATTTTGAGTCGTCGTAACGATGTTTTACGTAACATTCGTTTTGACTCAAATGTTTTCCTTAAAGAATGAATATATACTTAATATTGATTTAAGTATATTGAGTATTTTCAAATGTTGAAAATAAATAGTTTTGTGAATTACTTATTTTAAATAAGTATGGAATTGCGTTTCCAATATGAAACGAAGGGTTTGAAACTTTATCTTTTAAAGATAAATTGAAAAGTGAATATTTGAAATTTTTTTTCAAACGGTTAAGTGTGGAAATTTTATTTCTTGTAAAGATATTTTTGAAAATAAATATTTTGGAAAATTATTTGGAATCTGATGATGTTGCGCATCTTTATTGATAGTTAAATAACCGACTATCAATAATTACCTTGAATAGGTATTTGTTGTGAATTGGATGAATTTGAATGCCACACTTATTTTTGAATAATCGCTCACTATTCGGGTTAGCCGGGAAAGGACCATGGGGTCGTATAACCCATTCCGAATATGTGATACGTCGTTATGAATTGCATTCGAAGACCGGTATTGAAGACCGGATATTTTTGAAAATGGAAGGATTACCGTCGAGTTACTCTACATCGGCTGATCTCCGATTTAGAGGTTTTATCACCCTTAGTGACGGGAAGTCCGGACGTGATTAGAAATTTATCCGGATGTGCAAGGGCTTCGTGAGAAGTGCCTTCGGTTCTGTTCGATCCCGGAACAGACTTGTATGGATTGTGTGTCTGACGTTACAATTTGAGATATAAAGCTGATTTCTTTCAAATACATTTCTGTTGGTGGTGGAGAATTTATTCTCTTAGCTTAACACCCTTCTCTGAGACGTACGAGCTCAGAGGTTATGTAGTTGAAATTTATCAGCGATATACTCCCAATTTGGTAACGTGGCATACTGAGTGTTGCTGTGTGATGATCAGTGTTTGATCATTTGTGATATGATCATTTGTTTGATCTTATATCTTTGTGATCATAGGTTGATCATTTGTTTGACCCGAAGCATGGCTTTGTAGAAAGCGTAGCTTTGTGGACGAGACTTCGTCGAGCCTCACACCCCGGAAATGGTCAAAACAGGAAGGATGCAGCAAGGTTCTAGGGAGTAGCGCCCCTTAGTGTATGTCATTCCTTCTGGATAGAGGTGGTATAATGGTATGGAGCCCAGATACTTAACCTATGTTGATACTGCTTATTATGTGGTTTGTTGCGAATCGGGGATCCTCGGGAAGATCGGTTACGATCGGGGGATGGCATACGCGTGTCAGTAGTTACCTATTTTTGCAGAGGTAACCCGGCCTTGTGTTGGCAGAGATCCGGTTAGGTTCTCGGGTCGTCTATTCCAGGGACGTACCCATCGTGGCATAGGAAGTTCCTTAGCTTGACCGTTTGTTGGAAATCCAAAGAAACAATACGAGCCTTGTACGGATTTAGTTGTAGAACCTATCATTCACTTATGGTGGCGCCCCACTGTTTGGATGGTAGCTATAGTAGGCATAGTTCGAAATGTCTATGCTGGCTAAGATTTATATTATACTTTCGAAATGTTTCTACACTATGCACTAATAATAATATCAAAAATGATTTGATTTTGCGTAGTAAGCATTTTTGACTATCATAAGAAGAAATCTCCTCCAATTCTGCGTTTGCATTGTGTGTGTGGTGGGAGGTCTTATGGTAGTTTCATTTTCCAAAAGCATTGCGAATAAATTTTATTTTCTTTGTGAAAAATAACTGTTTTACGATCTCACACCAGTCACCATGACTGACTCGGAGTTTATTGTTCCCTTCTAAACTCTGGGTGCCCACCAATTTCCACACGGGCAGCCTAGAGTTATGTTATCAGGATATTCTGGAGCTTTGGAAGCAAGCTGGATGACGAGACGTAGTATTTGTATCTGATATTATTTATTCCGCTGTGTATTCTGTATGAGGACAAGTTTATATAACTGTCCATTGTTGTGCTGTGTTGTATTGAGTCGTATATTGACTCTGATTGATGTATGTATAAACTGATATAGTTCTTTGTTTTAAAAAGACTAGTAATTATCTATTGTATATTGTTCCGCTGCGATATGTGAGATTCTGATATTGTTTTCTGTTCTGATGTTGTTCTGTTGTTCTTCTTTCTTCTCTTTTTCTTCTATCTTCTTCTTCTTCTGCTTTTTTTTCTTTTTCTTAAACCCTTAGGGTTCGTATTTCCATGCCTCTTGAGTTAATCAATGGAGATTAGTGTTTAATCAAGAAGTACGGATTTGCGGGTCGTGACAGCGTGGTATCAGAGCATATGGTTAAGCGACAACCCTGCTCTGTTGGGTGTTACTCATTAGAGATAGAGTCAGTAGTACTCTAGAATGAGTTGAGTGTAATAATAGATACGAGTGCGTATTTGCTAGTGAATATGAAATTGTTTTGTATTGTGTTGACTTATCGGTTGATTGTTTATAGATTCTGGTCGGTGCAGTCTAGCTAACTGTAATCGATAGGGGTTTCTAAACTCTTAAACAAGATAAACCGACACAGTATTGTTTTAAAATAGGGTGAATGAAATAATTTTTCCCAAAACTATTTTTGTATAGAAAAGAAATAATTTTCTATAAATTATTATGATATATGGATGCATGGTTGTTAGGAAGTAATGATGTTAATTATCCTCATTAATATATATGTAGAAATTGTATATGAAATTGGAATTAAAACAAAGAACCAGGAAATAAATCCATATACAAATGAAATTTAAGAATGTAAATTATAAATGTGATTTATAATTTGAAACGGAATTCCAGAGAAGTATTTGGAAATGTCTTGAAAAGAATTTGAAAATTTTGGAGATCTGGAAAGTTTAAATTCCTTTTTGATTTGAAAATGAATTTCAAAGGATTTTGGAAAAATGTTTTGAAGGAATGAAAAGCTCTAAACTCTTTTAGGTCCCTGGAAAATAATTCCGATGACGATCGCGACATCACCGGTGTTCATTTTCGGGTTTTCAAAAGAGGAATTGCTGCCAAATTGTTTTAAATGGAAGTTGTTTGAAAAATTTGGATTTTGTTTTAGAAAATTCAAAAGATAAATTTGAATTGTTTTCAAAAATGGTTTTGTAAAGGTTGAAAAGACTCTGGAATTGAGTATTGAATTATGAAAACAAAATTGTGAATGACGAATCAATTTGCAATTGCAAGTACATGAATGTAAATTGAATTCGAATTGAAATCCAGTTTAATATAAGTGATTGTAAGCCAAAATAGTGAATTGTAAATAAATTTTGGGAACGAACAAAAGTGAATAAAACTGGAATTGAAACTGAATGTTGAAGACAAATTTGAATAAATGAATTAGAATTTGTGATGAATTAGTAATTGAAACTAATTTAAAATAAGCAGTTGTAAATGAAAGTTAATCGATGAAATTCAATATTTCAGAATTGAAGATGAATTGAATTTAAATAGAATTGAAATTGTGAATTAAATTCAAATAAATGTGAAATGAAAGATTGAACGAAATTTGATATGTAACTTCAATAGCGAATTAGAAATGTATAAGAAGTATATATTGAAAATTTTGTAATAGAATTTGCAAATTGGTTTGAATGTTGTAACTAGATATTATGGCTAGTAGGATATACAGGTGTTATAAAAGGAATTGGATTTGATTTCAAAGATAAGATTTGAATTGCTCGACAAAAGGTAAGTATTTGAATTTCAATATGAGATTTGATGATTTCTTGTCTAGCCGTTTGGCTTTTTCTTTTTCTTTTTGAAATTTGAGAGTCCGTAGGGACGTTTTGTAGTCGTACCATGTTAGCCGCGCAAAGGAGACGCTGGCGAAATTTTTCGAAAATTCCGAGTGTTAGAAAATTTTTGAGAAATTTTTGAAAGTTTAAATTTGAATTTGAATTTTGAAGAAAAACAATATTGTTTGAAACTTTAATTGGAGTTGGAAAGTTAGTAGAAATGATAACGAATCTTTAGTAGAAGATTTGTTTTGAAAAATTGACAAAACTGTTGGATGTTGAAAAAAAAATAGTAGAAGTGTTAAGGACCATTTTTCCTGACTTGTAATTTCGGGACGAAATTCTTTTAAGGAGGGAAGTTTGTAACGACCCAGAATTTTGAACAAATTAAATTGAAAATATTTAATTTATTTTGTATATTTGAACGATAATTTAATTTGAATCCCCGATATAACTCTGAATTTTGCGATTAAACTTTAAAATTTAATCTATTGAATGTTGGATAAAAATTTGAATCTTCAATTTTAAGCTGAAGAAAAATATTTCGAAAGCTTTTAAAATTCGTATTGATATTACCGAAGATAATAGAAGCTTCAGAATCGAATTTGATAATGGTTTGTTCAGTTTTGAAAATTTATTGTTTAAATCGATATTTAAAAATAGCCTTCTGAGGCACAGTCTCGGAATTCGACGAAATCAGTTCCATTGGGTCCGTAATATTGTATTATTACCGGATTTCAAAATTCGTATTTATCGGAGTTGTTATGTAACCGTACGGAGAGTAAACGCATTGAAATTAAATCAAATTCAATTTAAATTTAAAATTTAAAATTTGTCAACGCAGCAGAGATTCCTGGCTCCATTTCATTTCAATGCCGACCCTTCTCTATTAATCGCGTACTCTTTGTCTCCTTTGCGTTTCTTTTTAAAATCTCACGAAAAATCATTTCAAAGGCAGTGAGAAGGAAATACAGTTGCTTCAATTTTGATGGCAGAACATAATACCCCTCTTCGAAATCGAAATCTAATTCCACGATAACAACTCCCTCCCCAGTTTAATTTTCAAAGCATCCCTCTTTCCCTTTTCTTTAAATCGAAAAAATGGAGGCACAGGAAATCAAATTTCATTTTGTTCGAATGAGGAGGTCTCGTATTTGTTCGAACCCTAATCAACGTTCGTCTAGAATTAAATAGTGGGCGAGCTTGTAAAGTTTCTCGAGGCCGAAGAATCAACGCGAAGTCATCGCGATCTGGAGTGGCGCAGCCGGAGGAACTCGACAGTTCGTCAATCTCGTTTGCTTGGGATTCGACATTAGGGAAGTGTGGCGCGCGAGCTCGGGAAGGAATGGGAGGATTCGGTATCACATTTGTTTTCGAGGCAACTTCGATTCAGGGTTTCTCGATGGGAAGAGGGCCGATGTCGACACCGGGGCGAAGTCGTGGTGGTATCGAGTTGTGCTTGGACTGTCGATCGAATCTGGGTTTGCGTGGTCAGCGATTGGAAAGCAGCGATATTGGGTGAGTTTTCTTGAGTGATATAGGTTTTGGAATTTGATTTTAACGATAGTCAGAGATGATAACCTAGTTTTAAAAAAAAAATCAAAAAATCATTTTTTTTGATAATCTGTTTTAAACTGAAAGATGGATATATGTATAAGATTTTTGTGAGGGAAAATATGGGATTAACCTATTAATGATACTTATTAAATTGCTAATTTAAATTATTTTTGATACTAAAACATATAAAAAAGGGATTTTTGTTTAAAATTAAAAGTACTAATTTAAGTTAAGAAATATCTGTTTTAATTTAAAAAGTAATAAGTAATTATATTAGCAGGAAATTAGTTTTAGAGTTAATTTTTAGTTAAACAAATTTTCTTTAAAAGAAACTGGGTGAAAATAAAATCATTGAATGATTAAAATTATTTAAACGGAAATTTGTTTGAAAATAAATTGATTAGATAAAATAAAATTTATTAAATGAAAATGAATAGTTCGATTTATTTCGGATATTAATAGAATTGTATAATTATTTATACAAGGTTAAAGTCGAGAAAACAAAAGAAGGACTGGATTGGATTGCAAAATAAAAAGCTAAGGTGAGATTTTCTCACTCAAATGAAGTTGGATTTTGATTGACTGATTGATTGTTGTTGTTTTAGATATAGTAGGATATATCTATATATATAGCAATATATCATATTGGCATATGTATATATTGGATTGATGATTTCCCGCCTCGTATAGCGGATGAGACCCTATTGCGCCGTTAGTAAGCGGATGATTTTTATAAAACCCATATACCGCGATATTCCACCTCGAAGTGGAATTGGTATTGTGCTAACGTTTGTGGATGCAGGGAAACAGGTTGGAGGGATCCAACTGGATTCCTCACCAGTATTTATTTATTTACAGATATTGTGATGTATATTCTGTTATCATATGTTGATATATGATGTTTGTTGTTGTGATTGACTAATTGGTGCTGTTGCATCATCGGATTCAGTTTTGAAGTTTGAAAATAACGACTTTTACTTTAAAAAGGATTTTAAAGTGATTTTTGAAAGTAGACGTTTTATTGAATTTTTGAATTGATTTATTTCAAATAAATAAACGTTAAAATTTTAAAGTTATAAAAGTTATAATTTTTAGTGAAATATAACCAAACTGTCGTTTTTGAAATAAAAGTCGATTTATTTATAAAATGGTTTAAGTTGGGATTTTTGAATAACTATAAACGATTTGTATAAAAAGATTTATACAAATTGATATTTATAAATCAAATGTTGGTATTATAAAACGAGTTTTTATAAGCGTTAAAATGAATTTTTAAGAATTTATAAATAAATGAAATTTATAAATTGTGAACTTATAAATGGAAATGATTTTGTAAAATAAAGGAATTATAAGTATTTAACTTATAATTATGGATTGTTGGTATAAGATTTGAGTTATGAATCGAATTGTTAATAAAGGAGATTTATTAAATTGAAGTTGTTAGAAAATAGAAATAGCATTTATAAACGTTGTTTTATAAATTCGAAATCAATTGGATTTGATAAATTAAATATAGAATGTTGTTAAAGGAGATATATTCGCGATTTTGGATAGCGAATTATTATTGAAATAAAACGTGTAGAAAATAGTGAAATGTAATTAGTGAAGTATATTCACGATTTTGGACAGTGAATATATTGTTAAGTAAAATGGATATGGTTTTGGAAAAGTGATATTTGAAATGAAGTTAATTGTTTTAAGCGATGTTTTAAAATATATTGAATATCGAAATCATAGATTTCAACATTTATTGTTGAAATAGACGTTTTTGAGAAATATAAGGAAATGGTGGACTATAACATTGTTGTTATAGTAAATGATTTCCGAAAGGAAATGTTTTATGTAGTATTGGGATTTATATATCTATCTTAAAATCCGAATCCCTATACTAGTGATTTTGAGTCGTCGTAACGATGTTTTACGTAACATTCGTTTTGACTCAAATGTTTTCCTTAAAGAATGAATATATACTTAATATTGATTTAAGTATATTGAGTATTTTCAAATGTTGAAAATAAATAGTTTTGTGAATTACTTATTTTAAATAAGTATGGAATTGCTTTTCCAATATGAAACGAAGGGTTTGAAACTTTATCGTTTAAAGATAAATTGAAAAGTGAATATTTGAAATTTGTTTTCAAACGGTTAAGTGTGGAAATTTTATTTCTTGTAAAGATATTTTTGAAAATAAATAATTTGGAAAATTATTTGGAATCTGATGATGTTGCGCATCTTTATTGATTGTTAAATAACCGACTATCAATAATTACCTTGAATAGGTATTTGTTGTGAATTGGATGAATTTGAATGCCACACTTATTTTTGAATAATCGCTCACTATTCGGGTTAGCCGGGAAAGGACCATGGGGTCGTATAACCCATTCCGAATATGTGATACGTCGTTATGAATTGCATTCGAAGACCGGTGTTGAAGACCGGATATTTTTGAAAATGGAAGGATTACCGTCGAGTTACTCTACATCGGCTGATCTCCGATTTAGAGGTTTTATCACCCTTAGTGACGGGAAGTCCGGACGTGATTAGAAATTTATTCGGATGTGCAATGGCTTCGTGAGAAGTGCCTTCGGTTCTGTTCGATCCCGGAACAGACTTGTATGGATTGTGTGTCTGACGTTACAATTTGAGATATAAAGCTGATTTCTTTCAAATACATTTCTGTTGGTGGCGGAGAATTTATTCTCTTAGCTTAACACCCTTCTCTGAGACGTACGAGCTCAGAGGTTATGTAGTTGAAATTTATCAGCGATATACTCCCAATTTGGTAACGTGGCATATTGAGTGTTGCTGTGTGATGATCAGTGTTTGATCATTTGTGATATGATCATTTGTTTGATCTTATATCTTTGTGATCATAGGTTGATCATTTGTTTGACCCGAAGCATGGCTTTGTAGAAAGCGTAGCTTTGTGGACGAGACTTCGTCGAGCGTCACACCCCGGAAATGGTCAAAACAGGAAGGATGCAGCAAGGTTCTAGGGAGTAGCGCCCCTTAGTGTATGTCATTACTTCTGGATAGAGGTGGTATCATGGTATGGAGCCCAGATACTTAACCTATGTTGATACTGCTTATTATGTGGTTTGTTGCAAATCGGGGATCCTCGGGAAGATCGGTTACGATCGGGGGATGGCATACGCATGTCAGTAGTTACCTATTTTTGCAGAGGTAACCCGGCCTTGTGTTGGCAGAGATCCGGTTAGGTTCTCGGATCGTCTATTCCAGGGACGTACCCATCGTGGCATAGGAAGTTCCTTAGCCTGACCATTTGTTGGAAATCCAAAGAAACAATACGAGACTTGTACGGATTTAGTTGTAGAACCTATCATTCACTTATGGTGGCGCCCCACTGTTTGGATGGTAGCTATAGTAGGCATAGTTTGAAATGTCTATGCTGGCTAAGATTTATATTATACTTTCAAAATGTTTCTACACTATGCACTAATAATAATATCAAAAATGATTTGATTTTGCGTAGTAAGCATTTTTGACTATCATAAGAAGAAATCTCCTCCAATTCTGCGTTTGCATTGTGTGTGTGGCGGGAGGTCTTATGGTAGTTTCATTTTCCAAAAGCATTGCGAATAAATTTTATTTTCTTTGTGAAAAATAACTGTTTTACGATCTCACACCAGTCACCATGACTGACTCGGAGTTTATTGTTCCCTTCTAAACTCTGGGTGCCCACCAATTTCCACACGGGCAGCCTAGAGTTATGTTATCAGGATATTCTGGATATTCTGGAGCTTTGGAAGCAAGCTGGATGACGAGACGTAGTATTTGTATCTGATATTATTTATTTCGCTGTGTATTCTGTATGAGGACAAGTTTATATAACTGTCCATTGTTGTGCTGTGTTGTATTGAGTCGTATATTGACTCTGATTGATGTATGTATAAACTGATATAGTTCTTTGTTTTAAAAAGACTAGTAATTATCTATTGTATATTGTTCCGCTGCGATATGTGAGATTCTGATATTGTTTTCTGTTCTGATGTTGTTCTGTTGTTCTTCTTTCTTCTCTTTTTCTTCTATCTTCTTCTTCTTCTGCTTTTTTTTCTTTTTCTTAAACCCTCAGGGTTCGTATTTCCATGCCTCTTGAGTTAATCAATGGAGATTAGTGTTTAATCAAGAAGTACGGATTTGCGGGTCATGACAGCGCTTGGGGCTCAGCCTAGGTGGTGACCAGTGCACCGGTCGATATGACAGGTCCACCGATTGCACTACCTGGTTTGTGCCCCAAGTAGTTTCTGTTGCTCCGTAGTGGTCCATCAAAGTTTAATTGCTAGCTTTAGATGGTTTTGGCCTTTCCGGTCATTGGTTTTGGTGTCATGCAAACATATATTCATTAATAATTTGGTGATTCAAGAGATCAAATACTAGGGTTTTCAGCTAACTAAAAATTAAATAGCAATTACGTAAGTGATTGAGATGGTTTCAACCAATATATACAAAAAAATTACTAATCAGCTACATGCATTCATCTAGGGTTTAGTAGTGTGTGAATAACTCACCGATTTGAGCTTGAATGGATGATGATAACCTTGGATTCTCTTAAGCCACTCTCTATTAGCAATTAACCATAGGTCAAACTTAGAAAGTAGCAAAGCAAGATTGAATCAAGAGCGAAAAGCTAAGGTTAAACCCTAATGAATGCATGATAGAAGGGAAGAGATTACCTTGTTATGTTTTCTTCAATTATTAACTAAAACCCCTATGATTTACAATTTATTTAGCGATTAATCTTGTACCTAGGGTTATGGAAATAGGAGGATTTAGGTTCAGGTTTCTAGTGTTGGCTGAAATGAGAAAGGAATGTGAGGAAAACAACGTACAAGTTATCACATTTCCTCTTCAAACCTTACTACATAGGCCAAGTGTATATGTAAGGATCCAATAAGAGAAATAGTGATTATTTCCTTTATTTTCACTTTTAAAACTCTAATTTACATTACAAACAATGTTTATAAAAGTATAATTGATTTCTCCAATTTTACAAAGCACTAGTATGTCAAAATTCCCAAGTCTATCAATAGAGATATTTTGTAAAATTATAAGTTATTCTTATTATTTCTAAATAAAATAAACCACTAGTTATAAAAATCTCATCTTAACAATAAATCTCAATCTCAACATTTAATTAAATTACAACATTTGTTGTAATAATCTAAAATGGAAAACATTTATCATAAATCTCCATTTAAAATAAACAAGGGAATAAACCTTGGAAAAATTCACATTTTAATGTACAAAATTATTTCCATATGTTTTATTAAATTCTTATTTTCCCCAAGATTATTCTTATATAATCAAATATAAGAAGTTAAATTACATAGTATTTAATATTAAATAAGTTTTCCTAAATTAATTTATTTCCATCTTGAAAGCCATTTTAAATTTGGAAATTATGACTAATAAAATCTCTCAAATTCATCTTAAAAATAATTAAGACAATTTTAAATCATATTTTAGTTTTAATTCCAGGTAATCTTGACTAGGGTTGTTACTGACTCCTCCATTACAAAAATTGCATCCCCGTAATTTCCTTAAGTGAAAGTCTATAACAAATTACAAAAGACGCATCTTCTCAAAGGAAGTTGAACCATGAACAAAGGATAACTCAAAACAAGAGACTCATTACAAATGATCTCAAGAAATTACACATGATGTGTTCGCTCGATGAACTCTCTAGTTCCACAAGAATAGTCCTTAGGACCATCGGGCCATTAGACTTAGATAAGCGAAACGACTATATCTCGAAGGCATTTCACTTCTGAGGCAACAAAACGAATAGCGCCCCGTTCGTAAGTTAGATTTTATGAGATCTCAAGTACAATAAGGATTCTATGCTCAAGAATAGAATAATAATTTCTAAAGCATTTCCAAAGCTGAAACACATAAAGGACGCCACGAATGCTAGAGAACAGGACTGGTAAAGGAGCTCGTAAGCAACATGGCCACTACACTTAATGGTCGGGTAGGGTCCCATGTATCTAAGAGCCATTATCCCAAATTAACTGAAATACTAGTCATCCAACAAGGAAGAAACACGAATAAAGGTTTGATCTCCAATAGAAAATTCCAAAATCATTCTAAAAGATTCACAAATAGAGTCAGGACTTAAGGTGAATTTTTTTCTCTACTTAAACTAAGATGAGAATGATGGATTAGGACTCCTAAATAAAGTCTCGAGAGGAGCTATATCGCTTTTGGATCAGAATTTATTAACAATGGAAACATTCAATCAAGGTAAACACGATCCGCCTAGCGCTACCAAAGTCAAGAATACAATCATAAGGTAGATTTCTAAGGCTCTAATTACATTCAAACATCTTAGAAGCTCTCTACGTAGTTTCCTATGAAATACAGTTTTGTTTATTACTTATTTAAGATCATTTCATATTATTGGTTTGAGTTCTCAAAATTTCTATAATCTTTTACTTCTAAAAATTTCCTAGTTATCTCATTCTTAGATCTCACTATAGATTACTCCTATAACTTGTTTAAAGGATTAATCTTTATTTTTCAAATTTCAACCTCATTTAATCAAACAATGGTTATACCCCAAAAGAGGTTCTTAGTTATGAATTTCCAAGCAAGTTTCAATATAAATTTTCATATCCTAATTTATTAAAAGTATTTTCTCTATTCAAAATATTTATTATTCTTAATATCCTAAGATACTTTGCTTATTTAATCATATCCAAAAGTTGTGGATTAATCCTAGGATTTTTCTATAATATGACTTGTAAATCAATAACATAAATTTGTATTACCACAAAAATCCTTCCCTATGGGTTTTCTATTTTCAAAATTCACACAAACCCCAATTACACATTATTTTATTTTCGTACTCACATCTTACTTACCTCTATATCAAGTAAAACCTTTAATTGGTTTTTAATTTGAAAGACTCAAATTATATAATTCATTCTAAAGTATTCACGTTACTTAACTAAATTTCCTTTAAAATTTTACACTACACGTTTCATTTCAAATGAAGATTACTCTTTACCAAAAAAATCCCAATTACTTTACTTTGCTAAATATTTATTTCCCAAATAGAGAAACTACCTTTAATTATTCTCGAAATTAATGTTAAGTTTTGAAAACCTAAAGATTTTCCAAAAGATGTTTTAGTAGTTAAAGCCCTTAAAGTTCAACCGTTACTTTTACATATGCACTTCACCTTTATTCCATAATATGTATATAAATCAATAGGATCCTCCAATAAGATTTTATCCTATTCAAGAATTTACTAATTAAATTTTCCATTGTCTTTTATGATAAAAATAAAAGAATTAGCTTCCCAAGAAATTATTATTATAATAACCAGGTCTCTAGAATTCATTTCCCCATTAGAAAATCATTTACATGAACTCCTTCCTAATTTCTCATTCCATTTTTATTTAGAAATAAAATTTCCAAATCTCTTAGTTATTTACTTATCTCAATATTCAACAGAGCTTATATTGGTTAAAAACCCAAAAATATAAATCTAGGTTCATTTCTCATCCTTTTATTTTCTATTTACAATTTCTCATCTTCTTAAATTCCTAAAAATATTTTCCAATCCCTGATTATTTTTATTTTGAAATAAGTCCTTTTCCTAGTGCAATTTAAGGTTGAATCAATATATGTATATATGTATATATATATATGTATATGTATATGTATTTCACGGATTCAATTCACTAGCCTCTTCATAGGAATACATCAAATTTCCTTTAATATTTTAATTAATATCCATGAGATAAATTAATCCATAAAATCATCATTACAATTTTCAAAGTACTTTGAAACTCTTAATTGTTTAAGTTTAAATAGTTATCATCCTTAATAAGAAGTTTGAATAGCGAGTCAATGTATATAACATATGCCCCAAAAATCATTTCAAAAACTTCTTTTTTATAGCATGATTAGTATCCAATATATGAATTAATTCATAAAGTTATTTCAATTGTTATTTCAAATTAGAGATGGTATTTCAAACTCATATATTATTTAACCTAAGCCTATTTCCGAGCTTAAAAGTATGCCTTTTTTTAACATTCTGAATTTGCTTTCAACTGATTTAAATAAAAGAACCATGCTTTTCTTTAGCTTTGGTTGATTTGGCTATTTAAGGATTTACACTTATGTGTTTTTACTTAGATTATAATGGTATTTCATAGCCTATCTAAAGTAATATATCAAATTCAATTTTCAGAGCAAATTTTAAAACAATTCCCAAATATCATAATCAAGACATAAAGTTACCTCTCTATTTATTCATAACGAAGCGCCTTGACAATTGGCTACGATGTTGATTATAAAATCAGCACCACATTGCCATTATTCTCACCGATCTCTAAGATTAAGTATCTAAGTCCATTATTTAATTATTACTCATATAATTTATCTTTATTGATATTTCTGTTCTTTTAGTCATAATATAGAAATAATTTTAATATCTCTAAAATCTTAATGTATAATTATATACTTACCTTCGTATGCATTTCCATATACCATTTTATTTTAAATCACTTTAGTTTTCTAGAATATTTTTATTCCTTCTTGAATTAACTAATTTCCAAAAATATGATTTTCCAAAACACTTACATTAATAAAAGTCCATGTCCAATTGTCTCGTTTGAATGTTTAGGAATACCTATCGAGTACGTTGGCCAGACATTCCGACCAAAATCCTTAAAGCATCCAATGGGCAATTTAACACCTATAAATATACATATACTTTAAAATTATTTTTCTACACGAAGAACACTTATAGCTTTATATACCTTAGTTTTAACATATAATAGCAAGCTTATAATCGTTACAATTAAACATCTTATAGAAAACTCATAGGATGGTATTTCCTAATTAGGCGATGATTGCATCAAAATAATTCCTAACAAAACTCTTTATTTAGAGTAAATAATAAATCATTTATTTTTGGTTAGTAGGTAATCGAATATCAAAACTTATCTCCATTTCCAATTAATTAATTTTTTATAATTACCAGATTTATTCTTGATTATTTTATATCCAGGAAATTCAATATCTCTTGTGGTAATTTTCCATATGAAGATACCAAAGATTCAATTATTAATCTTCAAATAGAATTCCAACTAATCGAGGGATAACTCTTGATTGAATTTGAATTGTCACTAAGAATCCTATGCAAACAAACATCCAATCAACTAATCATACAGTCACAAATACTGGATAATGTGCCCAGTGGAACCATCCATCTACTTCCGCTGTGCAACTATGTTCATACAAAGATTGACAACAAACTTCATTGTTTACTGGACGGACAATGTATATGTCTCGACTAGGCTCACTAGATTAGCCAATACTAGAACGAGAGGCTCAGCCGTCTACCAACCACACTTTCAGAAAAGATAAGATTGGATCAAATATTGCTTAGGGATAACATGATCCGACAATTGGAACATCAAAGTGCGGAACTGAGGGAAAACATTCCTAAAATCCCAAATGACACTATCTTATTCTTAAGGGAATGGTTCCTACTATCTACCCCAAGAACCCCTAATGAATGGTCTATAAGACTCACCTAGACTAAGATTTGTGTTTATAATATCATATTTTGTCCTAAACCTCGTTCCGATACCAAGCTATGACGCCCTACTCCGAGACCCACACTAACAAAGGATAATACAGAGTAATAACATCTACCAGTGCAGATAATAGGGCTGGTTAGGAGTGACCATCCATGAGTTTTAATTTGAGCGAGCATCGATACGTTGATTATTGTAATATATATATATATATATATATATATATATATATTTCAAGTGGAATCAACGTATACAATTCAGGCTTAAAACAAAGCTATAATGGCTATAATAATAATAATCTAGGACAACATATGATAAAATACAAATCACTGAATCACATATCACAGTTTATACACAACAGAATACAAATAGATACAAGTTTAAACACACATAATACAGATACATGATATGGACTACATTGCAGTGATCGTGAAGCTCCACGCAATACAAAAGTACATGATCAGAAGATAGAAATACATATATACACAAAAGGAGTCTAATACTCGATGTAAGATACATCATAACATGAATATACACATAAAGATGACATGGATAAAACATCTAACTAACAAGTGTGGAGTCCATCCTAAAGACATCAAGCTAAAGGACCTGAAAAATGTCGGTCTGACCTGAGTATTATAAGATAATAAACGGGTCAATCTAGACTATAGAGTGAATGACATAAGTAAATAAGATATAGAACTTGATATAATATCTCAATAACCAACATAAAGTCATTTATTAGCAATATCAAAGATTTCACATGATTTCCCAATAATATATTCATCAATTATCAAAATTCCCAAGTTAGCTTGTAAAAGCAAATTCAAAAGGTATTTAGTGAAAACATAAATCCCATAAAATTTAGAAATCAACATTTGAAATCCAGAAAATCACATAAAGGAGGAAGAAGTCAAATATACCCAAGATTGGTGGACAAGTCCAACTACATGCATGTAAACCCAAGATAGGTCGAAACCTATAGTATGCCGAGATAGGCGTGAGCCTATAGAAACCCAAGATAGGTACAAGACCTATAAATCCCAAGGTAGGCATGAGGCTAATGAACCCAAGATAGGCGAGAGCCTATAAACCCAAGATAGGTACAAGACCTATAAACATAAGACGGGCGGAATCCTATAACCAAAGGGCACGACAGAGCTCGTTAATAAGTGTCATGTACTCTCTACTAGCAATCGAATAAGTAACTATCATGTGTTCCATACTACATGGGTTTACGCAAACATTTACTATAAGCTAGTAAACTTCACTCGTGTATACAGTTGGTTCAATTGAATAAGTTCGGGAATTAATCGACAAAACAAATGCGAACATTCCATTCCACTCGTTTTATTAATCCATTTAAATCACCTTCTAATCCAAATGATATCATGCAATTTTATAAAAGAAATTATTTTACTTAAAATCAATCTTGAAAAATATAGTTTTATAAAATATTATGTCCATTTGAAATTCCTTGTTAAATCTTTGTATGAAAATATCATTTTTAAACTATTATTCCAAATTAATTTAAAACCATTATTAATACAGAGAATAATCTGTTTAATATATTTATCTAAATATCCTTTGTATAGAAAATATACGTGTACTTGAAACATAAAATGATTTTGAATAGGAATTTGTTCTTTTGAAAACTTAGTTAAAACGTGCAATAAAATCGTGTCTCATAGCATGGATCCATAGAGCAATCCCATGGGATAATAAAAACTCAAGATGAATTCACAAATTCATAAATTAAGAACCAGAAACATCATCAAAATCAATATGAAATGGATCTTAAACAATGCACACAACATAAGAGAAAACACCGGGTGAACAAACGATGAAACAGGCGATCGGAGAGCCAAAATGGCATAGCCTGGGGCTCAACCCAGGTGGTAATCGTTGCATTGGTCCGGATGACTGGTCCACCGGTTGCATTGCCTGGTTGAGCCCCAAGCAATTTCTGTGGCTCTTCGGTGGTCCGTCGAAGTTGAATTGCTGGCTGCGGATGGTTTTGGCTTTTCGGTCACTAGTTTTGTGTCATGCAAACATATATTCATAGTGGTTCAAGAGATCAAATACTAGGGTTTTCAGTAAATTGAAAAGTGAATAGCAGTTACACAAGAGATTGAGACGATTTCAACCAATAAACACAAACAATTTATCAATCAGCTAGATGCATTCATCTAGGGTCAAGAAGTGTGAGATTAACTCACCGATTTGAGCTTAAATGGATGATGATAAACATATTCTCTTAGGCTACTCTCTATTAGCAATTTACTTAGGTTAAACTTAGAAAGTATCATAGCAAGATAGCAATCAAGAGGGAAAAACTAAGATTAAACCCTAATGAATGCAAATAGAAGGAAAGAAATTACCTTGCTATGATTTCTTCAATTATTAACTAAAACCCCTTTGATTTACAATTGATTTGGGGATTAATCTCGTTTCTAGGGTTATGGAAATAAGAGGATTTGGTTTCAGGTTTCTAGTGTTGACAGAAATGAGAAAGGAAAGAGAGGAAAACAACATATAGGTTATCATATTTCCTCTCCTGGCCTTACTACATATGCCAAGTGGATATGTAAGCATATAATAAGTGAAAAAGCGATTAATTTCCTTTATTTTCTCTTTTAAAACACTAGTTTACATTACAAACAATGTTTTATAAAAGTATAAATTGATTTCTCATATTTTACAAAGCACCAATATGTCAAAAAATTCCCATTTCTATTAGAAATTTTGTAAAATTAAATATAACTTTTGACATTAAAAGTTATTCTTATTATTTTTAAATAAATAAACCATTAATTGTAAAAATCTCATTTTAACAATAAATCTAAATATTAACATTTAATTAAATTACAACATTTGCTGTAATAATCTGTAATGGGAAATATTTATCATAAATCTTTATTTAAATTAAAAAAGGGAATAAACCTTGGAAAAATTCACATTTTAATTTACAAAATTATTTCCATATATTTTATTAAACTCTATTTTCCCTATGATTATTCTTGTATTATCAAATATAAGAAGTTAAATTACATAGTTTTTAATATTAAATAAATTTTCCTAAATTTATTTATTTCTATCTTGAAAGCCATTTTGAATTTGGAAATTATGACTAATAAAATTCCTCAAATTCATCTTAAAATTAAATAAGATAATTTTAAATCATATTTTAGTTTTTATTCCAGGTAATCTCGACCAGGGTTATTACACACTTTGAAATACTTGTATTTGTTCATTTAAGAGTGATGATATATTAGTATAATTTGAGAAATTATTACATGAGTGTATTCTTAAGTCAACGTAGTTTAGTTTACATCAAATAATGTGTTAATAAATTATTTAAAGCTATAAAGAAGAACTAGAAAAATACAGAACAATAAAAAGCTTAATTAGTCACTTTTTATAGCATTTTGTAATAGCATTTATGTATACCTTATTTAAACTCTTTATAACTAATTCTAAGTTCATTATCTTTGCAATATATTTTAGGGGAATAATTATAACATATTTAAGTCTATTTTAAAAACAACTTTGAATATGAAAAGCTTCGAAAAAGAATTGATTAATTTATTACAAAAGGAAAGGGGTTTATGATAACATGTGTTTTGATAACAATTTGATTAATCTACTTATATATAATTTTAAGTGTGCTATCTTTGTAAATAAATTTGAATACATACTTATGTCATTAATAAGAGTACTTTAATAATTTGAAGTATGAAAAGTGTTTGGAAAAGGGATTTTTAATTTAAATAAAAGATATGTATGTTTTGGTAACGAAAGTTTTAATACCATTTTTCAAGTAAAACAAATTGTTTATAAATTAAGATAGTATTTAAGACCAACTAAAAACTTCTTTGCCCGTTGGTTGTTTTAAAATAGTAGCGTCTAGACTTTGGGTTGGATAATCAGTATTCTCACATCCTTAGCTACTAGCCTGACATGGTGGATGGAGTTTGCCAAAAAGGGTCAACTCTTATATTTGAATATCATGTATAAGTATTTGAACAGCATGTAAAACATCCAACAGATAAATTAAAGTGATTATATATTATAACAACCCGTACCTCAATGGGCCTAAATTTTGACACAAATCGAAACCCAAGTCCACCAAAGCACAAATCGTTGGATTTGGTACCTGTGAAAATAAGCATGAGCATTATCAGAGATTTATGATAATCTAAACTCACAGCGAAAACAATAACAGGATAAGAATACTGACTATGACTACTACCTTAGAATTTATGGTATTCCTTGGATAGCAGATTGCAACATCAGCATTGAGCATGAGAGAAAAGAAGACTTCTCCAATAACAAAGCACGTCCAACTCTAGTGATCTGTTCCTCTAAATATATCTCGTGGATTGTAAAGAGGAGGGGGTAAGAATAATGTTCTAGTGACTGGAAAATTTATAAACTATCCATAACATAAATTTATACCAATTGGTTTCCATTTAATAGTTATGTCCATTAAGGTTAGCAATTCTAATCTAACCTTACATTGCATACACGATTACTTACCCCTTCCTAAGGTACAAAATACAGATAAAGCCTTATCAACCACCCAATACTTCCAAACCCATTTGCCAGTAAAACTTCTAAATATGAAGCAAGCTTCTATAATTCTTTTAAAAGAGAAATAGGCAGACTCTGCCACTTATGACCTCAATTAAGGTAGACCCCGTCATTTAAGACCTAAATCAAAGAAGACCCCGTCATTTAAGACCTATCCCTAAGGTGGTTTCCTAACAATGTTGTCAATGGTCGGCGGGTCCTGGCTATAAAGTCCTCTAACTACTATTTAAGGCTTCCGACATTTAATGTCCAAATATTATTGCATCTATCGCCGATCAAATCGAAGCTATATAATAGATAGTACCCAAGCCACTTAATATCCTTAAAAAGGACTGGGCGGACTTCTAAGCATTCAATACCTATATTCTAGGCAGGTCCCATCACTTAATACCTATCCTCAGGCGGATTGCTCAATGGTACTATATTTATTACGACCTTAGCAATGTGAGTGACTATACCCAAGCCACTTAATACTTCATTAATAAGGACTAGGCAGATCCCTGACCATTTAACACTTATTTCTAGGTAGGCCTTTGTCATTTAATACCTAACCCCAAGGCGGACTCCTCACTGGTACTATCTAGCTAACATTGATTGAAAATCTCATTGGGCTACTTAATACTTCTTTTATAGGAAAGAGGCGGACCCTAAAGTCACTTAATACCCCAAACTTGAAGCGAACCCTTCTGGAGATGTCCATAATCACTCTTAATTATAAATATGGAATCTTATCAGGTTACTTCTTTCGATAGGGAGGTCAGCCCTATAGCCACTTAATACCTCAACATTGGAGAAGATCCTTTCAGAAATATCCTTATTTATTTGGGATCTCACTAGGTTACTTCTTAATACTTCCATTTAGGAGAGAGGGAGACCCTACAGCCACTTAATACTTTAAACTAAAAGTGAACCTCTATAGAGATATCCCTCACCGCTCCTAATTACAAATTTGGACCATTTAATACTTTTCAATTAAGAAAGCAGGCCCAATCTCTCACGTCGTCACGGGTCCTAGGATTAATTATGTCTCACAACAGTAGTACGTGCACCTGACTGTTGGTAGCTTCATAGTGAAGGGCAGTCTGCCATGAAGTGACTCTATTGACCTTGTATCACTAACCTACCAAGTCCAATCAACCATTCTAAGTCTTTACTTATATTATCTTAGGTAGACATTAGACTTAGCTTATTAATTTCCTTTTTATTTAACGCAATAAGATTTTCTTAAATACTTATCTACCTATAAATCCCCTTTTAATGCTCATAAACTTCAATTTGTCCATAAAATCCTAACGGGCATTTCCAAAGACATTTATGTATGATTACTAATTTCAAATTAGTAACCTTTTATATCTATTCCATTTTTACCAGTCCCATTAGCCCATTTACCCTATCAAATTACTGCAACTCCCATATTTATTACCATTTATTTCCCATTCATTGGAGTTACAATGTTTTAAATTCCTTTCTCATGAATTAGTTATCCTAAACGTGAATTTTACATGTAAGCGTCGTTATTAGCTTTTTATTTAATTATTATAGGTGCAGTAAATTACGTACAGATACATACTTTTATCAAATACATTCTAGTTATATTTCTTCACTAGAATATTATTTTTCATGTTCAAATGTTGGAATCGTATCTAAAAGGATTATCCGCTATAATTTCCATAAATTAGTCCAAAGCAAAAGATATAACTTTAAAAGATTACATTGCTTGAAATTCCAAGGAATATTCTTTTTTTATTACTAAAACAGATAGTGTAAACTACAATGAATTCATACTATACGCATCTCTTTCTCTTTCTATTTGTATCTACTCCTTTCAAGATCAATCATTATATTTTTCTAAAAGGAAAAGAAACCAAACTAATTTACAAATATTAAACGGATCTAGATTCCAAAAATTCCAAGCATATAAAAGTTTATATTCTAATATATTAGTGTAATAATCCAAATTTATAACATTATTATAAAACCTATTTTCAGATATGGTATAAATCTAATTCAAATCAATATTCTAAATTCATACTTTTGGGAGTGATTTCCAGATCAAGTTGTAAACAATTATAAATCAATTCATAAACAAGAATATGTAGGCGATATTTATTATATTCAGATTATATTCAATTTGTTGCCCACAACTCATATACAATTATCTAGTTAGGCATAATAATCAAATAAACATCAACGAGATAATTTTCATATTATAACAATCTATAAAATTTCCCACTCACCTTTTAAAAGCGATCCAAATCTCCAGATCTGATGTAAAACCTTTGATTCATGTTCAAATCTTTTTTAATCCAAGAGACATGTATAAAGGGGTATATACATACATTAGAATTACATATCTGAGAAGAGATTTGGGATTGGGAGAGAAAATAGATAGAAATATATATAAATATATAAATTACCTCATATACGCGTATAGTTGATTCTCTTCTCTTCTCCTTTTTATTAGATTTATGTTCTTCTCCAATTTGTATGAATATTGATATAAATATCTTATTTTTATAATTTAGAAAGAAAGTGGAGAATAAGAAATGGCAGAGCTTCGTTACTGCTTCTAGAAAACTATGAGAAGAGAAATAAGGGCTAGGCCTGAATTTATAGATGCTAGAATCAACCAAAACCGTTAGATCGAAATACAATAAATCCAAGCCGTACATGGCCTAGGTTTACAAGAGCCACCACACATGAAGTGGTCGACCGCCCCTTTCCTAGGGGTCGACTACTCTAATATGCAGGTCGACTAGTGGGCCCCAGCTAATTAATTAAAACGTTAATTTTTCTTATTTATTTATTTTTATTCCGAATTCATTTTTCGTCCATAACTTATCCTTTTGGACTCCGATCGCAAAACTCCAAATATGAAATTTGCTCAGAGTTTCACCATGAATGCACTGGTGCAAGTTTCATGGTTAAAATCTATCGTTTGCACAAATTCCATTTTCGGAGCCTAATTAATTAACTAACTAACTAATTAAATAACCAACACCAATTATGGGTTGTTACATTCTTCCCTCCTTAAAAAGAATTTCATCCCCGAAATTTCACCAATGGCTAAGTTAAGGATTCAGCTCCTAATTATCCTAAACTACATAACCAATGAGTGTACAACAAATTTTGCAACCAAACGTGCACAAGTGCATAATGTATTACTATATTACTGCACTGAAAATATGTATGCAGAATGATTCAAAATCGAATCCTTCTCTATGTATGCATTCTTCTGTAAACACTTTTGAAAACATGATGCAAACTACCTTCATATATACTAGAAGTTCTATATGTATGTAGCTTCTTGAAAAATATTTTCAATCAAAACCTCCATACTCCTACAAATAAAAGTATAAGCAATCAATTTTGCATCCACTTCATGCCATCCAATAATCTAACGCATCGAAAAATCGCTTTCTAAACTTTATTCCTATGTCGGAAAAAGGAATTTAGGCAAAGAATTTAACATTCTTGCCACACTATAATCTTCCTATTCCCATAGTATAGTGGAAATTTCCTCATTGTCCTAGATTTACTCCAAATTTTCCATATACAAAACGCATGAGGATACTTATTTTCAAGCTCTAAAATGGAACTAAGTCTAAAAATAGACTCGCGCGCATCGTCGACAAGATATGATAATAGAAATTCCAAAGAAAAAAAGCGTTTTGCTTGTTATCGCTTGCATTTATTGCATCGTCGATCCTAATGCACCACTAAATCTGCAAATTCTAACTCTATTTGTCTTCCCTATGCCTAACATGTGGCCTTTAAAATAAAAGATTTCATAAAATAAATTTCTCACTTTTCAAATTTGTATATCATTTGGAAAATAAAATCGCAAAATATTTAGACGCACAATTTTCCTAAAATAAAATTTTGAACAAAACTTTAAAAATAATTTATGAGTCAAAAATAACTAAAACCTAAAAACTTTTTTTTCGAAAGAGAACTTTTCAAATCAAGAGGAAACTTATCAAAATATTTTCCTCCTTAAAATTTTCGATAAATCAAGCCACAATCTTAACGTAGTCGGAAGTCAGTTATGCACTAAACACATAAACCAAGTTCTAAAATTCTAAAACTAACCTTCACCCAAAAACTTGACATATAAAGAAAAATGTCAACATATCTATTATTAAAAAAATTTAGATTTTAAGGAACATGAGCAATGACCCGCGATATAAAAACAACTTTATAATGTCCTTTGCTAAAATTTCCTAAATGTTCTAAACTTCTAGTCTCATATTGCATTTACTGTTTGTCAGGTGTATTTATGAGATTCCCATATTTATACTACTTCTTTACTATGCATATACAGGAGCAGTTCGCATGTCCAAAAACAATAACACATCAAATAAATAGAAAATCATAATATCATGTGTGCATTTTATAAGAGATAACTAACAATTACAACCCAAATAAGCTAAAAAAAAGAACAAATGCTGAAAGGGAAAAGACAACAATACCATAAATCCTAAAAAAATGCCTACAGACTATGAGATGCCTTGCTCCGCGGTTGGAGCTCGACCTATTACTGCGACTGTTGAATAGTCGTAGCATGATGGCTATGCACCCAATCTCATGCCGCTGGCGTTGGGATGCTAACGGCTTCAGAATTGCCATCTTCTTAAGGAAGGATCTAATGATGGCAGAAGGAACCTTCTACTAAACTGCCTCTCCACAAACGATCACCCATATTACCTAAAGACGAGAGTGGATAGGTGAAAATACGGAAACTAACTCTTTAGAGTGCCAATTCTTGATCAACAAATCGAATCAAATGTGTGCGGGTCCAATTGATGCCGATGGCGCCAATACTAGCATATGTGGTCTTCTACACCACCGGATAAATACGGTCGTAACTTCCATCTAAGGGATGACCTTGTGTCAAATGATGCATATAACCAGAATGACAGTCAGACATAAGTTATCCATCTTCCAAACACCGACATCCTGAGAAAAGATCTGCTGCAATAATCTTTGAGTCAGTCACTTCAAAATCATCCAAGTCCACATCCATCGCGGAGGCCTCCAAAATCTCAATGAGATCATCATTAGTCAGCTCAATCAATACACCCTTCACCTCTAAACGAATCAAATGATTGCCTCCATCAAAAAGGCAGATGCAGCATGGGTAACATTCCCGCACAAAAGTCTCAAAGCAAAGGATCGGTGCAAATCCTACCATGACAAATAGCTCTTCCAGCCCAAAAACGGCGAAATCCTTTGCTCATTTCGGTCCAACTAAGTAGCCTCTTAAATGTTGAGACCATAATGATGCGAGGAAAAATCGGCAATGTAGAAAGTGCCTTGGGCTAAGGAGTGGTCGGAGGGAGGAAATAGGGTTTAGATATGGAGTGGTAGAGGGGTAAGATCTAACATGCAAAAACAACACGAGTAGGAGAAGAGGCTGCTGTTCCAAGGGAAAATCGGCGTCGCCTAGGGAAGAAATCTAAGAGAGAGGTTGATACTTGGATAAGGAGGAAGATGCAGATTGGGTTCGGCTTGTTGAGGAAGAAGGAACAAAAGAAGGCAACTAGGGAAATTCGGATGCGATTTTTATAGTGCCGTTCTAGGTTAAAGTTGTGCCAAACTCGTTAATTGGTAGACCCTCTAGGTTTACCTTTAGGTGGTTTATCGGTAGACAGGCTTTGGGCGTTAATTGAACCTAGACCCAATTAGGGTCGGATTAAATAATAATAATCATTTCACGTCATCTCCTTCGACTCGACATGATCCGAAAAATTCCAGTCCTTATCATGGCAGTGTCAAAGCCTACCGGCTAGTCTCGAACCATGCTTCTGCAATTCACAGTATTCCCAACAAAATTTCTATGACCAACAACAATTCCAAAAACCCAAAAATATTCCTGCTGCTATTTCCTTACTACGTCGCACAGAAATATTCTTCCAATACCTGCTGGGTACAACAACACTTCAAACTACATACTCCAATAAAATTTAATGTCATTCCTATTTTGTATGTACCTTAAAGGGAAAAAATATAGAAACCTCGATTTTATAAACCGAAAAATCACAGAGCTAAATATATTCTCCTTTATATAGTTGTTTCTAAATAATAGAAACTATTTCATACCGACTTCCCTTTAAAAATCAAAATTATATATATATATAGATATATATATAGATATATATATATATATATATATTTCATGGTCTCCAAAAACATTCTTTTAAAACACAAATTTCCCAAATTGGAAAACTATTTCCTTGCCAAAAATAAAAAAGAAGCCTTTACTGATATATATAAATATTTAAGGATTTAAAGAATTAATCTTTTATAAACTAAGAATTTCTTAACCCAACTAACATAGTAGTACGTGTTTCTTTGAAAATTAGAATTTCAAAACTTTTCCAAAACAAAATTTCCAAAATAAATCTTTGGGAAAAGAAATACTTTAAAAACCCTTTTTCCAAAATCTAAGGCACTTCCAAAATATACTTATAGAAATTCTCTCACATGTTATATACTAAGGAATTGACATTAATTATTCATATAAAAATCCGGTTTGCCATCCAAAAGGTGATCAATGAATGCACCCTAGCAAAAACTTGCTTCTGGACAATTACTATGTACAGACTCTAATTTCCCACCAATTTTTAATAAGTATGCGTCTCCGATTAGAACTCAAAATCCAAAATCACAATGTATTTAAAACCTCAACCATCAAGTCGAAAACCTCTGGTCTCCGAGATTCAGCCATATGTCGTACTCATTCTCTTCATCAACATCGCTTTATGCATCGCCAGCACTCCGGGGGTTACTTTGGAGTCGGTGTGAAAATCTTAACTCTAAGATGTTTCCAACCCATAGTTTCTTTGCCTATTCCCTAGGAGTGGAACTACAATTACTTTTCTAGTCGGAACTCTTAGAATCTAACGTAAAAATATAATATTAATAGATAGAAAAGGACGAATACATTCTCTCACTTTATCATAATTCCTCTGATCTATTAACATAGGCTCTGGTACCAAATGTAACAACCCGTACCTCAGTGGGCTTAAATTTTGACAATAATCAAAACCCAAGTCCATCAGTGCACAGATCATTGGATTTGGCACTTGTGAAAATAAGCATGAGCATTATCAGAGATTGATAAAAATCTAAACTCATAGCGGAAACAATAATAGGATAAGAATACTAAATATGACTACTACCTTGGAATTTATGGTATTCCTTCGATAGCAGATTGTCACATCAACATCGAGCATGGGAGAAAAGAAGACTTCTCCAAAAACAAAGCACATCTAGCTCCAGTGATCTATTCCTCTGAATCTATCCTATGGGTTGTAAAGAGGAGGGGTCATAACAATGTTCTGGTGACTAAAAAACCTATAAACTGTCCATAACATTAATTTATACCGATTGGTTTCCATTTAATAGTTATGTCCATTAAGGTTAGCAATTCTAATCTAACCTTGCATTGCACACACGATTACTTACTTACCCCTTCCCAAGGTACAAAATACTGATAACACCTTATCAACCACCCAATGCTTCCAAAACCATTTGCCACTAATACTTCTAAATATGGAGCGGGCTTCTATAATACTTTTAAAAGAGAAATAGGCAAACTCTAGCATTTAAGATCTCAATCAAGGTAGACCTCATCATTTAAGACCTATTCCCAAGGTGGTTTCCTAACAATGTTTTTAATGATCGATAGATCTTAGCTACAAAGACCTCTACCTTCTATTTAAGGCTTCCGACATTTAATGTCCAACTATTACAACATCTATTGCCGGTAAAATCATAGCCATGTAACAGGTAGTACCTAAGCCACTTAATACCTTTAAAAAGGACTAGGTGGACTTCTAACCATTGAATACCTATATTCTAGGTAGGTCCCCACCACTTAATATCTATCCTCAGGTGGACTCCTCACTGGTACTTTATTTGTTACGGCCTTAGCATTGTGAGAAACTGTACCCAAGCCACTTAATAGCTCATTAATAAGGACTAGGTAGACCCCTGACCATTTAACACCTATTTATAGGTAGGCCTTTGTCATTTAATACCTAACCTTAAGGCAAACTCTTCACTGGTACTATCTAGCTGACATTGCTTAGAAATCTCATTGGGCTACCTAATACTTCTTTTATAGAAAAGAGGCAGACCCTACAGTCACTTAATACCCCAAACTTGAAGCGAACCCTTCCCGAAATATCCACTATCACTCTTAATTATAAATATGGAATCCCATCCGGTTACTTTTTCAGTAGGAGGTGGGCCCTACAGCCACTTAATACCTCAACACTGACGTAAACCTTTTAGAGACATCCTTATTTATTTGGAATCTCACTAGGTTACTTAATACTTCCATTTAGGAGAGAGATGGACCCTACAACTATTCAATACCATAAACCAGAAGCGTACCCCCATGGAGATATCCCTCACCACTCCTAATTCAAAATTTGTACCATTTAATATTTTTCAATTAAGAAAGCATGCCTAATCTCTCACGTCATCACGGGTCCTAGGATTAATGATGTATCACATCATTAGTAAGTGCACCGAAGTACTGGTAGCCACATAGTGAAGGGTAGTCTTCCGTCGAGTGACTCTACTGACCCCGCATCACTAACCTACTAAGACCAATCAACCATCCTAATTCTTTACTTATATTATCTTAGGTAGACATTGGACTTAGCTTACTAATTCTCTTTTTATTTGGGGCAATAAGATTTACTTTAAATACTTATCTACCGATGAATCCCTTTTTCATGCTCATAAATGTCAATTTGTCCATAAAATCATAATGGACATTTCCTAAGACATTTATGTATGATTACTAATTTCAAATTAGTAACCTTTTATATCTATTCCATTTTTATCAGTCCCATTAATCCATTTACCATATCAAATTATTACAACTCCCAAATTTATTACTATTTATTTCCCATTTATTGGAATTACAACCTTCTAAATTCCTTTCTCATTAATTAGTTATCCTAAGCACGAATATTATGTGTAAGCGTTGTTATTAGCTTTTTACTTAATTATTATAAGCGCAATAAATTACGCATAGATATCTAATTTTATTAAATATAACCTAGTTATATTTATTCACTAGAACATTCTTTTCCATGTTCAATTGTTGGAATCATATTAAAATATTATCCGTTATAATTTCCATAAACTAGTCCAAAACAAAAGATTTAACTTTAAAAGATTACATTGTTTGAAATTACAAGGAATAATCATTTCTTTTTATTACTAAAATAGACAGTGTAAACTATAATGAGTTCTGTTTGTACCAAAATTGGGCACAACACTCTTCGGAAGTTTTTGAAGAGATAAAGTGAAGAAATTGAATGGAAAAAGAGGATTATCTAACAAAAACTCCAAATTTTAGAAATGAGAATAATAAAAGTGCAAGGAGACACAAGAATTTTAGTACAAACACTTTACTCTTCGGAAGTTTTTGAAGAGATAAAGTGAAGAAATTGAATGGAAAAAGAGGATTATCTAACAAAAACTCCAAATTTCAGAAATGAGAATAATAAAAATGCAAGGAGACACAAGAATTTAGAGTGGTTCGGCGTATTGCCTACGTCCACTATGAAGTATGCTTTATTGATCTATCTTTGACGATTACAAGTGAATTCAATGAACTACAGTAGATAATTATAATTCGCAGCAGTGAAATTCATTGGTAGCAGCAGCAATGGAGCTCAGATCTGGATCCGGCAGAGTCTGGGCGTTGGAGATCTCAAAGAAGAAGCAGAACCCCTTTTCTGTTGGCTTTGGGGGTCTATTTATAGGTATAGGAGGCTGGTATTTCGCTCAAACTTTGGGAGACCCTCTCTGGCACGTGACCAGGCCCGCGCGCCCAATCCCGTGAAGTTTCGGTCTGACCCGTGATCGATACGAACAGATTTCGTATCGATCAAGATTTCATCCAATGGAGTCGAAATTTGGCGTGGACATTCTTTAGCATGCACGTAGTCTTCTGTGAAAATTTCATAACATTTGGACTTGTAGATTAGGAGATATGATCGATACGAAATGGGATTCTCGGTTGGCTGTTTCGTTCGACTCCCTTATTTCGACTCGCTCTTGTGCGACTCGCTTTCGTTCGTGTCGCTGTTCGACTCGGTCTTGTTCGAGTCGCTGCTCGACTCAATGACGTGGCGTTCGAACCTTTGGATCACTCTACCTTTGATGCCGCTTTGATCGTGTCATTCTTTGGCAACACGATGGATTCGATTAGAAGGTCCACGTTGGATACGAACTGCATAGGAGATGGAGTCGAAGGTGGTCGATACGAACTGTGGCTTCGTATCGATGGAGTCGAACTGTTGTTTTCTGAAGGATGCGGAGCGAGTCGAACAGAGGCTCTGAGATGGAGTCGAAGTGGAGCGAGTCGACCAGTGGTTTTCTGATGGACGCGAAGTGGAGCGAGTCGAAGTAGGCTTCCAAATGAATTCGAGCTGAGCGAGTCGAAGTGTAGTTGGCTTTCATCCACTTTTGTATCGTTCGTAACTTGAACATACGAACTCGAACTGACTTGAGATTTGGAATCTTGGCTCTCATAACTTCGCTTGTCGTGTCAAACCAGTTTTAGCTCGATCCGGACTCGAACAAAATTTGTCAATATCCATAGTGAGCCTGTGTATAACCGATCTCTGGGATGGACCGTCATTGTTTCACTAGTCAATTCCTTAGTGTTACGGCCTTGCCAAAAGGCGGGATAACAAGTTCATACTTTACATAGCTCTTTCTCTTACTATTTGCATCTACTCCTTATTATATATAACACTTTATTTTTCTAAAAGGGAAAGAAACCAAAATAATTTACAGATATTAAACAGATCTAAATTCGAACAATTACAAACATAGAAAAAAGTTTACATTCCAATAATAATAGGATAATAGTCCAAATTCAAAACATTATTATACAACCTATTTTCAAATCTGGAATAAATTTCATTTAAATCAATATTCTAAATTCATACTTTTGGGAATAATTTCCTGATCAAGTTGTAAACAATTCTAAATCAATTCATATACAAGAATATGTAGGCGATATTTATTATATTCATATTATATTTAATTTGTTGCCAACAACTCATATACAATTATCCAGTTAGGCATAATAATCAAATAAACACCAACATGATAATTTTCATATTATAACAATCAATAAAATTTCCATCTCACGTTTAAAAGCGATCCAAATATCCAGATCTGAAGTCGAACCTTTGATTCATCTGGAAATCCTTTTTAATCTAAGAGATATGTATATAAGGGTATACACATACATTAGAATTACAGATCTGAGAAGAGATTTGGAATTGGGAGAGAAAATAGATACAAATATATATAAATATATAAATTACCTCAAATACGTGTATAGTTGATTCTCTTCTCTTCTCCTTTTCATTAGATTTCTATTCTTCTCCAATTTGTATGAATATAGATATAAATATCTTATTTTTATAATTTAGAAAGAAAGTGGAGAATAAGAAATGGTAGAGCTTCGCAACTGCTTCCAGAAAAATATGAGAATAGAAGGGAGGACTAGGCCTAAATTTATAGGCGCTAGAATCAACCAGAACTGTTAGATCGAAATATATTAAATCCCAGCCATACATAGTATAGGCTTACTGGAGCCACCACACATGAAGCGGTTGGTCGTCCCCTTCCTAGGAGTTGACCGCCCCTGGTCTACCACTTCAATATGTGGGTTTCCATGTAGGGCATAGCTAATTATTTAAAAACGTTAATTTTTCTTGTTTTTTTATTTTCGTTCCGAATTCGTTTTTCATCCGTAACTTCTTCGTTTGGACTCTGATTGCAGAACTCCAAATATGAAAGTTGCTCAGAATTTTTCCACGAATGCAATAGTGCAAGTTTCATCTTCAAAATCCATCATTTGCACAAAGTCCATTTTTGGAGCCTACTTAATTAACTAACTAATTAAATAACTAATGCCGAATTACAGGGTGTTACATATATGTTTTCTTTTATCGACATACTAGATAGTTTTTTTTTCAACGATTGATCATGACCTTTAACTTAGGAAATATATAAAAGAGACGCAATGTTGATTCAAAAAATGCATCAACACCCAAATAAGACTAAAATGAAGTAGATCTAGTAAAAATTATAATAAAAATAAAGGGAACACTAGAATTTTATAGTGGTTTGGCAATATTTTGCCTACGTCCACTGTAATTTATTGATTAATTGATTGTGAGTCACTAGTACAAGGGATTGACAAATTCTTAAATCCTAGAATAGCCAATAACGTATGCCTTAGTCAATATGGAGGGGAACGATAGGAGATGAAGAAAACAAAAGAGCCATAAGTCTTTTCTAGTAGCCATATGGACTTTATTTATAGGGAAATCACCTAGCAGAACCGGGAGTCGATGAAATATTAGGTCCAATCCTAAGTCCAAGCATGCAAAAGCAAGTTATATGGCCAATAGAGCAATAAAAATCACTCGGTACCAGTCGACTCCACTTGGTACCTAATGGGTCCACTCGGTACCGATAGGTTTTTATGAGGGAGAAACCTTCCCTACTTCTCGTATTTGTTCTTCTATCTCCTTTCTATTGGGTTCTGAGCACTTTCCCTTTGAGATCGATTCATTTTTGAGAAGTTCTAGTACAGTTTGTCCTTGCCTACTTTCTTTGTGTTCTTCTAGAAAATCCTTAGAGTTGTTCATCTATTCCTTAAGAAAAACACTCCATGATGATCAATTGAGTTAGAGCTTCATGTACAAGTGGTTTTGGAGTTCCGATGAGCAATAAAAAAGGGTCGGTACCGAGTGGTAGGTCTCAGTACTGAGTGGTCCATATTTGTCCAATGCCTTTGAAACTTCTTGAGTATGTTCCTATTGTCCCTCTAAGCATGCTTCCAAGTTTGTGAATCGTTTTGTCTTCATCTTGGCATTCTAATCCCAGTGAAAATCTGCTTGGGCAAAAAGTTGGATAACTTTTGCCCCCTAGAGTATGCTTTCATTGGGAACAAAGTGTATTCTGAAACAAGACAAGTACCGAAGACAAGTACGACTTACTTTCTCCCTGTGTTGATTGGTCATTCAAAAATTGCTCCAAAGTGTTACCTTAATTCTGCATATATCCTCTTAACTGCTTGACATAGATGAAATTCCATTCTTCGTGCTAAGGAAAAGATCTATGCTTTGGACATCGCTCCATGCCTTAGTTAAGATCACTCTTTCTTCACCATTCTTTCACATTGATTTTTGGCTCAAAAACACCACTCGGTACCGATCATTTTGCTCCACCTCGAGTAATTATTAATTCAACACTTAGAATTTTTTTTTCCAATCCATCATTTTTCTCATACTTGACTTCTTGTCTACACCGAGCCCTCAGACACAGTGCCCTTCAAGCTTCGATTTTTTTTGCCAAGAAATTATCGACGTTGCCTCCTCATTGTTGCTACTGCCTACCTAGAGTAATCGCCACACCAAAACATCATTCATCGACCTCGAAGCCCTTCCGCTGACAACTCTTGAGATCATTTGACTCCCACCCTTCTTCCTTTGCCAATTCCAAGTTGGGTTTTGGTGAATTCAATTAGGCGATAGCGTGAGGGCTTGGTGTAGGTCGCGGTGAGGTTTCCGCCATAGATGGGATTGCTCTCTTGGTATTTTTGGTAAAGGAATTGCCGGGAAAGCCCTAGCTCTTTCAAGGTCGACCTCAGGTTCGACCTGAAGTGCATTCAGGTTTGACCAGGGGCATGCTCAAGAAAGATGGTTGATCATCACAACTCAAGTTATTGCATTTTCAATATGCTTTGGTTTGCTTGACTGATCTTCTGTTTAATTTCAATATGATGGTTTTCTTTCCAAGGAACGATCGTATTGAGGGAGGTCCAAAACTTGAATTCCTATTTTCACAGTTAAACAAGTCCATTCACTGCACTTCCCTTGTTCCTGTAAAAGAAAATCTTCAACATGACTCCGAACATCGGCTTCGTTCTTGATTATCCGATGATAACGGGTAAATTCCGATGCACAATTCCATCTTGCGGCGTGGCTCATTTTTCTAGCATAAGCAAGCTATCTACATAGAATTGTACATTCATTGTGTATGGGAAACATGATTCACACTACATAAATTAACTCTTTCACTTGCCACGGTCGACGTTCATAATCTAATTAGTTGGTGCACGTCGACATCTATTGGATTCTATGTGTTGGTCAGACGAGTTTAATATTTGAAATAAACATACCCGACCATGTTGAATGCCAATTTTTCCTATCCAAAATGACTTGCCGGTCACCATGCTTCCAGACCGATGTTGGGACATCTAATCCTCCTGAAGCTGAGTCTAGGATTAAACTTATACCTTTTCACCTTATGCTCCCAGGCGTTCGATCACTACAGAGCTCTAGAAGATGGTTGTTCCTGCAGAGCCAATCCAAGATCAATCCCTCCTCTAAATGAGTACATTATTTTATGGCTTCTAAATGACCTGCTAGAACAAACGCCGACAATTCTTACTCCAAAAATGCTTCAGAACATTTGTCGCTAACATAAGGTCCCCGAAGGTGATGTACTTTTCCCAACAAAGGCTGAACGAACACACAATCCTCTGTTGGATATACGACATGTAATTGGTATATGTGCCTAGGTGGTGTTGTCCCACCATTCAATTCATTTCTATGCACGATGCTTCAAGAGCTTACAATGGCTTCATCCCAAGTTTACCCCAATGGGTATGCTCTCCTAAGCTCCCTGTTCGTGCTCTTTGTGAATCGGTTCCAACGGCCTCAACGATTTAATGACCTAACCTATCTTCTGACCTTCAAACAAAGGCATGACTAGCCATCATATATGATGATCAAGACCTAGTGTCGATGCAAGGTTATAGAATCACTCGAAAATAAGCACTCGTACTTCAAAATCGAGTACTTCTTGGTTCGATGCCCGTATGGCTTCAATGGGCATTGAATTTCCTGATGCAAGATCCCTTCCTCTCTGCCCTAGCCATACTTGGATTCTTTTTTCCAAGTGCTTAACTTATTGTTTACTTCCTCATAGACATTCATGCTCGAGATGTTACCGACGAGCATGCTGATACCTTAAAATCTCTAAAGGAGATAAATTTCCAACATCGCACCACCGCATACCTCCTAACCAATAAGAACCTCTGATGGTGTGGTCTTCTTCTCCCAAATAGGTCCACTGTCCCTGCATCCACTCTGCCAAGAAGATCTAGAGTGCCAATCCAATCTTCCACCCTTACTCGCAGCTCTAACAAGAATATTCAAGGAGAAGTTGAAGGTCCGTCTGGTATGGCACATGCTAAAGAGCTCGTTGGAGGAGGAATAGAAGAACCAGTTACAGGCGGCCCTAAGAGAAGGGGATAAAGGAGCTATAATGCAACTGATCCTAGAGGAGAGTGAAGGTGCAGGGATGAGAGAAGGGAAGGAAAAGTAGAGGGAAGATGAAGGAGAGGAGGAAGAAGGAAGTGATGATGAGGGTGACAGTGAATACGATGAAAGTTTAGAGGGAGATGAGTTGTCTAGTGAGACATCTCCTAATGGAACTGAGTTTCTTTCTTCACCTCGTCTGAAGCACATTATCATCAAAACTCCAAAGAAATCTAAGGAACCAAGTGCACTGCCATTGGCCTAAGCAACTCTTCCAACTTGCTTAGAGAAGTCTTCGCCAACTTAAGCGATTTTGACATATCTTTTGGCGATCTCCTCATTGAGGGTTCTCCAAATTTCAACTTCTTGCCTTAGGGAACCCTAGATGAAGGTGGTAAGACTCCATCTTTAATTCCATGCAAACATAGTCTGTAGAGTACTTAAGGGGTCCTTGGCACTCTGCACTTCACTAGGATCATGAACTCATATCCCAGAATTCACTCGTGTTACGAAATTCCAATACTTATACGATCTTTCTTCTCATTCCAGGTTCCTTGCATAAAGATAGATACTGAAAGCTTTATTATAGCATGGACGAGTCCGGAGGACAAACCCCCTATCTATATCCATCCCGCTCTAGTTACCAGGGTCATCAGGAGACTAACAAAGAAAGGTTTAAATGGAAGGAATGAAAAACAGAGAATGATTGCAGAGTTGAAAGAGAAAGAAAAAAAGGCAAGCAGAAGAGAGACTATCCTATGATAAAACCAAGCAACATAAAGAATCGCAAGATTGCCATGGCTCCTCTTATGGTGCTCCTCCTCCTTACTCTAGTCCTCAAATTCCTATGCATGAAAAAACTTCGACTTCTAGTTCTTTATATACAGTCGTGCCCTCTCAATCTAAGGGAACTTCCATTCCTTCGACTTCTTTGCCTGGTGCACCACCCCGCTTGTAGGCTACTTTCCCAGACCTTTTCATGCATTGTGTCATGTTTGATCATGATATCCAAGACATCCCGAAATAAGAAGCAGGCTCAAACATCCAACTGATACAGAAGCACATTTACCAAGGTCACAAATGAAAGAAGCTCCGCTTCACCCTCTCCAAGGTCAGTAAAATCAACTTCACAAATATCCAGTCCTTCGATTCTGAGAAGGAAACCTATGATGACCTCATCATGGGGTATAAGGGAGATTTGGAGAGGATAAAGGCCGAGAGAGATGCCACCATAAAATCCAGGGATAAAACTGATAAGCTGATTTTGGAGCTGAAGCTGGTGCATTCTAATCATTGTTTTAAATCTCGGATTTTGGCCAATATCTCGGGAAAATATCTCGGCTATCTCGGGCGATATTTAAAACATTTATAACTAAATAGGCTGCCAAATCTCGGATTTTGGCTGATATCTCGGATTTTTCATCTCGGCCATCTCGGGGAGATTTAAAAGCCTGATTCTAATACAAACATCATGTTGAAAGACCATGGCTTATAAAGACTATGTTGCTGTAAAGACGCTAATTGCTGAGAAAGACCTGGCCCTCACTACAAAAGATGAAACTATCCAGGCCAAGACAAAACCATTACAAAGTAGGCCGCTGAAACTTGAGAGCTCCATGAGAAGAACGAGAAACTTGCCAATAATATGATGTCGATTAAGGTTGAGAAACTGAATGTAGAAGTTGAGCACGCGATCATTACAGAAGAATTGAAAGAGCTCAAGGAGGAAAAGGCTAAGTAGAAGGAAGAGTTGGACAATACTCTCCATCACTTCTTTGCAAGCATGATTTAATACAAGAATCTGAAGTGGTGGGGAGTGCATATGCTGAAACTCTCCCCGACGCTTGAGGGGAAGTACTGCGTCGTTTTGAAGCAACCGATGAAGGCCTCACCGAAGGAAAGGTAATGGCTAAGTCCCTCGAGGCTGAAGGCATAGCAAAACTTAAGGAGGGAAAAGCCATACTCATAGCTAAAGATGCCGCCACCACCGCATATGTCGAGGCTTCCACTAGCCTAAGCGTAATGGGTCCCGCTGAATCATCCATTCCAAAATCGAAGGAGCCTGCGACAGATATTCTTAAGATTAAGGGGGCCAGCTCTAGGGCCACCATCCCGACATCCACAGCAGTCACCTCCATCAAAGCTTATGTTCCTCTCGTGATCGAACTGTCTAGAATTCACTTGAGGAGGTTGGGACTACAAAATTTCTACTTCAAAATCAGTTCCGGGTGAATGTATATCTTGTGTTTCACCGATTTTTGAGAAACTTCAATTCTTTCCCAAGTCTATATCTAACCTTTACCATTCTATTTGCAAACTTGTAGGTCATTTGCATCTTCCTCCTCTGCCTCCAGCCACTCAAGAGTCGGGTACCACATCTATTTCACCATGTCAGCCTCCATCTCTATATGACTTGATGCTCCATCCTTGCTTCCCAATTCCAAAACTGGCCTTGATTCTCAAATGGTCGTAGCTCTGTAAGGGTTGGAGGATGTTTCTCAGTCCTTGGGGGAAAACATTTTAATCACTAGCACTATGGGCCCAACCGATCCTATTACAATGGCATAAAGGCTGAAGATTGACATTTCCAAGGTCAAAATCAAGAAGAAGCCCACTAGTAAGAAATCTTTGAGCTCTGCGCCTACAAGCCCCATTACTAATCTTCCCTCGATCAAGCTAAAGCCCTTAAAAATTAAATCCTTTGAGGCCCCTACCGAGAAGTCTGACGAGCCGCACACTGCAACTGAGGTGAGACTAACCAATCTAAGGATGATGCTCCTATAGAAGGGGAATTCAAGGGCGGATGGAAGCACGAGAGATCGACCGACTATTCGAGCAGCAAGGGCAGCAAGAGGGGGAAGAACAAATGGGAGACTCGTGAAGCTTGTGGGTATGGTAGCTTGTATTTTGTCATATCTTTTAGTTGTAAACTGGTGTGTTTGTGCGGTAACAGCCCCCGCTACATTTGTATATAAAAATTGAAGTAATGAAATTTAACAACCCGCTCTAAGATGGACCTAAGTTCTGACCCAGAAAAGGCCTATCGAAACTTAGACCCATTCCGAAGCTGGATGTTGGTAGGTATGACAAACAATACAGAGCTATTTATCTATACATTTAGAACCCACAGCGAAAGGATAAAACATAATAATAGAAACAGTACCAAAATGTCATAAAAACCAATAATAACTATTACATATATATGGTGCAATATTCCAAAAATCACAACATCCTTTTCTTTTCATAGTACATTAGAAACTACAGAAAATAACAAGTAAATAAATATACTACTACCACAATTCTCATTAATGTTTCTGCCTTCAGCATCTCCCTTCTTAACTTTTGTTGTAATGAGGAGGGAGTTATTATAACATATGTTTGGTAAATAAAAATCTTGAGCCTTACTATATTGGTACTTGAGTAGTATAGTTTAAATAGGAATATGTCTTACGCATTCTACCTACATCATAAGTCTTTTCAATCATAAGCCCAAAGGCTTTTATCACAAATAAAAAGCCTTTTCAAATATAACCCCATAGCAAACTTGCTATCAACTCAATAACCCATATCTATCATCCAAAAAGTCCTATCAATGTAAGAGATAGTACTCACGTCACTTAAAACATTTAAATGGAATTTGGCTGACTCCGGCCATATAATACCTTACTTAAGGTAGGTCCACATCATTTGCTACCTATCCTAAGGGGGACTCCTCACTAGTAACTATCTAGCTGGCATTACATGGAGTCTCTTCAACCATTTAATACTTTCTATTGAAGCTGACCCTTTCTCGAGATATCCTCTACTATGCTAACCTATTATCCCAACCATTTTCTACTTCCTACATAGGGAAGAGGCGGGCCCTCACATAACCACTTAATACCTTCAATTCCTGAAGCAGGCACTTCGTATTATGACCCGTACCCTATAGTGACGTCTCACATTACTCCAACTATTCGTAGTTACTGCTACCCAGACTAACTTGGTATTAGCCTACAGAATTTGGAATTAACCTCACATCAACCGTAGTTACTTATTATGTGTGATGTCTCACATCAATCCTAAAGTCACACTACTAGTTGCTAGATTAGATGGGTAGAATTCCATGTGCTTGTGACTGACCTCACATCTCTATAACTTAGTCATAATCTAAAACACTCTCTACATATATTATCACATGCTCACCATATCCATAATCAAGGCCTTATAAGAAATCTTTCTTTTTACGCCTTTAACAATAATTACTTGCCTAAGGGGGATTTTAATAAAATTAATAATCTATTAAACTACGCCATTAATACATTATAATTATACCTTAATTATGCTATATATATGCACCTAATAATTTCTAAGTGTGTGGAATTTATGCCCTAAGCAGTGTCGAATGTCAACTCTTCAACAATTGTACAAGTCTCATCACATATTATCAACAAAATCAAAATTCCAATATTTATATCCAAAAGTATCAATCAATAGACTTGTATGTAATAAAAATTTAAACTCAACTTATTACATCAAAATAATGGAATATATTTATAATAGAAAATTATAATTCCATTTTACGCTCTATTCGACTCCTTTTTCACATAAAAATGAACAAAAGAATTTCTATTTGATTCATTAGAATAAGCGGTGCAAATTACGAATAAAATCCATACCTTGTACGCCATTCCTTGATAAAAACCCTTTAATCAAATTCAAAGAAAAAGAATGAAAAGTGGAATATAAGGTGAAATCATCAAAACTGCAAATCTACACAATTTTCATCATTTTGTCATAAACAATTGGGATTTTAACCTAGAATTGATATTTTGCATTGTAGGAGTTTTTGGGTTTTATAATATGATGTGTTAGAAAACCAAAAGTCCCTAAGGCATATTCAAACCAAAACTATACTAATCAACTACTAAAATAGAAAAGCTAAGATTTTCACTCATGGTATATCCTTAGCTTTGCCTCCTTTGGATCTGAACGCCTTTAACAATCTTTACAAGATTTCCTCTTTTTGATATATATACACATCAAGGGATTTGTAGATATGCGTTAAATTCAAAATATTAGAGAAGAATAGGTTTGGATAATAAATAGAATACAAAATAGATATATAAGATTTCTTACATGAAACCCTAATGCAGTTTTTCTAAATTTATGAAGAAACGAACCGACGGAGCTTCGCTAGAGTCCCAAAATATTTTGTGAAAAAAAGTAAGTAGGCTAGGCTCCTATTTATAGTGGTTGAAATGCATCAAAACCATTAGATTAAGGTCAGTTAAAAGTAATAGAATTTGGTAAAATATATATATCTAAAAATCCTAGCCGCCACTCAATATCATAGGTCGAACGCCGCTACCCACTGGTCGACCATCAATGGTCGACCGGTCCAAAGGGAGTGGTCAACCTATACGTGCTGTTTTGGGAAGAGAATTTCGTGTCGTTGTTTATATTAATTTTATTCCTTATTTACGACTTAACTTTATCGTTAATTTTAACATTTACTTAAACCCCAAGTCCAATTGCTGTTAACTTTCAAATTTCAAACTTAAGAATTATTTAATTATTTGAATTTGAATTTGAGTTCTATTTAAATTATTTAAAAATCTAAAAACTTCAAACGTCCATAATTATTTCATTTGAGCTCCTTTTATAGAATATTATATATGGAAATTGGTTAGAATTTCGCCACGAACGCAATGATATAACTTCCATGGTCAAATTCTGACTTTTGAAAAATTTCCATTTTTTGCCTTATCTTGTTTAATTCATTTATCCATTTTGTTTATTTCTTATTAATTTTTATAGGGTGTTACATTCTCCCTCCATAAAGGATTTCCTCCCCGAAATCTTTCCAAGAGGCTAGCAATGTAGTGCACAATAAACATCCATATTATACAACCAAGTTATCCACATAACTGTCTACTCAACCAAAAGTACAATGTGATTATGTGTGCAGGCATACTACATATGAGCTCAATCCTAGCATGAATGCAAGTGTCATGACATATAAGCATGTATGCAAACATCTTAAATGTGCAAAAAGTGTTTTATATGAGCGCAAAAGTGATAGTAAAAGTGTAGCAAACATATCCTACCATCCAATCTATCGACCACGATGCAACCAAAACCTAATTTTGATGAGAAAAGTTTACCGGTGAAAAACTTAGGATGAGAAGTCCTTATGCTTTACGTCGGATTCTCCCCTCATTGCACTCAAACCAGCCTAATTTCTTTGTCGTGGAGTTATCTAGTTCCGTGCTCGAAGCTACTTGTGATGGCATAGGATGCTATTGGCTTTGTCTTAATATCTCCCAACTGATTAGGCTCTAACATAGTGGTTGTGCTATGAAGGCATTTCCTCAAGTGTAAAATGTGAAAAATGTCACAAGCTCCTACCAAATTGTCATGGGCTCCTGCTAACATATCCGTTGACTCCATATGGTAAACAAGTTTTCCTACTCTTTATAAAATTTAGAGAGTCCCAATAAATCTTTGGTGCCAACTCTCCCGACTTTCCAAATGTCACGACCTTCCTAAGAGGGGAAACTTTTATAATCACCATATCCTCTACTTTAGGATCTAATTATTTTCTTCGCTTGTCCGCATAGGATTTTTGGCAATCTTGTGCGGCCTTCATTCACTGCCTAATCAATTCTATCTTTTTCATTTTGGCACATCGAACACCTAGTAGCAAATTCTACCACCTTCTTCTTCACCCTATCCAATAGAAAATTCTCTTTATATTCATATTCATCTTATCCCCTCCGGGGTGAAGGGTCATCCTTGAATGGTGTCATTTCACAAGATAAAATTTATTTTTCCTAAAATCTTACTATTTTTTGAGATTAAAGCATTCTTTATTCCTAGTTACTAACATAATTTCCTTATTAGCTTCGAGTCTTACTTACAGTTTATCACTAGTCAAGCGTCCTTATGAAATTACCTTATTTACACTGTTTTTCAATATGCATATAATTATCTAGTGGTATAGTTCCATTTATAAAATCAATATAGTGATAAAATAGGAACATATCTTATACCATATCATACTCTTTTCCAATAACCTAAAGGAGACAACAAGCGATAATAATCTTAAAAACTCTAAAAGAAAATTTTGCTGGAAGTTGCCATTTATTATTAACTGGTGTAAAGAAAACTGTGGTTCTACCACTCCTTACTCAATTAAGATGGACACTTCTAATATATCATTGCACTATCATCTACCTTCCTTAATTTTCCTTCTTGATTTCTTATAAATGTAGTCCATTCATTACTTTAGTTAATATATTTACCCTTAATTGTTGATCAGTAATGTCAAAGTTGGACCATCTCTAATCAATCCTCATTTAGACCCTTTAATCTTTTTACTGGTTTTAAAGTCCATTTATTATGTTGGTTCAAATCCTCCATCAATGCCATATTAAATTCCTTAATCATTCCCCGTATAATTCCTTTTAACTCCCATTAATTGCAAATTCATCGCACGTTAAATTTGCAATCAATGTCCATAAATATCACTCCATTAATCACTAACTAATACATGTATAGTCATAAATTATGCTATTTATATATTTCTATTTTTATACATTAAGCGCATTTAAACATGTGTCTACATATTAGTTTCTAAACTAGAACATTCTTTTCCACATTTGAATTTATCAAAGTTATCCTTCTAAAATGGATTACCGTTATAATTTTTCCTTAAATTAATTAAAGTGAGATCTTTGCTTCATTTGAAGCGGCAAGGAATTTTTCCTTTTTTTTAATGAAATAGACAGTGTAAACTATTGAAAAGAATATCCATATATTAGACATGAATCAAAAGATAGAAATTCACATACCAAGTCAAATAGGGAAATGAACTTACAGCCTAATTATAAACTTGGGATATCTTCACAACTTTACTATAAGCCGGGTTTTTAACTAGGTAGAAGTCAACGGAAGTTAGAACATCAAGACGAACACGAAACTACTTAAATTCCTAAAGGCACACTTAAATGAAGCATAGAGACAACTCGGCAAAATTACAATGAAAAATAAGCTAAGTAAATAATTCAGCATCGAGTTATTTAACTCGGTGTCGAGTCAGTTTGTCCCTCCAAAATGCTCTCTAACTTAATGCGACCTATTATCTACCTTTTCCATTCATGACCAAGTGTTTGTCCAGAGTTTTGAATGATCAACATCAAGTATTGAAGAGATGATAGCTGACATAGTTGGATAACTCATGTGATGAAGGATTAATCACTGGAAGCAACCAACAATCAATTAAAACAATATGGAACACATCAGTTTGGATTAAGGGAAGCAGAGCAAAGGAGTTGAAGCAATTTCCACTCAAGGAAATAACTTAACACCAAGTTAAATGACTCAGTACCAAGTTAGTTATTTAACTTGGTTGCCTCCGTATTTCCTTACGTGAGCTCGGGCAAATGTCTAGACTCTACTAAAAGCAGGCTTTTGACCCATTACACTTGTTTCTCTATAAATAAAAGCGGTAGAGAAACCAAAACAGGATCTTCTCCCTGCTCTTTCTTCTTCACTCTGGATATGGGTCTCCTTTGCTCTTCACCTTCTTCCTCCCTCACAATAGGCACAAAGCCAGCTACTCATGGCAATTCTAGGACTTAAAAAATATCAACTTCTTATACTTGTGAATCTGTTCTTTATAATCAACAATCAATAAAGATACAAAGTGGACGTATTCTAGAGATTGCTAAACCACTGTAAAAATCTTGTGTCTTGTTGTTCGTTTTCCATTATTTTTTAACACTATCCACTAGATCTAGGTCGTACAGGTTCCCTACAACTCACTCTTGAGTATTGATCCCTTTTTAGAATCAACATTTTGCCGCTTTCATCGAGAAAACTTAATCCAGATTTGGGTCTAGCACTTTACTTTGGATTGGACAGATCTAGAAGTTAGTTCCAAAAAACTTGCTTGAAAAACTTGAAAAATTATTAATGAAAAGGCATGGCACCAAGAAGATCCAATAGATCCTCAGGAGCCGTGGCTGATGGTGATAAAGGGAATGCTCACTAAACTGAAGTAAACAATCAACAGGCAATTATGGGATCCTTTGCTCAGTGCAAAGTAGCAACCAAAGGAGAGTTTGACAAGATAATCCATAACTCAACCAGAAGGTGGCAGATAGCCAAAAAGCTCTCATGGTCAAGATGGTCTCTTTGTTCAATCTTCAACCCCAGACTACTAGGAGAGTTGGAAGAGAAACTTCTCCTACAGTAGAACAATAGAACGCTTTAGTTTTTGGTTTAACAAGAGAGATGGAAAGAAAAAGAAAAAGGTCAGAGTCACCAATGCTGTAGAAGGACTTGCAGAGGGAAGTAGAAACACTTCCTCTGCAAGAAAACAGCTCAGTACTAAGCCAAAACAACTTGGTACTGACCCAAATGTCCCACTTGATGATGCTAAAGAGGGAGATGCATTGCTGGTTTCTGACTCTGATGACGACATGCAGTTGGACGATGGTGATGATGGGTTGAATACTGGTGCTAACGGACAAAATGCTGGAATTGGAGTTCAAATAGCCATGGCAAGACCAACTAGATGCCAACGAAACTCCGCAGGAGTGTTGTCCCAAAGAATGAAGAACCAAGACTTCAGTTGTCAAGCCAAAATCGTTTGCGGAGCCAAACACTCGATGCAACCTCTAACAGTCGACCTGCAGTTTACCACCCCAGCAAGGAATACATCACCGACATAGTCAAACGGTTGGTGGAGGAAAGAAGAAGTAAGAAAAATGAGGACTGGGGTTCCGCACCAAGCCAAACTCCATTTACTGAAAATGTTCTGAGAGAAGTATATCCTCGGAAGTTCATCATGCCAACAATGTCATCCTACAATGGAACTACTGATTACATAAAATACTTACTCAAATATGAATGGCATATGGATAGAGCTGGTGCTATTGATGTTGTTCATTGTAGGTGTTTCCCTATCTTCTTGGAAGGAGTTGCTTCAGCGTGGTTTACTAGACTTGCGCCTAAATCCATATCAACGTTTGATGAGTTCATAAAGAAGTTTCTAGAGCAGTTTAGGCTCCACATAGCATGACCAAAGGATGTTATGTCATTGTATGGCTTGTCACAAGGACCTAAGGAGTCACTTAAAGCCTTCTTAAATCAATTTAACATCGCTATAATAGAAGTTAGCAATCCAAAGGAAGATCTTGTATTCATGGCACTTGTTCGAGGCATTCACCTGGATATGGATTTTGGTAGGTGGATAAAGTGAAGCAACCTACTACCTGGAGGACTTCCATCAAAGGCAAATCAGTTTTTGAGATTGGAAGGAGTAAATATGGTTGAAGGCAAGCTTGTCGATGAGTATTCAAAAGAGGTAATTCTGAGTAAAGTCACGGTTAAACAGGATGGAAATGGTTCTGGAACTACTACACGAAATGCTGGGAAAGCTGCACATCAAAAAAAGAGGAATTAGAATGCTAGTAAGCATGATGGGGATAGGAAGCGTCCAAGAAATTTGAGACCCAAGGACTATACGCCGTTGAATGACAGTTTGAAAAACATATATCTTTCCACTCAAGGAACCTGTAGTATAACAAACCACCTAAGAGGGAAGCAACCGAGCAATAGAAGATGTCGGGGAAATATTATTACTTCCATGAACTCACGGGTATAACACAAATGTATGTCGACATCTGAACGATTTAATTAAAGAATTGATAAGAAATAACAGGCTTTAGTAGTATGTAAAGAAACCACAAAACACTGAACAATCTGCTAGACCCAAAGAGAAGAATGCTCAAGGAGATTAGCCTATACCCAACGGAGAATGGCCCAAGCGAATAAATGGAAGACTGGTCATAAATACCATTATTGGAGGATCTCACCTAGTATAGAAGAGTTGGGGCAAGATGGAACGATATGCTTCTTCTTTGAAGCATGCACTATAGGAGAGTTGCTAAGTCATTGAAGATGGAACTCCATCCAAGCAACAACGGATGATTTCGGATGACATTGTGTTTAGGAATCGGGACACTAAAGGTGTAGAAGGGCCGACACTCGACCTAATGGTAATAACTGTTGGGATTAGGCCAACAGTAGTGCGTCGAGTGTTAGTCGACAATAGAAGTTCGATCAATATCCCATTCCAAAAAATGTTCTATTAAATGAGGATTAGCATGAAGGATGTGACCGCTTGCAAGACAAAGATTTAGGGATTTACAGTGAACCTAAATAGCCAATTGGGATAATCAATTTACCTGTAGAACTCAGAGATGGAGAACAGAGGTTGGTTCTTATCTAGACCTTCGTGATTGTTGACGAGTATTCTTTTTACAATGCTTTTTTGGGCCGACCAACCCTTGCCAACTTTAGAATCTCTTTGGCTTCATGGTGTCTCATGATGAAATTCCCAATGGAGAATAGGATAGGAGTAGTAAAAGGAGACCAAAGTGCTACAAGGGAATGCTATGTTGCTAAATTACGTAAAGCTAAGGGCTATGAAAAAGAAAAGAATGTAAGGAAGGCTCTCCACATTTAAGAACCCCAAGCATAGCAATTATAGAACTGTCCTTGGCTTGAGGACCATAGTTTCTTTGATAAGGCTATGGACCCTAGGAAAAGAGTTCAGGAGAAATGCGGGTAGCACTAGCGGAGATTACAGTGATTGTCCCTATTCACATGGGCGACCCAACTCGGGTCTTGAAAGTAAGTTCGCAGCTTGGAATCACGATGCAAAAGGAATTAATACACTTTCTTCATGCCAATCTTGACCTGTTCGCTTGGCCACATTCTGATATGTATGGGGTATCATCGGAGATAGCATGTCACACACTTAACATTGATCCCAAGTTTATGCTAGTTAGGCAGAAAAGACGTAGCCTGGGTCTGGAGTAATCTGCTGCATTAAAGGAAGAAGTGGATAAGCTGTTGGCCAACAACTTCATTTCTGATGCCACATATCCTGAATGGGTGTCAAACCTTGTGTTGATCCGAAAATCGAACGTGAAGTGGCAAACTTGTATCGACTACTCAGACTTGAACAAAGCCTACACGAAGGATAGCTTTTCGTCACCTATGATCGACTAGCTTGTTGATGCAACTACGGGGCATGAACTGCTCTCAATTATCGATGCCTATTCATAATACATTAAGATTATGATGTATGAACCAGATCAGGAGAACACCAGCTTCATCATAGACTTGGGGCTATACTGCTATTGCGTAATGTCGTTCGGTCTCAAGAACGCTGGAGCTACTTACCAGAGACTGGTGAATACAATGTTCAAAGATTAGATCGAACGGACAATGGGAGGTTATGTAGGTGACAAGCTAGTGAAGTTGTGAGTCTTTGCAAACCATTTGAATGATTTATCAGAGATCTTTCAGAAGTATGAAATGAAGTTAAATCCGCTAAAGTTGTTCTTTTAGCATTGCTTCTATAAAATTTCTTGGTTTTATTGTAAATGCAAGGGCATTGAGGCTAATCCATAGTAGATTGATGCCTTGCAAAATGTTAGAACCCTAACAATAAAGAAGGAATTACAAAGCCTGAATGGAAAGATTGCAGCATTGAGCCGACTCATCTCCAGAGCGACGGATAAGTGTATACCGTTCTTTGATGCATTAAAGAAAGGTAAGAAGAATTTTGAATGGAATCAAGACTACCAAATTACTTTCAATGAATTACTGTGACATAAGGAGATACCACCAGCCCTGTCCAAATCGATGGACGGAGAGGACTTATTCATTTATATGGCGGTGTCTACTCGTGCATTAAGCACAACACTTGTGTGTGAGGAAGCTAGGATTCAATGACCCATCTACTACATTAGCAAGCAATTCACTGGAGCTGAACGGACTTACCCAAAAATGGAAAAGCTAGCATTTGCTAATAACATCTAGGAAACTATGACCATATTTTCAGGCTCACCCAATCAAGGTGTTAAAAGATCAGTCCTTCAAGTAGGTACTATATAGAGTCAAAACTTCGGGATGGCTTCTAAAGTGGAACATCGAGCTAAGGCAATATGATGTGACTTATCATCATTAGAGAGCAATTAAGGGGTAAGCACTGGCTGACTTCATCATTGAGTTCACTATTAGGGATGAGGAGGAGGAGGACACAACGGTCATAGTGTCCCATTGGAAATTGTTAGTTGATGACGCAACAAATGAATTCTACACAGGAGTGGGATTTGTGCTTAAAACTCTCGAAGGATGATCAATTTGCTATGCTCTCAAGTTGGAATTTCTTGCTACTAAAAACGAGGTAGAATACGGGGCATTGATAGCAAGATTGAAGATTGTGAAGGAGTTGGGAATAAAGACTTTCAATATCTACAGCGGCTCCCAACTAGTCATTTTTCAACTCAGAAGGGAGTATTAATCTAAGGGAGCGAAACTAGCCCCTTACTTGTCGAAAGCTTAGGAGTTGCTTAATGAAACTAAACAGTATACAATATCTCACATTTCCAGAGAGGAGAATATGAAGGCAGATTCCTTAGCTAAGTAAGCCAGTTCCGGAGAAGCAAAACTAATGGGATTAGTTCCAGTAGAAGTATTGACTGCTCCTAGCATAAATCAGATGGATGTCGAATGGGTTCTTAGGACTGCAAAAGAGAATGAGCCGTGGATGATGCCGATAAAGGACTACTTGCTTAAGGAAATACACCTCAGAGACCGAAACAAACGAAAAAAAATCCTAAAAAAGGCACCACGATTATAATGTTATAGAGGAGAGGATTCTTCGCCCCTTTACTCATGTGTGTAACCAAAGATGAAGCTAGAAAAATCCTCATGGAAATTCACGAAGGCAGCTATGGTAACCACACTGGGGGGCAAACACTGGCGAAGAAGACACTCCGCTATGAATATTACTATCCAACGATAAACCGAGATGCAATAGACTACACTAGACGGTGCAGTCGATGCCAAAGATTCCCAGAGCCCCATCTTTATAACTTACGCAAATGGTCAGTCCCTGGTCGTTTGTGATATGGAGAATCGATATAATTGGCATACTACCGATAGCAAAGAAGGATCCAATATGCTATAGTTGCAGTTGAGTACTTTACAAAATGGGCTGAAGCGGAGCTGCTTGCTACGATACTACTAAAAAAGTAATTAATTTTGTAATGAAAAATATTATTTTCAAGTTTGGAGTACCATAGAAAATTATCACAGGCAACAGGACTGAGTTTGAGAGCACTAAGTTTATGGACTTTTGCATGCGTTACCGGATCGAGAAGAGCTTTTCCGTAATAGCGCACCGGTAAGCAAACAGACATGTGGAAGCAGTGAACAAAATCATTAAATCCACCATAAAGAAACGACTGACTCGAGCTAAAGGCAATAAGGCTAATGGGCTTCCACTCGCATTATGTGCTTATAGGATAATGCACAAATCTACGACCAGGCACTCAGTGTTCGCCTTGGCATATGATTCGGAAGCTATGATCCCAGTGGAACTGGAATTACCCTCTCATCGCAGAAGACACTTCCATTAGAGAGAGAACGAACAACTATTGCTCGAGTCCCTTGACCAAATCAATGAGAATCAGGTAGAAGCTGACCTGAGGGTCGCTATTAACCATAAAAGAGCGGCACGCCACTTAAACACCAAAGTTCACAACTGTACCTTCGAAGTGGGAGATCTCATCCTGAAACGAATCTTCCCGTGTACAGGAGCGCTTGGCCCAAACTGATGTTAACAAGATTTCTTGTCAACACCTTAAAATTATGCTAAGGGATGGTAAGACTTGAATCAAGAAAGTTGGTCTAGGCTCTAACCTTGTCAAGAACTATGGGATTTTGGATAGTTTAAACTTTGGATTGGGATCCTAAGTGAGGGTTTCGATCCGGTCGAAAGTTGGATATATAACCTCATTTGGTTTGAATCAATAATTCCAAGCTTTAGTGTTTAAAAGATGGGCTTCGACCTTGTTGAAAGCTTTAACTCAGAGAGACAATGGCCCTAAATTGGTTACAGAAGTTACTAGAACTTATAGGAGTTTCGACTATGTCAATAGCAACCTTTCGATGAAGGTAAAACCTGAAATATAAAGGTGAATACAACAAAACCTCTAGTGGAACAGTAAAGTAGATCAAAGTATTCAAAACTTCCCTTTATTTAGCTAAAAAGACTTTATTGCTTCAATCTCCCAAATTGATATACAAAATAGGGTTACAAGACTTTATTTAAGAGCTTAGAAGTTGAGAGTGAGAGGAATCAACTCCCCAAAATGTGACCCCTTGGGTCTTATTTATAGATGCGGCTTGGCACCTTTCGACCCTGATGCTTTCGATTGGGTCGGAAGGTAGCTGCTATGAGACCTGATCATATTGCCACCTTTTTCGTAAGGTATGGTGGCGCTTGTCTTCTTTGAGTTGTCTTAAGAGTGCTTCCGACTCTGTCGTTAGTCTTTACTTATTGGTTTCGATGATGTTTGTTACGCCCATGATCTTGTTTCTGATCTGATGTGGAACCCTTCCTAGACCACATTGGTTTTGAATGATTTGAAAGGCTTACTATAGCTTTTGAAGGGGTTGCTCTGGATAATACTTGCTTTCTAACAGTTTGAATGAAGGCAAAACCATTGGCTCCGAATGTTTCAACGTATGTTCAAAGAGCTATTCTCCATTGTCTTCGGAAGGTGTAGCATCACCTTAGTCGAAAGGTCTTGAACTAGTCGAAGGGTTGTTAGTGAGGTCGGAAGGGTACATTCGATTCTTTCATCTTCTTCGGAAGGTAGAACTTTCTGAATATTGATAGGAGAAGCCCTCAAACACCTTCGAAAGGTCCTGTAATCACCAAAATTCGATGGCAGCATCCCTTCGACTCCTTCGAAAGGTTTAGCTGAAGCTCTTCTTTTGCGCTCTTTCCTTAAAGAGGTGTCGACGTGGTCGAAAAAAGAATATTTGGAGTAACATTTGCCCCCCTTGCGAAGGAATGCTCTTGACTTTCCAAGCCATCTTTGTCAAAACCCAGAAGCTTTCCGCCTCCTATTCTTCCCGCGTGAATCTGGGCCGTCCATTCAAATCTGATCTAATGGTTAATAACTTTGGGCAACTTTTCTTATAAAGTACGCCTTTCTTCTTCTTCCTCTTTCACTTTCCTGCAAACAAAATTCAAAGCATAAGTAAAATAGTCCAAAAAATTTCTAAATCTTCAGTTTACTTCCAGAAATCAAAACAGTCATCAAATCTAATCTGTGAGTTTAGATTTAACTTTGTTTTGCTAATTTTAATCGAATTTTACCCTTTCCAGATTTCAAAATTTAAATTCGATTTTTTTGAAATATTCGAATCTCGATTTTTCTGAGGGTAAATTTTGACCGATTTACTAAAAAGCCTTTTCTACTTATGTTTTAGGAATTTTTATAATTTATTTTCCGTTTATAATGTTGAAACTGCTAATGGACGATACTTAAAACCATCTTCTTATCGGTTTGGACTTTTATTTTAAAATTTTTAATTTTTGTTCATTGTTAATAAATCTGGGTTTCCAATTTGATGATTATTTTCATACCTTTGAAATCAAGATAGATTGATTTAAGTTCGAATTCATTTTTTTAACTGATTGGATTAACTTGTTCTTCCAAGAATTTTTTTGAAAACCTGGATTTTTAGTCGAGTGTGGGGGATAATTAAACTCGATTCCTTTACTCGGAAGTCTCTCGCATATGAATGAAAAATTGGTCCCACAAAATGACTTTTCTACTCCTTCGAAAGGGATTGAGGCAGCAATGTTTGTTTTGCTTCGTTAGCTCCTTTCAATGGGGTCGAAAGGTGTTGTAGTGCCGATTAGATCATCCTTGTCGAAAGGTAATGCCATTAGGTAGAGAGAAGGAACTCCTTCAATAGCAAAACGTTTCGACTTGGTCGAAACCCTTTGTTTTGATTACAATTCATTCTCCATAGTTAATTTCTTAGAATCGTTAAACCTCCTCGACATCACCTTTACCTACTAGGTTGAAACCCCCTAGAATTATTTTTATCCAGCTTTGTCGAAATGTCCTAAGTGTATATGAATTTAACTTAGAACCTTTCGACTTCAATGAGTATGTTAGGTTTCGACAACATTAGTATTTTACTCAGTTAACCTAAGTTATTTGTTTCGATAGTGTCGAAGGTTCTTATTGTTTGGTTTATGAAATGTTTGTAGAGTATATTTTTGGTTTAAGTTTTTGAGTTGATCTTAACTATTTTACCTTAGTAATTTGGTCCCTGCAGAGCTTCCCACATTGTTGAAAAGTGATGAATGAACAAATATCAAGTCTTATCCTTTCGACTCTATCGATAGCTCAGGGAACACTCTTATTCAGGCTTTCGACAATGTCGAGATATGCTTGTTAAATGATGATGTCCTTTTCCTTTTGACTTTGTCGGAAGCCTGATGTCTTTTGTTTTCACAAACTTGAAGTTTTAAATTTTTTTTTTATGTTTAAGTTATCTAAGTAGGTTTCATTGACTAACTCTTATAAGTATGCTAAACTTATAATCAACCAAGAATTTTAACTAAAACGTTTTCACTTGGAAGAATCATGAGTTTTCCAAAGAAAGCTGAGGCTATTCCAAGCGTTCTTTCATAGCAATTCAAGGTAAGGTCGATGTTATCCTCAATGACTTTGGCATTTTCGGTATCGAAGCCATCCCCCCAAAGGAGACCGACACCATTAATAACCCTCCTAAAGGGTTTTTTCCCTATACTGCTATCCACATATGGCATGGTGGATTCTTGCCCTTCCTAGAGTTCTTGTCTTCATTTCTATCTCATGTTGGGATCGCCTCAATCCAATTGTCTCCAAATTTCTATACTTATTTCTTGTCTCTAGAGATGATGGCACTGGAATCCGGACTCTCTTTCCTTAACACTAAAGTCCTAAATTATTTGACCTAGTTGGTCAAGCTGAGCAATCTCAACTACTAGATATATACGGCCAATCCCCAGAGGAAGTTAATATCAGATGGGGTCAACAAATTCAGGGACTGGGAAAACCAGTTCTTCTTCGTCAAATGCTTTTCTAACATCCGCGGGACCTTCGCTTCTCCCCATAAGTATTGACTTGTGTTGCTTTTCCTTACTTAATGTTTTCTTTTGCCTAATCTTTGTTTTTATCAAGTGTCCCTGCCAAAGATCTTAATGATGTCGACAAGAAAACAGTTGAATCTCTTATTGCAGCATCAAGCCAAGTTGGGAGTAGATTGACGCTACCGACTCCCTCAAATTTAAGAAAGCATTCTCTTCTTCCATTAGGCCAGAAGATCCTAGGAACTCCACCCTCCCTCCAACATACTTCCCGTGGAAAACGCTTTCTATCCCTGGGAGACTCTTCAACTTTCTCCCGCATCTCTTCTATTTGCGCTGACCGCTCCGGTATCTCATAAGCCAGGTGTTCACTTTCTACCTCTGTTGCTTCTTGAATTATTATGCTTACTCTAATCTGTTTTAACTTTTCCAGCTATATGTTCAGTTATAGTGCCTGTCAGTGGTGCTGCCCCTCTTCCTTCAACTTCTAGGGTGTCATCAATCATTGCATCCTTTTCTAAATCCAAGCAAGCCTTCAAAAGGAAGTTAATGGAATCTTCTAAAGATGAGCCTCCGAAGAAGGTTGCTAAAGTCATGGATGTGGAGGAGGAGGAACACTTATCTTCTAAAAAAGCTTTGAAGAGCCTAACCATGGAGACTCCCAAAGATAAGGTTATGCAAACTCCAGGTGTCACTGATCCCCTCTCTCGTATTTCTGTGTCAAATTCGCTAGCTACTCTTGCTCAAATGCAACTGGCCTTGAATATGCCTCCTATCCCAAGCCACAATCCTTCTATGCCTGAATCTTCTTCTCCTTCCACCTTCAATTTTGAAGAGATGGTCTAGTTTGTTCTCCACTCAGAATCCATCATCTCTATTCATCCTCTTTCTTCTGCTCTTGATTTGGCGGGACATTGTCGCTCTTTAATGAAGCAACAATTTTTGGTAAGCTCTTCTTCAGTTGACCTTATTACCATTGGTTTTTTCTTAAATCACTAACTTGTGTTACATGTTTCTTTCAGATTTCTAAGAGTTGGTTTGCTTTGAATGAACATGTTTCAAAGTCCTCTGCTGAATCCTCCAAGCTCTAAGAGGAAAATTCTAAGCTCAAAAATCAAGTGTCTTCCCTATCTGCTGCTAAAAATGACGCTTCCACAAAGTTGGAACGAGTAAAAGCTTCTCTCGCTCGAGCTGAGACTGATCTAGAAGTTGAGAGGCAGGCTCGTCAACTTCTTACTGATAAAAAATTTGTCATGGAGCTTAACTTAAAAGATTCTGAAGATGAAAAGGCTCGCTTGGTCGTAAAGAACATTTCTCGTGAGGAAAAATTCAAGAAGGCCAGAGCTTCGCTAAAACTTGCTGTCCACACCATTACCAATATGCAGTAGTGTGTGTCCCAATTTGTCGGCATCACTCTAGGGAAAACGATGTTGAAAAATTATGAAGATGGCCTCATGCTCGCATATGTCGACAACTATAAGAGGTACCCTGACTTTGGCTTTCCTTTACTTGATTCCGTCCTAGTCGACAGAGTAATGGGCAAAATTAATCAGATGAAGCAGGGGATTGAGCCTGCGGTCGAAGAGGAAATTAATGATGCTGAAGTCCTTTGTAATAACCCAAATTCCAATGGTTCTGATTTTTCGTAAGAATGCTAAAAACCAAGCCCACTGAAGCCCGAGTTGGGTATCTGGTATCCTGCAAATAGGCAAAGGTAAATATATTAGAGCTCAATTAATTATCTTACAGCAGAATTGGCTAAAATATGATAGTAAGTAAATACTCACCCAAATAATAACACTTTCTAAGCAAGTGTCGTAAAGATGAGAAGGCTCTGCCATCTACCTAACCTGTAGGATGTTATGAGGAGTGGGTCAGAACAAAAGTTCTGGCGAATGAATAAATTATATACTTCTAGGCTTAATTCTACATATACCGTTTTATTTCCATTTATTCTATATTAGATTCATTAGGTTACAATACTCTCACCTCTGCTCGTGAACCGTGCCCATCTACTCCATAAACCGTGCCCATCTACTCCATAGTAGATAAAAACCTAATAACTAATATATACATATATGTAGCTATATGCCCAATGACCATATTGGTCCTAGGTACCACCCATGGTACCTTCCGTATCCTCCTTGAAAAGGACTCCATCGTCTAGCTTTGAGAGCATTCCGTAACTACATCTGTAAAGGACCGCTTCGTAAGACCTACAATACAGATGCTCCACTACTTACTATGAAAACGTAAATTGCATCCCCACTAGTCTATACCAGTTCTCGGACATCCATAATGTACCACCCAATGCGAACGTTGAGGACTATGTAATTGTTCTGTCTACTATCTGAGTTTCGCCAACAAGGTCTACCTTATACGGAACTCAGTCGGGGATTTTCTATATCTGTAAAGGATTTCTTCATTAAGCTTACAATACAGATATTCTAGTTGGTTTGTCCCTTTCTCTTCGTGGCTATGGCCCCACGCAGCCACCCCTCAACTAATCGAAAGACATCTAAAGAGTTAAGTGGACGTGCCCTACTGCAAACAATCTAACATCCAATTGGCGGTGCCCCTCCATCCAATGTCTCGATAGTGAAAGTATCATTGGACTGTTGGTTTAACTTTAGCCTTTCCCAAACTCGCTATTGGTCTTGATGCTGGCCGATATCCGCATGCGACTATCTTTACCTTACTTGCAAGTATTGGACATATGAATACCCTACTCCGAACACTAAGCCCTTCTGACTGCCTACAAAGGATCTGCTTGGTTAGGCCTACAATGTAAGTGCAGTCAAGGCATACTCTTTTGATGGAACACCTACAGACCTGCCTTCGGGGATGCAGCTTCGTTAGCCTACCCAAAGGGCCATCCTAGAGTATCCTCATATCCCGTTGAAGTCTCGTACTTCCTTCTAGTCCAAAACCACTAAGTTGGATGTGCTCCTCCAATTCTGAAATCTATGATGAACTGCTTCGTTAAGCACTTCATCCTTTGGGCTGCTCTAAACGCATTTTGATTCTTTTATTAGACCCTAAGTCTAATCTTTTAATTTGCGTTTAGTTTGCTTTCTTTATTCTTTTGGCTACCTATTTTACTTTACTATCATCCTTATTTAACTTAATATATAAATTCTTAAGTTCCTTAAAATAAGCCTCTTTTATTATTTCTATTTTATTTGCTTATTAAATTAATATAAGTTGTTTAAATAAGCTTCTATCATTATTCTCTACTATCATCGCTTAGCAATTTATTTTAAGTCTCACGATAAGCTTTTCCGTTCTTATTTCATAATTATAACCTATGTTATAATTCTACTTGGAATTGTTACTTTTTCTTCTTTTATAGTCCATTATACAATTACAAGCGTTTCTTGCCTAGTCTGCCTTCTTTTATTACGGTATAGAATTTTCTTTAATTCCCTAATATTACATGATTCACTTATCATAATAATTGCCTAGTCAAATAGCCTGCGCAGTAAATGTAGACTTAGGTTCCTTAAATTTCTTTATAGCCTCAAATTGTTAAATTAATAATTTTCTTGTTTCAAATCATACTTTACTTTATTGTCTGATATTTTAAGAAGTAATTCTATTTTATTCGGTTGGTTATGAAGACTATATAATCCATTTCCATATTTTAATATTGAATAACACTACAAATAATAATCTGTAACTGCAAGGTGTCTCTTTTACTATTTTGGAGTAGTATAAAATACAGTGGTTTCTCTATTTTACACTAATTTCCCCTTTTTATTTATTTTATTCTGGCAGTTACGTTTATCGTTATCTTTTAGATATCAAGTTATGGAAATGTATCCCATTTTCTAACCAACCAATTAATCTAATAATTACTCCCAAATTAACTTTTCCCCTTTCAATGCAATTTATTACAGTAATTCTATCTCTCAACTTTTATTATTTTACATCTAATTTCTTTCATTCCAGTTTGCTTAATTATATCATCCATATTTGCGTTTAATTTATTCTAATCCATACGCGAAGAAAGAAAAGAGGGGATAAAAGAAAACTGAAGCTTGCATAAAAATCCAAAACGTGGAACAAAAGATGTAAATAAGGCATAGAAATTAGTTGTGACGCCCCACCTCTATGCTCACGCTAGCCAAGGACACTACTGAGTAATGTCGTCAACTAGCGCGAAGAATAAGGCTGTTGATGAGCGACCATCTGTGTAATTGCCTTGTGCGAGTACCGATATGTCAGATAGTATAACATGCATTTCATTTCAAGAGGAAATCCGACATACCAATATAAACTCAAAGCTACCACAAAAACTAAGTGGACCTTCGGAAACAAATATAGAAATAAACATAACACAAATCAGTCACAGACATTCATATCACAAAGGCGGAATCATATATGAATATACCACAAAAGAGTGTACATCAGAGTAGTGGTCAAACAAGATCCACAATATCACAAAATAATATATACAAGTGCTAGACAAAAGAATATGTATACATCAAGGAGTCTCTATCTTAAATGTATAACAACAAAAACTACCAATCTAATGTAGTTAGACAAAAGTCAGAAGATGATCCTAGATAAGGAGTCAAGCAGAAGCACCTATAACATCTCGGTCTGACCCGAGTATTATTTAATAAGAAAATAATAAACGGATCAGTCTAGCTATAATTATCATTAAAGAAATGAGATATAAGCAGAGATATAATAAGCACGTATGATAACAATAATGTCATACTAGGACAAATATGATTTAAACAACAACAAAATCATACAATATCTCAAAAACCTCAAAGCACCAAAAAGAATATCATATTCTTTATTTTATTCACCAAACTACAAATATTGACAAACATATTAATGCCAATCGCAAAAGTTTGTGAAACACAAATTCTAGAAATCATCAATTAGAAATCCAAAAATTACAAAGGGGCAACTGTAACAACCCGTATATTTGGACCATTTAAATTGACAATAATCCACACATGTCAACTTAAATAATACAAAACACGAATCATTATGGGATTATGAATACATATATGTAAATGAGAATCAATACAACATCACAGACACAGAATAGTCACAGAATAATGCAGCGGAAAAGTACATCATCATAATAGTAGTTCATGAAGCTACTACAGGAATATAACAATGTCTCAACATAAAGTGACAAAGAGAAATACAAGATGTTCAATACGTAAGTTCATCAAATACTAGAAAAGAAATAACTGATAAAGATAAATGCTAAGTCTTCAGCATCTTCAACCAACCTTGATCAGCAACTGGATAGCTTCAGACTGACCCGAGCATATACAAAAGAAACACTCGAGTCAGGACTCAAAATCTTATACATGATAATTAGGTGCAAATAATAAAGTCCATAACTCAAAGATGAATGTGATACACATCTTTAAGGATCCGATAAACTATCTATATATACAATAGAATACGCTAAATAGATAAGGTCTAATCAGTAAAGTATGATATCAAAATAGCGTTAAGTCGTGGCCCATTCCACCCTTAACACATTTTTATTCCCAAGAGCATATACAAGACCGTAGTTTCCCCAAAACCGGAAGTCACCAGAGGGCAATCCATATACTAAAGGTACAAACAAAACGTAGTGGTTGCGAATAGGATAATCAGTATGACAACGTACATGAGGCGATACCAACTAGGATACTAGTAGTTGCCTGATCCGGACTGATGTTGAGCATAGCAGCTACTATCTCAATAATGCGAAACAATACTCCCAAATCAAGGGGTGCACCCAAATCGAATCACATAAGTAATAGATAAGGTATCGAAGAAGTGTGTCCGCTAGAGATGGCGATCCTCAATGGCCCGGCGCGGCTCCTGTTTTAGTCATCTCAGGGGTCATCCAAAATCGTTCTCTTTCTTCAGTCAACGCGTTCACCAAAACCATCCACTTCGTTCTGGATCAACACTCCGCGTATATTAGTTATTAAAGTGGTTTTCGGTATCGACAGAGAGTATGTCCATATCCGATCCCGGTCTCTTTAATAACTATGCATTAATTACCCGATGGTCATTTAATATTAAAGTTTAAACAAATCAAAGTCCAAAAGTCAAGTTGCAAGTTTGACTTCCAAAATTTGACACATCACAATTCAATTTAATTCGAACATTTAAAAATCATATTTCCAAATTAAGTTTTAGTTCAAGCCCTTGAGTTGACAATACTTAAGTATTCAAGTTCAATTTAATTCCTATTCCCATTCATCGTTACATTAAATTTAATCAAAACTTTGATTTACCAATTTCAACAGCTAAATCAACTCCTTAACTTTAGTGGGTTTTACATTCCTTTTTAAGTCACTTTGTCACTTAATCTCAAATTAAATTTATAACAAATTCCAAATTTATTAAATTTATCCAATTTAGATTTAATTTCGAATCTAATAAATTCAATTTATTAGATTCTAAACTTACTTATTCAAATCTCATTTCAATAAATTGTGTCAATCAGTTTATCTAGTTAAATAGATTTATTAATCCGTTTCAATTTAATCCAATAATTTATTCCAATCAGGTCCACTTATTTCTCCATTAATTCATTGCAATTAAATCCATCAATTTATTGCCATTAAGTCCATTAATTTATTACCACTAATCCTATTAATTTAATACCATTAAATCCATTGATTTATTTCAATTAAATCCATTTATTTATTACAATTAAATCCATTCATTTATTTCAATTGAATCTATTGATTTATTACAATTAAATCCATTCATTCATTACAATTAAACCTATTGATTTATTACAATTAAATCCATTCATTTACTATAATTAAATCTATTGATTTATTACAATTAAATCCATTCATTCATTACAATTAAATCTATTGATTTATTACAATTAAATCCATTCATTTTTTTTACAATTAAATCTATTGATTTATTACAATTAAATCCATAAATTTCGTTACTTACTTTCCAACAAATTTTTAAGTCCATTTCTTAATTTCAAATGGATTTCAATTCCAAATTGATTTTTGTTGACCAATCGGGTTTCTTATTTTTAATTATCTATCCTAGGCCAAAGTTGTTCAATTGGGTATTTATCATTTCAACCCCATATTATCAAATAAACAAAGCATAGCAAAGGGAACTTGCAGTGTGAAAACTGGGAAGGTGTCAAAGTAAATAAACAATCAATAGCAACCATACATAACAATTCAACCGTTTATTTAAATAATCCCGAAATAATCGTATTTAATTTACATTTGTTATTTATGTAAATTAATAAAATTATTCCTAGAATCCACACTATCATTTCATGCAGATTAAAGATTATTACATTATGGGTTTTCACTTGGTGTTTATTATCAAATTATTACATCAATCATACATTCAATGGTTCAAAGTGTAGTTAACCCTATTTCTATGTGTCGACTTATTTAACATTTAAAGGGACAAGTTCAACATATATAATATATTTTAAATTTTAGACTAACCTATATCAATTTCAATTTCATATTAATCATCACTATATTAACGACTAATTCAACATCACATAACAAATTTAGTGTCACAACTATTTGTCGTAAATTAACAATATTCCAATTTAACTTGCATGGCGATTTACAATTTTTTATTCTAACAATTTTTAACAATCAATAATTTAATATCCAAATTAATATTCATAACCATTATCACTTAAGTATCGTAGCATAATAGATTTGAGTCGTGAATGAAATATTCACCTTGCGTGGTTGAAGAAGATGACGGCGAAGCACGAAGACAAATATATAAGAGGCACTGACAAACACGACACAAAACGAACACAAACAAAGAAAACTAGATTGATCCGACAAGCTGAATGGAAGCCTAATTCTCTGAAGCAGTAGCTGGAACAAAACACAGTAAAACTGTATGTGAGCAACTAGAATTTTCAAAGTTATACAGCTATAATATATATAGTTTCATATATATTTATATATATAAAACTCTGAAATATAACTACGGCCAAGGCGAGGACAACAAAGACATCGGAGCGGGACGTTGCGGTGGTCGGAGAAGGCGAGTGCGGGTTGGGTCGTTGGCGGGTGCGGTTGGGTCGCTGGTGGGTGCGGGCTGGGCAGTGGAGTAGGTGGCTCGGCTGGTGGAAGGGGAGGCAGGACGGGACTGGGCAGGAACGGGCCTGGCTGGGGCGGGCGAAGGCAGGCGGCAGTGGGGTTTGGGCGAAGGCGAAGGCAGGCGGGGTAGGGTCTGGGCGATAGGGCTGGGCAGGTGGATGCGGGCGGTAGGGCTGGGCAGGTGGATGCGGGCGGTAGAGGCTTGGGAGGCGGGTGGACTGGCAGGGGACAGCGAACGGGTGGAGGTTGGGAGGTGGGTGGACTGGCAGGGGACAACGGGTGGAGGCGAACTGGGAGGTGGACAAGGTCAGGCAGTGGGTTCTCTTTTTTTTCCAAAGTAAAAAAAAAAATAGAAGAGGAAGAAGCAGATGTGAACGAACCAGAAAAGTTAGAATGTAAACGAAAAGGATCGGGGATCCAAGCTTAGTTTATATAAAACCATACAGAAATTGAAAAGCCTTTACTGTTTGCATCGGTATTACCAAAGCCTGTTGGGTTTCCTAGAGGAGCTGCTGACCAGAAAATGCCTCGTATTCCACCCAGTAAAGCGTAATAGACACTGGGTTTAATAGTGTAACGGACAGGTTTCAAATTGTTAACCAATTTGTATCTTCCAACTCCGAACTTCGAATGACACAAATAAACATACCATTTTGATCAGCGCGACGAGGCGAACACAATGGCATATAGATATCAGTGGTACGATTTGAATTATAAAATTTCAAGTTTTCTATTATAGAAAATGCAGCAAAAACGCTGAAGAATAAGATCGACGGAGCTGAAGATGTCCGAATTTTGAAAAACGAAAAATGACGCCTTGGTCAGAAGATAGTTTAGAATTTTTCTATGTAAAAATATTCCAGTTCAGAAGATAAAAAATTTCGCGTTGAAAATGAACTGATGTGAAATAAACGCGAACGGAATTTACTGCGGTATTTTCCGACGAAACCTTTCTCATATCTATAACCATCTAGGCGCAATTTATAAACAAAGTTTGGACGCTGATTGAAATCGTATGAAAGTTCCATATTTTGTATTAAAATAATGGATTCAAAATTTTAAAATTGGGTCGGAATTTCAGAGTCGTTACATTCTCCCCCACTCAAAACTTTTCGTCCTCGAAAAGAACGAGACGGTGAAGTAAGAATGGAGTAAGCAGAAAAGTCAAGATAGATTTTTAAGAAAATTTGATTTATACCTGAAATCAGTAGTTCGGGGTTTGAATCCCGGATACTATCCTCAGTTTCCCATGTGCAATCTCGCTCATCTTCACTCCATTGGACTTTGACGAGATTTATAGACTTCCTTCTTAGTTGCCTTATTTCCCGATCGACTATTCGAAGTGGTCTTCTTTCGATAGTCAAATCTGGCTCGATATCTACTTCATCTAACTGAGCAATTGGAATGGTCATGGATGGATCACGCACGACTTTCCGGATATGTGAAACATGGAATACGTTGTGCACGCCCTCAAACTTTTCTGGTAATGCAACCCTATAAGCTAGTGTGCCAATTCTCTCGATGATAGTAAATGGTCCGACAAATCTTGGAGCAAGCTTCCCTCTACGACCGAATCGAATAACATTCTTCAAAGGTGATACTTTCAGAAATACCTCATCCCCAACCTGGAATTCCAAATCTCTTCTACGCCTATCTACATAGCTCTTCTGCCCATCCTGTGCGGTCTTCATCTTTCTTCTGATCTCATTAACCTTCTCGGATGCTTCCATAATCATATTTGGGCCAAGAACCAATCAATCACCAGGCTCAATCCAACAAGCTGGCGATTTGCATGGCCGTCCATATAAAGCTTCGAACGGTGCCATATCGATACTCGCCTGATAACTGTTATTATAAGTGAATTCAACCAAATGGAGATGGTCTTCCCAAGATCCACCGAAATCAATAATGCAGGCTCGGAGCAGATCCTCCAAAATCTGATTTACCCTTTCAGTTTGGCCATCTGTTTGAGGATGATAAGCTGTGCTCAGATTCAGTTTAGTGCCCAAGACGTCCTGAAACGCCTCCAGAAATTACTAGTGAATATAAGGTCTCGATCGCATACAATACTAGATGGAACCCCATGAAGTCTAACAATCTCTTTCATGTAAATCTCTGCCAAACTTGAAGCAGTACGAGTGGTCTTAACAGGAATAAAGTGAGCAGATTTTGTCAACCAATCAACGATCACCCATATACTCTCATTACCTTTCCTGGTCCTCGATAATCCATCAATGAAGTCCATAGAAATCTGATCCCATTTCCAGCAAGGAATCTCTAGGGGTTGAAGTAAACCAGCAGTCTTCTGGTGATCGGCCTTGACTTGTTGGCAAGTGGTGCATCTACTAACATATATAGAAATATCTCTCTTCATCCCACTCCACCAATATAAACGCTTCATATTACGATACATCTTCGTGACACCAGGATGAAATGAAAGTGATGACTGATGATTCTCCTTAAGTACTTCTTGTCTCAATCCATCGACATTAGGAACACAAACACGATTGTCAATCCTCAGAACTCCATTACTATCCATCTGTGCTCCCACTTTACTGTCGGCATTTCCAACTCTACCAAGAACCAACTCCTTCATACGATAGAGCAAAGTGTCCTCATATTGTTTAGCTTTTATGCGATCCATAAGAGATAGAGAGATGACGAGCTGAAATAGCATGCCTTCAACAGTATTACAGCAAGACAATGCTTTGCTACGACTCAATGCATCGCCTACAACATTTGCTTTCCCAGGAGTATAAGTGATGTCGAGATCATATGCAGCTAAAAATTCGAGCCATCGGACTTGCCTCTGGTTCAAATCTTTCTGGGAAAAGATATATCTCAAGGACTTATGATCAGTGAATAATTCGAATTATGTTCCCAAAAGATGATGCCTCCATAGTTTCAGAGCAAATACAACGGCAAGAAGCTCTAGGTCATGTGTGGCATAGTTTAATTCATGGGTCTTCAACTGACAGCCCGCATAGGCAATAACCTTTCCATTTTGCATAAGAATAGCGCCTAAACCTTCTCGGCAAGCATCTGTATAGACAGTTAATCCTTCACTTCCATCGATTACCGCAAGAACAGGGGCTGAAGTTAACTTACGCTTCAACTCATTAAAGGCTGATTCGCACTTCTCACTCCAAATAAACTTAACATCCTTCCGAGTCAAAGCAGTAAGTTGGGCAGAAATTCGGGCAAAGTGCTCAAGAAATCTGCGATAATAACCGGCTAAACCCAAGAAACTATGAATATCTGTAGGAGTTTTAGGAGTCTCCCAATCCTGTGGATAAATTTCAAATTAGAGAGGGATAAAAGGATTTGAATAGAAATAGTGAATAGGATAGAACTCACATTGATTACTGTTTGTACCAAAAATGGGCACAACACTCTTCGGGAGTTGTTTGAAGAGATAAAATGAAGATTATAAATGTAAAACAGAGATTATCTAACAAAAACTCCAACAAATAGGAATGTACAGTGCACAGACAAGCAGTTTAGAGTGGTTCGGCGTATAGCCTACGTCCACTATGAAGTTTTGATGATTTTATTGATTCTCTTTCAATGATTACAAGCGTTTACAGTGATGAAAAGCGGATTACAGTTTAGAATTCGAAATTGACAGCAAAAGTACGGTGCAAATCTCAATCCGGCAGAGTCTGGACGCTTCAGAGAAAAAAGATCCTTTTTCCGTTGATTCTGGGGCTCTATTTATAGGCGTAGGAGGCTTGGATTTCGCTCAAACTCCGGGAGACTTGGCCTGACACGTGAGGGGACCCATTCGACCACTTCCAGAGAGTTTCAAGCCAATCTGTGATCGATACGAAATCATTTCGTATCGATCAGGATTACTTCCAATTGAGCTTAAAATTGGTGGAGACGTTCCTTGTTATGTGTGCAACCTTCAGTTAAAATTTCATCATGTTTGGATCAGTGGATTACGAGATATGGTCGATACGAACTGGAATTCCTCATAGGCTGTCTGGTTCGTATCCATTTCCCTGCGCTTTGAGCTTCGACTCGATGGTATCACGCGCCTCTGTGAAGACGTGGAACGCACACTTCGCCTCGATCCGGTCTTCACTCCGAATCGACCGCGTCGACTCCATACATCTCGGCACATTCGCATCAGGAAAAGACGTGGTGTGTGCGCTTCGCCTCGATCCGATATTTGCTCCGCGTTGACTGCATCGTCTCCATGTATTTCGCCTCGTTCACTTCGAGAAATGACACGTTATCCAAGCTGGTTGACCTGATGGATTCGAGTAGGACTTCATCCTGGGATACGAGGCAAACACTATCTGATGGATACGAAGTTGACACTGGCTGATGGATACGAAGCAGGCACTGTCTGATGGATACGAAGTAGGCACTATCTGATGGATACGAAGTTGACACTGGCTGATGGATACGAAGTAGGCACTGTCTGATGGATACGAAGTAGGCACTGTCTGATGGATACGACGTAGGCACTGTCTGATGGATACGAAAACAAGGACCATCGATGGATACGAAATCCATCGATACGAACTGCCGCTCATTGATGGATACAAAAATGCGCTCTTCCCTTTGCCTTGCATCCATCGTAACTTGAGCATACGAACTCGGTTCGATCTGAAACTTGGAGCGTTGGTTTGCTTTAGTTTTCCCGATCATGTCCCATCGATTGGGGCTTGATCCGGACTTGGTCAAAATTCATCGATATCCATGACAAACGACATTCGGAACCCAACTCCTTGATGTCCTGGCCTTGCCAAAAGGCGGGATAACATTTGCCCCCCAAAGTACGTCTTGTGAAAACATGACGTGCTTTGAAAAGCTGCAGGCCTTCTTTGAATAACTTTGGAAATCGTACCCTTTAGCCATTCTCTTGTATCGATGCGGGTTGACTTGATGGATGCCAAAATGATCATTCGTATCGATGGTCACACATCGCGGTGAATCCTGATTCGAGTTGGCGATATCCGGTGGATACGAAATGGATGTTCGCATCGATAGATTCTAATGGATACGAAATGGACGCTCGTATTAACAGGTCTGCTCTGTTTCGAATCGATGGTGTTTGGTGAACATTTCGCCTCTACGAATGCACAGCTTGATGGATACGAGGAAAGCGCGTGCATCTACCCATCGTATTCACCTGGCCTCCCTGTGCGCTTCGAACCGATAAAGGTTAGTGGGTTTGATACGAATGCTCGCATCGATGCGCTGCTTGACTGGTTGCGACCGGTCAGATTGACTGGGAGTCGAATCGACTCGGTTCCGTCCTAGGCTTCATATAAATATCTGGGACTTTGCCATTTCTCACTTTTTTACCTTTTACTTTTACTGTTGTCTTCTGCCTTCTCGTATCGATTCACAGACAAGCAGGAGAGAAGAATTACTCCAATCTTCGAATCGATCAAAACATCACCTTATTATTTCCCAAACTCCAATTCGATTCAGGTACATAAGCAATCACGGCTAAATTCGAGCGACGAAGTTCAGATCTCAGATCCATCGTGCCTTTGCTGATTATCGATTTTGGTGGTGCCAAGGCCAGATCTGGACCAGAGCTTGGTCGAGGATGGCCATGGCTATGCTCGCTTCAATCGGAGAAGAAAGAGTTCTGGAGTAATTGTTCCACCACTAGTTCGTGTCGATCCGGGACAGGAGAGTTCGACTCGATCCAGATTTCATGATTTCGCATCGATTGATGGGTTAAAGGGGATGCAGAGGTTCGCATCGATCTAAGGTGGTTGGGGCTTGTGTTGAACTGAGATGATTGATGTAAGCGCTTGGCCGGCGCGATCGATGCGAAAATCTACCTCTCTCGATCGATACGAAGACCAAGAGATCTCATTGGTCCCGTATCGATAGCCCCAGATTGATGCGAAGTTATTGCACTTGGTTGTCTTACAGCCGTTAACCCTTGGCCGATGCGAAGTAAGCCTACCTGATCGATACGAAATCTCCTCCTCCGGTCGATACGAACTGACATCGATACGAAAGGCATCGAGTTGACCTGATCGATACGAAAGTATCGATTCGAACTGGATCGATACAAAAGACATCACGCCTCCGACTGAATTTGAACTTGAACTACGATCGATTCCATGCTGAAATTTGACGAACTTAGCGAACTTTTGCATGTTCTTATATTCGACTCCGACGAGCTTCTGCCTTGCATAATTGGACTTGATTACAGGATTGCATATTTGACTGACTTTCGAAGCTCGTCGATGGAACTGCCTTTTAACAGAAAAGTACAACGAACTCTTTAATCTTGAATCGATCGTTATCATCTGGATGGCGCAGTCATGACGGTCAGCGATGACGGTCATGTTTGTCTGTCTTCCAGAATCTCGTCGCTTGCACATTTTCTTTAATTCTGCAGAATTTGCTCAAGTCACGCACAGCACTCGCACTACACAACACATTCATGCACTTTACACTGGGGAATGCACGGGCTTTTTGTCACCTAATGATGGTTTCTCGTGAGTTAGCTAGTGATGGAACCGTCAAGTTCGCAGCAGCAAGAAACTCAGAACCCTATCCTTCCCAGAATTGAGATTCCGGTCATCGAGACCGAAGCTATTGGCCCAGCTCCGGACGAGTTGCCCAACGCGTCCTTCATTAACAGTCCACCTGATTCCGTCTCATCCAATATCTCCGAAGACATGCTGGGGAGGATATGCTTAAGGCATGGTTTATCTTTGGATGAGGTATTGTTGCCTGGACCGGATGATAGGCCACATAATCCCCCGGAGGGGTATACTGCTTTTAATCGGCATGCGTGTGCAGCCGGCACACTTCCTCCATTCAACGACTATATAAGAGAAGTGTTGGCTTATCTGGACATCGCTCCGTCTCAATTGCATCCAAACGGATATGCCTCACTCAACAGCTTGTTCGTTGTATTCATGGAGTACCTCCATCGTCCTCCCCGTATGACCGACATAAGATACTTGTTTAACTTCAAGAGTCGGACTGACAGCCCATCTTATACGTTCTTGGAGTCTGTAAGGAACTGCCAAGTTGTCGTGGGGTCGTGGACTAGGCTAAGCTATTTTAAGTCGGAGTGGTTCTATGTCCGATGTCCTCCGGGGTTTGCCAGAAGATGGTTATTCAGACGTGAGTATCGTCTTTTTTTTCCAAGTAATTGACAGGGCAATTTTCGGAGTGAATTTAAACTTACGTCTTCTTCTCTTTTTCTGTCAGCTATCATCCAGCGGCCTGAGGGTGGCTACTATAAAGAGATAGTTCGGGTCCTCCAAGAGATTCCTAGCGAAGAAAGGAATATTGAACTGTTATTGACAGATCGGAATCTCAGAGTCCTTGGGCTGATCGGTCGGAGGCAGAGCATAAGACTCGACGGTGCATTAAAGACCATCTCCAGGAAAAAGGTCAAGCGGATGAAGCCCAGGGTTGTGATAATCGAGGAACCCGACTCCGAGAAAACCCACACTGACGAAGAACCGTTGGTCGGACCTGCTAATGCAACCCCAGAGTCCGATGCTAAGAGGAAAGGCAAAGCTGTGGCTTCGAAACAGCCTAAGTCTGGGAGGCGGAAGTCTGTGGTTTTGCACCGTCCTTCGCCAGGAGTTAAGATTACGGAGGCTTCCTCCCCGCAAGCTGGAGATCAATTCGAAGGGCCTACTGACCCTCCAGTCCCTGACACCGAGCTGGAGCAACACGATGTTGGGTCAGGTGGACCGCGACATATCGACGATGTTAGCGAGTCTGAGCTCGCCAATGCGACTGACACTTCTGGTTGGTCCGGGGGGTTACACATTCACACACTCCTCACGGCACAACACACTTTCCTAACCATAAACAACGCATCGCAAACGGTTACTGATTCTTTGTTGTTTTCTTTTCAGGTACGATGTCTGGGAAAGGTTCCGTGCTTGGTAGTTTGCGTAAGCGCCGTTATCACGAGCCACGCAGGAGAGAGGGCGAGAGAGATTATGACACGGGACACTCTGGTCAGGAGAAGTCTGACAGAGATAGGGGACATGTTCACCGATCCCGATCTCGTTCTCCTCCCCCCAGGACCTCTGCACCTCCTGTGGTCGCAGTTACTCGTCCTCCTGAAACTTCACGGTCTAGGCCGCCTTCTCAAGCCTTGAGGTCCGACCCTCCGCGCAGGACCGAAATAGCCACCTCTTCGGCTACTGTGTCGGTCCCGACCGAGGCGTCTAGCGAAGGAGCGCTCAAATTGGCACAGATGAGGAAGGAATTTCCTGACATCTGTTTTGATGGGTATGTCTTCCCCCCGCATCTGAAGAGAATCCCGCCAACCGCGGAGACCACTATCCATGATTATGTCGCGGACATCTTTTTCCAGTATAGGGAGTGGGGACGGGCCGCGAGGAAGGCATCTAAAGTAGCATTTGAGCGGGGCGTCACCATCGAGAAACTCGAGAAGGAGCTGGGTCGCAACGACCAAATCATAAAAGCGCTCAACTCAGAGGCTGAGTCTTCTCGTAAGTCTGAAATGGAGGCTTTAAAGAAAGTTGATGAGGTGACCGCTGCCATGGTCAGGATGAAGCAAGAACATTACACTGCCATCGAGGACATGGGTCACAGGAACACTTCCATTACTGCCGAGAGGGATGCCGCTCTCAAGGAGCTTAATGAGCTGAAGTCAAAGTTTTCAGAGATGGCTAAGGAAAAAGACGCAGCTAATGTCTCTGCGCAGGAAGCCTGTGACCAGGCAGTGACACTCCAAAAAGAGAAGGAAGCGGCCATACAACAAGCCCGTGAGGCTGAGGCTGGAGTTGATGATAAAGTACGGCAGGCGGAGGCCAGGATCGAGGCCGAGGTGGAAGAGCTACTCGTCACTTACAACGCCAATGTGCTAAGGCACCGAGACTTGACATGGCTTGACGATTACCCCACACATCTCTATAACGCCTGGAACCTACTGGTTGATGAGGAGAGATCTGGGCACCCTGATGAAGCCCCTGATGAGTTCGAGCTGGAGAACCGCATCCTTAATGATGACGAAAAGAGGGTTCTCCATGACTCCATGATTTCCCATGACAAGTTGAGGCTTGGTGCTCAGATCCAAGAAGTCGGAGAGAGCTCTGGTGCTGAACACCATGTTATGAGTTCTGAGATAGTCGTGTCATCTCAGTCTGAGCCAACTTCGATGATCTACTCCCATTCTATCCCAGCGTATGACCCAGATCAACTGCATTTATCTCCTATTAAGGAGCATCCTTCTGAAGTAGTTCAGACGACCTTGAGCCAAACCGAGGAAGGTACTTTGAACTAACTTCCAGTATATTTGGATTGAAGAACCCGTGTTGAAATGTTGCTAATGACATGTCTTTTCCTTTGATCAGTGACAGGAGTTGCACCAGCCGCGCCTCCTACCACCCAAGTATTAGGTCAAGCGCCAGGAGCCATCATTTCTGAGGCGACCTCCGTCGCAGCAATAGCACCAGTTGGAGTGACGGAGGGAAGCTCACTTTCTTTCGACGAGCAGATGATAAACGAGCTCCTTGGCCGTCAAAGTGACCCTTTTGCGGACTTACCATTTGGCTTGGGTGGATTCACGGCTACTTCTGACATCTTGTCCCAGACTACTACGGCTCCTAGCGAGGCCAGGGCACGGCGGGAAGCGGCGATGTTGGCCGAGATTAATGCCGAGATGGCGGCCGCGGCGCACGGTGGTGGAGTAGACGGCGGAGCAGCGGCACAGTGCCCCACTCCTCTTATGACTGTGTCCCCTGGGGGCACACTTACTGATACTAATGTGCCAGCCCCTCCTCCAGCTGCCGAGTCTGTTCCTCCCACTCCTCCCTCGGGAAGTATCCCTATAGAGTCCAGCTCAGACGAGGATATTGATATTATGCCTCCACTCGAAGGGAGCTTGCCTAAGGAGAAAGGCTCCAAGCGAAAGGGTACTGGTGGCTCCAGTAGTTCCTCGAGGAAGAAGAAGCTGAGGAAACAGAAGGATTAGACGTTCTTCTCATAGGCAGTTAGGGACTTTTGTTATCTTTTTTTTTTTTTGCTTTTCCCTTTTGTAGGCCGTGTTTAGATGTGGGTTCGGCCCCTGCTAGTAGGAACATTTCGGAAAGAACTCATGTATGAAGCATTGTTTTTGAGTTAGTTGGAATAAAATTTTGTCTTTTAGCTTCAGCTTGCGTTCCTTTCTATGCTTGAATATTGCAGTGTTCGGACTTTGGTCCAGTGTATTTGCATTTTCTGATTGCTTCAAGAATAGCTCATTTTACTTGTTAAGTATGGAACTTTCGGACTCGAGTTGTGATAGGGGATCGCATCGGAGCTGAGCATCGCATAGTTTCGGGCAATGACTAACATTTGCTTCTGCCCCCAGTTTCGGGGCCAAGTTGTGATGATCAGCTTGTGATGGCACCAGGCAAGGACCGAGTGGTCGAACCACGCTTGTTCTCTTATGAATCGTTCCATCCACACTCCGGGGATATGCGTCATCTCGTAAGCGGTTGTTCGCACTCTGGGAACATGGAGTTGACTGTTTATACTCCGCTTCGCACTCTGGGAATGCGGAGTTGAATATTTATACTCCGCTTCGCACTCCGGGAATGCGGAGTCGACTGTTTATACTCCGCTTCGCACTCTGGGAATGCGGAGTTGAATGTTTATACTCCGCTTCGCACTCCGGGAATGCGGAGTCGATTGTTTATACTCCATTTCGCACTCCGGGAATATGGAGTTGAATGTTTATACTCCGCTTCGCACTCCGGGAATGCGGAGTCGAATGTTTATACTCCATTTCGCACTCCGGGAATATGGAGTTGAATGTTTATACTCCGCTTCGCACTCCGGGAATGCGGAGTCGAATGTTTATACTCCATTTTGCACTCCGGGAATATGGAGTTGGATGTTTATACTCCATTTCGCACTCCGGGAATATGGAGTTAAGTGTTTATACTCCGCTTCGCACTCTGGGAATACGGAGTTAAGTGTTTATACTCCATTTCGCACTCTGGGAATATGGAGTTAAATGTTTATACTCCGCTTCGCACTCTGGGAATACGGAGTTAAGTGTTTATACTCCATTTCGCACTCTGGGAATATGGAGTTAAATGTTTATACTCCGCTTCGCACTCTGGGAATACGGAGCTAAGTGTTTATACTCCATTTCGCACTCTGGGAATATGGAGTTAAGTGTTTATACTCCGCTTCGCACTCTGGGAATACGGAGTTAAGTGTAGGATTGTCGTATGTCAACCCTATTAATATCGGTGTCATGGCTTGTCCCCGAGCTCGGGTTTCACCTAGTGAGTGGCCGGTCGTATCACAGCCACTCTCCATTTGAATAAGTCCCATTGCGTGATGGGATTTAGCTCTTCGCGCATCGTGATGTTGTATATCGTACATAATGAATCACAGCTTTGGCTCGAAGAAGTGGCATTTTATTGCTGAAATAAGAAAATGCGGCAAAGTCAGTTGCCTTATTACAAAATTCAAATTTCGAAATGCAGAAACAAATTGCTAAATAGAATGAAACAAATAAAGCCTGTCATATGTAGTAGCGGCGGAGACTTTCGCTGTTCCAAGCTCTCGGTAAATCGAGACCGTCCACAGTCGACAGCTTGAATGTACCATCTCCGAGCTTTCGTGTAATTACATACGGCCCTCCCCAGTTCGGTTTCATGTGTGAAGGAACTGGGTAAATTCTCTTGAGCACGAGGTCGCCGAGTTCAAAGGTTCGAGGTCGAACTCTGGTGTTGTACAATCGGGCGACCCGGCTTCGATGCGCGGCTGCTCTCAAATCAGCCTCCTCCCGTTTTTCATCCAATAGATCCAAAGACTCGGCTAGGAGTATAGCGTTTGTTTTTGGATCATAATAAGTCACGCGATGAGAGAGCACTTCTGTCTCGACCGGAATAACGGCCTCTGAGCCATAAGATAGGGAAAACGGAGTGTGTCCGGTCGCGGTTTTGTGGGTCGTTCGATAGGCCCATAATGCCATAGGAAGTTCATCGACCCACTTGCCCCCAGTCTTCTCTAGTCGTTTCTTCAGGATCGATTTTATAACTTTGTTGACAGCTTCAACCTGCCCATTCGCTTGGGGGTGTGCGACAGCCGAGAACTTTTTGCGGATATGAAACCGTTGACAGAAATTCTTGAATTCTGTGCTCTCGAATTGGGTTCCATTATCAGTGATGATAGTATGCGGGAGTCCAAATCGACAGATGATGTTGCGAACCACGAAATTTATCACCTTCTTTGTCGTAATGGTTGCTAGGGCTTCGGCCTCAGCCCACTTTGTGAAGTAATCAACTGCGACGATGGCGTATTTCGCACCGCCTTTTGCTAAAGGTAAAGCGCCGATGATGTCAATGCCCCACATTGCGAATGGCCAGGGACTGACCATTTGGGTTATTTCAGTTGGCGGAGCTCTCGGAATTCGGGCATGTATCTGGCATTTATCGCACTTTCGGGCATAGTTTGCCGCATCTCGGTTCACTGTCGGCCAGTAGTATCCATATCGGAGTATCTTTTTAGCGAGAGCTTGCCCGCCGGTATGATCGCCGCACTCTCCTTCGTGCACGTCATGTAGCACTCGCTTGACTTCCTCGTGGGCGATACATCTGAGGAGAGGAACGGAATAACCTCTCCTGTACATGACTCCGTTTTGGATAACGAACCGCGAGGCTTTTCGCTGAATCTGTCTCTTCTCATTTCTAGGTTCAGGTAGCACCCCATTCTCAATGTAATTCCGATACGGAGTCATCCAGGACTCTCTATTGGGAGCGGTTTCAAATACAGAGTTCATTTCTATCCGATCGATGCTCGGAGTGGCCAAAGTTTCAACGGGGACAAGTCCCATTTGTTGCGCTTCGCCTGTGCTGGATAACTTCGCCAGTGAATCGGCTTTCTGATTGCGTTCCCGAGGCACATAATAGATGGCATAATAATCAAACTGGTTTAGGATTTCCTGAACTCGTGCCAAGTAAGCGGCCAGTCTTCGGTCTCTTGCCTGGTATTCTCCTCGCACCTGGCATACCACTAACTGCGAATCGCAATAAATTTCTACAGCGATAATTCTCAAATCTCTGGCAAGCCTTAGGCCGGTTAGGAGGGCTTCATATTCGGCTTCATTATTAGTTGCACGAAAGTCGAATTTAAGAGCATAACATATGGATCGGCCCTCGGGAGTCTCAAGTACAACCCCAGCGCCCGAACACCGATCATTTGACGCACCATCAGTATACAGCTTCCAGATGTATTCGGGAGATTCACTGGTTTCGGGTAAGTCTTCCGGGACGGTGAATTCGGCTATGAAATCAGCCAGGACTTGTCCTTGAATGGCCCTCCGCGGAGCGTATGCGATATCAAATTGGCTTAGCTCAATGTTCCACTTGAGTAACCTACCGGACGTCTCAGGCCGCGTAAGGACCTGTCGTAACGGCTGGTCGGTGTACACAATAAGCGGATGAGCTTGGAAGTAAGGACGGAGCTTCCTTGAGGCAATAACCAAACAATAAGCCAGTTTCTCCAGCCTTGGATAATTTCTTTCAGCTCCTGTTAGTCGCTTACTAACATAGTAGACCGGGTTTTGCACTTTGTCTTCTTCCCGGATTAGAGCAGCACTGATCGCATGTTCAGATACTGCCAGGTAGAGATATAATTGCTCGTGGTCAACCGGTTTTGACAAGATCGGAGGTGTGGAGAGATGTTGAACTAATGATCGGAACGCGCCTTCACACTCCGTGGTCCATTCAAAGTTTCGTTTGCCCTTCCGAATCAGGTCGAAGAAAGGAATGCATTTGTCGGTGGACTTTGAAATGAACCTGCTCAATGCTGCGACCTTCCCGTTAAGACTCTGGACTTGCTTTATAGTTTTAGGGGTTTGCAAATTTCTAATAGCCCAGATCTTCTCAGGATTCGCCTCTATTCCTCGAGCGTTGACAATGAACCCAAGGAATTTTCCGGATGCAACGCCAAAGTGACATTTGAGTGGGTTGAGCTTCATCCCGTACTCCCGGAGGATGCTGAACATTGAATTCAAATCTCTGACGTGATCGGTGGAAAATCGGGACTTCACCAGCATGTCATCCACGTAAACCTCCATGGTCTTCCCAATCTGATCAGCGAACATTCGGCTGACTAAGCGTTGGTATGTTGCTCCAGCGTTCTTTAGACCAAACGGCATGACTTTGTAACAATAGAGTCCCAGGTCGGTCACGAAGCTGGTATGTTCCTGATCAGGCAGATGCATGGGTATCTGATTGTAGCCGGAATAAGCGTCCATAAAGGATAGTAGTTCATGTCCGGCCGTCGAATCTACGAGCTGATCGATTCGTGGAAGTGGGAAGCTATCTTTTGGACAGGCCTTGTTTAGGTCAGAGTAATCAACACAAGTTCTCCACTTCCCGTTTGGTTTCCGAACCAGTACAGGGTTGGACACCCATTCTGGATACAAGGCATCTCGAATGAACCCATTCGATTGTAGTTTATCAACTTCCTCCTTAAGGGCGGCAGATCTCTCTGGATCCATACCGCGCCTTTTCTGTTTCACTGGGACATGTCGCGGATCTATATTCAGGGAGTGACTTGCAATGCTCGGCGAGATCCCGCACATGTCAGAATGTGTCCAGGCGAAAACGTCGAGATTCGCCCGAAGAAATTCGACCAACTCCTGCTGTGTCTGCTTGTTTAGTTGGGACCCAACTTTCAGCATCTTTGAATCATCATCCTCACTGATTGGGACGTCCACAGTCAGTTCGGTTGGAGAGGCTTGACTCTCCGTTGATTCGTCTTTATCCTCGTTGTCCCTGGGGTCCAGGTCTTTCAGGAATTGGTCGTGGTGCCCGGGCCGAGGCCCAGGCGTCAATTGTCAATTGTCGATAGAACGGACGCAGAGAGATTCCTCTACGCCCTTCCCCTTCTCTTTACGTTGCGCCCCGCGCAACTCAGCAACATAACAGGCCCTTCCCGAGGCCTGATCTCCTTGAACAACTCCAATCCCATGATCAGTGGGAAATTTCAGAGTCAGACACCATGGGGCGATCGCCGCCCTGAACTCGGCTAAAGCTGGTCGACCCAGAAACGCATTGTATGGCGAATCTATCTCTAACACAACAAATTGTAACATGCGGACCCTCCGGCGTTCTCCAATGCCTAACTCGACTAGGAGTTCAGTTATTCCGATGGGTATCGTGGCACTTCCGTTGAAACCATGGATTCTGGATAAACAGGGTTTCAAATCCTTTGTCTCCATCTTCATCAGATCGTAAGCCCGTTTGAGCAAGATGTTTACAGAGCTCCCATTGTCAACCAGGATCCTCTTCATCCAAGCAGGACCTACCTGGGCAGATATGACTAGTGGGTCGATAGTAGGGGCTTCGACTTTATCGGCGTCTCGGCTCCTGAACACGATATCATCGGACATTATCTTTTGTTGTTTTGCCGGGGTTCCATCCTCGCAATTACTATAACACTCGAAATCCGCATGCCTGATAGAACTAGCATACGACTCAATTTCCCCCCAGCTTCTGTCTGCCGGATGGGGGCCACCACTTATTGTGTTGATAACTAATCTCCCGCCCGCACGAGCGGGTTCATCCTCTCTTTCCTGATTTTGTGAACGATTTTGATTCGAGGGGCCCGCTCCGCCAGGCTGCGGCGCCCGTACAAACTGATCTAGCTTCCTCTCTCTAATCAGCTTCTCGATGAGGTCCTGTAAGTGTCGACACTCATTAGTATTATGTCCATAGCTCTCATGGAACCTACAGAATTTCCCTGTCTGAATCTGTCTCTCCGATGAGGGCTTCGGAGCAGGCTTCTTATACTGTACAGTGTTGCAAGTCTGTAAGTATACGTTTTCCAATGACGTGTTTAGCGGTGCATAACTGTCAAACATCTGAGCTCTACGTCGTGGACCTCGGTTCTCATCTCTCTTCTTATTTTGGCCATTGTTTCCTCTCTGCTGGGTTTGCTTGTTTTGTATATTCAGCTGAACTTTCCCGGAACTTTCGCCGGACTGTTTAACTGCCACATTGCTCTGTATTCCTTCAATGCTGGGCCTCGCATCGTCCTGCTTCCTAGACTGTTTTGCATCCTCCTGCCGCAGGAATTGAGCGGCCTTGGAGTAAAAACGGTCCAACGACGCGGGCGGTTTTCCAGCCAGCCAGTTTCCGAATTCAGAATCAGGATCAATCCCCTTGGTCAGAGCCATTAAGATTGAATTATCGTTGGGATTGGTGATCTCGACGCATGCTGCGTGGAACCTCTCCAAGTAACGCCTGAGTGTTTCTCCAGGAGCTTGAGTGACGCTGGACAAGGTGTTGACGTCCTTTGGCCTAGCAACATGCATCCGGAATTGCTCCACAAACCTCTTGGCCAATTGATCGAACGAAGAAATTGATCTAGGTGGTAGGCGGGTAAACCACATTGTCGCGATTCCTCCCAGAGAGATGGGGAAACTCCGACACTTCACTGCGTCGTCGGCCCTTGCAGCGCTCATCGACCATTCATACTTCAGAATATGCTGGTTGGGGTCACTATTCCCTTCATACATCGGGAGAGTCGGCATTCTGAATCGCCTAGGGGGTTTGGCATGTAACACTTCGTCTGTGAAAGGGGTATGACTACGGGAAATTCCCCAGTCATCATTAGTGAGCCCCTGACTCTCGCGGATCATTTGACGTATCATGGTTGATATATCCGAAACAGGCGGATTCGGAGCGTGACGAGCTAAGGCGTGGTCGGGTTCCACGGCGCGAGTAGGGATCGGGCGTTGTCGACGACCCGTATCTCGCCTCCTTGGCTCAACGTCCTCTGGGACATAAGGTTCAGGAGTATGTCCTCGCTGTTGATTGATCGGCTCAGATTGCTGCGGCGGTTGTGGCGCGGTTATCGGTGGTGTACTGTGGGGCAGTACCTCCTCGTGTTGAGGGACCGGTTTGGAAACTGGTCGACGGTCCTACCCTCAGTTGCCCAACAGTTAAGGCAGGCTGATATTCAGCAGCTTGAGCGCGACTCCCCTCTAGTCGAGGACGGGTAGTTTGGCGGTGGTAATCAGATGAAGCTGAGCTTTCGGTAGACGCTCTGGAGACATCATCTCTCCTGGACCTTCTGTGCCCCCGGCGGTTTAGCTGGTTGGTCAGCTCGATATTGGCGCGTAACTGTTCTGCCAACTGCTGACGGCTTTGGGTCAGCTCCTGGAGCAATACTTGAAACTCCTGTCGGGTGACTAGCCCCGTTGAGTCTGACTGAGTGGCATTGTCTTGATTGGAAGAAGGCGGCTGTGTTGGATTTTGCCTGTCTCTGCCTTCTTGCTCTGTAGCGGTGGCGCCAGTTCTTGTGCTGACCATTGTCGGTGGTGGAGTCCTTTCCTAGATTTTGAGCAAATCTGAATAGAATGGAAGGATTCCGGACTGGATATCTGGATCTTCCTCTTGGATTTGTGCAATCCGGTATCGACGGCAGATCCAATGAGCAGGAGAAAAAGCTGGTTTTCTCAGTGAAAGCACCAAAGTGTTTGTACCAAAAATGGGCACAACACTCTTCGGGAGTTGTTTGAAGAGATAAAATGAAGATTATAAATGTAAAACAGAGATTATCTAACAAAAACTCCAACAAATAGGAATGTAAAGTGCACAGACAAGCAGTTTAGAGTGGTTCGGCGTATAGCCTACGTCCACTATGAAGTTTTGATGATTTTATTGATTCTCTTTCAATGATTACAAGCGTTTACAGCGATGAACAGCGGATTACAGTTTAGAATTCGAAATTGACAGCAAAAGTACGGTGCAAATCTCAATCCGGCAGAGTCTGGACGCTTCAGAGAAAAAAGATCCTTTTTCCGTTGATTCTGGGGCTCTATTTATAGGCGTAGGAGGCTTGGATTTCGCTCAAACTCCGGGAGACTTGGCCTGACACGTGAGGGGACCCATTCGACCACTTCCAGAGAGTTTCAAGCCAATCTGTGATCGATACGAAATCATTTCGTATCGATCAGGATTACTTCCAATTGAGCTTAAAATTGGTGGAGACGTTCCTTGTTATGTGTGCAACCTTCAGTTAAAATTTCATCATGTTTGGATCAGTGGATTACGAGATATGGTCGATACGAACTGGAATTCCTCATAGGCTGTCTGGTTCGTATCCATTTCCCTGCGCTTTGAGCTTCGACTCGATGGTATCACGCGCCTCTGTGAAGACGTGGAACGCACACTTCGCCTCGATCCGGTCTTCACTCCGAATCGACCGCGTCGACTCCATACATCTCGGCACATTCGCATCAGGAAAAGACGTGGTGTGTGCGCTTCGCCTCGATCCGATATTTGCTCCGCGTTGACTGCATCGTCTCCATGTATTTCGCCTCGTTCACTTCGAGAAATGACACGTTATCCAAGCTGGTTGACCTGATGGATTCGAGTAGGACTTCATCCTGGGATACGAGGCAAACACTATCTGATGGATACGAAGTTGACACTGGCTGATGGATACGAAGCAGGCACTGTCTGATGGATACGAAGTAGGCACTATCTGATGGATACGAAGTTGACACTGGCTGATGGATACGAAGTAGGCACTGTCTGATGGATACGAAGTAGGCACTGTCTGATGGATACGACGTAGGCACTGTCTGATGGATACGACGTAGGCACTGTCTGATGGATACGAAAACAAGGACCATCGATGGATACGAAATCCATCGATACGAACTGCCGCTCATTGATGGATACGAAAATGCGCTCTTCCCTTTGCCTTGCATCCATCGTAACTTGAGCATACGAACTCGGTTCGATCTGAAACTTGGAGCGTTGGTTTGCTTTAGTTTTCCCGATCATGTCCCATTGATTGGGGCTTGATCCGGACTTGGTCAAAATTCATCGATATCCATGACAAACGACATTCGGAACCCAACTCCTTGATGTCCTGGCCTTGCCAAAAGGCGGGATAACAATTACGGCGATCTTAGCTGGATCGACCGAAATCCCATTTTCAGAAACTATGTGGCCAAGGAATCTTACTTCATCTCGCCAGAAATGGCATTTAGAGAACTTGGCTTTAAGCTGATGGTTTCGGAGAGTTTCTAGAACATAACGGAGATGTGTTTCATGCTCCTTCTTGTCTTTGGAGAAGACGAGAATATCATCAATGAATACAAGAACAAACTTGTTAAGTACATCCCGAAAGACTCGATTCATCAAGTCGACGAAATAAGCAGGTGCGTTGAACAAACCGAATGCCATAACCAACCATTCATAGAATCCATTCTCGGTACGAAAAGCTGTCTTATGGATACTATCTTCAGCAACTCTGAGTTGATGGAACCCAGTGGCTAGATCAAGTTGTGAGAAAATTTTAGCTCCATGGAGCTGATCGAATAAATCGTTGATGCGAAGCATCGGATAACGATTCTTGAGAGTGCGTTTGTTCAGTTCTTGGTAATCAACACACATGCGAAGAGATCCATCTGATTTGGTGACAAATACAACTGCGGCGCCCCATTCAGAACAACTTCTCCTAATCAACCCTTTAGCAAATAGATCATCAATTTGGGTTTTTAGTTCAGCTTTTTCTTTAGGAGCCATCCTTCGGTGTGGGAGAACTACGGGAGTAGCTCCAGGCATAAGATCAATACGGAAATCGATTTCCCGTTTGGGCGGTAGAGAGTTGACCTCTCCAAATACATCGGGAAATTTCTGAACAATAGGGGTGGTATTAAGATCATCCGGATGAGCATCAAGAGAGAATATGAAGCTTCCGGCATATTTCTGAGGTGATTTGCATTCAATGACAAGTGGCTGACCCTTGTCGCTTACCAAAGAAACTGAACGAGTTTTGCATGAAATAACAGCATCGAATTTGCTTAACCAATCAGCTCCTAAAAGAAAGTCGAATGCTTGGAATCCAAGTACATAGAAATCCCAAGTGAATCGAGAAAAATCATACATAAGTGCAACTCCCTTGCAAACACTTCGGAGGTTAGCGGGTCCTCCGATAGGATTTGAGACACATAAGGAAGTAGTAGCAAGAGTAGGTACTAATTTGAGTTTATTACAAAGGTCAACTAATATAAATCTATGTGAAGCACCAGTATCGAATAGTACCCTAACAGGTGCAACATGTAAATGAAAAACACTTCGTAAGGTACCTTGGTCATCCTGGGTGGGTGGTGCAGAGGGTGCAGGTGTGGTGATAGCAAATACTCCAGATGGTGTGCCACGCTTATACAGTGGGCAGTCTTTCTTGAAATGACCCGGCTGGAGGCAGACATAGCATAAATCTTTCCTAGTCGTAGAAGGTGGTGGAACAGCAGCTCCGGTAGATGGACAACTATTAGCATAATGGCCCTTCTTATCGCATTTGAAGCAAGTGATATTAGCAAGGTCGATTGGGCTTTTCTGAGCATATCCCAATCCAGTAGTCTTCTGCCAAGCTTTCTTTTATTGATCAAAGTTCATCTTCCTTTTCCCGGGCTGGCTAGAAGAGGGCTGAGTAGGAGTGGTCTTGGCAGTAGGTCCCTTAGGCTTTGCCTCATATCTAAGAGCATAATCAACAAGCTCTGTGAAGGTGCAGTGAGTGTGGCCAGTAAGCAAGTCATAATATTCTGGTCTAGCTCCCAAAATGAATTTCTCATTCTTCAGAAGCGGTGTATCGATCAAGCCAGGTCCGAATTTTGAGAGTTCGTTGAATTTCCTCTCATACTCAGAAAAGGTCATACTGCCTTGCTTAAGATCAATGAAAGCTCTATAAAGTTGGGTTTTCCCAGCAGCTGGCATCCATTGTGCCGAGAAAGTATCCCTAATCAAAAGATAGATTAGATAAATAACATTCCTAAGATTGAAAGAAGAATTTAGACTACGGAATCCAATTAAATTTTATACCTAAATTGGGCCCAAGTGATGGTGTTTTCCTCGATACGAGAAGTAACTGATTCCCACCAATCCTGTGCGGCATCTTGAAGTTGCCAAGCAGCAAGCTGACGCTTCTGAGCATCAGTGATCTCCAGACCCGAAAATACCTTCTCTAAGCCTTTAAGCCATTGCTGAGCCTCAATAATGTTCTCGGATCCATAAAACTTAATACCTCCAAGCTGTGAATACTCCTTACTAAGAATGGTGAATTTGATAGGAGCCGGAGCGGCAGGTGCAGCCTGAGCAGGACCATTGCTTCTTCCACCCCTATTGTTTCTTCTGGTACTCATCCTGAAATACCAAAAGAAATTTAGGACCAAGGATAAAATCATAGAACTCAAAGGAAAATTCAATCGACGCATCAAAGGAGTTTGAATAGAAAGGGTTTGGATATTGAATCGATTCTCCTCATTCTAGGGTATTGCTACCCTATCTCTAATGAGTTTCATAATCCCGAACTAAGGTTTTTAGGGAAACCGAAGCTCTGATACCAACTGTAACAACCCGTATATTTGGACCATTTAAATTGACAATAATCCACACATGTCAACTTAAATAATACAAAACATGAATCATTATGGGATTATGAATACATATATGTAAATGAGAATCAATACAACATCACAGACACAGAATAATGCAGCGGAAAAGTACATCATCATAATAGTAGTTCATGAAGCTACTACAAGAATACAACAATATCTCAACATAAAGTGACAAAGAGAAATACAAGATGTTCAATATGTAAGTTCATCAAATACTAGAAAAGAAATAACTGATAAAGATAAATGCTAAGTCTTCAGCATCTTCAACCAACCTTGATCAGCAACTGGATAGCTTCAGACTGACCCGAGCATATACAAAAGAAACACTCGAGTCAGGACTCAAAATCTTATACAGGATAATTAGGTGCAAATAATAAAGTCCATAACTCAAAGATGAATGTGATACACATCTTTAAGGATCCGATAAACTATCTATATATATAATAGAATACGCTAAATAGATAAGGTCTAATCAGTAAAGTATGATATCAAAATAGCGTTAAGTCGTGGCCCATTCCACCCTTAACACATTTTTATTCCCAAGAGCATATACAAGACCGTAGTTTCCCCAAAACCGGAAGTCACCAGAGGGCAATCCATATACTAAAGGTACAAACAAAACGTAGTGGTTGCGAATAGGATAATCAGTATGACAAGGTACATGAGGCGATACCAACTAGGATACTAGTAGTTGCCTGATCCGGACTGATGTTGAGCATAGCAGCTACTATCTCAACACCGCGAAACAACACTCCCAAATCAAGGGGTGCACAAAAATCGAATCACATAAGTAATAGATAAGGTATCGAAGAAGTGTGTCCGCTAGAGATGGCGATCCTCAATGGCCCGGCGCGGCTCCTGTTTTAGTCATGTCAGGGGTCATCCAAAATCGTTCTCTTTCTTCAGTCAACGCGTTCACCAAAACCATCCACTTCGTTCTGGATCAACACTCCATGTATATTAGTTATTAAAGTGGTTTTCGGTATCGACAGAGAGTATGTCCTTATCCGATCCCGGTCTCTTTAATAACTACGCATTAATTACCCGATGGTCATTTAATATTAAAGTTTAAACAAATCAAAGTCCAAAAGTCAAGTTGCAAGTTTGACTTCCAAAATTTGACACATCACAATTCAATTTAATTCGAACATTTAAAAATCATATTTCCAAATTAAGTTTTAGTTCAAGCCCTTGAGTTGACAATACTTAAGTATTCAAGTTCAATTTAATTCCTATTCCCATTCATCGTTACATTAAATTTAATCAAAACTTTGATTTACCAATTTCAACAGCTAAATCAACTCCTTAACTTTAGTGGGTTTTACATTCCTTTTTAAGTCACTTTGTCACTTAATCTCAAATTAAATTTATAAAAAATTCCAAATTTATTAAATTTATCCAATTTAGATTTAATTTCGAATCTAATAAATTCAATTTATTAGATTCTAAACTTACTTATTCAAATCTCATTTCAATTAATTGTGTTAATCAGTTTATCTAGTTAAATAGATTTATTAATCCGTTTCAATTTAATCCAATAATTTATTCCAATCAGGTCCACTTATTTCTCCATTAATTCATAGCAATTAAATCCATCAATTTATTGCCATTAAGTCCATTAATTTATTACCACTAATCCTATTAATTTAATACCATTAAATCCATTGATTTATTTCAATTAAATCCATTTATTTATTACAATTAAATCCATTCATTTATTTCAATTGAATCTATTGATTTATTACAATTAAATCCATTCATTCATTACAATTAAACCTATTGATTTATTACAATTAAATCCATTCATTTACTACAATTAAATCTATTGATTTATTATAATTAAATCCATTCATTCATTACAATTAAATCTATTGATTTATTACAATTAAATCCATTCATTTTTTTTACAATTAAATCTATTGATTTATTACAATTAAATCCATAAATTTCGTTACTTACTTTCCAACAAATTTTTAAGTCCATTTCTTAATTTCAAATGGATTTCAATTCCAAATTGATTTTTGTTGACCAATCGGGTTTCTTATTTTTAATTATCTATCCTAGGCCAAAGTTGTTCAATTGGGTATTTATCATTTCAACCCCATATTATCAAATAAACAAAGCATAGCAAAGGGAACTTGCAGTGTGATAACTGGGATGGTGTCAAAGTAAATAAACAATCAATAGCAACCATACATAACAATTCAACCGTTTATTTAAATAATCCCGAAATAATCGTATTTAATTTACATTTGTTATTTATGTAAATTAATAAAATTATTCCTAGAATCCACACTATCATTTCATGCAGATTAAGGATTATTACATTATGGGTTTTCACTTGGTGTTTATTATCAAATTATTACATCAATCATACATTCAATGGTTCAAAGTGTAGTTAACCCTATTTCTATGTGTCGACTTATTTAACATTTAAAGGGACAAGTTCAACATATATAATCTATTTTAAGACTAACCTATATCAATTTCAATTTCATATTAATCATCACTATATTAACGACTAATTCAACATCACATAACAAATTTAGTGTCACAACTATTTGTCATAAATTAACAATATTCAAATTTAACTTGCATGGCGATTTACAATTTTTTATTCTAACAATTTTTAACAATCAATAATTTAATATCCAAATTAATATTCATAACAATTATCACTTAAGTATCGTAGCATAATAGATTTGAGTCGTGAATGAAATATTCACCTTGCGTGGTTGAAGAAGATGACGGCGAAGCACGAAGACAAATATATAAGAGGCACTGACAAGCATGACACAAAACGAACACAAACAAAGCAAACTAGATTGATCCGACAAGTTGAATGGAAGCCTAATTCTCTGAAGTAGTAGCTGGAACAAAACACAGTAAAACTGTATGTGAGCAACTAGAATTTTCAAAGTTATACAGCTATAATATATATAGTTTCATATATGTTTATATATATAAAACTCTGAAATATAACTGCGGCCAAGGCGAGGACAACAAAGACGTCGGAGCGGGACGTCGCGGTGGTTGGAGAAGGCGAGTGTGGGTTGGGTCGTTGGCGGGTGCGGGTTGGGTCGCTGGTGGGTGCGGGCTGGGCAGTGGAGTAGGTGGCTCGGCTGGTGGGAGGGGAGGCGGGACGGGACTGGGCAGGGACGGGCCTGGCTGGGGCGGGCGAAGGCGAAGGCAGGCGGCGGTGGGGTCTGGGCGAAGGCAGGCGGGGTGGGTCTGGACGAAGGCGGAGGCAGGCGAGGTAGGGTCTGGGCGAAGGCAAAGGGAGGCGGGGTGGGATCTGGGCGATAGGGCTGGGCAGGTGGATACGGGCAGTAGGGCTAGGCAGGTGGATGCGGGCGGTAGAGGCTTGGGAGGCGGGTGGACTGGCAGGGGATAGCGAACGGGTGGAGGTTAGGAGGCGGGTGGACTGGTTGGGGACAGCGGGTGGAGGCGAACTGGGAGGTGGACAAGGTCAGACAGTGGGTTCTCTTTTTTTTAAAAAGTAAAAAAAAAATAGAAGAGGAAGAAGCAGATGTGAACGAACTAGAAAAGTTAGAATGCAAACGAAAAGGATCAGGGATCCAAGCTTAGTTTATATAAAACCATACAGAAATTGAAAAGCCTTTACTGTTTGCATCGGTATTACCAAAGCCTGTTGGGTTTCCTATAGGAGCTGCTGACCAGAAAATGCCTCGTATTCCACCCAGTAAAGCATAATAGATACTGGGTTTAATAGTGTAACGGACAGGTTTCAAATTGTTAACCAATTTGTATCTTCCAACTCCGAACTCCGAATGACACAAATAAATATACCATTTTGATCAGCGCGACGAGGCGAACACAATGGCATATAGATATCAGTGGTACGATTTGAATTATAAAATTTCAAGTTTTCTATTATAGAAAATGCAGCAAAAACGCTGAAGAATAAGATCGACGGAGCTGAAGATGTCCGAAATTTGAAAAACGAAAAATGACGCCTTGGTCAGAAGATGGTTTAGAATTTTTCTATGTAAAAATATTCCGGTTCAGAAGATAAAAAATTTCACGTTTAAAATGAACTGATGTGAAATAAACGCGAACGGAATTTACTGCGGTATTTTCCGACGAAACTTTTCTCATATCTATAACCATCTAGGCGCAATTTATAAACAAAGTTTGGACGCTGATTGAAATCGTATGAAAGTTCCATATTTTGTATTAAAATAATGGATTCAAAATTTTAAAATTGGGTCGGAATTTCAAGGTCGTTATAGGGAGGCCTATCACAAACGGGAGCATGAAAACTCACCAACACGTGTATCACAAACGGAACGTTATTCCATGGTCGCTAACCATAAATTTTGAGCCGAAGCTCCACAAACGGCCCGAAGACCACGGGTCGCTACCCCGCCAAATTGAACCGAAGTTCCACAAATGGGGATTGTAATCCCCACACAAACAAATAGACATCGCACATCGCTAGTCTAAATCACAAAATGATCATCATCGATCAATAAAAAGTGTCGATTACACTAAGCTAGTAAATATATGAGTTTAGCTTCATGTCCCATAACCACTAGCTTAACATAAATATTTACGAACAAATTGTAGATTCCCACTCGAAAATTGTCACAAGAGTTCAATCGAACAAGTCCAAGAATTAACCAACGAAGTAAATGCAAGCGTTTCATACCACTTGATTTGCTAAGTCGTTTAATTGGATTTCTTGCAGGAATGAGGTAAAGGTTTGTATATACTAATAGATTGGAAAATGGTTTTGAAAGAAAGCTTTATATTTAAAATAGCATCGAAATCATTTTGATGAAAGAGATTGAATATTTACTACTAGTATAGAAACCTTTGTATTTAGAAGTGACACACAAAATGATTGTAAAAACAATCAATCACAAAAATCCACATTCGAAAATGTGAATTAAAATCATAGAAATCGATATCAAATCCATCAAAATGGATATTCCCAAAAATCCAAAGAGAGAAGTCATCAAAGTCGATAGTAAGTGATAACAACTATCCGGATCAACTAAAATCGATTAAAATTGGAAACCCACAGAAATTAAGCAAATTGGGCCAGGGCAAGCAGATTCAGACGTCTGAAATGAATAATTCAGACGTCTGAACCTGAATCTCTAGGCAATATTTTGCCTAGGCCAATGATGGCCAAATCATATCGAAAGCGATCGGATTAGTGACAATTGCTAGGGGTTGACGCCAAACGACTACCCAACCCTAAAGACTCACCAATACTCTCCAACTAACATGTCCAAACGTCATAAAAGGATTTTCATAGATTTTGATTTCAAAACACCAAAATTGGAATATTCATCAAACTAATTCAATTCAAAAGCAAATGGACAAGAAATAGATGTTAGGAATTAATACCTAACACTATCAAAGATATAGACGTAGATGTGAGTTCAAAAACTCACCTTTTAAACCCAAACACAAATGATAAGATCTAGAACAAGCAATAGGTTGATCTCTCTTCAATACCACCTCTAGAATCTTCAATCTAATACCAAAGGTGAAGTTTTTCCTAAGTTAGGTTATAGGAATTTCTGAAAATTGGAGAGGGATTGAGATGGAGAAGATGAAGAAGATGCTTACCTAATCTTCTCTTTGACGTTGGAGCTAGAACATGAATTTGCAAAGAAGATTAGGGCTTAGGAATTCTAATTCTTTTTCTCTTCCTTCATTTTTCTAAAAGCTTGAGTGTTAGGAAAATAATAGAATGAGTGAAGAGGAGTTGGATGAAGGGTTAAGTTATTAGAAGGTTGATGAGCTGAAACCCAAACCCAAAGCCCTAGTTGAAAACTTCAAAATTTTACCCAACTCAAAACGTATCGATGTTTATACTTAAAAAAGTCACAAACACCATTTTGAACTCAATGGAATTGGTCTCGAGTCCAAATTTTTTAATCTCAATTTCAATCTTCATTCAGACGTCTGAAATTTCCAATATAGACGTCTGAATCTGGAAAAATATGAGTTATCTAGAACAATATTCAAACCTCTGAATCGTCTATTTCAGACGTCTGAAAGTGGAAATTTTAGCCTATTTCCTTTCTGGATTGACTCGAACAATTTCAGACGTCTGAAAGAACCATTTCAGACGTCTGAATTTCTGTTTGAATGTGTTTTTCAAATAGCCACTTCCAAATAGCACGATCCACATAGACCTTTTTCTAATTCGACTGTTCTTCTATGAATAGTGACTTTTTCGGACTAAAATCCAACTAACGATGCTATATTTAAATTAAACGTTTAAATATACGAATCGTAAAATATGCGGGTTGTTATAGACTCCCCTCCTTAAAGAAATTGCGTCCTCGTAATAATTAAGAAAAAATTAAAGAGTAACAACTATAAAAGCATATCAATATAAAGAGAAGAAAATTTGAAATAAGAAGTTTACCTTAATGAGCACGAGAGAGTAAGTCCGGATGTGTTCGCTTGATGAATTCTCTAGATTCCCAAGAGCAATCCTTAGGATTTGAGGACCACTGAACTTTTACAAGAGGAACATCTTTAATTCGAAGGCATTTAACCTCCGAAGATATGATACGAATATGATGTTGCTCATAAGTCAAATTAGGCGAAACTTCAATTTCTTCAATAACACCGGGCTTAAGAACACATCGGAATCTCGAAGGCATTTCCGTAGTTGAGAGACGTGGAATACGTCATGAATAGCAGAAAATTGAGCCGGTAACAAAAGGCGATAAGCCACGGAACCAATGCGTCCGGTGATGGGAAATGGGCCAATATATCGAGGTGCTAATTTTCCCGATCGACTGAAACGCACAACACCCTTCATAGGTGAAATACGAATAAACACAAAATCTCCCACAGAAAATTCTAATTTCCTTCTTCGATTATCGACATAGGATTTTTGTCTACTTTGAGCTTCTTTCATCCTATGACGAATAAGGTCTATCTTTTCTGTGGCATCCCGAATAAAATCTGGACCTAAAACCAGCTTCTCACCGGCTTCAAGCCAACACGAAGGAGATCGACATGGCCTTCTATATAGTGCCTCGAAAGGTGCCATACCAATACTAGATTGGAAGCTATTATTATAGGAAAATTCAACAACAGAAACATGATCTTCCCAACTTCCACCAAAATCGAGAACACATGCACGAAGAAGATCTTCAAAAGTTTGATTCACATGCTCGGTTTGTCCATCGGACTGAGGATGATAAGCGGTGCTAAAATTAAGCTTTGTTCCCAAAGCTTTTTGAAGACCTTTCCAAAATCCACTAGTAAACAATGGATCACGATCGCTAACAATAGAGGTTGGAACTCCATGCAATTTAACAATTTCCTTGACAAAGAGTTTAGCCAAAATAGGTACGGTCCGATTGGACTGAACGGGAATAAAATGGGCGGATTTTGTAAGTCTATCTACTATCATCCATAGGCTATCATGGCACCAACGAGAACGGGGAAGACCGTCAATAAAATCCATGGAAATTTGATCCCACTTCCATATTGGAATTTCCAAAGGTTGCAATAAACCACCGGGCCTTTGATGTTCGGCCTTTACGAGTTGGCAAGTCATGCAACGCTTAATAAAGTTAGAAATATCTGATTTCATTCCCTCCCAGTAATAAAGTCGCTTCATATCCGCGTACATTTTACTACTACCGGGATGAATGGTAAATTTAGAACGATGAGAATCTTCTAAAATATCTTTACGAAGATCAATAATATTTGGCACAATAAGTCTACCAAATTTTCGAATGCCGCCACGAGCATCAATATCAAAGTCTTTCAAACCTTCAATATCAATTTTATCCCTACAACTTTGGCTAAGAAGAACCAATTCGGGATCATGCTTTTGAGCTTCAAGAGTGCGGTCTAAAAGAGAAGGATGAGCCTCAAGGCTACACAAAACAAGAGATGAACATAAATCAGATTCACGATCTCGAATCTCACAAGTGGACAAAGTCTCGAGATCATTCCATTCGGATACCATCAGGGAAACAACCGCTTGTTGCTTACGACTAAGGGCATCGGCAACACGATTTCCCTTTCCGGGAGTATAAAGAATATCAAGATCATAAGATGCAAGAAACTGGAGCCAACGTTGTTGACGCAAATTAAGTTCCTTTTGAGAAAATAAATACTTCAAAGATTTGTAATCGGTGTAGAGAACAAATTTCTCTCCCAAAAGATAATGACGCCAAATTTTAAGGGCGAAAACGATAGCCGCGAGCTCTAAATCATGAGTGGCATATCTAGTCTCGGCAGGCTTTAACTGCCTAGAAGCATAAGTGATATCACGTTCCCTTTGCATGAGAACGGCTCCCAAACCAACATGACTAGCATCGGTGTAAACAATAAAGTCTTGGTTCCCATCGGGAATCACAAGAATATGAGCATCAAAAAGAAGTTCTTTTAACTTTTGAAACGAAGCATCACATTTGTCTGACCAAATGTATTTAACTCCCTTTTTTGTCAAACTAGTGAGAGGTACGGAAATATTAGAAAAGTCTTTTATGAACCGATGGTAATAGCCCGCCAATCCGAGAAAGCTACGAATTTCCGTCACACTCTCCGGTCTCTTCCAATTTTGAATTGCTTCAATCTTTGAAGGATCCACAGAAATTCCGGATTCAAAAATGATATGCCCCAAAAATTTCACACGAGATTGCCAAAAGTGGCATTTAGAAAATTTTGCTTTCAATTGATTTCTCCTAAGAGTTTCCAACACAATCCGAAGATGTTTTTCATGCTCTTCCTCGGTTTTAGAATAAATAAGAATATCATCGATAAAGATGAGAACAAATCGATCGAGGAAGTCTTTGAAAACTCGATTCATAAGGTCAACGAAATAAGCTGGAGCATTCATCAAACAAAATGGCATAACAAGCCATTCATTAGATCCATAACGTGTATGGAACGATGTCAAAGGAATGCTATCCTCTGCAATACGGAGCTGATGAAAATCGGTTGCTAAGTCTAATTGTGAAAAGACTTTAGCACCACTAAGTTGATCGAATAAATGATCAATCCGAGGTAAAGGATATTTATTCTTGATGGTGAGATCATTAAGCTTGCAGTAGTCAATGCAAAGCCTAAGTGTACCATCAGATTTCTTCACAAAAATAGCTGAAGCTCCCCATGGAGAGGAACTAGAACGAACAAACTGTTTTGCTTCCAATTCAGATAATTGTTTACGCATCTCCCCATTTTCTTTATTGGACATACGATAAGGAGGACGAGTAATAGGTAGAGCTCCGGGGATTAGATTAATTCTGAACTCAATTGCTCGCTTAGGTGGTAATCCTAGAACGGGCTCAAATATGTCGGGAAATTCACGAACAATGTGAATGAGGGAAATGACATCTTCCTCATCATCGTTATCGTCATCATGAGGATTTAGTGAATACAAGGACGCCCCCGAATTGGAATCTGAATCTTTAAGAACGAGAGAAATCTGCTTAACAGATTGAGGATGCCGAAGATATATAGTCCGCTCAGGACATAGGATATGGGCTTCATAACGGTTAAGCCAATCCATTCCCAAAATCATTCCGAAACCAAGGTAACGCATAACATGCAAATCGGCTTGGAAAACATAATCACATAAAATAATTTCGCCATCTTTACATAATAAACTGAGTGTTGTGGACCCACCAACTGGATTCGCAATCCTTAATGAAGTCATCAAGCCAATAACATTCAAAGACAAAGCATCAACAAGTTCTTTTGATATAAAAGAGTGAGATGCACCCGTATCAAAAAGAACTCGAATAGGAAAATCACGAAATATAATAATGCCATCAAGGATAGAATGATAAATACCTTGACCACGAGATGTGTCAGCAGGGGCTTGTATAACATTTAGCTTGCCCTCCTTCTTGCCTTGAAGTTTGGGACATGAAGATATAGTATGACCCGAACTCTTGCAATAGCGGCAAGAAAGAGACTTCAGGCACTTATTTGTATAGTGGTCCTTAGAACCACAATTGTAACATTCTCCACGACGAGAAGTAGGAGTATTTGCTATCGGTGTTGCTTGCTTTCCCTTCTTGTTAGGATTAGGCTTGAATTTAAAAGGTCTCTTCTTGTTGATGTTTTGTTTGACCTCAGCATCACTATCTTTATCATCCTCTTCGAGTAGAAGAGCAATATCAACAAGTTGATCAAAAGAAACTTCTAATTTCAGAAGTAATGGCTTTTTAAGGTTTTTGTTCAACCCATAAACAAATCTCTGATTTTTCTTCAATGGGGTATTAATATACTTGACCCCATATTTAGATAGAGATTCAAAAGAAGCAACGTAATCCGTCATGGAAGATTCACCTTGAACAAGGTCAATAAATCGTCGAGCTAAAGATACTTTCTCAGCTTCCGGCACGAATTTCAACTCGAACCCTTCCCAGAATTGCTCCTAAGTAAGGTCTGCTTCAATAATTTCAGAGATCAAAAGCTCGTACCAGTCTAATGCTCTTTCTTGGATCATACTAGAAGCCACTTGGACTCGATGGAGATCATTAAGATTCATGCGAGAAAAGATGCGGTCGCATGTTCGAAGCCAAGCCTAGACTTCTATAACGCTCTCGGAACCTTTGAATGGCTTTCCACCCAAGTTGGTGTAATCACTGCACAAGCGTGCAAACCCAGATTTAGGATGTGTAGGCTCTGGAATAGGTCCATTAGCTTGAGCATTTCTCACAAGGTCTAGAAGTTGCTGAGCAGACATAAATACTCCATCTTGAGGAGTAGCACTAGATTGACCGGCGCTGGGACGGCCTGGTCTAACCATTTCTCTTCTTTTAAGAAAGAAAGAAAAGAGAAAAAGGTTAATCTCAGAATGAATATCAAACAAACTTGATTGATAAAACAAGGCATCATAAAAAGAAATTGGATAGAACGGTACGAAGACTCGAATTAAATCCTATGGCACGATTCCTAAGAAAGACTTAGGACAATGATCCTTGCCATATTATTCTATATTGTTCCGAAGTTTGGCTCCGATACCAAGCTATGACGCCCTACCTCTATGCTCACGCTAGCCAAGGACACTACTGAGTAATGCCGTCAACTAGCGCGAAGAATAAGGCTGTTGAGGAGCGCCATCTGTGTAATTGCCTTGTGCGAGTACCGATATGTCAGATAGTATAACATGCATTTCATTTCAAGAGGAAATCCGACATACCGATACAAACTCAAAGCAACCACACAGTGGCTAAGTGGACCTTCGGAAATAAATGTAGAAATAAACATAACACAAATCAGTCACAGACATTCATATCACAAAGGCGGAATCATATATGAATATATCACATAAGAGTGTACATCAGAGTAGTGGTCAAACAAGATCCACAATATCACAAAAGAATAGATACAAGTGCTAGACAAAAGAATATGTATACATCAAGGAGTTTTTATATCAAATGTATAACAACAAAAACTACCAATCTAATGTAGTTAGACAAAAGTCAGAAGACGATCCCAGATAAGGAGTCAAGCAGAAGCACCTATAACATCTCGGTCTGACCCGAGTATTATTTAATAAGAAAATAATAAACGGATCAGTCTAGCTATAATTATCATTAAAGAAATGAGATATAAGCTGAGATATAAGCAGAGATATAATAAGCACGTATGATAACAATAATGTCATACTAGGACAAATATGATTTAAACAACAACAAAATCATACAATATCTCAAAAATCTCAAAGCACAAAAAAGAATACCATATTCTTTATTTTATTCACCAAACTACAAATATTGACAAACATATTAATGCCAATCGCAAAAGTTGGTGAAACGCAAATTCTAGAAATCATCAATTAGAAATCCAGAAATCACAAAGGGGGAGGCCTATCACAAACGGGAGCATGAAAACTCACCAACACGTGTATCACAAACGGAACACTATTCCATGGTCGCTAACCATAAATTTTGAGCCAAAGCTCCACAAACGGCCCGAAGACCATGGGTCGCTACCCCGCCAAATTGAACCGAAGTTCCACAAACGGGGATTGTAATCCCCACACAAACAAATAGACATCGCACATCGCTAGTCTAAATCACAAAATGATCATCGTCGATCAATAAAAAGTGTCGATTACACTAAGCTAGTAAATATATGAGTTTAGCTTCATGTCCCATAACCACTAGCTTAACTTAAATATTTACGAACAAATTGTAGATTCCCACTCGAAAATTTTTACAAGAGTTCAATCGAACAAGTCCAAGAATTAACCGACGAAGTAAACGCAAGCGTTTCATACCACTTGTTTTGTTAAGTCGTTTAATTGGATTTCTCGCACGAATGTGGTAAAGGTTTGTATATACTAATAGATTGGAAAACGGTTTTGAAAGAGAGATTTATATTTAAAATAGTGTCGAAATCATTTTGATGAAAGAGATTGAATATTTACTACTAGTATAGAAACCTTTGTATTTAGAAGTGACAAATCACAAAATGATTGTAAAAACAATCAATCACAAAAATCCACATTCGAAGATGTGAATTAAAACCATAGAAATCGATATCAAATCCATCAAAATGGATATTCCCAAAAATCCAAATAGAGAAGTCATCAAAGTCGATAGTAAGTGATAACAACTATCTGAATCAACTAAAATCGATTAAAATTGGAAACCCATACAAATTAAGCAAATTGGGCCGGGGCAAGCAGATTCAAACGTCTGAAATGAATAATTCAGACGTCTAAACCTAAAGCTCTGGGCAATATTTTGCCCAGGCCAATGATGGCCAAATCATATCGGAAGCGATCAGATGAGTGACAATTGCTAGGGGTTGACGCCAAACGACTACCCAACCCTAAAGACTCACCAATACTCTCCGACTAACATGTCCAAACGTCATAAAAGGATTTTCATAGATTTTGATTTCAAAACACCAAAATTGGAATATTCATCAAACCAATTCAATTCAAAAGCAAATGGACAAGAAATAGATGTTAGGAATTAATACCTTACACTATCAAAGATATAGACGTAGATGTGAGTTCAAAAACTCACCTTTTAAACCCAAACACAAATGATAAGCTCTAGAACAAGCAATAGGTTGATCTCTCTTCAATACCACCTCTACAATCTTCAATCTAATACCAAAGGTGAAGTTTTTCCTAAGTTGGGTTATAGGAATTTCTGAAAATTGAAGAGGGATTGAGATGGAGAAGATGAAGAGGATGCTTACCTAAGCTTCTCTTTGATGTTGGAGCTAGAACTTGAATTTGCAAAGAAGATTAGGGCTTAGGAATTCTAATTCTTTTTCTCTTCCACCATTTTTCTAAAAGCTTGAGTGTTAGGAAAATAATAGAATGAGTGAAGAGGGGTTGGATGAAGGGTTAAGTTATTAGAAGGTTGATGGGCTGAAACCCAAACCCATAGCCCTAGTTGAAAACTTCAAAATTTTACCCAACTCAAAACATATCGATGTTTATACTCAAAAAAGTCGCAAACACCATTTTGAACGCAATGGAATTGGTCTCGAGTCCAAATTGTTGAATCTCAATTTCAATCTTCATTCAGATGTCTGAAATTTCCAATTCAGACGTTTGAATCTGGAAAAATATGAGTTATCTAGAACAATATTCAGACGTCTGAATCGTCTATTTCAGACGTCTGAAAGTGGAAATTTTATCCTATTTCCTTTCTGGATTGACTCGAACAATTTCAGACGTCTGAAAGAACCATTTTAGATGTCTGAATTTCTATTTGAAGGTGTTTTTCAAATAGCCACTTCCAAATAGCACGATCCGCATAGACTTTTTGCTAATTCGACTGTTCTTCTACGAATAGTGACTTTTTCGGACTAAAATCCGACTAACGATGCTATATTTAAATAAACATTTAAATATACGAATCGTAAAATATGCGGGTTGTTACATTAGTGTTTAAGTACTATAAATAAACTGCAAGTTTTCTTATAGTTTAGCCTAATTTAATTAATATGATTAATTACCAAATAAAATTTTCTAAACGGGAATCTAACGATAATATATGTTAAACTTAAAAGATATATAAATAAATCCACTCACCTATCGTCCTTAGCTTCGTTTTTGCTCTGCCTGGTTCCACGGTCCTTCTGGATCCCCTTCTTCCAATGCGTATAATATTTTAATTCAGAAGATCTTCTCCCTAGAAATTATTTTCTTTTTATGATTCAGCCTTAGGCAATGAACCAATGGGGTAAAATCTAATTGTTAAAAGATAGCTAGGCCTAGGGTCCTATTTATATTGGAGCTTGGGGATCTCATACCGTTGGATTCTTGGATGGAACATGGAGCCACTATGTCATAGGGTCATTCGGAGCCATAGGATTGAAGAACGTATGGCTCAGATCACACAAAAAGGAGAAAACACGTCATAGTATAAACTTGGATGAATTTTCGTCCAGATTGCGCACGGGTCGACCGCCCTTAGCAAGCGGTCGACCGTTGTGTCCATTTGTTCGACCTACAGGTCGGCCCATATCTGTTTTATTATATTATTTTTTTTAGATTGATTACTTATTTTGTTTTGTTCTTAACTCCTTCATATTATTTCGGTTTTAGACAAGTTATATATGGAAACTGATCAGAAAATTGCCCTGGACACAATGGTACAAATTCCAGAGTCATATTCCGATAATTCCAAAATTATTTATTATCATTACTTATTGTTATACGTTAAATTTTAACTATATAGGAATGCGGGGTGTTACATTCTCCCACCTTTAAGAAATTTCGTCCCCGAAATTTGACAAGGGTAAAAATTTATGTAATCTCTCGCATTAATTACAACCATTTTGTGTACATCCAATTGCAACCATTCGTGCTTTTGTGCAAAAGTGCTTTTCAAGTCAAAGTATGTACATAAATCTCTAAGCGATACCTCCTTTATGAATGCTTTTTAGTTTAAAAGTTTACTTTTAAAACATGATGCACACAACCTAAATATACTTGCAATTTCTATATGAATGCAACTTTTTGAAAAAATTTAAATCAAATTTCACCCAATTTTTCCCACACTCCTATTAAATAGGGGTGTAGTTCAACAAATTTTTTATCCAAATCCTAACACACAACTTTTAATATTCGAATTTCAGAAAAATCTAATTTTTTGAATTCGAGTTCTTACGTTAGAAAGAAGGCAGAAAACGGAGAAACTTCATTTTTCTTTGATTTTCTTTTTCGTATATCTTTCCCTATACTTGGAATTTTGGGTTGCTATTCTATAAAAACTTGTTTATACCAAAATTGGGCACAACACTCTTCGGAAGTCTTTGAAGAGATAAAGTGAAGAAATTAAATGTAAAAAGAGGATTTATCTAACAAAAACATCAAATTTCAGAAATGAGAATAAGTAAAATGCAGGGAGACACAAGAATTTAGAGTGGTTCGGCGTATTGCCTACGTCCACTATGAAGTAGTTTGCTTTATTGATCTTCCTTTGATGTTTACAATTGATTTCAACAAATTACAGCGAATAACAATGATTTGCAGTAGTGAAATTCGTTGGTAGCAGCAGCAATGGAGTTCAGATCTGGATCTGGCGGAGTCCGGGTGTTGGAGATCTCAAAGAGGAAGAAGAACCCCTTTTCTGTTGGCTTTGGGGGTCTATTTATAGGTGTAGGAGGCTGATATTTCGCTCAGATCTTGGGAGACCCTCTCTGGCACATGACCAGGCCCGCACGCCGAAGCCCGTGAAGTTTCGGTCCGATTCGTGATCGACACGAACAGATTTCGACTCGATCAAGATTTCATCCAATGGAGTCGAAATTTGGCGTGGACAATCTTTAGCATGCACGTAGTCTTCTATGAAAATTTTATAGCATTTGGACTTGTAGATTGGAAGATATGATCGATACGAAATGAGGTTTTCGGTAGGCTGTTTCCTTCGACTCGCTTCCGTTTCTACTCGCTTCCATTCGACTCGGTGACGTGGCGCCTGCATCTCAATCTACCCTTGATGTTGTTTCGAGCGAGTCGAAATGTTCATCGATTGAGCGAGTCGAAGTGTGCCCAGATCGAGCGAGTCGAAGTATGCACTGGTCGAGCGAGTCGAAATGGAGCATCCTGAGAGGTTTGAGTAGTGGCTTCGCCTATGGAGTCGAAGTTGATGGAGTCGATCAGTGGTTCAAATGGAGCGAGTCGAAGAGGGCATCTGAGCGAAGCGAGTCGAAGTAGGTACTTCTGATGGCTGTGAAGCGAGTCGAACCTGAACGACTCGAAGTTGGCCTCTGAGCGAAGAGAGTCGAAGTTGTCGCTTCTGAGTGTTGCAAAGCGAGTCGAAGTTGGCATCTGACGGATGTGGAGCGAGTCGAAGGGAGCGAGTCGAACGGTAATTGATTTCCATCCAATTTTGTATCGTTCATAACTTGAGCATACGAACTCGGATTGACTTGAGATTTGGAAAGTTGTCTCTCATGGCTTAGCTTGTCATGTCCTACCAATTTTGGCTCGATCCGGACTCGGACAAAATTCGTCGATATCCATAGTGAGCCTGTGTATAACTGATCTCTAGGACGGGCCGTCATTGATTACTAGTCAATTCCTTGGTGTCACGGCCTTGCCAAAAGGCGGGATAACATTTGCCCACCAAAGTACGTCTTGTGGAAACATGATGTGCTTTGAAATGCTGCCATCTTTACTCTGAATATTTATTGTCTTTTCGATGAAAGCTGTAACCTTTGACCGTTCTTCTTGATGATGTAAACTGTTGACTGTCGACTGCTGTACCATGCATTGCTGTAACTGATTGCTGTATGCTAGTGGTTACCCGTCTCTTGTTGTAATCGTTATTGGATGAGTTTCTGATTCCTGAAAATCTGGAATATTGAATATTAGTCCGACATTCATGCATATATGTTAACCTGACTCTCGTTGACGTTAGTACGACCACGAGTCGTTGTCGGTTTATTTTACTTTTTGAATTACGTATCGATCCTCTCCTGAACCGATGTGAAATTCGCTGCAACAACGCTCGATGGTTGCTTTTGAATGTTCCTTCGTAACGATCCTCTCCTGAATCGATGTGAAGGGTTGAAACATCGAAGATGATTTTCATTGGATTTATGGATGCGAAGTAAGTATGTCGAGTTGATGGAGTTGGCCTTTGGAAGCCATGATTTGATGGATTCGAACTGACTGTTCGTATCGATGCTCTAGTGAAGGAGTTGGAAACTATGGACACGAACAGGAATTTTGCATCGATAGACGCAGGGTTCGATGGATACGAAGTGCTTGTTCGACTCGATGATGGACGCGAACTGAACGAGTCGAAGTAAACTTCCCCGATGGCTGTGAACTGAGCGAGTCGAAATGAAGCGAGTCAAAGTACACTTCCCTGATGGATTCGAATGGTTTGTTTGACTGCACTGGAGACGGAGTCGAAGTCAAGCGATACGAAGGGGAGCTTCGCATCGATGTACTGGAAACGAAGTCGAAACGTGCGTTCGAATCCACTGGGATACGAAACGTTTCTTCCTTTTGCTTTCGAGTCCATATAAATACTTTGTACTTAAGCCATTTTTTCACTTTTTACTTTTCGTTTTCCTGCCTTGCCTTCGTATCGCTCTCAGACTCGAGAAAACAAAGAAGAAAAACACTCTCGCCTTCGAACTGATTCACATCTTCAATTACTCGAACCAATTAACAAATTTAGGTAATCCATTGAGCGAAACCATCACGTAAACGAGGAGACTCGATTCTTAACACCAAATCGATCAGAGTCGTGATCGATCGAAAAGTCCTTGGCCTCAGCTTCGTGTTGATCTGGAGTAGGGGTTTTGAGATGATGAGGCGGAGGCCTTCGTATCGATCGATGGTTGAGCTTTGCATCGAGTTGAATGCTTTGAATCTGTGGATCGATACGAAGGGGATGTGTCTAATGGACTCAAAACAATGGCCCTGGATCGAGTCGAAAAGTATGTTTTTTGATCGAGTCGAAATAGTGGCCTTGGAACGGTTCGAAGTGGAGTGCCTTGAGATCGAGTCGAACTGCGTAGTTTTTTATCGAGTCGAAGCAGAGGCTTTGGATCGAGTCGAAGCGCATGGTTTGGACCGAGTCGAAGCAGAGGCTTCGAAGCGAGTCAAAGCGCGTGGCTTTGGACCGAGTCGAAGCACGTGGTCTTGGATCGAGTCGAACTGCACAACCCCGAACAATTGATTCGAACTCGAGCCTTAGCAAACGATTCGAACTTGAACTGGAGTGATTGTCTTGAACTTGAACTTTTGATGTTTGACCATTGATTTAACTTCGACGATACCGAAAATTCTAGTGCCTTTGACCACTTAACTCTGACGAGCTTCAGATTTGCTTAACTGGACTTAATTGTTTCACCGCACACCTGATTGCCTATTGAAGTTCGTCGATGAAACTGGAACTTAAAATAATAACACATTTTAACTCGGTCTGATAGCTAATAATTGGATGGCACGGTTGTGATGGTCAACGATGACGGTCCTTCCGACTGAATTCCGAAGTCTCGTTGTTTACATGCTTTCCTTAATCCAGTTGATCTTCTCAAATAATATACAGTACTGCACTGCACAACACACTCACACACTTTACACTAGGGGATGCACGAGTGTTATTTGTCAGTTTAACAATGATTTTTTATAAGCTAGCTAGTCATGGACCCTCCAAGTTCTCAGCAGTCGGAACTCCCAAGTTCTATTCCTCCAACCATAGAGATACCGGTTATTGAAGCCGAAGTTGTAGAGCCAGCTCCGGACGAGCGTCCGGGTGCTCGGTTTATTCACAATCCAACAGATTCCGTGCCGTTGGGTATCTCCGAAGACATGCTAAGAGGATTTGCTTAAGCCATGGTTTGTCGCTTGACGACGTGCTACTTCCTAGGCCAACTGACAGGCCACACAATCCCCCGGAGGGGTTTACTGCTTTCAACCGTCACGCTTGCACAGCGGGGACACTTCCTCCCTTCAATGAATATATAAGGGAGATGTTATCATTTCTTGGCATAGCTCCATCTCAGCTACATCCCAACAGGTATGCCTTGTTGAACAGCACCTTTGTCCTGTTTATGGAGATCCTCTTTCGACCGCCGAAGCCGATCGAAATCAAATATTTATTCAACGTCAAGAGCCATGGAGACAACCCTTCTTTCACCTTCCTGGAGGCGGTCAGAAGCTGCCACATTGTACTGGGCTCATGGGGAAGGTTAAGTTACTATAAAACTGAATGGTTTTATGTTCGGTGCCCCCCTGGATTTGTCGGGCGGTGGTTGGATAGACGTAAGTGTTGCCATTTCTCTCTCGAATCATTGAGATACTAGTAACTGACTTCAAAACTGACATACTTTTCCTTTCCTATAGCCGCAATCTCTCGTCCCAATGGTGCATACTTCAGAGAGCTTGTTCGGATTCTTCAAGCGTTTACGGGCGAAGAGAGGCACATAGACTTAGTCCTGACCGACATGAATTTGAGGGCTATCGGGCTGATAGAACGGAGACAGAGCATACATCTGGAAGGGATACATAGAGTGGTCCCGAAGAAACAGGTGAAGCGCAAAGCGCCCGCAGTTGTGATCGCCGAAGAAGTTGATCCGGAAAGAACGCCTACCGATACCGAGCTCCCAGCTGGGCCTTCTGCTGATGTCCTGGATTCGGGAGGAAGAAGACAAGGCAAGGCCGCTGCTCACAAACGCCTTAAATCTAAGAGATTTAAATCTATGGTCGTGTCTTTACCTTTCCAGGGGATTAGAATTTCGGAGGCTCCTCCCCCGCAAGTGGAGAGTCCTTTTACAGGGCTTGCTGATATTCCGATCCTGGATTTTGTGTCGTCTCCACACGACGCCGGGACGGAGGGGCTTGATAGTGCTTTTGAACTGAGCGGGTCGCTTGCTACGAGTGCGGCCAACCTTTCCGGTTGGTCGGGGGATTGCACATGCATACACTTCACTACACCACATGATTCACAATTGTACTTCGTCCAACTTAGGAAGTTACTAACTCTTTCTTCGTTTATCATTTTCAGGTACAATGTTTGAAAGGGGATCGATGCTCGGGAATCTCCATTCAGCCCGAAAAGCTTTTGGTTACTATGATTCCCGCAGGAGGGATTCAGATAGAGATCGCGATCGCGAATACTCTAACCAGGATAGGTACGGGCGTGATAGGGAGTATAGACATCGATCCAGATCACGCTCTCCTCCTCCTAGACTTCCGTCTCCTCCTCCAGTTCAAACTTCAAATCCACGAGATCCTCTTCGTCACAGGCCGTCTTCTCATGCTTCTAGGTCTGAAACTCATCTTCAGAGAGTCGAGACCATGGCCTCCATGATTACAGAGCAGGTCCCAGCTGACCCCACAGGAGAAGGGGCCCTCAAATTGGCCCAGATGAGGAAGGACTTTCTGAACATCTATTTCGACGGTTATGTCTTCCCACCACACTTAAAGATAATTCCATCAGGGGTGGAAAACACGGTGCACGACTTCGTTCACGACATATACACCCAGTACCGGGAGTGGGCAATGGCTGCCGAGAAAGCTTCTAAAGTGGCCTTTGAGCGAGCCAAAGCGCTCGAGAAGATGGAGACCTAGCTCGCAAAAAAGGACCGGATTATTCAGGTACTCTCCGCTTAGTCCGAGTCTTCTCGGAAATCTGAGATTGACGCCGTTAAAAGGGCTGACGAAGCGAAGGCGGAGATGGATAGGTTGTGACAGACTCACGTTGCCCTGGTGGAGGAGATGGGCCACCAGAACACCAAAGTCATTGCTGAGCGGGACGCGGTGGTCAAGGATCTTAATGAACTTAAGGCCAAATTTGCTGATATGGCCAAGGAGAAAGATGATGCGAACAACGCAGCCCAGGAGGCGTGCGAAAAAGCTGTCCTGCTCAGGGGTGAACGGGATGCGGCTGTGGCTAAGGTCCAGAAGGTGGAGATCGAGGTCGAGGAGAGGGTGAAGTTGGCCGAGTCCAGGCTAGAGGCTGACATCGAAGACCTTCTTGTTGTCTACAACGCTAACGTGTTGAGGCACAGGGGTCTAGCCTGGCTCGATGATTTTCCGATGCATCTCTATAATGCTTGGGGCCGACTGGTCGAGGATGAGAAAGAGGCGCATCAGGGCAAGTCCGTGGATGAATTCGAACTCGAGAATCGCATTCTGACTGATGATGAAAAGAGGATTCTCCATGAGTCGATGATTCTATGCGAGAAGGAAAAACTTGGCGCCCAGCACTTTGAAGTGGGAGAGGGTTCTGGAGTTGACAACCATGAAGCAAGTCTTGAAGTTCCCGCGTCAACCCAGCCCAAATCCTCGTCTGTGGTTGATCCCCAGGCCGTCCCTGCTTATAATCCAAATCAACCGCAGATGTCTTCGGCTGCAGCGCAAGTCAGTGATGCCGCTCTGTCGTCTACGAGTCAAACTGAGGAAGGTACTCTGAACATTCCACATATCTTTCTTAAGTCGACATCTTTGATCGAGTTAAGTTCTAACAGTTTTCTCATTCTTTGTCCAGTGATCGATGTCGCACCGGCCATGCCTCCTGCTACTTAAGAACCATATCAAACGTAGGAGGCCATTGCGACCGAAGCAATCACCATGAGTATAGCTGCCCCGCTTGACGATCTGCAAGGGGGTACAATTATGTTTGACGAGCAGCTAATGGATGAACTCTTTCGTCGTCACGGTGATCCTTTTGCTGACCTGCCATCTATTATGAGCGGAACTGACCCTGCTGCAAGTTCATCAATGCCGACCGCTGATGCTCTCAGCGGGGCTCGAGCAGTAACTGAAGAGTAGATGTTCGCTCAAATCGACGCTAAAATGGCAGTAGCGGCTCATGGCGGCAGTTTCGGAGGTGGGATGGCAGCACCGGGACCTACTACTCTTAGCATGATATCTCCCAGTGGTACTGTTTTCCTCACCAGCGTTCCCCTTTCACCTTCTGTAATTGATCCTGTTCCTTCGACTCCACCCGTAGGGAGCATTCTTATTCTCACGAGTTCGGAGGAGGACGTTGACATAATGCCCTCGCCTTAAGACCAACCGCCGAAAATAAAGGCTCGAAGAGGAAGATTAGTGGTGGCTCCGGCGGGTCTACACCGAGGAGGAAGCCAAGGAAGAAGAAAGATTAATCATGCTTCTCTGGTGTATTTTGACTTTCATTTTGTTGGCCGTGTATAGATGCGGGTTCGGCCCCTGCTAGTAGGAATTTTGGAAACTTGTACACGAACTTCTTTTATAAACGATAGAAATGAAACTTCTCTTTTTTGGCTTCTTTTCTGTCATCGTGTATTTGCCTAAGTGTTTCAATATCTGAAATTCACTTGTGAAGTTTTAGCTTCCGAATGAAGTTTGTTTTTGTTTGCCAAGTTCGAAAACTATGGACATGACTTGCGACCAGGAAGCGAGTTGAACTCTGACGTTGCATCACTTCAATCAATGGTTGATGCTTAAGCCCTGCCCCCAGTCTTGGGGTTGAGCTGTAGACAATCAGTCGACGATCGCTTTTTACTTATAACATGTTGAGTCTAGTGTCATCGAACGGATGTCTGAGGCGAGCAGAGATTGAGTAATGCATCCATGCTTGTTCGATTGTCGATGATCATATCCGCACTATGGAGATCCTTATTCGTTTACTGGCGGTTGGTCACGCCGTCTTGAGTTTTAATCATATGTCCGCTATCTGGGGACTTGGAATTGGCATTTGTACTCCGACTCGCGCTACGGGAGTTTGGAGTTGATAATTATACTTTGATTCATGCCGCGGGAACTTGAAGTTGGTGTTTACACTCCGTTTCGCATTCTGGGAATCTGGAGTCGATGTCTATGCTCCGACTTGCGCTCTGGAAGTTCGGAGTTGTTGATTATCCTCCAATTCATGCTCTGGAAATTTAGAGTCGATGCTTATACTCCGCTTTGCAATCTGGGAGTTCGGAGTTGATGTTTTTACTCCAGTTCGCACTCTGGGAACTCGGAGTTGATGTTTATACTCCGCTTCGCACTCTGGGAATACAGAGTTAATGTTTATACTCCGACTCATGCTATGGGAGTTCGGAGTCAATATTTATACTCCAGTTCGCACTCTAGGAGCTCGGAGTTGATGTTTATACTCCGCTTCGCACTTTGGGAATACAGAGTTGATGTTTATACTCCGACTCGTGCTCTGGGAGTTCGGAGTTGATGTTTATACTCCGGTTTGCACTCTGGGAACTCGGAGTTGATGTTTATACTCCACTTTGCACTCTGGGAATACGGAGTTGATGTTTATACTCCGCTTTGCACTCTGGGAATACGGAGTTGATGTTTATACTGCGACTCGCGCTCTGGGAGTTCGGAGTTGATGTTTATACTCCGACTCGCGCTTTGGGAGCTCGGAGTTGATGTTTATACTCCGGTTTGCACTTTGGGAATACGGAGTTGATGTTTATACTCCGGTTCGCACTCTGGGAACTCGGAGTTGATGTTTATACTCCGGTTCGCACTTTGGGAACTCGGAGTTGATGTTTATACACTGCTTCGCACTTTGGGAATACGGAGTTGATGTTTATACTCTGACTCGCACTATGGGAGTTCGGAGTTGATGTTTATACTCCGACTCGCGCTTTGGGAGTTCGGAGTTGATGTTTATACTCTGGTTTGCACCGTGGGAACTCGGAGTTGATGTTTATACTCCGCTTCGCAATCTGGGAACTCGGAGTTGATGAAGGATTGTCGTGTGTCAATCTCTTTTTGACTTTGATGTGATGGCTTGCCCCCGAGCTCGGGTTTCACTTAGCGAGTGATTGGTTGCATCGCAGTCACTCTCTATTTGAATAAATCCCACCGTATGGTGAAACTTAGCTCTCCATGCATAGTGATGGTCATATGAAGTATTTCAAGTAAATCACAGCTCTGGCTCGAAGACGTTGCATTTTATTGCTGAAATAAGAAAGTATGGCAAAGTCAGTTGCCTTATTACAAGTTCTAATTTCGAAATGCATAAACAAATTGCAGAAAAGGAAAGTAAACTAAATGGATAAAAATAGCCTGTCAGGTGTAATAGCGGCGAAGGTTCTTGCTATTCCAAGCACTTCGCAGGGTAAGACCGTCGACTGTCGATAACTTGAATGTGCCATTTCCGAGCCTTCGTTCAATAACATACGGTCCTTTCCATGTCGGCTTCATATGCGTAGGAACCAGATAGATTCTTTTTAAGACGAGACCGCCTAGTTCGAAGGTTCGCGGACGGACCTTGGCGTTGTACAATCGGGCGACTCGACTTCGATGTGCAGCTGCCCTCAAATCAGCTTCTTCATGCTTCTCATCTAGTAGATCGAGAGATTCAGCAAGTAATATAGCATTTGTCTTTGGATCATAGTATATCACACGATGAGAAGGTACTTCTAGCTCGACTGGAATAACGGCCTCTGAACCGTAAGAAAGAGAGAAAGGAGTGTGGTCGGTCGTGGTCTTGTGGGTTGTTCGGTAAGCCCATAGAGCCATAGGAAGTTCATCGACCCACTTGCCTCCGACCTTTTCCAGTCGTTTCTTCAAGATGGACTTTATAACTTTATTAACTGCTTCGACCTGTCTGTTTGCCTGAGGGTGTGCAACTACAGAGAATTTCTTTTGGATGTGAAATCGTTTGCAGAAATCTCTGAATTCAGCACTGTCGAATTGGGTTCCGTTGTCCGTAATTATGGTGTGTGGGAGACCGAATCGACTGATGATGTTACGAACCCCAAAGTTGATTACTTTCTTCGTGGTAATGGTAGCGAGAGCTTCGGCTTTAGCCCACTTTGTAAAGTAATCAACTACGATGATGGCGTACTTCGCACCACCTTTTGCCAGAGGTAGAGCACCGATGATGTCGATGCCCCACATTGCGAACGACCACGGGCTGACCATTTGCGTTATCTCGGTAGGAGGAGCTCTAGGAATTCGGTCATATTTCTGGCACCTATTACATTTCTTTGCACAGTCCAACGCATCATGATTCACGGTAGGCCAGTAGTATCCGTAGCGAAGTATTTTCTTGGCAAGTGCTTGCCCTCCGGTGTGATCGCCACATTCTCCTTCGTGCACATCGCGCAATACTTGTTTAATTTCATCGTGAGCGATGCACCGGAGTAGGGGAACTGAGTACCCTCCTCTGTACATGAGTCCATTCTGGATGGTAAATCGTGAGGCCTTTCGAAGGACTTGTCTCTTTTCACTCCTGCGCTCCGGCAGGGTTCCGTGCTCAATGTAATTTCTGAGTGGGGTCATCCATGAATCCTTTTCGGGAACGGTTTCGCATACACAGTTTATTTCTGTCCGGTCGATGCTCGGGGATGATAGCGTTTCTACGGGAATGAGTCCCGTTTGCTGAGCTTCACCTGTGCTAGCTATCTTTGCCAATGAGTCGGCCTTTTGGTTGCGCTCCCGAGGTATGCAATAGATGGCGTAGTAATCGAACTGATTCAATGCTTCCTGAACTCGAGCTAAGTAAGAAGCCAACCTTCGATCTCTTGCCTGATACTCTCCCCATACATGACACACAACTAATTGTGAATCACAATAAATTTCCACAGCGATAATTTTCAGATCTCTGGCGAGTTTCAAGCTAGCTAAGAGGGCTTCGTATTCAGCTTCATTATTAGTTGCATGAAAATCGAACTTCACAGCATAGCATATGGATCGGCCTTCGGGGGTTTCGAGCACAATACCAGCGCCCGAACATCGGTCGTTTAATGCACCATTAGTATACAGCTTCCAGACGTATTCGGGGGATTTACTGGTTTCAGGCAAGTCCTTTGGAATGGTAAATTCAACTATGAAATCGGCGAGGACTTGTCCTTGGATTGCTCGTCTTGGAGTGTAAGCAATATCAAACTGACTCAGTTCGATGTTCCACTTAAGTAACCTACCAGACGTCTCAGGCCACGAAAGGACCTGTCTTAACGGCTGGTCGGTGTAGACAACAATGGGATGTGCTTGGAAATACGGTCGGAGTTTTATTGATGCGATTACAAGGCAATAAGCCAACTTTTCTAGCTTTGGATAGTTCCTTTCAGCCCCAGTCAATCGTTTGCTGACGTAGTACACTGGCTTCTGTATCCCGTCTTCTTCTCGGACCAAGGCAGCGCTGATAGCGTTTTCTGATATCGCCAAGTATGCATACAACTTCTCATGATCAATAGGCTTTGACAGTATTGGTGGTGTGGATAGATGTTGAACTAGTGCTTGGAAAGCGCCTTCACACTCCATGGTCCATTCAAAGTTTTGTTTCCCTTTTCGGATCATATCGAAGAAGGGAATGCATTTGTCAGTGGACTTTGAAATAAACCTACTCAATGCCGCTACCTTTCCATTGAGACTCTGGACTTGCTTTATAGTTTTAGGAGTTTCAAGATTTCTGATTGCCCAAATCTTTTCGGGATTGGCTTCGATTCCCCGGGCGTTAACGATGAACCTAAGGAACTTTCCGGATGCAACTCCAAAGTGACATTTCAGTGGGTTGAGCTTCATCTTGTATTCCCGAAGTATGTTGAACATAGTTTCCAGGTCTATTACATGGTCGGTGGAGAGTCGTGACTTCACAAGCATGTCGTCTACATATACTTCCATTGTTTTCCCGATTTGATTAGCAAACATCTGATTGACCAATCGTTGGTAAGTAGCCCCGGCGTTCTTGAGTCCGAACGGCATAACCTTGTAACAGTAATGTCCCAGATTGGTTACGAAGCTAGTATGTTCTTGATCGTGTAAATGCATCGGTATCTTATTGTAGCCTGAATACGTGTCCATGAAGGATAAGAGTTCATGTCCAGCCGTCGAATCCACTAGCTGATCAATTCTAGAAAGCGGGAAACGGTCTTTGGGGCACGCTTTATTCAGATCGGAATAATCGACACATGTTCTCCACTTCCCGTTTGGCTTTCGGACGAGCACGGGATTTGACACCCATTCAGGATATAGCGCATCTCGAATGAATCCGTTCGCTTCAAGCTTTTCTACTTCTTCTTTAAGGGCGGCAAATCTCTCTGGATCCATACCGCGCCTTTTTTGTTTGACCGGGACATGCCGCGGGTCAATGTTCAGAGTGTGGCTCGCGATGTCCGGCGAGATCCCACACATATCAGAATGTGCCCAGGCAAATACGTCAAGATTTGCCCGTAGAAATTCAACCAATTCCTCCTGAGTTTGCCAGTTTAACTGAGATCCAATCTTTATAATTTTCGAATCATCGTTATTGTCAATTGGGACATCAATCGTCAGTTCGGCCGGGGATGCTTGACTTTCTTTAGATTCTCCTTCGTCTTCAGTTTCTCTCGGGTCAAGATCCTTGAGGAATTGGCTAGGGTGCCCGCCTGGGCGTTAATTGTCAATTATCGGCAAAACGGACGCAGAGAGATTCCTCTACACCCTTTCCTTTCTCCTTTCGTTGTGCCTCTCGCAGCTCAGCAACATAACAGGCTCCGGTAGTAGCCTGATCTCCCTGAACGATTCCTATTCCATGATCAGTGGGAAACTTTAAGGTCAAACACCATGGGGCAATGGCTACCCTGAATTCAGCGAGGGCCGGTCGGCCCAAGAAAGCATTGTAAGGGGAGTCTATGTCCAAAACAATGAACTGCAACATCCGTACTCTCCGACGTTCTCCAACCCCCAACTCTACTAGCAGCTCCACCATTCCGGTGGGTATGGTGGCACTTCCATTGAAACCATGGACTCGAGATTGACAAGGCTTCAAGTCTACCGCTTCCATTTTCATTTGATCATAAGCTCGCTTGAACAAAATATTTACAGAGCTTCCACTGTCAACTAAGATCCTTTTCATCCAAGCGGGACCTACTTGTGCTGAGATGACCAATGGATCGATAGTGGGAGCTTCGACTTTATCAGCGTCTCTGTTCCTGAACATGATGTCATCCGTCATCGTTTTTTGTTGCTTGGCTAGAGCTCCTTCATCAAAGTTACTACAACACTCGAAGTCCGTATGCCTGATAGAACTAGCATATGACTCCATTTCCTTCCAGCTTCGATCTGCTGGGTGAGGACCTCCACTTATCATATTGATAACCAACCTCCCATCTTTACGAGCGGGTTCCTCCTGTCTTTCTTGATTCGGCGCACGATTCTGATTTGATGGGCCCGCACTACCGGATTGCGGCGCCCATACATACTGATCCAACTTTCGCTCACGTATCAGTTTTTCAATGAGGTCTTGTAAGTGACGACACTCATTGGTGTTGTGGCCATAACTCTCATGGAATCTACAGAACTTTCCTGTTTGGATTTGTCTTTTAGTTGGTGGTTTTGGGGCAGGTTTCTTATATTGCATGGTATTGCAGGTCTGCAAATACACATTTTCCAACGACGTGTTCAATGGAGTGTAATTATCGTACATGGAAGCTCTACGCCGTGGTCCAGGATCCTGATTTCGTTTTTTGTTCTGATTTCTATTGTCCCTCTGCTGATACTGTTTATTCTGGATGTTCAATTGAATTTTTCCAGAACTATCTCCGGACTGTTTAACAGCGACGTTACTTTGGATACCTTCGATATTGGGCCCTGCGTCATCCTGCTTCCTAGACTGTTTCGCATCCTCCCTTCTCAGTAATTGGGCTGCCTTGGAATAGAAACGGTCCAATGACGCATGTGGTTTCCCAGCTAACCAATTTCCGAACTCGGAATCAGCATCAATCCCCTTAGTCAGTGCCATCAGGATAGAGTTATCGTTGGGATTGCTTATTTCTGCACATGCAGCATGGAATCGCTCCAAGTAACGTCTAAGTGTTTCTCCGGGAGCTTGCGTAACACTAGACAGAGTGTTAACGTCCTTAGGCCTCGCCACGTGCATACAGAATTGTTCGACAAACTTGGTGGCCATCTGGTCAAAGTTAGAGATGGATCGCGGTGGCAAACGAGTGAACCACATGGTAGCAATGCCCCCTTGGGAAATGGGGAAACTACGGCACTTTACTGCGTCATCAGCCATTCATATTTCAGGACGTGTTGATTGGGATCAGAACTTCCTTCATAAACTGGCAAAGCTGGCATCCTGAAGTGCCGAGGTGGTTTAGCATATAAAACGTCATCGGTGAAAGGGGTATGACTTCGGGAGATTCCCCAGTCGTTATTAGAGAGACCCTGACTTTCACGGGTCATTTGGCGGATCATCGCTAGTATATCCGGCGTTCGGATACTTGGGTCATGTTGTGGCAAGGTGTGGTCGGGTTCCACAGCGCGAGTCTGGACCGTACGCGGTCGACGGTCCATGCCTCGCCTCCTTGGTTCAACATCCTCAGGGACATAAGGCTCAGGAGTCTGCTCTCGTTGGCTACGTTGAGGATCAGCTTGGTTTCTTGCATCACCTCCCCGTTCGGCAGTGGTGGTAGTAGCAATGTTGCCGGTAACATGATAAGGAGTAGCTCCTCCTCGTGTTGAAGGTTCCGTGCGGAGACTAGTGGATGGTCCAGCTCTAGGTTGCCCAAGGTTCGAAGCAGGTTGGTGTCCCATGGCTTGGGTGTAGCTCACACCTAGCCATGGACGTGTGGATCTGGTTTGGCCATCAGAGGAGGCTGAACTTTCTGTGGAAGAGTGAGAACCTTGGTCTCTTCTGGATCTTCTTCGCCTTTGGCGATTTAGCTGGTTAGTCAACTCCGTGTTGGCGCGTAGTTGTTCAGTTAGCTGCTGTCGACTTTGGGTCAACTCTTGAAGCAATGTCTGGAATTCTTATCTAGTGATTGGACCTGATGGATCTGAAGGTCCTGCAGCATTTTGGTTGGATGGAGGTGATTGCACGGGATTCTGTCGATCCCGTGCTCCTTGATCAGCAGCAGTAGAAGTGGTACGTGTGCTCACCATAATGAATTGATGAAGTCCTTTCCTAGATCTGATTGAAAATCTGAATAGAATGGAAGGGCTTCAAAGTTCTAGATCTGGATCTTCTTCTTAGATTTATGCAATCCAATATAGATAGGAGATCCAAAGAGCAGGAGAAAAATTGGGTTCTCTCAATGAAAACACCAAAGTGTTTGTACCAAAATTGGGCACAACACTCTTCGAAAGTCTTTGAAGAGATATAGTGAAGAAATTAAATGTAAAAAGAGGATTTATCTAACAAAAACTCCAAATTTCAAAAATGAGAATAAGTAAAATGCAGGGAGACACAAGAATTTAGAGTGGTTCGGCGTATTGCCTACGTCCACTATGAAGTAGTTTGCTTTATTGATCTTCCTTTGATGTTTACAATTGATTTCAACAAGTTACAGCAAATAACAATGATTTGCAGCAGTGAAATTCGTTGGTAGCAGCAGCAATGGAGTTCAAATCTGGATCTGGCGGAGTCCGGGCGTTGGAGATCTCAAAGAGGAAGAAGAACCCCTTTTCTGTTGGCTTTGGGGGTCTATTTATAGGTGTAGGAGGCTGATATTTCGCTCAGATCTCGGGAGACCCACTCTGGCACATGACCAGGCCCGCATGCCCAAGCCCGTGAAGTTTCGGTCCGATCCGTGATCGACACGAATAGATTTCGACTCGATCAAGATTTCATCCAATAGAGTCGAAATTTGGCGTGGACATTCTTTAGCATGCACATAGTCTTCTGTGAAAATTTTATAGCATTTGGACTTGTAGATTGGGAGATATGATCGATACGAAATGAGGTTTTCGGTAGGCTGTTTCCTTCGACTCGCTTCCATTTCGAATCGCTTCCATTCGACTCGGTGACATGGTGCCTGCATCTCACTCTGCCCTTGATGTTGTTTCGAGCGAGTCGAAATGTTCACCGATTGAGCGAGTCGAAGTGTGCCCAGATCGAGCGAGTCGAAGTATGCACTGGTCGAGCGAGTCGAAATGGAGCGTCCTGAGAGGTTTGAGCAGTGGCTTTGCCTATGGAGTCGAAGTTGATGGAGTCGATCAGTGGTTCGAATGGAGCGAGTCGAAGAGGGCATCTGAGCGAAGCGAGTCGAAGTAGGTACTTCTGATGGTTGTGAAGCGAGTCGAACCTGAACGACTCGAAGTTGGCCTCTAAGCGAAGCGAGTCGAAGTTGTCGCTTCTGAGTGTTGCGAAGCGAGTCGAAGTTGGCATCTGAGGGATGTGGAGCGAGTCGAAGGGAACGAGTTGAAGGGAGCGAGTCGAACGGTAATTGATTTTCGTCCAACTTTGTATCGTTCATAACTTGAGCATACGAACTCGGATTGACTTGAGATTTGGAACGTTGGCTCTCATGGCTTAGCTTGTCATGTCCTACCAATTTTGGCTCGATCCGGACTTGGACAAAATTCGTCAATATCCATAGTGAGCCTATGTATAACTGATCTCTAGGACGGGCCGTCATTGATTACTAGTCAATTCCTTGGTGTCACGGCCTTGCCAAAAGGCGGGATAACAAAACCGCTTTTTAATATTTCCTGAGCATGGTTTACATAAGAAAATAGTTTTTTAATCTTTAGTTGATGTTTCCGTCGCCTCTTTAATTTGCTGTTTTCCCTTTTGTTATTCTTATAACATTCTTATGTCCATATTTTCCACTTGTGAATATCACAAAAATAAAGAGAAAAAGCATCGATACTGATATACTACCATAGAATTTTAAATTAATATTTAAGAGTACAATTTTTATAACTAAAAAGAGAAAATAAACCCTACTACAGCACGATACTAGATAGATGACATACGTAGGCTAACATTGCCATCATCTCAAGCTAGGGGGCCTATGCCCCTGTCCGCCCTAACATAGGAAAGCTCTCATAAAGGAATCCAAACAGCAAAGGCGTTCCTCCTACCGCCTAGTGCTCGCCTCAACCTCACGCTGAGACCTAGCTAACTCGTCATGTCTCCTAATCATCTCATGTTGCCCCTAAAGAATCTCTGCATGATCCCTAGCGAGCCGCTCTTGCCTCTCGACAAGGATCCTAAATTGATCCTCGCAGCTCATCGTTGAGGGGGTTGAGAGGGTCCTGCTCCCTCTCCCCAAGATCCATATCCATGTCCATATCCCCACGTACTCTACGTTGTGGGCTCTGATGGCCAAGCGGGCAATGGCGACTTGGTATGTCCTACGCCACCTCCAAATGGTGGTGCGGGAAAGTGCTAATGCTCATGAAAGTACTGGGATGCCTGCCAATATGGTGAAGGCTGTGGTGATGGCTGCTGCTCGTGCTTCTGCTCCTCCTACGGAGCCTGAATCTGGGCCAATCCTATATGCATCCTCCTCAGAGTGGATGAATCTATCATGGGGTGGGCCTGCTCACTATAAGTCTCTCTCTCCATCTCAACTCCAGCCCACCTGAAGACCCATGTCCAAAAGTGACAGTATATCATAGTGGATCTGTGAAGTCCAGTCGCTGTCATATACTAGTCCATAATCGTCCTAGCCCAGTTCACCTACAATCCTCCAAATATGGCGTAGGTGGCCCGCCTCATAATAGGGTATATCTGATCAAAACTCCATGTCTTGGGGAAAAGGTTATGCTGCAAAATGCGGATAACTAACCTAGCTAGCAGGGTTAATTACCCAGCACTCTAGTCAGGGTGCCGGGGGTCTACAAGAATCTGCTGCAAAATGGCCATGTCCGTCTTCTCAATCTGCCCTACCTCTAAGACATACCCTCTGATATTCAAAATACTAGCCAACTGAGACTTGGTGAAAACTATCTTAACTCCCTTGACCTTCGATTGGAAGGCCAACTCCTCATCCTCATCACTAGTACATAAGTTAGCATCAAAATGACGTACTAACTTAGGATACGCTCACTGCTCGAATGTCTCATGGTTAAGAATCTGTCGCAGCCCTGTGTCCAAGAAGAGCTACTCTAAATGTGTGCCCGGAAAATCAGTAAACTTCACCGCCCTTCCTTGCAGAAATTGGTACGCGACTGTATCGAAGTAAGACTGTACTATACGCATATCACTCTGATACCAAGCTATCTCCTGTGGTGTGAGTTGGGGAAAGAGGTTAACTAGAGAGGGTCTTGGAGGCATGGTGAAAAATTCCCAGATCTGCGGTAACGGAGTATGGATCCAAGTAGATCTCGCGACGCGCTTTGATTTGGCACTAACGGCGAGTTAAACATTGGAGTTTTGGAGGAATTTGGGTGGTTGGAAGGGGGATTTTTGGGTGCGGTTGCTTCCTTCGAGGAGGAAACAAAAATGACAAAGGGGAGCAAAAATGAGCAGGAGAGGGGCAAAGCACGCGTATATACGCGTGCAATTTGCAAGCCACCGGTCGACCGCACGGTCGACAGGCCGGTCGACCTGGTCGGCCTGTGCTATATATTTTTTTCGTCTCGTCCGCCTCCCTTTGACTAATCGAAGCCTATGCAAATTCTACCCACTACCGGGCTGTCTGAGTCACGGTTACAACTTAGGCTAAATATCCTTGTCCGCTTTCCACCCTCCAAGTGGAGTCTTGACGTCTTCTATACTTCGACTGAACCTACATGAATGTCCATAAGCTTGCTCCAGCCACTTAAATCGTCTAACCCAAAAAATTCATTTTCAAAACAGCTTAAATTTCTTTACAGCCAGAAAAAATATTTTTTACGTACTTATAAACCTTTTTGTACTTAAATAAGGATTTCAAAATACGTTTCTACTCGGCTAAGACAGATGTCGTGTAAAACATCGTCACTACAGCGCAAAATACTAGTTTTCAATTAAAGTTAATAATACCTATATATTTTTTCCTAACTGTATATCTCTACTTTCGAATTCAAAAATGCTTTTAAAATTGTTATTCCCCTATTTAAACCAATAAAATCATAAAGCTGTAAACTTCTAAAGTTATAACTTGAAAATCTTTCAAAACTTTTCAAATTCCTAAGAGTTCAATTGCTGGGCTAGACTAAAAAGTGGCTTTTTAATTTGCTTTCACCTTTCTAAATATCCCTTATTGAATCCAAAAATCTTTGCCATATGAGGTCTTTTGGCTTTTGGAATTTCCTCTTCCAAGTTTTGATATACTGAATTGTTTTCTGAACTTTCTCCAACTATTGATTTACTTAAAAGAATGGACTTCTCTTTGGGGTTCTAAGAGTATATATATATATATATATATATATATATATATATATATATATATATATTTATACGAATACGTTCACTCACTGACTACCTAGGAATCTAAACCTAGGCTACGATACCAAATGTAACAACCCGAATTCCAACGGTCCGGATTTTTTGCAAGAATGCTAAAAAACAAGCCCACTGAAGCCCCAGTTGGATATCGAGTATCCTGCAAATAGGCAAAGATAAATATTTCAGAGCTTAATTAATTATCTCACAGCAGAATTTTCTAAAATATGATAGTAAGTAAATACGCACTCATATAATAACACTTTCTAAGTAAGTGTTGTAAAGTTGAGAAGTCTCTGCCATCTACCTAACTTGAAGGATGTTATAAGGAGGGGGCCTGAACAAAAGTTTCGGTGAATGAATAAATTATATACTTCTAGGCTTAATTCTACATATATTATTTTATTTCCATTTATTTTTATATTAGATTCATTAGGTTACAATACTCTCACCTCTGCTCGGGAACCGTGCCTATCTACTCCATAGTAGATAAAAACCTAATAACTAATATATACATATATGTAGTTATATGCCCAATGACCATATTGGTCCTAGGTACCACCCATGGTACCTTCCGTATCCTCCTCGAAAAGGACTCCATCGTCTAGCTTTGTGAGCGTTCCGTAACTACATCTGTATAGGACTGCTTCGTAAGACCTACAATACAGATGCTCCACTACTTAATATGAAAACGTAAATTGCATCTGCACTAGTCTATACTAGTGCTCAAACATCCACAATGTACCACCCAGTGCGTACGTTGAGGACTACGTAATTGTTCTGTCTACTATCTGAGTTCTGCCAACTAGGTCTACCTTGTACGGAACTCAATCGGGGATTTTCTATATCTGTAAAGGATTGCTTCGTTAGGCTTACAATATAGATATTCTAGTTGGTTTGTTCCTTTCTCTTCGTGGCTATGGCCCCATGCAGCCACCCCTCAACTAATCGAAAGACTTCTAAAGTGATAAGTGTCTTTTCCCTACTGCAAATAATCTAACATCCAATTGGCGGTGTCCCTCCATTCAATGCCTCGATAGTGAAAGTATCATTGGACTGTTGGTTTAACTCTAGTCTTTCCCATACTCGCTCTTGGTCTTGATGCTGGCCGATATCCACATGCGACTATCCTTAACCTTACTTGCAAGTACTGGACATACGAATACCCTACTCCAAACATAAAGCCCTTTTGATTGCCTACAAAGGATGTGCTTCGTTAGGCCTACAATGCAAATGTAGTCAAGGCATACACTTTTGATGGAACACCTACAGACCTGCCTCCGGGGATGCAGCTTCGTTAGGACTACACAGAGGGCCATCCTAGAGTATCCTCACATCCCGTTGAAATCTCGTACTTTCTTCTATCCCAAAATCACTAAGTTGGATGTGCTCCTCCATTTCTAAAATCCATGATGAACTGCTTTATTAGATGCTTCATCCTTTGGGCTGCTCTAAACGCATTTTGATTCTTTTATTAGACACTAAGTCTAATCTTTTAATTTGCATTTAGTTTGCTTTCTTATTCTGTTGGCTATCTATTTTAATTTAATTAGCATATTCTTGCCCCCGTCTCACTTCTAACTATGGTGAGATAACTGTATGTCTAATAGGGAATGCTGTTAGTATGAACGACATTTACTATCTTGCTTATTTAACTTAATATATAAATTCTTAAGTTTCTTAAAGTAAGCCTGTTTGTACCAAAATTGGACAACACCCTTCGGAAGTTTTTGAAGAGATAAAATGAAGAAATTAAATGGAAAAAGAGGATTATCTAACAAAAACTCCAAAAACAGATAATGAAAGTAGTAAGAACGTGCAGAAACACAAGAATTTAGAGTGGTTCGGCGTGTTGCCTACGTCCACTATGAAGATGATTGCTTTATTGATGTTTCTTTGATGATTACAAGTGAATTCAGCGAGTTACAGCAGATAATTATGATTTACAGTAGTGAAATTCGTTGGTAGCAGCAGCAATGGAGTTTTTGTTCGTATCAAGGCGCTGAGTCGATCAAGTCATTCTAGGACTTTCGCTCTGTTCGTATCAAGGCGCTTGTGTTGTTCGAATCGATAGAAGGCGGCCCTTGTTTCGTGTCGATGGAGAGCACATGGAATAACTCGACTACGTGGCCTTGTTCGTATCGATGGGAGGTGGCTCCATTTGATCGATACGAAGTTGACGTGGCTAGGTGGACTCGAAAACTGTTAGCTATCGATCGATACAAATAACCATGACGTGGATCGATGCGAACAAGTACTTCTCGATGGATACGAAGTAAGGTCATCTGATGGATACGAACTATAGAAGCCCGATGGATTCGAACAGAGCTCTTCAGGCGATGGATGCGAAGTAGACTCTGGTGATGAATGTGAAGTGGTCACTGGCTAATCGAGTCGAACAGAGGCTTCCTGATGGTTACGAACTCGATCGAGTCGAACAGAGGCTTGGCGATCGATGCGGAGCTGATCGAGTCGAAGTAGGCTTCCCTGATGGATTCGAACCGATCGATTCGAACAGTGGCTAGTTGATGGAGTCGAACTCGATCGATTCGAACTGAGGCTCTAGGTCGAATGTGAGGCCGCTGTCGTTCTGATCGATACGAAAGTGATCGATTCGAATAGAGGCATAGCTATGGATACGAAAACTGAGTTGTTCCCTTCATTTTGCATCGATCGCAACTTGAGCATACGAACTCGGATTGACTTGAAATTTGGAACATTGACTATTATAGCTTTGATTGTCGTGTCATATCAATTTTAGCTCGATCCGGACTCGGACAAAATTCGTCGATATCCATAGTGAGCCTGCGTATAACCGATCTTCAAGACGAACTGTCATTGGTTTCTGGTCAAGTTCTTGGTAGCCTTGCCAAAAGGTGGGATAACATTTGCCCCCCAAAGTACGTCTTGTGGAAACATGATGTGCTTTGAAATGCTGCAATATTCATTCTGAATAGTTATCGTCTCTTCGATGAAAGTTGTAATCTTTGACTGATTTTTTCAGTAATGTAAACCGTTAAACGTAAACTGTTGTACCCTGTATTGCTGCAACTGATTGCTGTATGCTAGTGATTAGTCATTTGTTTTTGTAATCGTTATCAGATAAGTTTCCAATTCCTGTACATTTGGAAAATTGAATATTAGTCCGACATATATGCATATATGTTAATCTGACTCTCGTTGATGTTTGCACATTCACGAGTCGTTGTCAGTTTATCTCATTTCGAATTCAGTATCGATCCTCTCCTGAACCGATGTGAAATTCGAATTGTAACAACGTTCAACGGTTGTTTTTGAATGTTCCTTCGCATCAATCCTCTCCTTAATCGGTGAAAAAGGTTGGAACATTATCTTCGTATCGATATGCATCACATAGATGGATGCAAGATGAGCATTTCGAATCGATGATTGTGGGGTTCGATGGATACAAAATGGTCGTTCGTATCGATGGTGTTCAATGTATTCATAATAGCCCTTGTTGTACATTTCGAATCGATGGATTCGGTGTCGTTGGATACGAACAGATAATTTGTATCGATGGGTTTTGGTCTCTGAGAGCTGTGATTTGATGGATTCGAACTGATCGTTCGTATCGCTGCACTGGAGATGGAGTCGAAAGTGATCGATATGAATAAGGGCTTCGCATCGATGGATTTGGTGACGACTTCGTATCGATATAGACTCGAGTTCATGGACTCGAACAGTTGTTTCGAATCGATGCGGAGGTGACACATTGCAACCGGTCGAGTTTACTGGAATGCGTATCGTTTTTTTCCTTCGCCTTCGAGTCCATATAAATACTGTGGACTTAGCCATTTTTCACTTTTTACTTTTCTATTCTTGCGCTTTGCTTTCGTATCGCTCAGAGATTTGGGAAAAGAAGAAACTGCTCTTGCCTTCGAATCGACTTAGATTCTCAATTACTCGAACTAACTGCCAGACTTAGGTAATCCACTAAGCGAGTCCAACGCGTAAATGATGAGACTCAATCTTTAACATCAAATCACCCAGCGCCGTGGTCGATCGAAGATTCTTCGGCCTTTGCTTCGTGTCGATCTGGAGTAGGGGTTTCGAGATGATGAGATGGAGGCCTTCGTATCGATTGATGGCTAAGCTTTTGCATTGAATCGAGTGCTTCGAATATGTGGATCGATACGAAGGGGTTGCGTCTGATCGATTCGAAATCCAGAATTTCCGATCGATACGAACCATGCGCCGGGGGATCGATACGATGATCGCCCAATTGATCAATACGAAATGGTGGCCTTGGATCGATTCGAAATGGTGGCCTTGGATCGATTCGAAATGGTGGCCTTGGATCGATTCGAAGTGGTGGCCTTGGATCGATTCGAAGTGGTGGCCTTGGATCGATTCGAAGTCCTTAACCTTAACCGATTCGAACTCCTACACGGATGAATATGAATTGCCGCTACGAACTGGACTTTCGTGATCGACACGAATTGAACCTTAAAGGACTTGTAATCTCCTGCACACTTGAACAACTGACTCCGATGAGCTTCATTTTGGCATAATTGGACTTGACCGTTGAACTGCATATTTGATTTCCCTTCGAAGCTCGTCGATGGAACTGCAACTCTAACAAAATTTTAACAAACTTTAACTTGGGTTGATTGCTAATTTCTGGATGGCACGGTTGTGACGGTCAGCGATGACGATCATTCCAACTGAATTTCGAAGTCTCGTCGTTTACATGCTCTCTCCGATTCTGTAGAACTTCTCAATTGATATACAATATTGCACTGCACAACACACTCACACACTTTACACTGGGGGATGCACGAGCGTTATTGTCTGTTTAACAATGATTTTTCATAAGCTAGTTAGTCATGGAACCCTCAAGTTCACAGCAGCAGGAACTCCCGAGTTCAATTCCTTCAACCATCGAGATACCGTTCATTGAAGCCGAAGTTATAGACCCAGCTCCGAACGAGCTTCCAGGCGCCCAGTTCATTTGTCGTCCACAAGATTCTATGCCGTCCGGTATCTCCGAAGATATGCTGGGACGGATTTGTTTAAGGCACGGCTTGTCGCTCGACGACGTGTTACTGCGTGGGCCAAATGACAGGCCACATGATCCCCTGGAGGGGTTTACTGCTTTCAACCGTCACGCTTGCACAACGGGGACACTCCCTCCTTTCAATCAATATATAAAGGAGATGTTATCATTCCTTGGAATAGCTCCATCCCAGCTACACCCCAACGGGTACGCTTTGTTGAATAGCACCTTCATTTTGTTTATGGAGATTCTCTTTCGACCACCAAAGTCGATCGAGATTATATATCTATTTAACATTAAGAGTCATGGAGACAGCCCTTCTTTCACCTTCTTGGAAGCGGTCAGGAACTGCCAGATAGTAATTGGGTCCTAGGGGAGGCTGAGTTACTTTAAAACTGAATGGTTCTACGTTCGGTGCCCCCTTGGATTTGCTAGGCGATGGTTGGACAGACGTAAGTGTTGCAATCTTTCTCTTGAATTATCGAGAAAGTAATAACCGACCTCAAAACCGACATACTTCTCTTCTCTTACAGCCGCAATTTCTCGACCCGATGGTGGATATTTTAGAGTGCTAGTTCGGATCCTCCAAGCGGTTCCAGGCGAAGAGAGGCATATCGACTTGGTTCTGACTGACAGAAACTTAAGGACTATCGGGTTGATTGAACGGAGGCAGCGCATATGGCTGGAAGGGACACATAGAGTGGTCTCGAAGAAACGGGTGAAGCGAAAAGCGCCCGGAGTCGTAATAGCCGAAGAGTTGATCCGGAGAGAACGCCTACCGATAACGACCTCCAAGCTGGGCCTTCATCCGATGTCCAGGATTCAGGAGAAAGGAGAAAAGGCAAGGCTATTGCTCACAAGCATTCTAAATCTGTTATCCCGTCTTTTGGCAAGGCCGTGACACCAAGGAATTGACTAGTAAACCAATGACGATCCATCCCAGAGATCGGTTATACACAGGCTCGCTATGGATATCGACGAATTTTGTCCGAGTCCAGATCGAGCTAAAATTGATATGACATGACAAGCTAAGCTATGATAGTCAACATTCCAAATCTCAAGTCAATCCGATTTCGTAGGCTCAAGTTATGAACGATACCAAATTGGATGAAAGCCAACCACCGGTCGAATCGTTCCCTTCGACTCGCTTCGCAACCCATCAGAAGTGACAACTTCGACTCGCTTCGCAACCAACAGAGGTGACAACTTCGACTCGCTCCGCAGCCATCAGATACCTTCTTCGACTCGTTCCGCTTCGCCTCCATCAGGTGCCTTCTTCGACTCGCTCAGCTCGAGCCATTGTTCGACTCCATCGAGTTCGACTCCATTGGCAAAGCCACTGTTCGAATCCCTCAGAATGTTCCACTTTGACTCGCTTAACCAACATACACTTCGACTCGCTCAATCAGTGCTCACTTCGACTCGCTCCGCTTGGAGCCATTCTTCGACTCGCTCCACTTCGTCGACTTCGCATCCATCTGAAGACTTCTACTTCGTGTCCATCGATGTGGAGCAAAGCACAACATTCAATACAAGTTAGCGCCACGTCACCGAGTCAAGCAGAACCGAGTCGAATGAAAAGCGAGTCGAAACAAAAGCGAGTCGAACCAAACAGCCTACCGAGAATCCCAATTTGTATTGATCATATCTCCTAATCTACAAGTCCAAATGCTATGAAATTTTCACAGAAGACTACGTGCATGCTAAAGAATGTCCACGCCAAATTTCGACTCCATTGGATGAAATCTTGATCGATACGAAATCTATTCGTATCGATCACGGATCAGACCGAAACTTCACGGGCTTGGGCGCACGGGCCTGGTCAAGTGACAGAGGGTCTCCCGAGATCTGAGCGAAATATCAGCCTCCTACACCTATAAATAGACCCCCAAAGCCAACAGAAAAGGGGTTCTTCTTCCTCTTTGAGATCTCCAACGCCCGAACTCTGCCAGATCCAGATCTGAACTCCATTACTGCTGCTACCAATGAATTTCACTGCTGCAAATCATTGTTATTCGCTGTAATTTGCTAAAATCAATTGTAAAAATCAAAGAAAGATCAATAAAGCAAACTACTTCATAGTGGACGTAGGCAATACGCCGAACCACTCTAAATTCTTGTGTCTCCCTGCATTTTAATTATTCTTATTCCTGAAATTTGGAGTTTTTGTTAGATAAATCCTCTTTTTACATTTAATTTCTTCACTTTATCTCTTCAAAGACTTCCGAAGAGTGTTGTGCCCAATTTTGGTACAAACGGTTTGGTGCTTTCACTGAGAAAAACCCAAATTTTCTCCTGCTCTTTGGATGTCCTATCTATATTGGATTGCATAAATCTAAGAAGAAGATCCAGATCTAGAACTTTGAAGCCCTTCCATTCTATTCAGATTTTCAATCAGATCTAGGAAAGGACTTCATCAATTCATTATGGTGAGCACACGTACCACTTCTACTGCTGCTGATCAAGGAGCACGGGATCGACAGAATCTCGTGCAATCACCTCCATCCAACCAAAATGCTGCAGGACCTTCGGATCCATCTGGTCCAATCACTAGACAAGAATTCCAGACATTGCTTCAAGAGTTGATCCAAAGTCGACAGCTAACTGAACAACTGCGTGCCACCACAGAGTTGACTTACCAGCTAAATCGCCAAAGGCGGAGAAGATCCAGAAGAGACCAAGGTTCTTATTCTTCCACGGAGAGTTCAGCCTCCTTTGATGGCCAAACCAGATCCACATGCCCACGGCTAGGTGTGAGCTACACCCAAGCCACGGGACACCAACCTGCTTCAAATCTTGGGCAACCCAGAACTGGACCATCCGCTAGTCTCCGTACAGAACCTTTGTCTCGGGGAGGTGCTGCTCCTTACCATGTCACCGGAAACATTGCTACTACCACCACTACCGGAAGAGGAGGCGATGCTAGAAACCAAGCTGATCCTCAGCGTAACCAACGAGAGCAGACTCCTGAACCCTATGTCCCTAAGGATGTTGAACCAAGAAGGCGAGGCACGGAACGTCGACCGCGTTCGGTCCAGACTCGCGCTGTGGAACCCGACCACACCTTGGCACAACATGCTCCAAGTATCCGAGTGCCGAATATACCAATGATGATCCGTCAAATGATCCGTGAAAGTCAGGGTCTCAGTAATGATTACTGGGGAATCTCCCGGAGTCACACACCGATGACGTATTATATGTTGAACCACCTCGGCACTTCAGGATGCCAGCTTTGCCAGTTTATGAGGGAAGTTCTAATCCCAATCAACACGTCCTGAAATACGAATGGCTGATGAATGCTGCGAGAGCTGATGATGCAGTAAAGTGCCGTAGTTTCCTCATTTCCCTAGGGGGCATCACTACTATGTGGTTCACTCGTTTGCCACTACGATACATCTCCAACTTTGACCAGATGGCAACCAAGTTTGTCGAGCAATTTCGTATGCACATGGCGAGGCCTAAAGATGTTAACACTCTATCTAGTGTTACACAAGCTCCCGGAGAAACACTTAGACATTACTTGGAGCAATTCCATGCTGCATGTGTAGGAATAAGCAATCCCAATGATGATTCTATCCTCATGGCATTGACTAAGGGGATTGATGCTGATTCCGAGTTCGGAAATTGGTTAGCTGGAAAACCACCTGCGTCATTGGACCGTTTCTATTCCAAGGCAGCCCAGTTCTTGAGAAGGGAGGATGCGAAACAGTCTAGGAAGCAGGATGATGCGGGGCCCAACATCGAAGGTATCCAAAGCAACATCGCTGTTAAACAATCCGGAGATAGTTTTGGAAAAATTCAGTTGAATGTCCAAAATAAACAGAATCAGCAGAGGGACAATGGAAATCAGAACAAAAAACACGATCATAATCGTCGTCCACAGTGTAGAGCTTCCATGTACGATACTTACACTCCATTGAACATGTCGTTGGAAAATGTGTATTTGCAGACCTGCAATACCATGCAATACGAGAAACCTGCCCCCAAAGCCGCCAACTGAGAGACAAATCCAAACAGGAAAATTTTGTAGATTCCATGAGAGCTATGGTCATAACACCAATGAGTGTCATCACCTACAAGACCTCATTGAAAAACTGATACGTGAACCGAAGTTGGATCAATATGTGTGGGCGCCACAGTCTGGTAGTACGGGCCCATCAAATCAGAACCGTGCGCCAAATCAGTAAAGACAGGAGGAACCCGCTCGTACAGGCGGGAGGTTGGTCATCAATACAATAAGTGGTGGTCCTCACCCAACAGATCAAAGCTGGAAGGAAATGGAGTCGTATGCAGTTCTATCAGGCATGCAGACTTCGAATGTTGTAGTAGTTTTGATGAAGGGGCTCCGGCCAAGTAACAGAAAACGATGACAGATGACATCGTGTTCAGGAACAGAGACGCTGACAAAGTCGAAGCCCCCACTATCGATCCACTGGTCATCTCAGCACAAGTAGGTCCCGCTTGGATGAAGAGGATCTTAGTTGACAGTGGAAGCTCTGTGAATATTTTGTTCAAGCGAGCTTATGATCAAATGAAAATGGAAGCCACGGACTTGAAGCCTTGTCAATCTCGAGTCCATGGTTTCAACGGAAGTGCTACTACACCCACTGGAATGGTGGAACTGCCAGTAGAGTTGGGAGTTGGAGAACGTCGGAGAGTACGGATGTTACAGTTCATTGTTTTGGATATAGACTCCCCATATAATGCTTTCTTGGGCCGACCGGCCCTCGTTGAATTCAGGGCAGCCATCGCCCCGTGGTGTTTGACTTTGAAGTTTCGCACAGATCATGGAATAGGAATCATTCAGGGAGATCAGGCTGCTGCCAGAGCCTGCTATGTTGCTGAGCTGCTGGAGGCGCAGCGAAAGGATAAAGGAAAGGGCGTGGAGGAATCTCTCTGCGTTCGTTTTGTCGATAATTGACAATTAATGCCCGGGCCCAGGCCCGGGCACCCCAGCCAATTCCTCAAGGATCTTGACCCGAGAGAAACCGAAGACGAAGGAGAATCTAAAGAAAGTCAAGCATCCCTAGCCGAACTGACGATTGATGTCCCAGTTGACAATAACGATGATTCGAAAATGATAAAGATTGGATCTCAGCTAAGCCAGCAAACTCAAGGGGAATTGGTTGAATTTCTGCGGCATGTCCCGGTCAAACAGAAAAGGCGTGGTATTGATCCAGAGAGATCTGCCGCCCTTAAAGAAGAAGTAGAAAATCTTAAAGCGAACGGGTTCGTTCGGGACGCTCTATATCCCGAATGGGTGTCAAATCCCGTGCTCATCCGAAAACCAAACGGGAAGTGGAGAACATGTGTCGATTATTCCGAACTGAATAAAGCGTGTCCCAAAGACAGTTTCCTGCTTCCCAGAATTGATCAGCTAGTAGATTCGACGGCTGGACATGAACTCTTATCCTTCATGGACGCGTATTCAGGCTACAATCAGATACCAATGCATTTACCCAATCAAGAACATACCAGCTTCGTAACCAATCTAGGACTTTACTGTTACAAGGTAATGCCATTCGGACTCAAGAATGCCGGGGCTACTTATCAACGATTGGTCAATCGGATGTTTGCCAATCAAATCGGGAAAACAATGGAAGTATACGTAGACGACATGCTTGTGAAGTCACGACTCTCCACCAACCATGTTAAAGACCTGGAAACTATGTTCAACATACTTCGAGAATACAAAATGAAGCTCAACCCACTAAAATGTCACTTTGGAGTTGCATCCGGAAAGTTCCTTGGGTTCATCGTTAACGCTCGGGGAATCGAAGCTAATCCTGAAAAGATTTGGGCAATCAGAAATCTTGAAACTCCAAAGACTATAAAGCAAGTCCAGAGTCTCAACGGAAAGGTAGCAGCATTGAGCAGGTTCATTTCAAAGTCCACTAACAAATGTATTCCCTTCTTCGATCTGATCCGAAAAGGGAAACGAAACTTTGAATGGACCATGGAGTGCGAGGGCGCTTTCCAAGCACTAGTTCAACATCTATCCACACCACCGATCCTGTCAAAGCCTATTGATCATGAGAAGTTGTATACGTACTTGGCGATATCAGAAAACGCTATCAGCGCTGCCTTTGTTCGAGAAGAAGACGGGATACAGAAGCCAGTATACTACGTCAGCAAACGATTGACTGGGGCTGAAAGCAACTATCCAAAGCTAGAGAAGTTGGCCTACTGCCTTGTAATTGCATCAAGAAAACTCCGACCGTATTTCCAGGCACATCCCATTGTTGTTTACACCGACCAGCCGTTACGACAGGTCCTTTCGCGGCCTGAGACGTCTGGTAGGTTACTCAAGTGGAACATCGAACTGAGTCAGTTTGATATTGCTTACACTCCAAGACGAGCAATCCAAGGACAAGTCCTCGCTGATTTCATAGTTGAATTTACCATTCTAGAGGACTTGCCAGAAACCAATAAATCCCCCGAATACGTCTGGAAGCTGTATACTGATGGTGCATCAAACGACCGATGTTCAGGCGCCAGTGTTGTACTCGAAACCCCCGAAGGCCGATCCATATGCTATGCTGTGAAGTTCAATTTTCATGCGACTAATAATGAAGCTGAATACGAAGCCCTCTTAGCTGGCTTAAAACTTGCTAGAGATTTGAAAATTATCGCAGTGGAAATTTATTGCGACTCACAATTTGTTGTGTGTCAAGTACGGGGAGAGTATCAGGTGAGAGATCGAAGGTTGGTGCCTACTTAGCTCGAGTTCAGGATGTACTGAGTCAGTTTGATTATTATGCCATTTATTGTATACCTCGGGAGCGCAACCAAAAGGCCGATTCATTGGCAAAGCTAGCCAGCACAGGTGAAGCTCAGCAAATGGGACTCGTTCCCATAGAAACGCTATCTTCCCCAAGCATCGACCGGACAGAAATGAACTGGGTATGCGAAACCGTTCCCGAAAAGGATTCATGGATGACACCACTCAGAAATTACATTGAACACGGAACCCTGCCGGAGCGCAGGAGTGAAAGGAGACAAGTCCTTCGGAAGGCCTCACGATTTACCATCCAGAATGGACTCATGTACAGAAGGGGGTACTCAGTCCCCCTACTCCGGTGTATCGCTCACGATGAAATTAAACAAGTATTGTGCGATGTGCACGAGGGAGAATGTGGCGATCACACTGGGGGGCAAGCACTTGCCAAGAAAATACTTCGCTACGGATACTACTGGCCGACCATGAATCGCGATGCGTCGGACTATGCAAAGAAATGTGATAGGTGCCAGAAATATGCCCGAATTCCTAGAGCTCCTCCTACCGAGATAACGCAAATGGTCAGCCCATGGGCGTTCGCAATGTGGGGCATCGACATCATCGGTGCCCTACCCTTGGCAAAAGATGGTGCGAAGTACGCCATTGTCGCAGTGGATTACTTTACAAAGTGGGCTGAAGCCGAAGCTCTCGCTACCATTACAATGAAGAAAGTAATCAACTTTGTAGTTCGCAACATCATCTGTCGATTCGGTCTCCCATACACCATTATTATGGACAAGGAAACCCAATTCAACAGTGCTGAATTTAAAGATTTCTGCAAACGATTCCATATCCAAAAGAAATTCTCTGTAGTTGCACACCCTCAGGAAAATGGACAGGTCGAAGCTGTTAATAAAGTTATAAAATCCATTCTGAAAAAGCGACTGGAAAAGGTCGGTGGCAAGTGGGTTGATGAACTTCCTATGGCTTTATGGGCTTACCGAACAACCCACAAGACTGCGACCGGTCACACTCCATTCTCTCTTTCTTATGGTTCAGAAGTCGTTATTCCGGTCGAGCTAGAAGTACCTTCTCATCGTGTGACATACTATGATCCAAAGACAAATGCTATATTACTTGCTGAATCTCTTGACCTACTAGATGAGAAGCGTGAAGAAGCTGATTTGAGGGCAGCTGCACATCGAAGTCGAGTCGCCCGCTTGTACAACGCCAAGGTCCGCCTACGAACCTTTGAACTAGGCGATCTCGTCCTCAAAAGAATCTATCCGGTTCCTTCGCATATGAAACCGACATGGGAAGGACCGTATGTTATTGAACGAAGGCTCGGAGATGGCACATTCAAGTTATCAACCGTCGACGGTCTTACTCTGCCAAGAGCATGGAATAGCGAGAGCCTTCGGCGCTATTACACATGACATGCTATCTTTATTCATTTAGTTTACTTTCCTTTTTTGCAATTTGTTTCCGCATTTCGAAATTAGAACCTGTAATAAGGCAACTGACTTTGCCATACTTTCTTATTTCAGCAATAAAATGCAACCTCTTCGAGCCAGAGCTGTGATTTACTTGAAATGCTTCATATGACCATCACTATGCACGAAGAGCTAAGTTTCACCATACGGTGGAATTTATTCAAATAGAGAGTGGCTGCGATGCAACCAATCACTCGCTAAGTGAAACCCGAGCCCAGGGGCAAGCCATCACACCAAAGTCAAAAAAGGATTGATACACGACAATCCTTCACCAACTTCGTATTCCCAGAGTGCGAAGTGGAGTATAAACACCAACTCCGTATTCCCAGAGTGCGAAGCGGAGTATAAACATCAACTCCGTATTTCCAGAGTGTGAAGTGGAGTATAAACATCAACTCCTTATTCCCAGAGTGCAAAGCGGAGTATAAACATCAACTCCGAGTTCCCAGAGTGCGAACCGGAGTATAAACATCAACTCCGAACTCCCAAAGCACGAGTTGGAGTATAAACATCAACTTCGAACTCCCAGAGCGCGAGTCAGAGTATAAACATCAAATCCGTATTCCCTGAGTGCGAAGCGGAGTATAAACATAAACTCCGAGTTCCCAGAGTGCGAACCGGAGTATAAACATCAACTCCGATTTCCCAGAGTGCGAACCGAATTATAAACATCAACTCCATATTCCCAGAGTGCGAAGCGGAGTATAAACTTCAACTCCGAGTTCCCAGAGTGCGAACCGGAGTATAAACATCAACTCTAAACTCCCAGAGCGCGAGTCGGAGTATAAACATCAACTCCGAACTCCCAGAGCGCGAGTCGGAGTATAAACATCAACTCCGTATTCCCAGAGGGCGAAGCGGAGTATAAACATCAACTTCGTATTCCCAGAGCGCGAGTCGGAGTATAAACATCAACTTCGAACTCCCAGAGCGCGAGTCGGAGTATAAACATCAACTCCGTATTCCCAGAGTGCGAAGCAGAGTATAAACATCAACTCCGTATTCCCAGAGTGCGAGTCGGAGTATAAACATCAACTCTGTATTCCCAGAGTGCGAAGCGGAGTATAAAGATCAACTCTGTATTCCCAGAGTGCGAAGCGGAGTATAAACATCAACTCCGTATTCCCAAAGTGCGAAGCGGAGTATAAACATCAAATCCGAGTTCCCAGAGTGCGAACCGGAGTATAAACACCATCAACTCCGTATTCCCAGAGTGCGAAGCGGAGTATAAACATCAACTCCGAACTCCCAGAGCGCGAGTCAGAGTATAAACATCAACTCAGTATTCCCAAAGTGCAAAGCGAAGTATAAACATCAACTCCGAACACCCAGAGCGCGAGTCGGAGTATAAACATCAACTCCGTATTCCCAAAGTGCGAAGCGGAGTATAAACATCAACTCCGTATTCCCAGAGTGCGAAGCGGAGTATAAACATCAACTCCGAGTTCCCAGAGTGCGAACCGGAGTATAAACACCAACTCCGTATTCCCAGAGTGTGAGGCGGAGTATAGATATCAACTGCAAACTCCCAAAGCGCGGGTCGGAGTACAAATGTCAGTTCCAAGTTCCCAGATCGTAGACCTATGATTAAAACTTAAGCCGGCGTGACCAACCGCCGGTAAACAAATGAGAATCCCCGGAGTGCGGATATGATCATCGACGATTAGACAAGCGTGGAAAAACCACTCGGTCTCCACTTGACTCAAACATCCGTTCATTGGCACTAGACTCAACATGACGAAGTCGAGAAGCAATCGCTGACTGATGTTTTACAACACACCACCAAGACTGGGGGGCAAGACTTAAGCATCAACCATCGACTGAAGCAATGCGACGTCAAAATTCAACTCGCTTCCCGGTCGCAAACCATGTCCACAGTTTCCGAACTTGGCAAACAAAAACAAACTTGATTCGAATGCTAAAACTTCACAAGTACACTTCAGATATTGAAACACTTGGACAAATACACAATGACAGAAAAGAAGCCAAAAAAGAGAAGTTTCATTTCTATTGTTTATAAAAGAAGTTCGTGTACAAGTTTCCAAAAACTCATACTAGCAGGGGCTGAACCCGCATCTATACACGGCTAGCAAAATGCAAGTCGAAATGAACCAGGGAAGCATGTTTAATCTTTCTTCTTCCTTGGCTTTCTTCTCGGTGTAGACGCGCTGGAGTCACCGCTAATCTTCCTCTTCGAGCCTTTGCTTTTCGGCGGTTGGTCTTCAGGCGAGGGCATTATATCAACATCCTCCTCCGAACTCGAGTGGATAGGAATGCTCTCTGTAGGCAGAGTCGGAGGGATAGGATCAAATGTGGAAGATGGCATGGCCACACTACTGTCAGAAAATGTACCGCCAGGTGATATCATTCTAAGCGGAGCTGGACCAAGTGTCGCCGTCCCACCTCCAACACTGCCACCATGCGCTGCAGCATCCATTTCAGCGACAATTTGTGCCAAGGTTTCCTCTTCAGTACCCGAACGAACCTCGTTGGGAGCGTCAGTAGTCAGCATCAAAGAGCTTGTGGTAGAAACTCCTCCACCCATGACGAATGATAAGTCATCTAAAGGATCGCCATGAAGGCGAAAGAGTTCTTCCATCAACTGCTCATCAAACACAAGTGTGCTTCCCTGAACATCGTCGGGTGGAGCAGCTGCACTTACAGTGATTGCTTCGGTCACGACAGCCTCCTACGTTTGATATGATTCTTGAGTAGCAGGAGGCATGGCCGGTGCAGCATCAATCACTGGACAAAGAATAAGAGAACTGTTAGAACTGAACTCGAATGAAGATTTCGACTTAAGAAAGATATGTGGAATGTTCAGAATACCTTCCTCAGTTTGACTTGACGGCGGCGGAACAGCTTCAGTCACTGGTGCTGTAGCCGGAGGCATCTGCGGCTGATTCGGATCGTAAGCAGGAACAGCTAAGGGATCAACCGTAGAGGAGGATTCGGGTTGGGTTGACACTGGAACTTCGAGACTTGCTTCATGGCGGTCAACCCCTGAACCCTCTCCCACTTCAAAGTGCTGGGCGCCAAGTCTTTCCTTCTCATGTAGAATCATTGACTCATGAAGAATCTTCTTTTCATCTTCAGTCAGAATGCGATTCTCGAGTTTAAATTCATTCACAAACTCGCCCTGATGCGCCTCCTTCTCTTCCTCAACTAGTCGGCCCCAAGCGTTATAAAGATGCGTTGGGTAATCATCGAGCTAGGCTAGACCCCTGTGCCTCAGCACGTTAGCGGTGTAAACAACGAGAAGGTCTTCGATGTCAGCCTCTAGCCTGGACTCGACCAACTTCACTTTCTCCTCAACCTCAGCCTCCACCTTGTGGACTTTAGCCACAGCTGCATCCCGCTCACCCTTAAGCAGAACAGTCTGCTCGCACGCCTCCTGGGCTGCGCTGTTTGCATCATCCCTTTCCTTGTCCACGTCGGCGAATTTGGCCTTGAGTTCATTGAGCTTCTTGACTGCCGCATCCCGCTCGGCGGTGACTGTAGTGTTCCGGTGGCCCATCTCCTCCACCAGGGCGACATGTGTCTGCCTCAGCCTCTTCATGGCCACATTCGCTTCATCGGCTTTTTTGATGGCCACGATTTCAGATTTCCGAGAGGACTCGGACTCAGCAGTGAGCACTTGAATGATCTGATCCCTTTGAGCAAGTTCGGACTCCATTTTCTTAAGCGCTTTGGCTCGCTCAAAGGCCACCTTAGAAGCTTTCTCTGTGGCCTTTGCCCACTCTCTGTACTGGGTGTAGATGTTATGAACATAGTCGTGCATCGTGCCTTCCACCCCTGATGGAATTCTTTTTAAGTGTGGTGGGAAGACATAGCCATCAAAGCAAATATTCGGGAAATCTTTCCTCATCTGAGCCAATTTAAGGGCCCCTTCTCTTGTGGGATCAGCTGGGGCCTGCTCTGCAATTATGGGAGCCGCGGTCTCGACTCTCTGAAGATGGGTCTCAGATCTAGAAGTATGGGAAGATGGCCTGTGACGAGAAGGCTCTGGCAGGTGTGGAACAATAATAGGGGGTGGAGATGGAAGTCTAGAAGGAGGAGAGTGCGATCTAGACCGATGTCTGTACTCCCTGTCCCTATCACGCCCGTACCTATCCTGGTTAGAGTACTCGCGATCTCTGTCCGAGTCCCTCCTGCAAGAATCATAGTAAGAAGAAGCCTTTCGGGCCGAGCGGAGATTCCCGAGCATCGATCCCCTTCCAAACATAGTACTTGAAAATGAAAAACGAAAGAAGAGTTAATGATTTCCTAAGTTGGACGATTTACAGTTGTGAATCATGTAGTGTATGCATGTGCAGCCCCCCGACCAACCGGAAATGTCGGCCGCACTCATAGCAAGCGACCCGCTCAGTTCGAGAGCATTATAAAGCTCCTCTATCCCGGCATCATGTTGAGATGACACAAAATCCGGACTCGGAATATCAGCGAGCCCTGCAAAAGGACTCTCTACTTGCGGGGGAGGAGCCTCCAAAATTCTAATCCCCGGGAAAGGTAAAGACACGACCACAGATTTAAATCTCTCAGATTTAGAGCGTTTGTAAGCAGCAGCCTTGCCTTTTCTTCTTCCTCCCGAATCTTGGACATCGGCAGAAGGCCCAGCCGGGAGCTCGGTATCGGTAGGCGTTCTTTCTGGATCAACTTCTTCGGTGATCACGACTGCAGGTGCTTTGCGCTTCACCCGTTTCTTCGGGACCACTCTATGTGTCCCTTCCAGTTGTATGCTCTGCCTCCATTCTATCAGCCCGACCGTCCTCAAATTTCTGTCAGACAGGACCAAGTCGATATGCCTCTCTTCGCCCGGGAATGCTTGAAGAATCCGAACAAGCTCTCTGAAGTATGCGCCGTCAGGACGAGAGATTGCAGCTATAAAAAAGGAAGAGTATGTTAGTTTTGGAGTTAGTTACTAATATCTCAATGATTTAAGAGAGAAATGGCAACACTTACGTCTATCCAACCACCGCCTAGCAAATCCAGGGGGCACCGAACGTAGAACCATTCGGTTTTATAATAACTTAGCCTTCCCCAGGAGCCCAGTACAATGTGGCAGTTTCTGACCGCTTCTAGGAAGGTGAAAGAAGGGCTGTCTCCACGGCTCTTGACGTTGAATAAATATCTGATTTCGATCGGCTTCGGCGGTCGAAAGAGGATCTCCATAAACAAGGCAAAGGTGCTGTTCAACAAGGCATACCCGTTGGGATGTAGCTGAGATGGAGCTATGCCAAGAAACGATAACATCTCCCTTATATATTGGTTGAAGGGAGGGAGTGTCCCCGCTGTGCAAGCGTGACGGTTGAAAGCAGTAAACCCCTCCGGGGGATCGTGCGGCCTGTCATTTGGCCCAGGAAGTAGCACGTCATCGAGCGACAAACCGTGCCTCAAGCAAATCCATCCTAGCATATCTTCGGAGATACCTGACGGTACTGAATCTTGCGGATTACATATAAACCGAGTACCCGGACGATCGTCCGGAGCTTGGTCTATAACTTCGGCTTCAATAACCGGTATCTATATGGTTGGAGGAACAGAAGCCGGGAGTTCCTGCTGCTGTGAACTTGAGGGTTCCATGAATAGCTAGCTTATGAAAAATCATTATTAAACTGACAAATAACACTCGTGCATCCCCCAGTGTAAAGTGTGCGAGTGTGTTGTGCTGTACAATACTGTATATCGTTTGAGAAGATCAACAGGATTGAAGGAAGCATGTAAACGACGAGACTTTGGAAATTCAGTCGAAGGGACCGTCATCGCTGACCGTCACAACCGTACCATCCAGCTATTAACTATCATTCCAAGTTAAAGTTTGTTGTCATTTTGATAAGTTCCAGTTTCATCAACGAGCTTCGATAGGCAATCAGATATGCGGTGAAACGGTTAAGTCCAGTTATGCAAGTTTGAAGCTCGTCGGAATCAATTATTCAAATGTGCAAGGAGTTTCAAAATTTTAACGTTCAATTCGTATTGCTCACGAGAGCCGTGTTCGCATCAATAAGTTATGGTCATGTGCGTATGAGTCAGACTCGGTCAAAAGGTTGAAACGCAAGTTCAAATCGATCAAGGGGATAAGGATTTCGAATCGATCGGAGCACAATACTCTGACTCGATCCCAAAGCCTCCAGTTCGACTCGCTCCCAAGACTGCGCCGTTCGACTCGCTCCCAAGACTACGCGGTTCGACTCGCTCCCAAGTCTAGGCACTTCGACTCGATCCAGAGCCATCCACTTCAACTCGATCTAGAGCCATCCACTTCGACTCGCTCCAAAACCACCCACATCGATTCGATCGAAGGCCATCATTTCAAATCGATCAGACACAGCCCCTTCGTATCGATCCATAGATTCAAAGCATTCGACTTGATGCGAAGCTCCACCATCGATCGATATGAAGGCCTCCACCTCATCCTCTCTCGAAACCCCTACTCAGATCGACATGAAGCTGAGGCCATGGAACTTTCGATCGATCACAACTCTGGTTGATTTGGTATTAGAAACCGAGTCTCATCGCTTACGTGTTGGGTCCGCATAAAGGATTACATAAATCTGTCAGTTAATTCGAGCAATAGAAGGGATGAATCAGTTCAAAGGAAAGATTGTTTTCTTCTTTCTTCTCGAGTTTCTGAGCGATACGAAGGCAATGAAGGAAAGCGAAAGGTAAAAAGTGGAAAAACGGCTAAGTACAAAGTATTTATATGGACTCGAAAACAAAGGGAATAAACGATTCGTATCCCGGTGGATTCGAACACGCGTTTCGACTCCCTCTCCAGTGCGTTGATGTGAAGCTCCCCTTCGTATCGCTTGTCTTCGACTCCGTCTCCAATGCAGCAATACAAGCCATCATTTCGACTCGCTCCTCCATCTCTTGTGCATTTCGAATCGCTCCTCCGACTCCTATGCAGTTCGAATCCAAGACCGAGTCGAACAAAGCAGTTCGAACCCAAGACCGAGTCGAACAACCAGTTCGAATCCATAAAACCGTGACTTCCAGAGGCCAACTCCATCGAATCGAAATACTCACTTCGCATCCACAAATTCAATGAAAGACATCCTTAATGCTTCAACCCTTCACATCGATTCAGGAGAGGATCGTTACGAAGGAACATTCAAAAACAACCATCAAGCGTTGTTACAGTAAATTTCACGTCGGTTCAGGAGAGGATCGATACAGAATTCCATATAAAATAAACTGGCAACGACTCGTGAGCGTACAAACATCAACGAGAGTCAGGTTAACCTATATGTATGTATGACGGACTAATATTCAATATTCCAGATTTACAGGGAACAAAAACTCATCTAATGACGATTACAACAGCGAACAGCTAATCGCTAACATACAACAGTTAGTTACAACAATACAGGGTACAGCAGTTAACAGTCAACAGTTTACATTATCAAGAAAAACAGTCAAAGGTTACAGCTTCCATCGGAAAGACGATAACTATTCAAAGTAAAGACCGCAGCACTTCAAAGCACATCATGTTCCCACAAGACGTACTTTGGGGGGCAAATGTTATCCCGCCTTTTGGCAAGGCCGTGACACCAAGGAACTGACTAGTAAACCAATGACGATCCATCCCAGAGATCGGTTATACACAGGCTCGCTATGGATATCAACGAATTTTGTCCGAGTCCAGATCGAGCTAAAATTGATATGACATGACAAGCGAAGCTATGAGATTCAACATTCCAAATCTCAAGTCAATCCGAGTTCGTAGGCTGAAGTTATGAATGATACAAAATTTTGATGAAAGCCAACCACCGGTCAAATCGTTCCCTTTGACTCGTTTCGCAACCCATCAGAAGTGACAAATTTGACTCGCTTCGCAACCAACAGAGGTGACAACTTCGACTCGCTCCGCAACCATCAGATACCTTCTTCGACTCGTTCTGCTTCGCCTCCATCAGTTGCCTTCTTCGACTCGCTCAGCTCGAGCCATTGTTCGACTCCATCGAGTTCGACTCCATTGGCGAAGCCACTGTTCGAATCCCTCAGAACGTTCCACTTTGACTCGCTCAACCAACATACACTTCGACTCGCTCAATCAGTGCTCACTTCTACTCGCTCTGCCTCGAGCCATTCTTCGACTCGCTCCACTTCGTCAACTTCGCATCCATCTGAAGACTTCGACTTCGTGTCCATCGATGTGGAGCAAAGCACAGCAGTCAATACAAGTTAGCGCCACATCACCGAGTCAAGCAGAACCGAGTCGAATGAAAAGCGAGTCGAAACAAAAGCGAGTCTAACCAAACAGCCTACCGAGAATCCCAATTCGTATCGATCATATCTCCTAATCTACAAGTCCAAATGCTATGAAATTTTCATGGAAGACTACGTGCTTGCTAAAGAATGTCCACGCCAAATTTCGACTCCATTGGATGAAATCTTGATCGATACGAAATCTGTTCGTATCGATCACGGATCGGACCAAAACTTCACGGGCTTGGGCGCACGGGCCTGGTCACGTGCTAGAGAGGGTCTCCCGAGATCTCAGTGAAATATCAGCCTCCTACACCTATAAATAGACCCCCAAAGCCAACAGAAAAGGGGTTCTTCTTCCTCTTTGAGATCTCCAACGCCCGGACTCCGCCAGATCCAGATCTGAACTCCATTACTGCTGCTACCAATGAATTTCACTGCTGCAAATCATTGTTATTCGCTGTAATTTGCTAAAATCAATTGTAAACATCAAAGAAAGATCAATAAAGCAAACTACTTCATAGTGGACGTAGGCAATACGCCGAACCACTCTAAATTCTTGTGTCTCCCTGCATTTTAATTATTCTCATTTCTGAAATTTGGAGTTTTTGTTAGATAAATCCTCTTTTTACATTTAATTTCTTCACTTTATCTCTTCAAAGATTTCCGAAGAGTGTTGTGCCCAATTTTGGTACAAACAAAATCCGAGAGATTAAAATCTGTGGTTATGTCCTTGCCCGTCCCGGGGATTAGAATTTCGGAGGATCCTCCCCCGCCAGTAGAGAATCCTTTTGAAAGGCTTGCTGATATTCCGATTCCGGATTATGTGTCGTCTCAACACGACACCGGGATGGAGGAGCTTGACAATGCTTTTGAGCTGAGCGGGTCGCTTGCTATGAGTGCGGCCGACATTTCCGGTTGGTCGGGGGGTTGCACTTGCATACACTTCACTACACTATATGATTCATAACTGTAAATCGTCCAACTTAAGAAATCACTAACTATTCCTTCGTCTCTCATTTTCAGGTACGATGTCCGGAAGAGGATCAATGCTCGGGAATCTTCGCTCGACCCGAAAGTCTTCTTCTACTTATTATGATTCTCGTAGGAGGGATTCAGATTGGGACCGCGATCGTGAGTACTCTAACCAAGATAGGTATGGGCGTGACAGGGACAGAGAATACAGACATCGATCTAGATCACGCTCTCCTCCTCTTAGGCTTCCATCTCCACCTCCTGTTCTTGTCCCACATCCACTAGAGCCTCCACGTCATAGGCCATCTTCTCACACTTTTAGATCTGAGACTCATCTCCAGAGAGTTAAAACCACGGCCTCCATAATTACAGAGCAGGTCCCAACTAAGCCCACAGAAGAAGGGGCCCTTAAATTGGCTCAGATGAGGAAGGATTTCCCAAACATATGCTTTGATGGCTACGTCTTTCCACCTCACTTAAAGAGAATCCCATCTGGAGTGGAAAACACGATGCATGACTATGTTCACGACATCTACACCCAATATAGAGAGTGAGTAAAGGCTACAGAGAAAGCTTCCAAGGTGGCTTTTGAGCGAGCCAAAGCGCTTGAGAAAATGGAGACCGAACTCACTCAGAGGGACCGGATCATTCAAGTGCTCACTGCTGAGGCCGAGTCTTCTCGGAAATCTGAAATTGAGGCCACCAAAAAAGCCGACGAAGCGAATGTGGCAATGGAAAGGTTGAGGCAGACACATATTGCCATGGTGGAGGAGATGGGCCATCGGAATACCACAGTCACAGCCGAACGGGATGCGGCGGTTAAAGAACTCAACGAGCTTAAGGCCAAATTCGCTGACATGGCTAAGGAAAAGGATGATGCAAACAACGCAGCTCAGGAGGCATGCGAACAGGCTGTTCTGCTCCGGGGTGAAAGGGACGCGGCTGTGGCTAAGGTCCGCGTGGTGGAGACTGAGGTCGAGGAGAAAGTGAAGTCGGCCGAGTCCAGGCTAGAGGCTGATATCGAAGACCTTCTCGTTGTTTACAACGCTAATGTGCTGAGGCACAGGGGTCTAGCCTGGCTCGATGATTATTCGGCGCATCTATACAACGCCTGGGGCCGAATAGTTGAAGAAGAGAAGGAGGCACATCTGGGTGAGTCTATGGATGAGTTTAACCTCGAGAATCGCATTCTGAATGAAGATGAAAGGAAGATTCTTCACGAGTCAATGATTCTGCATGAGAAGGAAAGACTCGGCGCCCAGCACTTCGAAATAGGAGAGGGTTCAGGGGTTGACCATCACGAGGCGAGTCTTGAAGTTCCAGCGTCAACCCAGCCCGAATCCTCGTCTGCGGTCAATCCCCAAGCTATTCTTGCCTACAATCCGGATCAGCCGCAGATGTCTCCGGCTACAGTGCAAGTTACTGAAGCCGTTCTGCTGCCTATAAGTCAAACGGAGGAAGGTATTCTAAACATTCCATGTATCTTTCTTAAGTTGAAATCTTCGCTCGAGTTAAGTTCTAACAGTTCTCTTATCCTTTGTCCAGTGATCGATGATGCACCTGTCGGGCCTCCTGTTACTCAAGAATCATATCAGACGCAGGAGGCTATTGTTACCGCCACTTGACGATACGCAGGGAAGCACGCTTGTGTTTGATGAGCAGTTGATGGAAGAACTCTTTCGCCGTCATGGCAATCCTTTAGCTGACTTACCATTTGTCATGGGTGGAGGCGCTCCTGCTATAAGTTCTTCAATACCGACTACTGATGCCCCCAGTGGGGCTCGAGCAGTTACTGAAGAGGAGATGTTCGCCCAAATCGACGTTGAAATGGCAGCAGCGGCTCCTGGTGGCAGTTTTGGAGGTGGGATGGCAGCACCGGGACCAGCTCCGCTTAGAATGATATCTCCTGGTGGTACTGTTTTTATCACCAGCGTGCCCATTCCACCTTCTGTACTTGATCATGTTCCTCCAACTCCGCCCGCGGGAAGCTTCCCTATTCACTCAAGCTCGGAGGAGGATGTCGAGATTATGCCATCGCCTGGAGACCGACCACCAAAAGGCAAAGGCTCAAAAAGGAAAAATAGTGGCGGCTCCAGCGGGTTTACACCGAGAAGGAAGCCAAGGAAGAAGAAAGATTAGACATGCTTCCCCGGTTTATTTTGACTTGCATTTTGTTGGCCGTGTATAGATGCGGGTTCGGCCCCTGCTAGTAAGAATTTTTTGGAACAAACTTGTACACGAATTTCTTTCATGAATAGTAGAAATGAAACTTTTTTTGAGCTTCTTATGTATTTGTTTAAGTGTTTCAATGTTTGAAACGCACTTGTAAAGTTTCAGCTTCCGTGTCAAGTTTGTCTTTTTGCACCAAGTCTGGAAATTGCGGACATGGTTTGCTACTGGGAAGCGAGTTGAATTGTGGTGTCGCATCGCTTCAGTCAATGGTCAATGCTTAAGTCCTGCCCCCCAGTTTCAGGGATGAGTTGTGGAACATCAGTCAGTGAGTGCTTCTCGCTTATAACATGTTGAGTCTAGTGCCACTAAATGAATGTTTGAGACAAGCGGAGATTGAGCGGTTTATTTACGCTTGCTCGATTGTCGATGATCATATCTGCACTCCGGGGATCCTCATTTGTTTATTGGCGGTTGGTCATGCTGGCTTAAGTTTGAGTCATACGTCCGCGCTCTGGGGACTCAGAATCGACCTTTGTACTCTGACTCGCACTCTAGGAGTTCAGAATTGATATTTATACTTCAATTCGCGCTCTGGGAACTTAAAGTTGATGTTTGTACTCCGTTTCGCACTCTGGGAACTTAAAGTTGATGTTTATACTCCGTTTTGCATTCTGGGAATTCGGAGTTGATGTTTATACTCCGACTCACACTCTGGGAGTTTGGAGTTGTAGTTTATTCTCCGTTTCACACTCTGGGAATCTGGAGTTGATGTTTATACTCCGACTCGCACTCTGGGAATCCGGAGTTGATGTTTATACTTTGTTTCGCACTCTGAGAATCCGAAGTTGTTGTTTATACTCTGTTTCGCACTCTTGGAATTCGGAGTTGATAAGCAGACGGTCAGTCACATCTACTGTATATTTTTGGATTTTGCTCACACTTTCGGAATGAAAAGGTGTATCAGGATCATGGATGGTCGAATCACATCCACCCTGAGTTAACAAGTGAGGTCGTTAGATGGATGGGTCCATCCTCCTCAAACTTGGTGCAGATACGGACGAAGTCGTTAGGTGGACGGGTCCACCCTCTTCGTAGATGTATTTTAGTACTCCATTTCGCACTCTGGGAACCGAGAGTTAAGTGAGGGATTGTCGTGTATCAATCCGTTTTTGGACTTTGATGTGATGGCTTGTCCTCGAGCTCGGGTTTCACCTAGCGAGTGACCGGTTGCATCACAGTCACTCCCTATTTGAATAAATTCCACCGTATGGTGGAACTTAGCTCTCCGTGCGTAGTGATGATCATATGAAGCATTTCAAGTAAATCACAGCTCTGGCTCGAAGAGATTGCATTTTATTGCTGAAATAAGAAAATATGGCAAAGTCAGTTGCCTTATTACAAATTCTAATTTCGAAATGCAGAAACAAATTGCAAAATGGAAAATAAACTAAATGAATAAACATAGCCTATCATGTGCAGAATAAGACCGTCAACGGTCGATTTTTTGAATGTGCCATCTCCGAGCCTTCGTTCAATAACATACGGTCCTTCCCATGTCGGCTTCATATGCGAAGGAACTGGATAAATTCTTTTCAGGACGAGATCGCCTAGTTCAAAGGTTCGCGGGCGGACCTTGGTGTTATACAATCGGGCGACTCGACTTCGATGCGCAGCTGCCCTCAAATCAGCCTCTTCACGCTTCTCATCTAGTAGATCGAGAGATTCAGCAAGTAATATATCATTCGTCTTTGGATCATAGTATGTCACACGATGAGAAGGTACTTCTAGCTCAACTGGAATAACGGCTTTTGAACCATAGGAGAGAGAGAATGGAGTGTGGCCGGTCGCGGTCTTGTGGGTCGTTCGGTAAGCCCATAAAGCCATCGGAAGTTCATCGACCCACTTGCCCCCGACCTTTTCCAATCGTTTTTTCAGAATGGACTTTATAACTTTATTAACCGCTTCGACCTGTCCGTTCGCATGAGGGTGTGCAACTGCGGAGAATTTCTTTTGGATGTGAAATCGGTTGCAGAAATCTTTAAATTCAACACTGTCGAATTGGGTTCCGTTGTCCGTAATAATGGTGTGTGGGAGACCGAATCGACAGATGATGTTGCAGACTACAAAGTTGATTACTTTCTTCGTCGTTATGGTAGCAAGAGCTTCAGCTTCAGCCCACTTTGTAAAGTAATCAACTGCGACGATGGCGTATTTCGCACCACCTTTTTCCAGAGGTAGAGTACCAATGATGTCGATGCCCCACATTGCAAATAGCCTTGGGCTGACCATTTGCGTTATCTCGGTAGGAGGGGCTCTAGGAATTCGAGCATGCTTCTGACACATATCACATTTCTTTGCATAATCCGACGTGTCACGATTCACGGTAGGCCAGTAATATCCATATCGAAGTATTTTCTTGGCAAGTACTTGCCCCCTGGTGTGATCGCCACATTCTCCCTCGTGTACATCGTGCAATACTCGTTTAACTTCATCATGAGCGATACACCGGAGTAGAGGAACAGAGTACCCTCTTTTGTACATGATTCCATCCTGGATAGTGAATCGTAAGGCCTTCCGAAGGACTTGTCTCTTTTCACTCCTGCGCTCCAGCAGGGTTCCGTGCTCAATGTAATTTCTGAGTGGAGTTATCCATGAATCATTTTCGGGGACGGTTTTGCATACCCAGTCTATTTCTACCCGGTCAATGCTTGGGGAAGATAACGTTTCTACGGGAACGAGTCCCATTTGCTGAGCTTCACCTATGCTGGCTAGCTTTGCCAATGAATCGGCTTTTTGGTTGCGTTCTCGAGGTATACAATAAATGGCGTAATAATCAAACTGATTCAGTACTTCCTGAACTCGAGCTAAGTAAGCAGCCAGCCTTCGATCTCTTGCTTGATACTCTCCCCTTACTTGACACACAACTAACTGTGAATCACAATAAATCTCCACAGCGATAATTCTCAAATCTCTAGTAAGTTTCAAACCAGCTAAGAGGGCTTCATATTCAGCTTCATTATTGGTCGCACGAAAATCGAACTTTAAAGCATAACATATAGATCGGCCTTTGGGAGTTTCAACTACAACGCCAGTGCCCGAACACCGGTCATTTGATGCACCGTCGGTATAAAGCTTCCAGACATATTCGGGAGATTCACTGGTTTCGTGCAAGTTCTCTGGAACAGTAAATTCAGCTATAAAATCGGCTAGGACTTGTCCTTGAATGGCTCGTCTTGGAGTGTAAGTGATATCAAACTGGCTTAGTTCGATGTTCCACTTGAGTAACCTACCAAACGTCTCAGGCCGCATGAGGACCTGTCATAACAGCTGGTCGGTGTAAACAACAATGGGATGTGCCTGGAAGTACGGTCGGAGTTTTATGCAATAACAAGGCAATAAGCCAACTTCTCTAATTTCAGATAATTCCTTTCAGCCCCAGTCAATCGCTTGTTGACGAAGTATACTGGCTTCTGTATCCTGTCTTCTTCTCGGACTAAGGCTGCGCTGATGGCGTTTTTTGATATTGCCAAGTATACGTATAACTTCTCATGATCAATAGGCTTTGACAGGATAGGTGGTGTGGATAGATGCTGAACTAGTGCTTGGAAAGCGCCCTCGCACTCCGTGGTCCATTCAAAGTTTCGTTTCCCTTTTCGGATCAGATCGAAGAAGGGGATGCATTTGTCGGTGGACTTTGAAATGAACCTGCTCAATGCTGCTACTTTCCCATTGAGACTCTGGACTTGCTTTATAGTTTTCGGAGTTTCAAGATTTCTGATCACCCAAATCTTTTCAGGATTAGCTTCAATTCCCTGAGCGTTGACGATAAACCCGAGGAATTTTCCGGATGCAACTCCAAAGTGACATTTCAATGGGTTGAGCTTCATTCTGTATTCTCGAAGTATGTTGAACATATTTTCCAGGTCTTTAATATGGTCAGTGGAAAATCGTGACTTCACAAGCATGTCGTCTACATATACTTCCATGGTTTTCCCGATTTGGTTGGCAAACATCCGATTGACCAATCGTTGATAAGTAGCCCCGGCATTCTTGAGTCCGAATGGCATAACTTTGTAACAATAAAGTCCTAGATTGGTTACGAAGCTGGTATGTTCTTGATCGGGTAAATGCATCAATATCTGATTGTAACCAGAGTACGCATCCATGAAGGATAAGAGCTCATGCCCGGTTGTGGAATCTACTAGCTGATCAATTCTGGGAAGCGGGAAACTATCTTTGGGACAAGCTTTATTCAGATCGGAGTAATCGACACATGTTCTCCACTTTCCATTCGGCTTTCGGACGAGCACGGGATTCGACACCCATTCAGGATATAGAGCACCTCAAATGAACCCGTTCGCTTTAAGCTTTTCTGCTTCTTCTTTAAGGGCGGCAAATCTCTCTGGATCCATACCACACCTTTTCTGTTTGACCGGGACATGCCGTGGGTCAATATTCAGAGTGTGGCTCGCGATGTCCGGCGACATCCCCCACATGTCAGAATGCGTCCAAGCGAATACATCAAGATTTGCATGTAGAAATTCAACCAATTCCTCTTGAGTTTGCTGGCTTAGCTGAGACCCAATCTTTATCATTTTTGAATCATTGTCATCGTCAATTGGGACATCAATCGTCAGTTCGGCCGGGGATGCTTGACTTTCTTTAGATTCTCCTTCGTCTTCAGTCTCTATTGGGTCAAGATCCCTTTGGAATTGGTTGGGGTGCCCGGGCCTAGGCCCGGGCGTTAATTGTCAATTATTAGCAAAGAGGACGCAGAGAGATTCCTCTACGCCCTATCCTTTCTCCTTTCGCTGCGTCTCCCGCAGCTCTGCGACATAAAAGGCTCTTACAACAGCCTGATCTCCCTGAATGATTCCCACTCCGTGATCAGTGGGAAACTTCAAAGTCAAACACCACGGGGCAATGGCTGCCCTGAATTCAGCGAGGGCCGGTCGGCCCAGGAAAGCATTATAAGGGGAGTCTATGTCCAAAACAACGAACTGTAGCATCCTTACTCTCCAGCGTTCTCCAACTCCCAACTCCACTGGCAGTTCCACCATTCCAGTGGGTATAGTAGCACTTCCATTGAAACCATGGATTCAGGATTGACAAGGTTTCAAGTCCGTGGCTTCCATTCTCATTTGATCATAAGCTCGCTTAAACAAAATATTCACAGAGCTTCCACTATCAACTAAGATCCTCTTTATCCAAACAGGACCTACTTGAGCTGAGATGACCAGTGGATCAATGGTGGGGGCTTCGACTTTATTAGCGTCTCTGTTTCTGAACACGATGTCATCTGTCATCGTCTTCTGTTGCTTGGTCGGAGCACCTTCATCAAAACTACTATAACACTCGAAGTCCGCATGCCTGATAGAGCCGGCATACGACTCCATTTCCTTCCAGCTTCGGTCTGCTGGATGAGGACCACCACTTATTGTATTAATAACCAACCTCCCGCCTGTACGAGCGGGTTCCTCCTGCCTTTCCGGATTTGGCGCACGATTCTGATTCGATGGACCCGCACCACCTGACTGCGACGCCCGCACATACTGATCCAACTTCCGTTCGCGTATCAGTTTCTCGATGAGATCTTGTAAATGACGACACTCATTTGTGTTATGGCCATAACTCTCATGGAATCTACAAAACTTCCCAGTCTGAACTTGTCTTTCTGTTGACGGCTTCGGGGCAGGTTTTTTATATTGCATGGTGTTACAAGTCTGCAAATACACATTTTCCAATGACGAGTTCAATGGAGTGTAATTATCCTACATGGGAGCTCTACGTCGTGGACCACGATTCTGATCTCGCTTCTTGCCCTGATTTCCATTCTCCCTCTGCTGATTCTGTTTATTTTGCACGTTCAACTGAAATTTTCCAGAACTCTCTCCAGATTGTTTAACGACGATGTTACTCTGGATTCCTTCGATGTTGGGCCCTGCATCATCCTGCTTCCTAGACTGTTTCACATCCTCCCTTCTTAAGAATTGGGCTGCCTTGGAATAGAAACGGTCCAATGACGCAGGTGGTTTTCCAGCTAACCAATTTCCAAACTCAGAATCAGGGTCAATCCCCTTAGTCAATGCCATCAGGATAGAGTTATCATTGGGATTGCTTATTTCTACGCATGCAGCATGGAATCGCTCCAAGTAACGTCTAAGTGTTTCTCCGGGAGCTTGAGTAACGCTAGACAAAGTGTTAACATCTTTAGGCCTTACCACATGCATACGGAATTGTTCAACAAACTTGGTGGCCATCTGGTCAAAATTAGAGATGGATCGTGGTGGCAAACGAGTAAACCAGATGGTAGCAATGCCCCCTAGGGAAATAGGGAAACTATGGCATTTTACTACGTCATCAGCTCTTGCAGCATTCATCAGCCATTCGTATTTCTGGATATGTTGATTGGGATATGAACTCCCTTCATATACTGGCGAAGTTGGCATCCTGAAGCGCCGAGGTGGTTTAGCATATAGTATGTCATCGGTGAAAGGGGTATGAATCCGGGAGATTCCCTAGTCGTCGTTAGTGAGACCCTGACTTTCACGGATCATTTGACAAATCATCGTCGGGATACCGGCATTCGGATACTTGGAGCATGTTGTGCCAAGGTGTGGTCGGGTTCCACAGCGCGAGTCTGGACCGGACGCAGTCGACGGTCCGTGGCTCGCCTCCTTGGTTCAACATTTTCTAGAACATAAGGCTCTGGAGTTTGCTCTCGTTGGTTACGATGAGGATCGGCTTGATTTCTAGCATCACCTCCTTGTTCGGTAGTGGTGGTAGTAGCAATGTTACCTGTGACATGGTAAGGAGCAGCACCTCCTCGGGATGAAGGTCCAATATGATGACTAGTGGATGGTCCAGTTCTGGGTTTCCCTAGATTCGAGGCAGGTTGGTGTCCTGTGGCCTGGGTGTAGCTTACATCCAGCCATTGGCGTGTGGATCTGTGATGACCATCAGATGAGGCTGAACTCTCTGTGGAAGAATAAGAACCTTGGTCTCTTCTGGATCTTCTTTGCCTTTGGCGATTTAGCTGGTTGGACAACTCCGTGTTGGCGCGCAGTTGTTCAGTTAGCTGTTGTCGACTCTGGGTTAATTCTTGGAGCAGCATCTAAAACTCTTGTCTGGTGACCGGGCCTGATGGATCTGAAGGTCCGGCGGCATCTGGGTTTGATGGAGGCAATTGCGTGGGATTCTGCCTGTCCCGTCCTCCCTGATCAGCAGTTGTAGAGGTTGTTCGTGTACTTACCATGGTGAATTAATGAAAGTCCTTTCCTAGATCTGATACAAATCTGAATAGAATGGAAGGGCTTCAAAGTTCTAGATCTGGATCTTCTTCTTGGACTTATGCAATCCGATATAGATAGAAGATCCAAAGAGCAGGAGAAAAATTGGGTTTTCTCAGTGAAAGCACCAAAGTGTTTGTACCAAAATTGGGCACAACACTCTTCGGAAGTTTTTGAAAAGATAAATTGAAGAAATTAAATGGAAAAAGAGGATTATCTAACAAAAAATCCAAAAACAGATAATGAAAGTAGTAAGAACACGCAGAAACACAAGAATTTAGAGTGGTTCGGCGTGTTGCCTACGTCCACTATGAAGTTGATTGCTTTATTGATGTTTCTTTGATGATTACAAGTGAATTCAGCGAGTTACAGTAGATAATTATGATTTACAGTAGTGAAATTCGTTGGTAGCAGCAGCAATGGAGTTTAGATCTGGATCTGGCAGAGTCTGGGCGTTGGAGAATCCAAGGAAGAAGAAGCCCCTTTTCTGTATGCCCTGGGGCTGTATTTATTGGTGTAGGAGGCTGATATTTCGCTCAGATCTCGGGAGACCCTCTCTGGCACGTGACTAGGCCCGCGCGCCCAAGCCCGCGAAGTTTCGGTCCGATCTGTGATCGATACGAACGGATTTCGTATCGATCAAGATTATGTCCGATGGAGTCGAAATTTGGCGTGGACATTCTCTGACATGCATGTAAGCTTCTATGAAAATTTCATAGCATTTGGACTTGTAGATTAGGAGATATGATCGATACAAAATGGGATTTTCGGTTGGCTGTTTCGTTCGACTCCATCGTTTTGACTCGATCCCGTTCGACTCGATAGATGCATGTGATCAAGTGGTGACGTGGCGAGCATTCTCCGGATCGATTCACCTTCTTTGCTGACTCGATCGAGTCGTTCTAGGACTTTCGCTCTGTTCGTATCGAGGCGCTTGTGTTGTTCGAATCGATAGAAGGCGGCCCTTGTTTCGTGTCGATGGAGAGCACATGGAATAACTCGACTGCGTGGCCTTGTTCGTATCGATGGGAGGTGGCTCCATTTGATCGATAAGAAGTTGACATGGCCAGGTGGACTCGAACACTGTTAGCTATCGATCGATACAAATAACCATGACGTGGATCGATGCGAACAAGTACTTCTCGATGGATTCGAAGTAAGGTCATCTGATGGATACGAACTATAGAAGCCCGATGGATTCGAACAGAGCTCTTCAAGCGATGGATGCGAAGTAGACTCTAGCGATGAATGTGAAGTGGTCACTAGCTGATCAAGTCGAACAGAGGCTTCCTGATGGTTACGAACTCGATCGAGTCGAACAGAGGCTTGGTGATCGATGCGGAGCTGATCGAGTCGAAGTAGGCTTCCCTGATGGATTCAAACCGCTCGATTCGAACAGTGGCTAGTTGATGGAGTCGAACCCGATCGATTCGAACTGAGGCTCTAGGACGAATGTTAGGCCGCTGTCGTTCTGATCGATACGAAATTGAGCGATTCGAATAGAGGCGTAGCTATGGATACGAAAACTGAGTTGTTCCCTTCATTTTGCATCAATCGTAACTTGAGCATACGAACTCGGATTGACTTGAAATTTGGAACGTTGGCTCTCATAGTTTTGCTTGTCGTGTCATATAAATTTTAGCTCGATCCGGACTCGGACAAAATTCGTCGATATCCATAGTGAGCCTGCGTATAACCGATCTTCAAGACGAACTGTCATTGGTTTCTGGTCAAGTTCTTGGTATCACGGCCTTGCCAAAAGGCGGGATAACAAAGCCTCTTTTATTATTTCTGTTTTATTTGCTTATTAACTTAATATAAGTTGTTTAAATAAGCTTCTATCATTATTCTCTACTATCATCGCTTAACAATTTATTTTAAGTCTCACGATAAGCTTTTCCGTTCTTATTTCATAATTATAACCTATGTTATAATTCTACCTGGAATTGTTACTTTTTCTTCTTTTATAGTCCATTATACAATTACAAGCATTTCTTGCCTAGTCTGCCTTCTTTTATTACGGTATAGAATTTTCTTTAATTCCTTAATATTACAGGATTCACTTATCATAATAAGTGCTTAGTTAAATAGCCTGTGCAGTAAATGCAGACTTAGGTTCCTTAAATTTCTTTATAGCCTCAAATTGTTAAATTAATAATTTTCTTGTTTCAAATCATACTTTACTTTATTGTTTGATATTTTAAGTAATTCTACTTTATTCGGTTGGTTATGAAGAATATATAATCCATTTCCATATTTTAATATTGAATAACACTATAAATAATAATCTGTAACCGCAAGGTGTCTCTTTTACTATTTTGGAGTAGTGTAAAATACAGTGGTTTCTCTATTTTACACTAATTTCCCCTTTTTATTTCTTTTATTCTGGCAGTTACGTTTATCATTATCTTTTAGATATTAAGTTAAGGAAATGTATCCCATTTTCGAACCAACCAATTAATCTAATAATTACCCTCAAATTAACTTTTCCCATTTCAATGCAATTTATTACAGTAATTCTATCTCTCAACTTTTATTATTTTACATTTAATTTCTTTCATTTTAGTTTTCTTAATTATATAATCCATATTCGCGTTTAATTTATTCTAATCCATACGCGAAGAAAGAAAAGAGAGGATAGAAGAAAACTGACACTTGCATAAAAATCCGAAACGTAGAACAAAAGATGTAAATAAGGCATAGAAATTAGTGTTTAAGTATTGTAAATAAACTGCAAGTTTTCTTATAGTTTAGCCTAATTTAATTAATATGATTAATTACCAAATAAAAATTTCTAAACGGGAATCTAACGATAATATATCTTAAACTTAAGAGATATATAATAAATCCACTCACCTGTCGTCCTTAGCTTCGCTTGTGCTCCGCCTGGTTCCACAGTCCTTCTGGACCCCCTTCTTTCAATGCGTATAATATTTTAATTCAGAAGATCTTCTCCCTAGAAATTATTTTCTTTTTAGGGTTCAGCATTAGGCAATGAACCCATGGGGCAAAATCTAAATGTGAGAAGATAGCTAGGCCTAGGGCCTATTTATATTGGAGCTTCGGGATCTCAGACGTCGGATTCTTGGATTGAACCTGGTGCCACTACGTCACAGGGTCGTTCGGAGCCATAGGATTGAAGAACGTACGGCTCAGATCGCACAAAAAGGAGAAAACACGTCATAGTATAAACATGGATGAATTTTCGTCCAGATTGCGCGAGGGTCGATCGGGCGGTCGACCGATCTTAGCAAGCGGTCGACTATTACGCCCATTTGGTCGACCTACAGGTCGGCCCATATCCGTTTTATTATAAATATTTTTTTTGGATTGATTACTTATTTTGTTTTGTTCTTAACTCCTTCATATTATTTCGGTTTTAGACAAGTTATATGTGGAAACTGATCAGAAAGTTGCCCTAGACGCAATGGTACAAACTTCGGAGCCATATTCCGATAATTCCAAAATTATTTGTTTTCATTACTTATCATTTTACGTTAAATTTTAACCATATAAGAATGCGGGGTGTTACATCCTTTCTTTTGATGTCCCCTCCTTCGAAATCGAATAAGACTCTAAGGAGGAGGGTGACAATGATAACGTCGCCGAGGAAAAAGACGACGATGATGGCGACGACAGTGATGATGATAATGATGGTGATGAGGATGATGATGGTGACCTTGCTGGAGGCCAAGGTTTTGGCGGAGATAAAGGGGGTACTTCTAGAGCTTCTGAAAAAGATGGTGGCGACGAAGATGAATTTCATGAAAAAGAGCCATCTCCTCAGAAGGATATGCCACATGCATCACCCGGGCCTTCTGCTCCTCCTAAGGACAAGCTCGCTCCCATTCATACTGAGAATCCAAAAGAGAAAGAGCATGCCTCCCAGGCTTACATTCTAATTTCTTAGGTATGGGATTCTTTGTTTACATGTCTTTCACTTCGAAGATAATAATTAGTGTAAAATCATTCATTTTTAGATAAGGAAGAAGTCTTAACTTCCCTATAGAACAAAACTTGAAAGAAAACAAGCAGAAATTAACAAGTTATATAGGGAGTTAGATAAATAGATAAAGGAGCATAACATCTTCTCTGAAAAGTATCATAATCTCGACAGGAGTGCCTCAGTTTCAGCGTCTTTTAAACATCAGAGGGTTGCCCCCCTTTATTAAAGAGTGCGCGCCTCCGGTACGATGCTGTCTTAAAGGAGAATCGAGAGTTACTCACCTTATTTTGGATGATGATTGTAGAAAGTGACATTTTAGTTAATTTTTTGTATAAATCTTATTGCAAACATTCGTCTATAGACTTTTCGTACTTAGGTGAATTCAGTGGGGGTTTACTCAGACGTTTCCACAAAAGATACTTAGACGAATTTGGATCTGACCCGCATCGTGGAGCTTTTTGGAATTTACCACGGATCAGGTCAATTCCTTAAAATCTCCCCGCTGAAAAGCTTAAGTACTATAAAGATAAATTTGTCTCTAAGTTTTTCTCTAAGTCTATTTTGTATGAACCCGATGAGTGATTGTAAATATGTAACAATTTATTGATTTACGAATATATGTTTTAGCTCTGCCTTTTATGTTTATCCTTTCTTTATTATATTATTATAGAATGACTGTTCACTAGGTTGACTTATTCCTAGAGATCATTTAGGCCAATATGTTAAACTAAGAAGATTTTATCACGAAAAGGCATCACTTTTAAAGGCTTCAAAATTAGCAAGATATTGCTTTCTTCGAGATTTACAAAATCTTTATTTTGAATACCCCCGCCTCCGCTTTGATTTCCTTGGGGACGAGAAAGACACATTTCTTACGGAGATCAGAACATTTCGTACAAAATTAATTTGCGATCGTAATAGTTCTCCAGCCGGTAAGTGGGATTATAGCAAATGCTCGCCGGTCCTTACACTAGAAGGAGTCACTATTCCTTTCGACTCAACAGTTACACTTTCTGGTAACTCACTAAACAAAGTTAGAAAAGTAGTTTCTAAATTTTTGATGTAATCCAGTTGCTTGTTGTATCTTTTAACTTCTTTGTTGTTTAAATTGTAATTCGGCATTATAATAATAAAGATTTTTTATCCTGATCTTGACTTTTATTTTATTTATTTTGCTTAAATAGGAGCTACAGTTATCTACAACTTCTCTTCCTTATAATTTATCGTCATGTGTTGACACTCTTAGAGAGAAATTGTTGCAAAAAAGTGGATGGTTGTGCCTAGCGATGATGTTTTATTGGAACGCTTTGGCGGCAATGTTGAGACCATGAAATGGCATAAAAGATACTTGGTTTAGAAAACCATAGCTAGCAATCAAAAATATCATATTTCCTATGTTGAGGCTGAAATCAAAAGTAAAGATGAAATGATCACCGCACTTAAGCGACAAGTGAGGACTAATCCCACAATTGACTTTGATCACAAGATGTTTGAACTTATTCAACAAATAAGTGACTTGGAGTTGAAATTAAAGGATATTCAGGCACAGTGCGAATCAATGGAATTCATTATGGAGGAAAATATTTCAAGTATTGATTTGCCAGTCCCTCACTCTACTCCTACGACTATTAAACCCATAAGGTCGAAGGATCTTACGACCGAAAAATTCCCTACTATTCTCGACCCTCCTCTGGGCTTAGATGAGAATGTTGTGGGGAACTGGTGCCGAAAATTTAAATTCGAAATAGCAAAGTATTTTGATGAACAACAGAAAGTTAAATATTCTCAAACTATTAATGATTATGCCGCCAAAAATCAAAAGCTCGAGCGTGATATTTATCTCCTTCAAAAGCGCATTGCGAAGTTAGAAAAGGATAACAAGACCATTAGGGTGGCAAATAGAGCTTTCAATCGTGCTTTGAAAACTAACATTATTGCAATTAATGACGAAGACAAAGTTAGGAAGAAAGAGAAGAAACTCAAAGAAGTCCTTTATGCTGCGATTTTCCATGTAGTAAATCCCTCAATCGCTAAGACTCTCGACAAAGCTGCACAAGACTTGTGATTTATTTATATGTTTGATATGAATAAATTTGTTTTGTATAAAGATGTGATTATATTCATAATTTTGTAATGTAGGATCGATTTCACCCTAGAGGGAGGGTATACTAATAATTATAAAAATTTAATATGGAAATATATAAAATAATTGCAACACAGATATAGAAGAATAATAAACACAAAAATAGAACAACACAGATTTACCCAGCTTTGGCAAAACCTTGCCTATGTGCTTCCCCCAAGGTTTTTACTAGAAATTAAGTAGTCAGACGCTTACACACGTAAACTCACGACACCCGCTATCGACTAACCTAACTTTACGCTCAAAACCCTGCCACAACTCAGCCACTGAGTTGCGAATTCTCGAACTATACCACGTAGTTCGTCCCGTAGTCACACGACTAGACTTTACAAAAGTTTAAAAGAGAAATACAAAATAAAAACAACCAAACACACAAAACCCTAATTTATAATTGAAAGCCCAAACCAAATTTATGTCGGCCAAAAAACAAAAAAACAGTAAAAAGAATTTCCCCCTTTTCTTTTTATTTTATCGGCCGTTTTGCTCTGTGAAAAATGTTTCGTTTGTTTCTCTGTGAAAAATCTTTCCTTCGTTCCTCTATGAGAAATTAGGGCTTCTGTGATGAAGTCGCCACTTTGTTGAATTGATTGCTGATGCTTCGAATGCTTTCTTCGATCGTTTAATTTGTTTACGGCTGCTTCAATTCAAGTCGAGATCGATGTTGTAATTTGGTACGTGATTTTCTTGTTTGATTTGAATTTTCTCGACTTTGATTCGAGTTATATGTTTGTGATTTAGCTCTGATAATTGCGTGAACTCGAATGCCTTAATCTGCCAATGAAGATTGGGTTTAAATAGGATTCTAAATCCTACAATTTCGTTCGTATATATTTTATTGAATTCGTCTGCTACTTTAGCTCGGCCATTCGATGTTTCTTGGATGCTTGTGATGTTTTCTGACTTCTTCAATTTGTATAATTTCGTTGCTTGAATATCACAGCTTTAATTTTTACTTGTTCGATTCCTTGGTCACCACAGCTTTGAATTATTTAATTTTCTATGCTCGGCCATTTGAACTTTTCTTTGTGACTTCGGCAACTTTGATTTGAATTTGTTTCTCTTATGACTTGTTGGCATTTGACTTTGAGAAGTGCTTGAATCTCTGAAGTGTTCATTCATAGCTTCATGAAAACTGCATTTGCTTTGGGAATTTACTTTGTTTGAAACTTTTTGCTCTGTAGCATTTTTGACCTGGTGCTTGATCACTGTTTATCCTATCACTGCGTATGTATGTATATATATGTATGTTTGTTGCACCATGTAGTTGCATATACATATGTCTGTGTGTTTGCATATACTTCACTTGAGTTTGCACTGGTTTGTTGCTGGTAGCCGGACTTATTTCACTTGTTGCCAGTTGAACTTCTCTGGTAGTCTTGGTGCCATTTTAGTCTGGTTGCTTCATTGTTCTTGTGTCTGACCAAATGTTTTTGATTGGTAGCTGCAGTGTCATCTCCACTTGTATACACACATACATTTATGTATGTATATATCTGGTTTCATTTTGTACATCTCTGCTTGGAGTAGTTCTGAACTATATATGCATGTGCACCACTGTTATCTTGATATTGCTTTGTTTGCATTTAGTTGATGTGCACTAGTTGTTGGTCTTCATGTGTTTACTGATCTGGTGTAGTTTGCGTGTGGCTTCACTTGCATATTGAACTGCTTCCATTTGTTGTTTGTGAATTCATGCCTCATAGCGTTCAAAAATGTTTTGGTACTGTTTCAATTTGGTCTGGTTCACTTTGAACTTCATGTGTGCTCGAGTCTGGTTGGACTGTCTAGCCTCTGAGTTGAACCTAGCTTTGCCTCGGGTTTGACCTTTTGCTCGTGTCGTGACATTATTTGTATTGCACTTGAGTTGAACCTGGCTTTTGGTTGGGTCTGACCTTGTGCTCACCTGTCCCGGCAGTTTTTTCAAGTGTATATCGGTGTGCACGGCCTTGTGGCATGTGCAGTGATACACTGTGCATGTCAGAAGTTGTTCGTGGATAATGAATTCAAAATAAATATAATGACGAACAACCCAAATAACTGAGTCATATAATATTTTCACAACACATTTTACTGCAAAAATATTTCTTTTTCAATTTCACCGCGTCAGTGTTTTCTTTGCAGATAATTCAGATGCTGGATTCAATCTGGAATAGAGTTGAAGATAAAAACGAGCGCATGAGTGATATATAGTGAGGTTCAAGTGTAAATTAAAAATTGTGATGTAATCGAAATTGTATATATATAGTGAGAGCTCAAATTTGTACTATTCAAAAATTGGAATAAAATATTTGTTTGAATAAAATATCTGTTTGAATTTAAATTCTACTTTACTTATTTTATTCAGCAAATATTTATTTAATTATGTGAAAATAAAATAGTACAATAACAAATACATTTAAATGAATATATATATATATATATGTTTATTATCATCAAACAAAAATCATATACTTGCATATTCAACATATAAATCATCTCATGACTTATGTAAATTATATAAATTTGGAAAGTATCACCTGATTTGCAATCTTTTTCTATGATGTCATTTCTAAGGCGCTTTTTGGATAGCTCATTCATTATTTTCGAATTTTCCAAATCTTTCATTTCTCTTTGCCGTGCTTACCCTGAAAAATATGAAGCAAACAACATTTCTAATTGTTTGCTTGAAATTGACATACCAGTCCATGTATATTATTTGCTTAAACAAATCATCTTGTTAACTATTTGAGAGATAATCTATATCAAACATTTAAATCCCATCTTCAACCGTGATAAAAAAAATGCATGAGAATTTAACTCCAACTATTTGGCTGGGATATCTGAAATTTGCTGATAGACAATCCTGCCTTATCACAAGGGCATAAATGTTGGAACGTAACCTTCATGATATATTTAATAACGAACTAAATTCAGAAATCGCCATCTGAATTTCAAAAGTAGAAATCCTTCAACCCATTCCTTGACATTAATGGAATTTGGTAAATTAGAAATCTAGAACTCAGATTTAGAAACTCTTTACGGTAACCTTCATGACAATATTCTCTCACCTAGATTCAGGAATTTGTGATAGAAAAATAGAAATTCATTATCAAAATTTCACGCCCAGATTCAGGTATATTAAGATAATCGGTGGTTGATAGAGACCCAAAACCCAGATTCGGGTATTAATTAACGACATTTAGATATGAAAGGCCCAAAACCCAGATTCGGGTATTAATGAATGAAATCCCAGTATGAGAGACCCGAAACCCTAATTCAGGTATTTTAGGTGAGGTTCGAAAATGAATGTCCCAAAACCAGATTTGGGTATTTATAAGCGGAGCCCTATTCTACTCCTTTGATGTGTGAAACCTTCAGGTCCTGTGTAGAAGTAATTTTTCTAGTTGCCTCTTGAGCTTGGACGTCTTAGTCTGTAATTTGAAATGCCTCTTTCTCGAGCTTGAACATCTTAGTTCATGATCTGATGAGCCTCTTCTCGAGCTTAGACATCTTAGTCTATTACTGAATGTGCCTCCTCTTGGGCTTGGACGTCTCAGTCCATTATAGAATATGCCTCTTCTTGGGCTTGGACATCTTAATCCATTGTTTAGTGGGCCACTTCTTGGGCCTGGACGTCTTAGTCCATTGTCGTTTGGTACCCAACCTCCCTGCAGGAGGCGCCCTGCCCTGGCCCTTTTGCGGCGTGGATAGGGGTTTGTTCAGTGCTCTACCCTGATTATCTTATGGTGTGGATAAAGACTTACTCCATCCTCCCCCTAGGAGGTGCCTTACCCTGGCCCTTTTGCGGCGTGGATAAGGGCTTGTTCGGAGCATTACCCTAGCCATCTTATGGCACGGATAAAGGCTACTCCATCCTCCCTTCAGGAGGTGCCTTAACCTGACCAGAGACACAGCCAAGGGCTTGTCCGGTGCTTTAACCTGGCCATCTTATGGTGTGGCTAAAGGTTTACCCGTCCTCCCTCCAAGAGGTGCTCTGCCCTGGCCATCTTGGTGCAGACAGAGGCTTTTCTACCGTCTTAGGTAGTATCCAAATATAAGGAGCATTTCACTCCCAACCATGTAGATTTCTCTTAAAAAAGTATCTCTTTATTGAATTTCTCTCAAATTCTCTTTAGAAATCCACAGACCTTTACTTGTCGGAAGAAATTTACAATCATCCCCTCTAGGGCTCTGCAATGGTTGGTTTCATAGGCATTCATTATATGGCAGTAACAATAGGATCCTTCTAAATTTATTTCATGTTTCGATTTCTTTTTCTGTGATGGCCAATAGTTAAGCTCATCCTTTCTAAGCAAGTAGACGTTCTCAATTGATGTTGTTCAGTTGCACTCGTTTGGAGGTCTAAACTTGAAGCTTGATTCTTGCGGATGGCTTTTTGATTTTTTGTTTCTTGGCCCTGTATTTTCAAGCTCTTTAATTGCTTTTCTTTTTGGCACCCTTTGTACATCTTATGTAGGAAGTGTTCTTTTTATAATTGGTTGTTGCCATTTATTTGCAAAGGCATTGTAATCAGCCATTATCTCTTTCTCGAAGATGGTGCCTTTGGAGTAATGCTAAATTGTTTCTCTCATTCAGTTAAAGACATTGTCACTTCCATTTTTTTCCTTCCAAGTGCAAAGGTAGGAGTGGGGCCAACATGAAAAAGATTCAGGCTCCATCTCTCTGGATCATAAGATTATGCTTTCTTCTTGTTTATAATTCTAAGAGCTTCTAGCCTCAATCTTTGCTCTTCTTTTTGGTTGAAATCCTTAATGATTGTTGGGGGAAATCTTTCAAGGTGGGGTTCAGATGCCCTTTGTCCAGATCTTTTTATACTTATGGCCATGATTAAACCAAAGTAGATGACCTTAAGATAGGGTTGAACTAAGCAGAGTTAGAGAGCAGCATTGTTGGGGGTTTATCCAAGTCAGAGGTTCAAGCCCTCCTTTTAGAGCCAAAAATGTTAACAAGATTTCTTGTCAACACCCCATAATTATGTTAAGGAATGTAAATTATCCTCTAGTCAAGTTGAATAAAAGAGAAGGAGTGAATCCTTTTAGAATTTCCTCTTGAATAGATTTTAGCAGGTGGGAATTATCCAAACAGACCTTTCGACCGTGTCGAAAGGGCTAGGTTCCATGCTTGATGACCTTTCGGCTTTGTTCAGTCGAATTGACCTTCCCATTGAAGGCTTTTCTTTCAAATTGGTAGAACTATCTTAGAAAGTTTTCTTTTAAAAGGTTTCGACCATGTCGGAAGCCCAGTGGGTCGTATAGCTAGGACTTACTCCAAAAATCTGATATTGAGATTCCGACCTTGTTGGAAGCGTGGTAACCTTGATGGTAAGACTTGAATCAAGAAAGTTGGTCTAAGCTTCGACCTTGTCGGGAACTTTGGAATTTAGGATAGTTTAAACTTTGGATTAAGATCCTAGCTGAGGGTTTCGATCCGGTCGAAAGTTGGGTATATAACCTCTTTGGGTTTGAATCAATAATTACAGGCTTCAGTGTTTAAAAGATGGGCTTCGACCTTGTTGAAAGCTTTAACTCGGAGAGAAGATTGCCCTGAATTGGTTACAGAAGTTACTAGAACTTATAGGGTTTTTGACTATGTTAATAGAAACCTTTCGATGAAGGTAAAACCTGAAATATAATGGTGAATACAACAAAATCTCTAATGGAATAGTAAAGTAGATCAAAGTATTCAAAACTTCACTTTATTTAGCTAAAAAGACTTTATTTCTTTAATCTCCCTAAAATTGATTAACAAAATAGGGTTAAAAGACTTTATTTGACTGGGTCGGAAGGTGGCTATTGAGTGACCTGATCATATTGCCGCCTTTGTCGTAAGGTATGGTGCCGCTCATCTTCTTTGAGTTGTCTTGAGAGTGCTTCCGACTCTGTCGTTAGTCTTTGCTTATTGGTTTCGATGATGTTGGTTATGCCCATGATCTTGTTTTTGATCTGATGTGGAACCCTTCCTGGACCACATTGGTTTCGACTAGTTCGAAAGGCTTACTATAGCTTCCGAAGGGGTGGCTCTAGATAATACTTGCTTTCTAGTAGTTTAAATGAAGGCGAAACCATTGGTTCCGAATGGTTCAGCGTATGTTTAAAGAGCTATTCTCCATTGTCTCTGGAAGGTGCAGCTTCACCTTAGTCGAAAGGTCTTGAACTAGTCGAAAGGTTGTTAGTGAGGTCGGGTACTTTCGATTCCTTCATCTTCTTTGAAAGGTAGAACTTTCTGAATATTGACAGGAGATGCCTTCCAACACCTTAAAGGTCCTAAAGTCACCAGAATTTGATGGTCGCATTCATTCGCCTCCATCGAAAGGTTTAGCTGGAGCTCTTCTTTTTTGCTCTTTGCTTAAGAGGTGTCGACTTAATCGAAAGGCAAATATTTGGAGTAACAATTGAGAAGGACCGTACGTGATTTACTAGAAGCTTAGAGATGGAACATTCAAGCTAGCTACAGTAGATGGAGTTCCCATCCCACGTGCCTGGAACAGCGACTCGCTACAACATGGCTACATTTGATATCTATATATTTACTATTTTTGCAAATAAGCCATCCAAGGATACTGGGGGCATTGTTAATAAGCAGGACGTTTCTTTTGTTAATCAATAATATTTGCTTCTTGAACAGATAGAATCGTATTCTTATAAGCAAAACGATAGATCGAGGGGGAAAACCGTTCCCAACATTTTGAGAATCGATGTTGCTTAAGCAACATCGGGAAGGTCTAAACAGTTTTGAGTCAAAGGGGAAAATTGACTCAACCCGCCGAATTGATTGATCAACGGAGGAAATCGATCCCAACCTTCTAAGAACCGACATTGCTCCGACAATGTGGGGAAGACAAACCGCCGAGTCGATGGGGAAAATCAACTCAAACAGTCGGATTGATGGAGAAAATCAATCCTAATCTTTTGAGAATCGACGTTACTCCAGTAATGTCGGGAAGGTCTAAAACATCGAGTAGACGGGGAAAATCGACTCAAACCACTGGATCGATGGGAAAAATTGATCCCAACCTTCCAAGAACCAGCGTTGCTACGGCAACATCGGCAAGGGCCAAAACTGCCTGATCGATGGCCAAATCGACTCCATAATCCCGAGAATAGGCATTGCCCTAATAACGTCGGCAAGTTCCAAACTGTAGAGTCAATTGAAAATTTGACTCAAACCTCTCATAATTTGACATCGCCTGGTGATGGGCGATAATAAAAGGAGTTAGGTGAAGCCCAGAGATAGGCAACGTCAAAAAAAGTCCAAGGAGTTGAGCAGTTTGTGTAAAAGTTTCTAGAGATAGAAATTGGTGCATGACCAAGATCTCAACACTGAACTTAGTATAAATTGTTATAACGAAAGATGATGATGACACTTCTTTACGATACATGAATCGAGAATGACATTGGCTGATGATGTCAACTTGGATGAATTCAAAATGCAACTGAGGAATCAGCGACGTTAAAGATATAATGCTTGGAATCATGCAGCAAACGTCAGTAGTTCCCGAAGATAGAAACTATCATATGGATTCGACTAGTGGTAATCGAATGAATTCTTCTAGATATCAAATCTTCCTTTGACACTTGAATTCTAACATCTAGCCCTATGAATAGGGGAAGATATGTCAGTACATAATTGAAATGAATTTGACCAAGTCTGAACAGGAACAGCTATGGAGTTGGCTAAAGTCATAATTCTGTTTCACTAAACAGAGTATTTTTGTAATAAAAAATAGAGCTAAGCAATAGAATATACTGAAACAGTTGTAGGAATATTATTTACATGCATAGAGTTGCAGTAAATAAACATATTGCATAGAGACAGAAGTATACAATATTGGAAATTATAGTACAAGCAATCATATTATATACACAAATAGTCAAATATAAATGGGCGTAGTACATGAAACACAAAAAGTATGTAAGAGAGATTACAAAGGTAAAACTCATATTTTATTACTACTGAAGCCTTTTATGTATAGGATAGACAGCGAGGGCCATGCCTACACAATACCAGTTTGTTTTAGATATAAAAAATCAAAATACAGCTCGATCCCGACGACGCAAAAAAACCAAATGCTCAATCAACGAACTATTGAGTCTTTTCTTCTTACCGCCTCGGTTGCCTTTACCACCGTTACCCAAATGGGTATGAACTTTTTCCTCCTTTTGGGTTCCTTACCAGGGGGAGTGTTGCCTTCTTAATGAGGAAACTCTTCAGCAACAGTAGAACCAACCGCCCGGAACTTGGCAGCAGCGTCATCAGCTTGCTTCGGCGGTCCGATCTTGAAAGTGGGAACTTTTTGATGGGAATTTGTAAGTTTCGAAGATGGGGCTTTGTGATCCTATCTTCTTTCTTCATTTGAATCATTTTCATGTCCTTTCTCAACCTTTTAGCCATTGTTTCTTGCTCAGTCAGGTGGGAAGTGCCCGTAATAAAAACGTCCTCCTTCAGAGAGACAGAAATACCCTCTAAGCTCTCTAAAGCAGCGATCTTCCTGGAATCAGGACCTGGGCCCGACCTGGAAATAGGAACAGGTGCATAAAACCCCATGAAGATGGTGGTTGACACAGTAAAGATCACTTCGGTCCCAGAACCATGCGAAGCTAGAGGTAGAGGAGGAAATTGAGGTTGACCTCAAAGTTAGCAAACAGAGTGATAAATTATAATGACGGATTCTCATGAGAACTAAAACTTCTCGAAGACAGAAGAAACAAGAGATATACCTGTAGTAGGGCCCCATTAGGATATGAAAATTCACATACTTCAGCCTTAAGCTGCCCAGGCTAGACCACGATGGGATGAAAGTGTTGTTCATGGGGAGTACCCATTAATGAAGCCAAAAGAACACGAGTAGTTGTAGAGCTAACTCCCATAGAAGCAGGAATGATTACTGCCACTCTTTGAGATTTTGGAGCAGATGTTTCACCCTAACTTGAAGAACTTGTTCCAACAAGAGCTTTGGCAGCATCGGTGGTAGCAACGTCAACGGCAACAACATCGATCGCATCTTTAGCTAGAATAGACTTCCCAGCTGAAAAAGCTTTGATATCTCTTGCATCGAGATAATTTTCCATCAGTTCTTCTTCGGAGCGATTGTCTTTGGCTTGCATAGTTCTATGTAACACTTCTTCCCAAGCGCTAGCAAGCGCCTCAAGATAATCGTTGCCCAGCCATCTTAGATTCTTGAACATGACTACGTTAGTGTAAAAGTACAACATGTTAGCATCGAACACGGTTAAGATTTTGTCTTCTCACCTTGAAGCCCGCTGCTCGGAAATTGCAAGTTCAAGATCGGCAACATCTTTGTCGATGACAACTACTCCTTTTTATTGGAAAGTTTTCGAACCTCCTTACGAAGCTTGGTAAGTTCAGCAGCTTGCTCTGATGTAGTCTGGTCCCGAGCCTGGATAATTTCATCTTTTTGACTTAGCGCTACTACCATTTCATCATCCTGTTTCTTGAACTCTGCACCCTCAGCAAGAGAAACTTTCAGCTCATTTCTCATCATGATTTCGATGCGGCCGTGGGCAAGTTCTAACTCATCCATTAGCTTATATATGCTCTACTTCTACTTCAGAGGGAGGTCCCTTCCTCTAGTACCCTTAGTCAGACCATCCTCCCTCTCTTTCATCATTCTCTCAAAAGTAGCTGCTTTAGATTTGTAGGATTAAATATTGGGCTAGTTGATCTTATTTACTTCAGAAATAGTGGTGCAAAGTTTCTTCCAGCTATACCCTTCGTCGATGCCCTGATGGACGGTCTTTAGAATTTGCTTCACTACTTCCTTTAGCGTATCAGAAATATCATGGTCGAATATAATGCCATGCAAAAAGAAGTGTGGGAATGCGGCTTGCGTGTATGGAGGACCGGGTGGAAGAGTGAATGATTGAGTAGAGACTACTTTGGAAGTAGGCGGGACAGTTGAAATCATAGCTTGAGAGGCTGGAATTTTTTGAGTTGAAGGAGCCTGAGCCTGTGTATGTGGTGGAACATCGGCAAAAATAAGCCCATGATGCTTCGAGGAATCTGTTGAGCGCTTAGAAGGGTCATGAGATAGCACAACATCGACTTCCCTCTTCCTTCTCTCTCTCCTTATCCATATCCTTGTCAGCTTGCGAGCTTCATCGTATTCGCGGTCTTTCCTCCTTCGCCTCTCTTCCATGGACTCATAGCGGCGAGGTGGATGAGGATTGGGAGTTTGGCCTCTATGTGTAATAGCATAGTGGGAGAACTTCTCGTAATAACTACAGACCAAGGAACCTGAAGCAAGAAAGAAAAAGGCATTTATATTAAAATTTTGAGGGAAAATTCAATGCAATAATGAGTGTCTGTGATCCTAGTGAAGTGTGTGGTGCTAATTACCCTTTAAATACTATACCAACCATATTGTTAAGGAATTAAAGTGGAGGTCTCTTCACCTTCGCTTACAAAGCCTTCTGGCAAAAGAGAGAATTCCGAACCAACATCCCCAAGAATGTCACTAACAGTGAAGTTGATCTCACCAATGTCACTTAAGCCAGCAAAGATGTCCCCAATGGGGCAGGATTGTGGTGAAATCTCTACTGAAGGCAATGCAGATTGATCTTTGGTCATCTCGGAAGTTTCTATGGCAATTTGTTCCTTACCAGGAGAGCTAAGGAGATCAGGACTCTCCCCGGGCTATTCAATAAACGATTCTCCCTTTTTTCACTAGCGCGATAGTCGCTATCACTATCGTTGGCATACTCTTCTTCCTCGACCACTTCCTTTCCTTCTATCCTTGAGAATCCTTCATCTTCTTTTAGGATTAGAGACATCCTTACGCCTTTATCTTTGTCGCTTGGACTATTGATTTTGATAGACCCTACAGGCTCTTCCATTATGGGCTCCTCTATATGAGCCACACTGAAAGGACCTAAAATTTCCCCTTATGCATTCTTGTTAGAGCTACCAGCAGGGATGGAAAAATGGCTATGAGTCCTGGAGCTGCTTTGCATTAGAGACTCAACAATGGAAAATCTATTGTGGCGAAGCAAACAACACCGTCGTAGATTGTCATTCATTGGAGGGAATGTGATGGTGCATTGATTGAATCTAACCGCCTTCAAATAATTAAATTTTCTCTCGTGCTCCTCTCTATTATCACGAGAGGGGATGCCTACGAGGAAACACATATCAAATTAGAAATTTGGGAATTCTATCAAGAGATAAGTAAAGGGAAAGGTACGTATATCTGGATAGGCAAAATGGGTTGAAATCGTGTGGGCATCGCATGAAGAAATATTTATTCTTGAAGGTAGAATGCTTGTTATGGAGCTTTTCAATAACTTTACATCCCTTTTAAGCCTCTATAATTAGATAGGATGGGGAATCTCGCCTTTTCTTGAATTGTAGAAGAAAAGTTAACTCATCAAATCTCGAAGGCCGGTTGAGTCGGTTATGAAAAAGTGTACAATGAATTTAGAAGAGAATAGCATTTTGGGTGGACTTGGAATGGAGCAAGTCCAAGTTCTTACAACACCATCATTAGAAAGGGAATGAATGGTGGGAAAGCAACCCCTAGGAACATATACCAATTGCATGTTATGGAGTCTGGTAGGGGATTATTAGCGAATTCAGCCCTTGTCGGCGGACGAACGTCATCCTCAAGGATGCCATGTTGAGGACATATGTTTTGGAGCGATCTTGAAGTTAGGATTGAAGGCACCTGCTCTGGCGGATTGTTCAAGATTCTCAATCCAGAGGAAGTTAACTAACTACCTGCTCAACTGGAACCATTGGACTTGGGATTTAGGAGTTTCAGTATGGCTTGTCTCAACGCGAAAAGATGGCGAAACAAGGGCTGTAGAAGATCAAGCTTCAACAGGAGTGGACATTCCTTCGCCAGACTTAAGACGGGGTAACTGGCAAGTCATTCTAAATAATAAAATTAGTGTTCAACTCGGTTGGGTATGCTTTATTTTGAATAATAAACATGTGTGACTAATGCTCGGAACCTAAAGGATGTCGATGTGTGTTGACCGATCGGATTCTGAGCATTATCCAGGGCAAGTGCAGCGTGTTAATCTATGCAGTGCGAGTCCAGTGTCTCTTACACCATAAATGAACCATCCTGTGTAGATAGCTCGCTTGTGCTAGAAAAATGAGCCACATTGCAGTTTGGAATTATATTTTAGAACTTAACCATTATCAACGAGTAATTGATAATGGACCTACTTTCCACAGCTACGCTGAAATCTTTTCTTTTCAAGATTGTTGGACGTGCAGAAACAGGAAAAGCAACATGATGGAATCATCCACTGCATCTGATTTTAGAATAAATCATCGCACTGCATTTGAAAAGGTGAAAGAGACTCGACCAAATTCTCGAAGAGAGATAGTTGAAGTCGAAAAATAGGACTTCTCTCCGGAACCATGTGCATATAACCGGATCGAAACTTAGCTTCATTATCGATAAAATATGCCAAAAATTCAACCATCTCCCTTTGAATTGCAATCAACCAAGTCCGATTGCCATCACGAACTGTAAAAACCCGCCCCGAAATGGAATTAATTTCGACCAAACAAAAGCCATCGAACCTTAGGCCCATCTCAAGGCGAGTTGTTAATTTGATAAAAATTGGAACACTGAATGGTACACATAGCTATCTATCTATACTTTTAGAATCTCGCAGCGGAATAGATGAAATATAATATAAAAAACAAGCACTTATTTCATAAAAGAAAACCATTTTAGAAACATGACATGTTCAATATTACAACATGTTTACATAAAGCCTCTACATTACAATATTCAAAATAACATAACTGTCTGAACTAGGTATAATAAAAATATTTTTAAAACATAAATAGATATATAACTACCGCAAGTCTACATCTCCACCTTCGTCTCCTAAATTAGCATTGTCTTCTCAAACCTGTGTGTTGTAATGAGGAGTGGGTCAAAACAACAAATGTCCGATGAAATGAAAATCTCAAGCTTTACCATAATTGTACTTGAGCAATATTATTTAGATAAGAAATATGTCTTACGTATTTAAAATCATACCATAGTAATAACTTTTATCATAAGCTCAAAGGCCTTTCCACTCCAATTCTAAAATTCACACGCAACTAATATTAATGAGGCAAGAGAATGAACCCTAACCAATAAATACCATTTATTAGAGATTAGGTAGATTATAACCGTTTAATACCTTAAAATAGGCAGTGTTCGACAGCATATTTTGCTCTAGATTTTTAAAGTGAAATCATTGCCTGGGTTCAACTTTGAGACATCATAACTTTCTCATTCCTTATCCAAATTGTGTGATTCTTTTTCCACTTTAAAGTATGGGTGTTAAACTTTATGCACGCCAAATTTCAAGTCATCCCGAACTCTATAGCTTATACAAATCTACTGCCGAACTTTGATTTGAAGCATGTTTTTGCTCCAGATTTTCACAGTGAAATCATTGCATAGGTACAACCTTGAGACATCATAACTTTCTCATACCTTGTCCAAATTGCGTGATTCTTTTTCCAGCTTAATGTATATATCGTGGTCCTTGTACCACTTCTATTGTATCACTTTGTATTGTACTGGGATGTATCTGTGTATATGTATATATATCTATGTGACTGTTGTTCAATGATATGTTGTACTTATTGTTGTTGTATTTCGTTCTGATAGATCCGTTAGTCACCGTAGTTTTGTATTAAGCATTTATTAAATATGTCGATCAACTTGAGAAAGAAAAAAATTTAGAGCACCCAATCGACATATTCAACAGATGTTTAAGACAAAGCCATGGATGGTCGCTCCTAACCAACTCTATTCTCCGCATTAGCAGACAGTAATACTCTTTGTTAATGTGGGTCTCAAGGTGGGGTGTCACAACTTAGTATTAGTCCCCGTCACTTAATACTTAACCCATTTTCAAACTCTAACACAATTATCATTAACGATGCGAGAGAGAGAACCTCAAAACCACTAAATACCTCTTTCTTGTGAACTTAGGAAGAGTTCGACTATTTAAGACCTATAAAATAGGCAGGTCCCCATCAATTAAGACCTAACCCAAGGCGGGTTCCTACATGATTCTCACTAACTAACACCGTAAGAAGTCCCATCAGGTCACTTAATACTTCTTTTAAGAATGAGGCGAACCCTACCATGTCCACTTAATACCTCTAACCCTAAGCGGACCCCTCTTAGAGATTTCACCTACCATACCAATAGCATAACTTAGGACCCATAACCCAGCCATGACATATCACATTAATCCAACTATTCATCCGTATTAGTAGCCAGATTAACTGGACAAATTTACCCTGTAGAATTGGGATTGACCTCGTGTCCATTAGGGTTATTTATTATAGGAGATGTCTCACAATAGTTCACAAAACTACACCGCTAGTAGCAATATTTAACAAGGTGGACTTCCATGTAACTTTTGACTAACCTCGCATCCCTATAACTTAGTCATTCCTTATATGTATACCAATTATATACATATACCACCCTATACGATTAATAGTTAAGGCCATATAAGGTAATGCCTTATTACGCCCCAAATTAGGGATTAACTATCTAATTTACATTAACTATCTTCCTACAAATTAATATTACCTAACTATTCTAATAATATAAATTTTTACACTTAATATGCTATAATCAATACACTATTTGCTTTTATAAATTAACAATACGTTAATATTATATATACACGCACGAGATGCAAATAAAATATTCCTAGTCACACGCAAAGTAAACGCTTATTAACTTAAATACCAATACTTATACAAGTCCCAACTCCAAAAAAAAGAATAGCTAATATCCTTAGCCAAACAACTTGACTTGTACACAAAAAGGAATAATATCAAACTTATCTCATATTAATATAATAGAATTATCTCCTCTATTCAAGGAACAAACTTTACAATTTAAACCTTTTATAATCTATCCAACTTTTGCAATTACCACCTTGGAGTGAAAAATGCATTCATACTTATTTTAATTTATAGAAATAGGCGGTGCAAACAACAAATAATCAAAAATCATACTTTGCACCCCATTTCTAACATTAGTTATTTTTAGAATCCTTTAAAACCGCAAGAGAAATCAAAAGACATGAAGTGGGATGGATTATAAATCGCTTTAATCTCAACACAGGTCTGATTCCAATATATTGATACAAAACAATTTAAATTCCAACATATTCAAATATTGACATTTATTTAGGGAAATTCTGGGGGTTTTAGATGTTATTTTTTTTAACCAAAATTTCCTAAGGCATACATCAAATCCAACTAAATACGATTCAATTACAAAAATGTGAAAAACTTGATATTTCCACTCACAAAGAATTGTTTGCTTCCCAACTGGATTTGATTTCACCACCCCTAATTTCTTTTTAGATCTCCTAGTTTTGGAATATACAACAAAGTGAATTGTATATATAAATTAGGTTTAGAATTAGAGATTAACGAGGAATAGGATCAGAAATCAAAAGAATTAAACTCTAAACCTCTTATCTGAAAGTCCTAATGTTAACCCAAAAAATGGATCAACACCCTAGTTTGAGCATGAAAGCACCAACCCTGTTCTCATAGAGCAATAATGTAGATAATAGATATAGAAAAAAGCAGTAAGAGAGAGAAGGCAAGAAGATTTATAGTGGTTTGGCTATCAATGAAGCCTACGTCTACTTTATAGTTTTTATTATAGACTGATTGCTGTTACAAGATGTATTTGATTACAAAGCCTTTTATTTTCCTTAGCTTGATTCAATTTTCAAGGTTAGAATCCACTGGAGAATCATAGTGAATTCCTTTGAAGACTATTGTGAGGGAGGTGGGGAGTGAAGAAAACTTCTAGCAGAGTTTCAGCAACCAGTCTGGAGAAGATTCCGTTTATGTTGCAGATAGGATGGTATTTATAGAGATCGGAGAGCTATTGGGCCAAGTCTATTTGCCAGCTGTTTGCAGATGGTTAAAAGAAAATGCAGTGGAGCTTAGCTCGTGACCCAAGCAAAATCATGGATCGCTGGTGATCCGTTGTCTATGGATCGCTAGCGATCCATAGCATTGGCTCGAATGCGAGCTAATTACTTAGCCTTTTCCTTTGGTTTACTTTGTTTGGGGTCGCACCTATTCTAGGATCCAGTATAGATCGTTGGCGATCCATACACTTAACATATTTTTGGACTTTGGTTTCTGAACTGTCTTCGCTGTCTTTTGTCGACGTTGTTCATGTAGTATCGTTGCACATCGCTTTGTTTTGATGATCGATTGCTTGCTAGTTGTATTTAGCCGCAAATCGGACTAGACATATGCTTGTCTCTTGATTTCACTAACCTCGAATCTCGTCAAACTCAGTCGCTATTTTTGTGATATTCAATTGATCACGATGCAAGAAAACAAGTTGAACTCTGAGTTATTCCCATGGATCGCTAGCGATCCATAGGCATGCCCTAAGGGGATTTCCTTATCCTTTTTCCTTGGCTCTCTCTAACTTGTTGCTTTAGTCCTTCTGATTGACTTTCGAGCTATTCTGACTCCACCAAGTTGTTCTTACTTCTCTTGGATCTTACTAGGTTAAAAACCCTGATAACATTTGCCCCTCGGGGTACGTCTTTGTCAAAAACACGGCACACTTTGGAAGTAATCGATTTTAGTCTCTGCTTGTTGAATTTCAAGTAATCATGTTAGTGTTTTGCGAATGTGAACTAACTTATGTTGCTGCTTGCTTAGTTTAGGTTTCGACCGCCATTGCTCGTCATAATGGATTAAAATTTTCTCTATAGCTTCTCAATATGTCTTGGAATGGTAGGTAAATGCCGCTAGGCAAATTGGAGAGAAATTGCATGCAACTACATGGATCGCTAGCGACCCATAGATAAGGATCGCTAATGACCCAACCACTTATAAGTTTTTTGGCATATTTTCAGTCCCTATATAAGCACCCTTGAGCCGATCCATTCACTTTTACCATTAGAGCTGAGCTTCTTTCTATGATCCAACCTTTACCTGCGATTCGACACATCTTCTGATCGATCCATTCCATTGTCTCTGGTGATCCAACCTTGTCTAAACCCTCGTCGTGGTTCCTTCTACGCCGCCAACTCCATAGCACTTCCTCCGCTGTTTCACCGTTGCTTTTAGCTCGCCTTTGTCACTATCAACCAAACCTTAAGCTAGCCATTGCCCTGGATTGCCACCGATCCACCCTCTGACTTATTGACTTTAAATCTTCGACCAATTTTGTGTTCAGATTGCTAATCCAAGGTAGGTTTGTTGATCAAGATGTTCGTTTATTGACTTAGGCTGCGGAGTTGCATTCGCCGAGTCGATTGCAGCTTAATGGAGGCAAATAGTAAATCGAGTCTTGAGTTCCTCCCGGAACGACATTCGGGCCTTGCTCCAGTGCTTAACATATTTTGCTATCTTCGTCCATTGAGCCAGAATTGAATTGTGTTAGGTACCATAGTTGATATTGCATGACACATTGTGAATTGGTCCTATCCTCCAGGAGAATTCGGATTGATTTTTCTTTCTTTTGTGCGCATTGTGTAACTGTACTGGAAAGGACTTTCCATGTCTTTTTGGACAATGGATATGTTATTGATCATTGATCAATAACGTTTAAGTGTAGGAGAAGTAACTTCAAAAAGAAAATGATGCAGGAAGTCCTTTTACCTCTCAGCTGCGAACGTACTATCTACACGGGGTAGAGCATTTGTAGTGTATGGGACACCAAGCCCACCACCGATAGATAACACATCACACTTGCCCCGGTACACACTTGAAGCCTGACACATTAGTGCAATCCGATATTTCTTCGAAATTCGAGTGTGGTACAGGGGGTTCTTATTTTAGGGTTGAATTACCTGACCGTTTCGGATGCAACTTCTATTGTTTAGAATGAAGCACCCATCCTCTTGTCGCAATTCTTGCAGAGGAAGTCCCGTGCTTTCGAAGGCTGAGTCATCGTCCGTTACCCCTCCTCCTTCTTTTTAGCAGGTTGAGTATGGCCAGCTAGTTCTGGTTGGTCCAATTATAGACTAGACTCCTCCTAATTTCAGAGTTCTTCTAAATCCGTTGGAGAGAGCGTCTTCCATGGTCTCTGCCAAAGACTTGCACAACATCTACCTGCAACACGGCATCCCGGAGGAAGATGTGTGTCTCCTAAAGAAGGATGAGTTCGCTCAAATGCTGCCCTCGGGATATACTGCTTGTCATCAGTATATATGCTTGAATGAAGCCATGCCCCCTTTAAACGATTTCTTGATAGAGACCATCTCGAACTTAAGAATTGCACTGTTTCAGATTCAACTTGTCTGCACGTCCTTTTCATGCGAACATTTAACCGTGCTCCGACCTTCGACGAGTTGAGATAATTTCTTTCATTCAAAAGAAGAGATGAGTGTCCTTCCTCTGTCATAATCGAGGTGCAGAGGAATCGTAAAATTGTATTGCGACAGTAGAGTAACTTGTCCCAATTCAAGACCTAATACTTCTTTGTCAGATGTCCTGAGGGGTTCAACCATCTTTGGACAATGAGGGGTAAGTTCCCATTTTTACTCATTGAGCTCTGATGTATTACTGTGGAGTTTCTAACAAGTCGAATAATTTTATAGTTATTGTGAGGCTGAACAGGGGATTGTCTCTCGATGGAACTTTTCGAGCCCTGAAGGCTATCGATGCTAGGTAGAGATCTATTAAAGTCTTGTTGATTGACGAAAAGTTGCTTTGATATGAACTGTTGCATCCGAGGAGGTCTACAGTTCCAGTTGAGATCCTATCCCATCCTCGATCTAGGATACACACGCGATCCACCTCCTCATCTTACGGTTCCGATGAGGGTGCTTTTCAAGAATGTGAAGGCCCATCCGGGGAGTTGACTGAGGAGATTTGTGAGGAAAAGGATGCCACCGCGACCGGAGTTAGTTGCCCGATCAGAATGCCTCTGATTCTGAAAGAAGAGGAAGAGGAGTTTAATCAGAAGGAAGGCAAGGCCATGATGGACTTAGAAAAAGAGGAGGGGGAGATTGGGAGTAGTAGCGATAAGTCCACTTCTAGTGATGATTTCTATATAGAATCCGACAATGGGGTTTCTGAATCATGCGACGAGACTTCGAGGATGAGTCCCGTTATTCCAAGCTCACCTCCTCTAGACACGAGTGGTAAAGATGATGCCCCAGAAATCGGACGACGTTGGGATTCTCCGAGTAAAGATGTTGGCGTGGATTTTGGAGATTTGAGTGATGTTTACGTCAATTTCGATGTGCTCATAGGGGAAGATTTCAAATTTGAGGAGGTGCTTCCTTGCTCGGGCCACGTTGCACCCGAAGTTAGTCTGATTCCTTCCGCCGCCTACCCGATCCGATTTGTGACGTCGTTTTAGGCTGTCCTCCCAAACACATCACACGTTTCACTAGGGTTACACTCACTTGTACACATACTTTTCATGTTTATTTTCCATTTCTAAGGCCTTTTATTTATTCTTTGTATTAGGTATGAAGAGAGGACGCAGTCTTTATGACGATCTTGGAGAATTTACCGACTCTAAGCACTGTTCGAAGCGATCTTCCAGCCGTCACCAACCCCGTGAGACGAAGGAGGAGTACCGAAGAAGAAAAGATTTAGAAGCTGAAGTTCATCGTCGAGAGGAGGGAACGGATTTGAATATACAAAGGTGTGTATGAAAAGAGAAAGACTTTCAACGAGAGGGAGGAGCCGTCGAAAAGGTCTAAATTTGATCGCGGTTCCCATTCTTCAGAATAGCAAGCTTTCGCTCCGACACTCTCTTCAGCGGGTCAGGAAATCTCGGTTACTTCTATCCCCATTCTGTCTTCAACTCAAATTCCATCATCCTCTGTTGATGTTGGCCCCGGTACTTCACACTCGCACTGTAGATTCGCCAATGTTCTTCCATCTGGTCCTTCCAGGCTTGAGGCGGCGTTCCCTGGGTGGTTCTTAAAGGGAGTAAAGTTTGATCGTGATGTCCATCCGGTTTGTAGAGATTCATATATGCCACATCTTCAGGCTATTCAGAATGATTTGGAGCAGGCCGAAGGGTGGGAAAAATTATGCAAGCAGCTAGCGGACACGAACTGCAACAATTATCAAGAAATTCTCTCCTTTGAATCGGAGAAGGACGATTTCGATAGAGCGTTGGCGGAACGCGATGCTAGGGTCAAACAACTGGAAGAGTAAAAGGAAGCGGCGCTTCTAGAAAGCAAAATGAAAGCCAGCTTGCTGAAGGAATTAAAAGAGGCTCATGAGAGAATAGAGATTTTCTACAGGGACGAAATTAAGAAGGCTCATGCAAAAGAGACCAAATTAAAAGAGGAGGTGGCAACTTGCAGCGCGACAATTAAGGCCCAAAAGAAAACCATTTCTGATCATGACCTTATCGTAGTGGGGCATAATAAGACCATCTTCAACCAGGCTGAGACAATTGCCAATCTACATGATCAAGTTGTGCAGCTTAGCGCCAATAAGTCTTGCATCGAAGTTAAAAAGGATGCCGTTACGGCGTATTATCTAGAGCTTTAGAAAACTATTGAAAGGAAGATGGAGAAGATGGATGAGACCATCTTGAACTTTTATGTCAACTCCCTGCTGCATCTGGGGAGTCTTAGCTACTTAGGCCCTAAATTCCCACACACACTCACTGTGGTTTGGGAGGAAACCTTGACTCGCTTTCGTGATAGCGGGGATGTCTATTCCGAGCGAGAGTTGGAGAATTCCTACCTCAATGAAGAATCACAGAAGGCGTTGCTGGAGGTCCAGGAGATTTTGCGGATTGGGAGGGATAAGGAGGCTGCCGATGCCACCATGACAGCAACTGCCGAAGCGCCTCCAGATACTTTCATTTCTGGTGCCGGTGAACCATTGGGGTAGCCCCGTGATCCATCAGCTAGTCCTGAGCTTGTAGCTTCCATTCGGATTGTGAAGCCGTTGAAGGAGGGTGAAGGTGGTGAATACGAAGTTGACATTCTCGGTCATTCTTCCGGTGCAGATAATCTACTTGCCTCTCCCGATTTTGAGAATTTTCATCTCATGCTGCAAGAGCAGGACGAATTTAATTCTTTCATTTTTGATCTTATAGGTCTGTAGAAGGTTGAAGCAATCAAACCTCTAAGAGCTCCCGTTGATCTCAGAAGCACAAAATGAAGGGCGAGTTATCTGAAAAGGTTACAGAGCAGGAAGAGGACATCAGCACTGACGAGATTGTTGACATCACTGGCAGTGACACCACTCCCGAGGAGAAGCAAAAACTTCGAACAAAAGGTGGGAAGGGGATTGGTGGAAAGAAGCGCTGAAAAGCTCGGGTGGTAGCTGATCTAACTTTGATTCATTTCACGCTGTTTTGTTCAAGTGCAGAGTATGCACTTAGTGTTTTTGTTGTGTTGTCTGTGTTCTTCTTTTGTTGGCTAGCATTGTGTTGGTATGACCCCCACGTTTTGACCTTGTATAAAAGAAAGTTATAAATAATACATTGTTGATACTTTGACTGTGGCTTTATTTATCTACTCATATGTGTTTTGTGCTTATTTTGTTTACACTTATTTGCTTGTGTGTGTTCTGTGCACTTGCGCTTACTCTGTGTTCTTTCGTTTCACTTTATCTAGTTATGTGATTACTGTCGAAATTCTCTGTTTGGAGTACAGAACTTGTGAAATTTTGTTTTTAAGTATTTTTATTTAAATACCAATGTGCGCTCCCCAGTTCATAGGGCTATTTGCTTCGAATAGTTGACAAACGATCGGTAACTTATGGTTCAAATAGTTTGCATGCCAAAACTCGGAATTTGAATAAGTCGCAATTTGATTTTTTCCTCTTTCAAGTTACGAGATTAACTATTAGAAAATTTATAACATATGCATGTTTAAAGTGTGCACAAAGATGTAAATTTAGTGCAGAACATACAGTCGTGAGATTAACTATTAGGAAATTTATAAGCATATAGTTACGAGATTAACTCGATGAATAATCTTTGCAAATTTTTGGAAGTTAAACCACTTATCACTTCTCAAAAGCATGAGTTGGTCCTTTTGAGAATCATTTGCTCAGATATTTTGCAATCCACAAATATGTACTTCATTGCTTAAGGTGCGTACATCATACAAGTTAACTGTTGACAGTTAAATGTTATTCACGTTAAATGTTACAGTTTATCATAGGGTGTCAGCAATTGGAGTTTTCTGTTGGTTCATAGCACTCCGATTTTGTTGGAATTGCGCATGTTACTCCCGGTAATGGAGGTGGTTCGATCTTTGCAACTCTTGTGATAGATGAGTTTCCGGGTATTGTCGGGGCAATTCCGGTACTGAAAATACTTCCTAATGTTGCCAATCTTCGAGCCACGTGAGGAGTTTATGTTTTGAGAGCGTGATTTCATGGCTCGGAGAGTTAATGCACGGCTTATGAAGTGCGCGGCTTTTAATATTCCTCAACGTTCCCTATCTTCGGGCAGTGCGAGGAGTTTGTGTTTTAGAGTTAGTGCGCGGCTTATAAATTGTGCAGCTTTTGATACTTCTCAGCATTGCCTATTTCGGGCAGCACGAGGGTTTATGTTTTAAGAGTTAGTGCATGGCTTATGAAGTGCGCGGCTTTTTATTTGAGCCTTCCCAATGTTGCCAGGGCAACACTGGTTCTTAAAAGATGGGGATTGGGTTCTGCCGATCCAACGATATGAGTCGATTTGCTTCTATCGACCCATCGGGTAAGTGGAATGTACTTGGGGATGATTCCACTTTCTCAAGTAGCAATTTTATGGTTTCAAGTCGATTTAACCCCGTCGACTCAGCAGGTTACTATTAAGAACACAATTTCGTTGGTTCAAAAAGTGAATCAATTTTTTTAATAGAAATTGGGAAAGTTTATGCCTATTTACAATGCCTCGGGCATCCCGGGACGGCTTATTTGCTGAAAAATAAAAAGTACATAAGGTAATTTTCAGGTGAAGTAGCGGTGAGGCGATTCACTGTTCCATGCTCTGGTAATTTGAACCCTATCGACAGTTGTCAATTTGAATGTTTCGTCCCTTAGCTTTTGATTGAGCACTTATGGCCGTTCCCAGTTTGGTTTGAAGGTTCCCGGAACGGGATAGATCCATTTGAGGATGAGGTCTCCCACTTCGAAGGTTTGGTTGTGAACCTTTGAGTTGAAGTATCGTGCAACCCTTTTTTGGTGGGCGACGGTCCTTTACTCGGCTTCTTCTCTCCTTTCGTCAATCATATCCAGTGATTCGAGTAGGAGATGCTCGTTTTGCTTCTGATTAAAGTTCTGCCTTTGGTAAGAGAGACTTCTAGTTTGACGGAAATCATTGCTTCTGAGCCATATGCCAAGGCGAATAGAGTGTGTCCAGTTGCCGCTTTGTGAGTTCTCATGTAAGCCCATAGTTTGAGTGGAAGTTCATCAACCCCGTTTTCTTTTGCTTTAGTTAGTCGCTTTTTGATAGTGGACTTGATGATCTTGTTTATTACTTCCACTTGCCCATTTGCTTGCAGATGAGAAACTGCAGAGAAGCTCTTCTCAATTTGGAAGCATTGCAGAAATCTTTAAACTCAGCACTTTCGAACTGGGTCCTATTATCAGTGATGAATTTTTGTGGCACACCAAACCTGCAAATAATGTTTTTTGTAACAAAATTAATGACTTTCTTTGTAGTAATGGTGGCCAGCGATTCCGCTGCGGCCCATTTTGTGAAATAGTCAACAACAACTATAGTGTATTTGGCCCCTCCTTTTTCTATTGGCAATGCGCCAATCAAGTCAATTCCCCGTATTGCAAATAGCTATGTGCTGATCATCTGTGTTAACTCTATTGATGGATTCTTTTAATTTTGCTGAACCTTTGGCAACGATCACATCTTCTGGCATAGTCTGCAGCATCGCGGTTTATTGTTGGCCAGAAGTACCCGTACCGAAGAACTTTTTTTGCAAGGGTTGGACCTCTGGCATAGCCTCCGCATTTTCCCTCGTGCACTTCCTTCAGGATTCGCTGAGCTTCGTTGTTGGTCACCCATATAAGAAGAGGGGTTGAGAATCCACTTCAGCAAAGTATCTTATCCTGTATTACGAATCGTGGCGCTTTCCGGAGAAGCTTTTTCTATCGATTCTAGTCAGTTGGAAAGGCTCCTGTAAGTAAATAATCCTTGATTGTTGTCATCCATTTTTCCGGTTCAGCGGTGGTTTCGAGGATCCAGTCGACGTTTATTTCATCTATGCTCGGGGCAGCCAGAGTCTCAACCGGGACTAGTCCCAATGAATGAGCTTCTCCGGAGCTTGCCAGTTTAGCTAAGTAGTCGGCCTTGGTGTTCTTCTCCCGCGGAATATGAGTTATGGTATAATGTTTAATGTCGCTCAGCAAGTCTTGTACTTTAGACAGATATAGTGCAAGGTTCTCCCCTCGAGCTCGGTACTTGCCTTTTACTAGGCAGACGATAACTAAGAGTCACTGTAGATGTGGGCAGATTTTATTCCAAGTTCCGTCACAATTTTCAGCCCTACTATTAATGCTTCGTATTCTGCTTCATTATTTGTTGTAGGAAATTCCAAGCATAAGGCGTAGTAAATGGCTCATCCTTCAAGGGTTTCAAGCACTACTCCCACCCCCTAAAAGAGGTGGTTAAATGCACCATAAATAAAGAGTTTCCATTGCGTCTCCACTTCCGACGACGTTTCTTCTTCGTCATCCCGTATAGTAAACTCGGCGATGAAATCTGCTAGCGCTTGCCCATTGATCGCTTTCCTCGGATGGTAAGCAATATCATATTGGCTTAGTTCGAGTTTCCACTTGAGAAGCCGTCCAGAAGTTTAAAATTGGTACATTACTTGTTTCAGAGGTTGATCGGTCAATACTTTGATTGTATGCGCTTGGAATTACATTCGCAGCTTCCTAGACGCAATTAGAAGGCAATATGCTAGCTTTTCCAGCATTGGGTAATTTTTCTCGGCTCCAATAAACCACTTGCTAATGTAGTATATGAATCATTGGATTTTCGCTTCTTCGTGCATAAGGTCAATGCTTAAAGCATGAGGTGATACTACTAGGTAAATGAATAGGTCCTTTCCATTCACTGGCTTTGACAGGATTAGCGGAGCTTCCATGTGTCGTAGCAATTCTTCAAATGCAGTTTGACATGCCGCATTCCATTGGAATTTTTTCTTTCCTTTCTTCAATGCATCAAAAAATGGTATGCACTTGTCGATTGCTTTCGAGATAAATCGGCTTAAAGTCGTGACCTTCCCATTCAAGCTTTGCAATTCTCTCTTGTTCTTCGGAGCTTGGACTTCTTGCAAAGCCGTTATCAACTTTAGGTTTGCTTTGATTCCCGTGGCGCATACGATGAATCCTAAGAATTATCTGGAGTCTACTCTGAAGTGGCATTTAAGTGGATTGAGTTTCAGTCCATGCTTTCGGAGTATTTCGAACATTTTAACAAGATTATCCAAATGGTTGGCAGCTACTCATGATATAACCAACATGTCGTCCACGTAAACCACCATAGTTTTCCCGATTTAGCACTTGAACTTGGTATTTACAACCTTTAATAAGTTGTCCCGGCGTTCTTCAAACCAAATGGCATCACCCTTTAGCAGTATAATCCCAGATCGGTGATGAAGCTGGTGTTCTCTTGATCAGGTTCATGCATTAGGATCTGGTTGTACTCAGGGTATGCGTCCATGAATGATAGCAGTTCATGACCTGCCGTTCCATCCACAAGCTGGTTTATTCTGGGAAGAGGGAAGCTGTCTTTCGGACAAGCTTTATTTAAGTCTGAGTAATCGATACAAGTTCGCCACTTCCCATTGGACTTTTTGACTAAGACCGGGTAAGATACCCATTCAGGATAAGTTGCATCATGGATAAAACCATTATCCATTAACTTTTCCACCTCTTCTCTTAACGCCTTTGACCATCCAAGACCCAGGCTGCGCCTCTTTTTCTTTACTGGTGTAAACTTGGGGTCGATGTTGAGCGCGTGGCAAGCAATTTCTGGTGACACCTCACACATACCGGAATGCATCCATGCAAAAACATCCAAGTTGGCACGAAGAAATTTAGTAAGTTCTAATCGCATCTTGTTTCCAAGGTGCGATCCAATTTTCAAGAATTTAGTTGGGTTGTCCATATCGATTGGGACAGACACCGTCAATTCTACTGTTGCTGCCCGTTCCTCCCCTGAACTCTTCTTTCTAGGGTCCAAAGCCTTGTCTAATCGGCTATAGTCCCCAAGCCAGAGGTGGCTCTGTAGTTGCTATTCGGAAGGTTTACGAATGTGGAGAGTTCTCCCCATATCCTTCCCTTTTTCCCTTCTTTTGGATTCACGTAACTCTGCAATGTAGCATTCTCTAGCGGCGCATTAATCTGCTTTGACCACTCCTATTCCGTTTACAGTCAGGAACTTCATTGCAAGGCACCATTGGGCCATAGCAACTCTGAAATTAGCTAAGGTAGGTCATCCTAAGAAGGTGTTATATGTAGAAGTTTTGTCCACAATTATGAAGGTCTGAACGAGGGTAACTCTTCGATCACCCTCTCAAGCTCCACTTGTAAGTCAATTGTCCCTACTGTTGTTTGGGTTCGCCGGTGAACTTTTGGATTTTTGTTTGGCATGCAGACATGCTTTTCATGCCGATCTTCATTTTGTCAAAGGTACGTTTGAAAAGTATTTTGACAGAACTACCGCTATCGACCAATACTTGTCGGACCACAACAGGTTTGATTCCTATTGTTACCACCATCGGGTCGAGAGTCGGAGCTTCGATCCCTTCGGTATCTAGGTTTTTGAATACAATATCATCATTTAAATTTTTCTGCTGCTTGGTCGAGTCCCCATCTTCTATCGTGAGACATGATTCCTTCGGAGTGTGCTTTAATGAACTTGCATATCGCTCCATCTCTCCCCAACTTCTCTGTGCAGGATGCAGGCCTCCAAATATCTTTCCAATAACGAGTCTCTGGTCAGTTCACTTTAATTCCTCTTCACTGGTTCCGGCTTGGTTTCATTGGTTCCTAGGAGCATAAGGAGCTACGGGTTGGTCAGGATTCTGTGGTTTTCTAACGTATTGCTGGAGCTTGTTCTCCCGAATCAGCTCTTCGATCAAGTTCTTAAAATGGCGGCATTTGTTTTTATTATGACAATGCATCTCGTAGAAATGGCAGAACTTCCCTAAACACTTCTTTTGCACGGTTGCTTCTGAGGGGTTTTTTTATATTCCTCGGTCCCCTTTGTCGCATGGTAAATATTTTCTGGAGTTTCGTTAAGAAGGATGTAATCTTCAGGCCTAAAGCCTTTAAGACATTTACTGCTTCCATTTTTCTTATTGGAATTCTGATTCTTTCTTTTCTGATTTCCATCTTTCCCTATGATCCCTTCGTTAGTCCCGAAAGCATTTGTATTCTGGTTCATTGCCACATCACTCTGTCCAACATTCAATGGTTGCATGCCAGTTGACTTCCTTTCTAACTCGTGCGCTTCTTCCAATCTCAGGTATTAACTTGCTTTGTGATTGAAGTCCTTCATTATAGTGGGTTGCTTCATCTTGATCCATTTTCCAAACTAAGTTTCGGGATGAATGGCTAAGACCAGAGCCATGAAAACCATGTCCTCATTTGGATTGCTAACCTCTGTTACTGCGGTATTGAATCGGTTCATGAAAGACTTCAGCGATTCGTTTCGACCCTGGAATAACCCAAACAGGGACATCACATCCTTGGGTTGCATGGTATAGAGCCTGAATTGTTCGAGGAATCCCATGGAAAGTTGATCAAAAGTAGAGATGGATCTCGACGAGAGACTAGTAAACCACATGGAAGTGACTCCTTCTAAGAAAATGGGAAAACGTCTACACCGAACTGCTTCTGAAGCGTTTGCTCCGTCCATGTACCAGCTATACTTGTATAAATGGGGTTTTGGGTCCTTCGCCCGTCATAAGATGGGATAGTTGGCATCATGAATTTTTCCAGATATCGCTCATTCAATATCTCATCACTGAAGGGAGTCCGACTTGGTGTGGATCCCCACTCATCACCTCTTCTATTTTTATTTTCATCCATCAATCGCTTAACCATATCCGCGATGAATGCCTCTGATGTCCGGTAATCCTGAGGACGGCTGTCAGTCACTGCACCAAGTGTTTGACTTTGCAAACGGCCTTGGTGAGCGGGCTGAAGCCTAGGCTCTCCTGTCTTTTGGAGAACCACTCCCTCGGGATCCCGTTGGCTTGCGGTCGTTCTGACTGGGGTAGTGTTGACATTCAGCATTGGCAAACGCATTAGCATTCTCTTCCAACTTATCATCATCAAATTGTTCTCTATCCATTGAATCAGAGAGGTCCATGGCTATATCCTCTCGCGGGGTCTTTACTCGTTGATTCAATTCCAGGGTGGGTTGCCTTACGGCGAGCGGGGTACTTATATTCCCTTCTGCATTGATTCCCATTGTTCCTGCTGTTCCCTGCGGCTGCTTCCTATTTCTTCTGTTTAAGCCAAAAATGGAAGAATTTTCTTACTCTATGGCAACCACGGGTCTTGGAGCAGGGTTTTATTGTAAGGTTAGGAGAGCATTGAGCTTATCCATCAGAGCCTTCTAACTGTTCTCCATTTTCTGGTTGATCTCATCAACCATTTTGTTCAACTTATCCCTTGTAACGACTTTCCGCTGATTGGAAAATGCATGCACCTGATCTCCTACGTTGGCACCATTTACTTCAGTTTGTTGACGATTCGTATCATCCCCAACTACTACTGCCCCTATGGACCTTCCAGAGGCAGTCCTATTTCTTCTTAGACCCATTGATTCCAAGCAATAGATTTTTCAGGCAAAGATTGAGGATCTAACTTCTGGACCTATATGATCCAAAGTAGATAGCTAGATCCAAAACCAGAGTTGGGTTCTCAGTTAAAGCACCAAAACGTTAACCCAAAAAATGGATAAATACCCTGGCTTGAGCGTGAAAGCACCAGCTCTGTTTTCACAGAGCAATAATGTAGATAATAGATATAGAAAAAGGCAGTAAGAGAAAGAAGACAAGAAGATTTTTATAGTGGTTCGGCCGTTAACGAAGCCTACGTCCACTTTATAATTTTTATTATAGACCGATTGCTGTTACAAGATGTATTTGATTACAAAGCTTTTGATTATCTTTAGCTAGATTGAATCTCCAAGGTTTGAATCCACTGGAGAATCATAGTGAATTCCTTTGAAGACCGTTGTGAGGGAGGTGAGGAGTGAAGAAAACTTCCAGCAGAGTTTCAGCAACCAGTCCGGAGAAGATCTCATTTATGTTGCAGATAGCATGGTATTTATAGAGATCGGAGAGCTATTGGGCCAAGTCGGTTCCCCAGATATTTGCAGATTGTCATAAGAAGATGCAGTGGAGCTTAGCTCGCGACCCAAGCCAAAACCATGGATCACTACTGATTCATGGTCTATGGATTGCTAGAGATCCATAGTATTGGCTCGAATGCAGGCTAATTACTTAGCCTTTTCCTCTACTTCACTTTATTTGGGGTCTCACCTATTCTATGATCCAGTATGGATCGCTGGCGATCCATACACTTAGCATATTTTTGGACTTTGGTTTCTAAACTGTCTTCGTTGTCTTATGTCGACGTTGTTCATGTAGTCTCGTTGCATATCGCTTTGTTTTGATGACAGATTGCTTGCTAGTTGTATTTAGCTGCTAATCGGACTAGACAGATGCTTGTCTTTGATTTAACTAACCCCGAATCTTGTCAAACTCAGTCGCTATTTTTGTGATATGCATTAGATTACGACGCAATAAAACAGGTTGAACCTTGAGTTATCCCCATGGATCGCTAGCGATCCATAGGCCATGGATCGCTATCGATCCATGCTCTTTAGGGTTTTCTCATCCTTTTTCCTTGGCTCTCTCTAACTTGTTGCTTTAGTCCTTCTGATTGACTTGTGAGCTATTCTAACTCCACCAATCTGACTTCTCTTGGATCCTGTTGGGTTAAAAACTTAGATAACATCTAACTGATTCTGGAATCTAAGAAAGAAGAAGAAGATGGGATCTAATTTCTACCATCCTAATTCTCTGTTAGATCTTCTCCCTTTTGAATATACAACAAATAGATTGTATATATTGATTAGATTTTGGAAATCCGAAGACAGAGAAGAGAAATATTAGGTATTTAATTTAAATTAGAGCTTAGAAATTAGAGTTACTTGCAAAAGTTTACTGTTTTTGAAACCCTAAGGGGAAAGAATTTGACAGAGCTTCGCCGTTGCTATAGAATTTTATGAGAAAAAGTAGGGGGCTAGTGGTCAATTTATAAATGCATGAAGGAACCATAACCGTTGGATCAAAAATAATAAAATCCAGATCGTTAAAATAACAAAACCCTAGCTGCCAAGACTCCACCGGTTGACCACTCACCTATAAGCGGTCAACCGCTGGTGGCCGACCGCTTGTACATAGGCGGTCAACCAGTCCCTGCTTGTGACCATGAATTTATTTTCTCCGCTTAATTTTTATTACTTACTCAATTAATTCTTAGGTTAACCAGGTTAGCTCAAATGTTAAGTATCCCTAAACGTTGTAGAATTTCAAATTCAAATATTTAAAATTTAAATTTAAACTCATTTGAATTATTTTAAATTTGAAAACTTCAAACATCCATAACTTCTCTGCTTGGACTCCGATTTCAACATAATATATAAGGAAATAGATCTGAAAATCGCCATGGATGAAATGGTGCAATTTCCATGACCAAATTCTAACATTTACAAAATTTTCATTTTTAACCTTAATTTTAATTACTTAATTTCTTATTAAATTTTACGGGGTGTTACACGAACCAATCATCACTAACCTTAATTCCAGACAAGTCGAGGCTAGAGTTTTAGATTGGATCGGACCCGAGCCAAATAGGTAGCAGATCTGGAGGCTGCAGGTTGAAGGTAGCGAAGACATCGTTGGAGGATGGTCGAGAGCATGGATTTGGGTCTGATCAGAGGCAAGTAGCTCAGGTAGAAGACCTAAATAAATCGGGTGCAAAGTGATACAGGAATGAAGAGTGAACTCAAAAAGTTTCTAAGGGTTGGAATAAATAGATCGGAGGGAAGCCATTTAACTTGGTACCGAGTTAAATAACTCGGTACCAGGTTGTTTTCCTCCCCCAATATTGTCTTGAAAGCATCGAAGAGGATTTCTATGCCAACCCAAAGCGCAACGTAGTCTTCGAAGTGCAGATTAAATCGCCAATGCAGGGAAATGACATTTCAACCATAGCTAAAGCAAACAGTTAAATGAAAATCAACCAAGTAAAAGAAACGTCTCGACACAGCATTCAAACAATCAACCAGAATTCATGGGATAGCAGTCCAGGACTTATCACGATCCAAGGCACGCTTTATTTGCATTGAAAGCATACTCTACAAGGTAAGAGTTAACCAGTTTTTTAACTAGGCAGAAAACAATGGAAGTTATAACATCAAGACGAACACAGAATGTCTTGAAATCCTGAAGGCACACTTAGATGAAGCATCACTACGCCATAAATGGCCTTCTGCAACACAAAAAACATGTTGGGTCAGGCCAAAAAAATGTTGACATAGGTCTATGGCAACACTTTTCGGGTGATGCAATTTTTGCCGTTACCTTAGACCTCAAAGGCAACATTTTGACTATCTAAGGCAAAATAAGTAATATTGTTGCAATAGAACCCTATTTGTGTCTATAGCAATACCCATAGGTATCTGTAGCAACATTCCAAAATGTTGCTATAGATATTAACTTTCAGAATTTGTGGGGCCCACAATGTAGAGCATATTTGATTTTTTAATAAAAATAAATATTTATTTAATAAAATGCTATTGCACAGAATTTGATATTTAAACAGTAATTTATTTAAATAAATATTTTATTTCAACATTTGAAATAGTACAAATTCCTGACTCCACTATTTTACAATTCAATGATATATAACACTGATATTCACATATACAGATATTCCTCACTACATCACTCAGTTCACTCATTACATATGCAGTTTCAATTTATACAGACACCGACACCGACAAATATATGACGAGCCGAGTGCCGAGCCGAAGGCGAGCCGAGTAGCGGGTCTGGGCGCAGCACCGGCGGGGATCCGGGGCCCCGCAGTCCCAGCGGGGATCGACACAAATAGTCCGCGCAGCCCCGCAGTCCCCGCAGTCTCGGTTAGGTCGAACAAGTGGGCAAAGCCCGATTCATCCGATTTTGGAAGATCGAGCCTTCTTTGAAACGACGTAAAATGATGCACCACACATACTTCTAAACCACCAGCCTCCATCCTCTAATTGCCTCACCAACAAACTATTTCAGTTGCCAAATTCGACTTCAGGTTGCCAAATCGCCTAATCACCTAATCACAATTGCTGATTACCCATTCCGACAAGCCAAACATCATCAAACTTTCACACTGCAAATTCGCAACAAAACCAAGCACCACCCTTGGCTGATAGCAAACAACATTGCTTCTCACTGCAAGCTATATATCTACAGATTTGGACCATCAACTTTAAGCAGACTGCTTCGCCTTTCATCAACAAGAGAATCAAAGGTCAGTTCATACATGTACATTAGTTCAAAGCACCAAGCTATATATCTTCAGATTTGGACCATCATTAGCCTACAAAAGAAAAACCAAACTCGTTTACTCAAGCATTACAATTCATACAAATTCAATTCAATTCAATTACAATTCATACCCATCATACAAAGGTGATTTCAAGCTTCTTCCCCAGGAATAAAGCATCTCTGGCCGATAAGCGATTGAACTCCTTATCAGCTTCAGCCAACAGCGCCAAGCTACCTCAATTGTTGTTAACTTTATCAGATCTGACTCAGCTCTTCTTGTGGCAAAGCTAACGACACCACCGTTCGAACATCACAAATGTTGCTCGCAACATCTCAAACACCGCATTCTGAAACTGAACAGGAGGTTCAATCCAAAGAAAAGCTTCAGATCTACTTCATTCACCCAATGATAGCATCGACTCTGCATCATACCATTAACTAGAACAACCATAGCCCACTACATCACTTCACCGACCGCATCCAGACACATCGCCACTGCCTATCTTCTCACCGCATCCAGATCTAAACTCATAAGAGCGAAGAGAAAACGAAGTTGTGTCCTCTGAATACTGGAGTGGAAGATTGAATAGAAATGTAATAGCATCAGATCCGATTGGGTTAAAAGGGAACATCTTCCATACAGATTAGGGAAAACAAAATTAGGGATTTGGAAATTGGGGGTGAGAACGAAATGATATGAAAAGTAAAGCGGGAAAACGAAAATTTGAGACAAATTGTAGTGGTGATCCATTTTAACAATCAGATTAAATGTAGATCGTTGGATCGTATTCACGCGGATTGCTAATTTTATTAATTTTTTGATTTGAATACATCTGTAGCAACACTATATAAAAATGTTGCATCGTGTTACACTTGTTTAGCTAGAGCAACACATTTTTATGGCTAAGGTATGTAACGACCCGATATTTTGGACCATTCAAATCGACAATAAATCCACACATGTCGGACTTGAATAATTCAAAATACCGAATTGTTAATTTAAATTTGGCAAAACTCAGCATATGCAGTAAATAAATCAATCACAGAATCACAGACACAGAGTAAAACAATAATACGCAGCGAAATAGATAAAATAGTAGTTCATGAAGCTACTATATAAACATCAGAGTTAGAAATAAAATACAACAGAATATCTCAAATGCAGTGAAGTCTCCAGTACAACAGATGACTTCTCTTGAACAAATCAACTAGAAGAGCTGAAAGCTGAGGCGATAGTTGGATCTCCAAAGGAAGCTCCAAACTCCAAGGGTGAGTCTCAAATGCTGTATCACTCGGTCTGACCCGTGCGTAAAGCAAAACACAAAACACTCGAGTCAGGACTAACATTCTTATATAAATAAATCCAACTCAAGTGAAATATCAACTGAAATACAAGTAACTTAAAGGATGTTTGGGATAACCATCCTCTAAGGATCTTCAGAACTATCTACAAGGTGGAAATATACATTATAACACCGTGGTCATTTCAATTTAATTTATACTTCAAAACCCAAATATCATTTCATTTCAAATATATCTATTTTCCAAAATAGTATATATATATTAAATGATTTAAAAAGTAAATTATTTATAATTTCCTCAAGTCTCACAAATCGATTCAAATCAACTTCAAATTCGAGATTCAAATTTAGTCAAAGTTCAATTCATCAATTCAATTCAGTTCTAAATATACCATTTAAATTTTCAATATATTTCAAAGCTTTAATCTTCAACATTTTCAAAGTTAAATTTAACAGTTTCATATAGCTCTTGATTTAACTTTATTATTATTTAGTCAAGGAATATTCACTCAATAAATTCAATATCACTTAACTCCTTAAATTTCATTTTTTACTAAATAACTCCTTAAGTTTTATTTAAACAAGAAATATTCATTAAATTTATAAATCAAACCCAAGTTATAAATCATATCTTACATCTCAATTTCAATAAGTTCCTAATCGGTTTAATTAAATAAAATTCTTTATTGAATACAATTTCAACTAAATTCAAATTATCTTCCCAACCTTAACTTATTCCAATTATTACTAAAATCTATTTTGAAACATAAATTTAAATACTCAACCATACTATATGTATTAAATCAATCTTAATTAAATAAAATATCATTATTAAATCTACATAAATCATTCCCATTTATATATAATAATTTAAGGCTCAACATTTATTAAAACCATATATTTCTTTCCCAAAACCATAGAATTTTATTTCAAAATATTTATATATATGGACCAACGGTGTCTGTATATATATTTATCATATGGTTAAGTGATACAGATATTTATCATTTCAATCCTAAATTTAAATATATACGGGTAGATATCATTTCGACCCGTAATCCCAATTTCAATTCAAATGAAAATCGCTTGGGTTTATCATTTCAACCCATAACGATTTTCTCCTATTCTAAAGTCCGTTCGGGTATGTATCATTTCAACCCATAGTGAATTCTATACTAACAGGGAACTTGCAGAGTGATAACAGATAATATAAAATAAAACAACAGGCATATATCATCAATAACAATAGAATAAGAACAACGGGATATGGTGTCATATCCCACAGGTGAACAGTTACAGATAATAGCATATATAACAACTTAAATAACTACAGCAGCATATTTCAATTGTCGTTTCAATTGAAATCAAATTTAATAAATAAAAGAATGTTAAATCGTGAGTGGTTGCTCACCTTTCGAGGCTAGAGAATACAGAAGGTGCCACGGATACGCACACTGATACAGACACTGAAATTTGAATTGCGAATCCAAGCAAAGCAAAAATCGGCACGAATTTAACGATCAAAGCTGATAAATAGGAATTGATGAAATCAAAGCAGAATTAGATTGATGATGATAAATTTGAAAGAAGAGTATATTATATTATTATTTTATTACTTTCTTTCAAAAACCAATGTTTAAATCAAGACACATATTTTAAGATAAAATATATGTACATTTGAAAATAAATATAAATTTTAAAATGCATACATTTGAAAAATCAAAATCTATATATTAAAATCAAAATACATATATATAATAAAATCAAAATCTGTTAGGCATCTTGAAATCAAAGCGCCTATAGATATAATGTATGATAAGCCACATATTGGCAGACATATGTTTTGAGCTGAAGGAAATGCATGCAGGTTAACACTATGTATATATATATATATATGTAGACACGCCATATGGTTGCAACTATACTATGCAGACAATTAATATATATGTAAACACACTACATAACTACAACTCTATACCATTATCTTATATATACATATCTATTATTTGACACATACAACACTTCTTTTTAAATCTAATATACTGCAACATACAAATATACTATGTAACAAACATATTTTGTATATTTACACGTTTTTAAAAAGTACTGGATATAAACACTTTAGATCGATGATAAAACAAATTAAAAATGCATGCAGACCAAACTCAAATAAAATTATACAACAACATATATATATACATATGCTGTAATGTAATATAACACTGACATATGTTACAGACACTATATACTCTACAATACAATTCTATGACTCATATAAACTATGTACCCACAACATCCCAATATAACTTAGACCCAACAGAAGATATAAACTAATATAATTATGAGACTCGTACAATATAATACTTTATAATACATCTTATATGCAGACAGACCTTATTATAAAATACACAACTAAACTCAATCTATAGATAAACAACTAGGATACTTACACACATATAACAGCTACGAACACAAAAGCGTATAACTTAAAAATATAAAACCTTCGCAAGATGATATACTTATAAACTGTTAATATATAAAAACAAAACAATATATATTAACAAAATTTTTTTTACCTATTCGAGAAAAGAAGATGGTGGCCAGAGGGAAGATGATGGGGAGGCCTCGGTTCAGGGTCGCAAGAAAGTGGTGGATCGGCTGAGGTTGTATGAATGAATGGTGAGGCGGAGTCGCAGGCCGAGGTGAGGGGGAGGGATGCGTCAATAGGGCTCGGCGGTGGTGGGTTCCAGGTGGAGGAGTAGGGTAAAGCAAAGGTGAATGATCTGTTGAGGCTGAGGCATGGGTGTGAGGCGGATGTGGATCTGAGGGAGAAGGGGACGTGGGTTTTGTTTGGGTTGTCGAGTTTGGTGTGGTGTAGGTTGATGGCGCAGCAGCTCATGATGAGGTGGAAATAGGTGGAAGCCGGAATGCGAGTGGCGAAGCTGGCGTATGGAGTACAAGATGCGGGCTCGGTTGATGGGAACGTGGAGGAGATGCCGTTGTTGTTAGCGTGGTGAATGGAAGGGAGGTGGACGGAGCTACGGCTAAGGAAGAGGAAGGCAGCATGAGTTTTTTTTTGGGAAGAAGGGATTTGAGAAGAGAGAAAGTAGTCGGTAGAGAATGGAATGGAGGAGGAGAGGAAGATGATAGACGTAAGTAAGAAATGGATGACAGCAAAGGCAAATATAAATGAAGAAATGAACAGGCACACAAATGAACCGTTCAAAATGACTACAACGTATATAAATTGCTACGTTTTGATTTTCAAAATGGTTATGGATGGAAATGGTCACCCTCTAATTCAGCAAATAAATTAAAACAATTTAAAGTAATTTATTACTGTGGCTACGGTTCTAAATTGAAAAGAAAAAAAAGAAGTCAAAAGTCACGAAATTTGGTAATAGTACGATGCACAGTTTGATTGTTTCCATCGCGTACTGGAGCTCAAAACACACAAATGAATATACTGTGGAGATCAACACGATAAGACGATCAAAACGGTATACAGATATTGGTGGTACGATCATCGGATCAAAAATCGATAACCGGTACCGAAAATGCTGCTATTTGGTCAGAATTAAGATAAACGGAGCAGTAGAAGTCCAAATTTGGAAAAACGAATTTCGCAGTCTGATTCAGAATGATCTGAATAAATTTTCTCCTGTTGACATATTTTGGTTTCGGAACACTTTTAAATTCACTGTTATTAACCGGTTTGATTTGAAATAAAATTTCACAGAAAAATAAACTTCAATATTATCAGATGAAAATTTACCAGTTGCTATATTAAAATAGACGTATTCCAAATAGTAATTTTTTATTTCAAATTTTATTGTTTAAAATTTCACAAATTTCCAGTTAAATATACTTTTAAAACCATTAAATTTTACGGGTCATTACACTCTCCCCCACTCAAAACTTTTCGTCCCCGAAAAGAAAGGAGGTAGAAGAATAGAAACAACCAGACAGAAAAGATAGATTTAAAGTCAAGATTAAACAATAAATTTGAACTATATAAATTTTACTTAAAATTTTAAAACTTCATTAGCAATTCAATTATCTTATATACTTTAAAACCTTTCAAAAATCCATTTGCAAAATTTCTTGCTTCCTTTACAATTACCATTTATATGCTTAAATAACAACTTTATTGATATATGAAAACTATTTGAAAAACAATTATTTACATTATTACTTATATCTACAAAGAAGCTATTAAATCCATGATCATAAATTTATTAATTCTATCTAAAATACTTTTCAAATATTATTAATAAATCAATAATCATTTACTTTAAATATGTTTTATTTAATTAATAACTTTTAAAATATTTATAATAAAAAAAAATTCTATTAAACCATATTTAAAAGGATATAGTCAACAAGGAAAAGAAGGAGGACTTTGAAAACAGATGATGAGTGAATGAATAAAGCTGAGCAAATAAGGTAGATTCAAAAGAATAGTATCAGGCCCGAATAATTAATTTAGAACCATAAGGGTTTTAATTTCAAATATTAATATAGAATTTCTTTGTTGGTAATATTTTTATAATAAAATACCTTTATAATAAAATACTTTTATAACTTGATGTTTCAACAAGTTTATCCTTGTTCCTAAAGACTCTGGTAGTGCGTTGATCAGGCGCAAAACTAGAATTCTCCAGGTACTTAGTAGACTTGTTTCAACACCCAGTGAAAATACTGGAAAAACTTTTAAAAACAGATATGGAAAGTACAATCCAAACAAAACAAAACGAATCAAATCATGGATCGCAGATACACAATGGTTACGCCTGGGTCCCCCAGGAAACATCCGTACCTTTTAAGCATTCACTGCCTTGCGAATTTCGCCATGCAACAAAACTGTGGACCGCAGGATACATAAAAATGGTTACGCCTGGATCCCCCAGGAAACATCCATACCCCGTAAGCAATCTCTGCCTTGCGGATTACGCCACTAACACGACCATAGATCGCAGATACACAATGGTTACGCCTGGATCCCCCAGGAAACATCCGTACCTTTTAAGCAATCACTGCCTTACAAATTACGCTATGCAGTCGAGTTCGTAAGACCATGGGTAACGCCATGGAATTCGAAGGACACTCGAGTATCATATCCGGAAAACCAAAATCAGAGAGAATAATATCGATAGAATGAATCCAAGATGTGGCCACAAATCGGATATCAAGCAGAAGGCACTTTCCATATCTTTACTTCAAAAATACGTATCATATAGTACCTTTTCAAATCACTTTCAAATATCGTACTTATATAAAATCCATTATATATAAGATTTAAATTTCAAATCAAATACTTTCCAAAATGAATAGTATATCAAATCATACTTATATAGACTTCAATTATATAAGATTTCACTTTCAAATTGAGTACCTTTTCAAATCTTATAGTTTTCGAATCACATTCATACTCATACAAATCAATTTTATATAAGTTCGACAACTCCCAAATCAAGTGTTTAGTAACATAAGGTTCTCAAATTTTAATTTGTTTCAATGTCAGTTCAATTTCAAAATCATATACCATTTCACCAAATTATTTCTTCTCAAATTAATTATCTTTTAGTTTCAAAGTTTCCAAAATAATAGATTTAGAAAATAAATCCAAATTTCCAAATCAATAATTTAAGTCAACCAATCCATTTCCAAAATCAAATATTTTCAAAATCATCTTATACTTATGTAAGGTCTATCTTATATAAGGATCAAATTTTTCAAAATAAATTTCGCTGTATGAAGAGCCATATGGGATTGAATATCTTTGCTTTTATGGGTTATATATCTTTGTAATTTAAATTGGAAATTTTCTTTTAGTAAGCAAAGATATTCTAACATGACAGCTTTCAATTTCAGCGTCAAAATATATCAATGATATTAGAATATAAGATGTACATATGTCATCATTTCGCAGAATCACATTTGATCGCTCGCTCGATCACACAAGTTCGCTTTCGAACTAGTATTGTCTATTCGACTTCCGTAATGCGGATTTCGATATGGTTTCTCGACTAGAAGCCATCAGTCTCCTTGCATAGCCATATACTACGATAGAGAATTCTAGAATCACGCCCAAAATCCATATCAAATATTCGCCATCAAGAATTGAATGAAAAATCCTAACACGAAATGGTGTTATTCACCTCGAACTTGTGTATTCAACCCTGGATCAAATTAATTATGCGAATAAAACAGCATACGCACAACTTATATATTTATTCCAACTTGTTAAATATATAGTTTCATAAAGATGTTACTAAGTTAAAACATTTAACTAAATTTTATTCAAAATATATTGAAGCCCAAATTCTTTCAAAACATTTCAAATCTAAATTCCATATTTAGAAAAATTCAAAATAGCCTTATTCATTTACTTAACAAAACAGTTTCAACTTATTTAAATCATATTACTTTATACTTAAACGTTCAAAACAAACTTATATACTTTATCAAAATACTTTTCAAAATTTCTTAGCTTTGAAGAGTTAACCTTGATTTGGAAGTGCTCGAACCTTTAAAATAGTTGAAGAAATCATTTTCAAATTCAAGAGTTGGAAATCAGCAACAAATCAGTAAATCAATTTTAATAGATGGGGTTATATCAAATCCGAAACTCGAGGAATGAACACCGGCTTTCTTTAAATCATTTCAAATATATATATACATATATTTTTCGAATATCAAATCTTACTTCAGAATTTGAAATCACAATGGTTTCACAAAATCACTCGCATAGCAAAGCTACTGAAGTGGCCTATCCCCCACTCTGAAACTCGAAAATCAATGTCGATGATGCGTGCACTCATCACCGAAATTATTTTCCAGCGACATAAGTGAGTTCTGGACTTCTATTTTCTCAAACTTCTTTTGAAATTTCTTCGAAATCATTCGAAACTCATTAAAATCATTTGAAACATTTCTTATTCGGAAAATACTTTTAAATCATATTATTATTATATATTTCAAAATCTTAAAACCAATTTCAAAATACCGGAGTTCAATTCTTGAATCTCAATTTTTAAAATCCTTTAGTTATAAATCATTTTTTTTATATAAATCAATTTCTTATATAACTTCAAAATTTCAAATCCTTTCAAAAATTCAAATTCTTATTTTTAAAAGGTATATAATCTTTATTGAGAACATTTCACTTTTATATATAGAATATAGTCATACTTATCAAAATAATAATTTCAATATATAAAACACTTTCTAAAAATACAAACAAGCCCGATTTTTCAAAAGGTGATTCAAGAATGGATTTCAAACAAAGATAGAAATTCAACTTAGAGGGACTCTAATCAAATAGGATTCTGATTCGAAGATAGGCTCGAACAAAAAAATGAGATAATTAAATTTTAAAATAGAAGATAGATATACTTATACAAGTCGCGGGCGACCCTAACAGGTCAACCGTGATTTAAAAATAAGATCGGTACAGAATTCTGAGGCAAATCGACATTCGATTGCCAGAGATAGAATTCGTCATAACAAGAGATAGCAGCATCTAAACCGAGGGATATATAAATCTCCGGTGAATCAATGCCAATTGTAAAGGAGTTTCACCCCTTCACAATTCATTCACAATTTGGTGGGATCGCCTATTCTTATGGAGATCATTCGAAGTGGAGTTATGGGATACTCCAGAATCAAAAGAATACAAATAGGGAGGGACAAGAATGAATTTTGGAACCGTAAGGAACGTTCCATAGTTCAAAGGAAATCGAGTCAAAAGGAAGAAATTCAAACTCGAACGAAAGTGATTCTGTAAATAAATTTACTATATATACTAGGTTTTGCCTAGAGCCAAAGCTCTGATACCAACTGTAACGACCCGATATTTTGGACCATTCAAATCGACAATAAATCCACACATGTCGGACTTGAATAATTCAAAATACCGAATTGTTAATTTAAATTTGGCAAAACTCAGCATATGCAGTAAATAAATCAATCACAGAATCACAGACACAGAGTAAAACAATAATACGCGGCGGAATAGATAAAATAGTAGTTCATGAAGCTACTATATAAACATCAGAGTTAGAAATAAAATACAACAGAATATCTCAAATGCAGTGAAGTCTCCAGTACAACAGATGACTTCTCTTGAACAAATCAACTAGAAGAGCTGAAAGCTGAGGCGATAGTTGGATCTCCAAAGGAAGCTCCAAACTCCAAGGGTGAGTCTCAAATGCTGTATCACTCGGTCTGACCCGAGCGTAAAGCAAAACACAAAACACTCGAGTCAGGATTAACATTCTTATATAAATAAATCCAACTCAAGTGAAATATCAACTGAAATACAAGTAACTTAAAGGATGTTTGGGATAACCATCCTCTAAGGATCTTCAGAACTATCTACAAGGTGGAAATATACATTATAACACTGTGGTCATTTCAACTTAATTTATACTTCAAAACCCAAATATCATTTCATTTCAAATATATCTATTTTCCAAAATAGTATATATATATATTAAATGATTTAAAAAGTAAATTATTTATAATTTCCTCAAGTCTCACAAATCGATTCAAATCAACTTCAAATTCGAGATTCAAATTTAGTCAAAGTTCAATTCATCAATTCAATTCAGTTCTAAATATACCATTTAAATTTTCAATATATTTCAAAGCTTTAATCTTCAACATTTTCAAAGTTAAATTTAACAGTTTCATATAGCTCTTGATTTAACTTTATTATTATTTAGTCAAGGAATATTCACTCAATAAATTCAATATCACTTAACTCCTTAAATTTCATTTTTTACTAAATAACTCCTTAAGTTTTATTTAAACAAGAAATATTCATTAAATTTATAAATCAAACCCAAGTTATAAATCATATCTTACATCTCAATTTCAATAAGTTCCTAATCGGTTTAATTAAATAAAATTCTTTATTGAATACAATTTCAACTAAATTCAAATTATCTTCCCAACCTTAACTTATTCCAATTATTACTAAAATCTATTTTGAAACATAAATTTAAATACTCAACCATACTATATGTATTAAATCAATCTTAATTAAATTAAATATCATTATTAAATCTATATAAATCATTCCCATTTATATATAATAATTTAAGGCTCAACATTTATTAAAACCATATATTTCTTTCCCAAAACCATAGAATTTTATTTCAAAATATTTATATATATGGACCAACGGTGTCTGTATATATATTTATCATATGGTTAAGTGATACGGATATTTATCATTTCAATCCGAAATTTAAATATATACGGGTAGATATCATTTCGACCCGTAATCCCAATTTCAATTCAAATGAAAATCGCTTGGGTTTATCATTTCAACCCATAACGATTTTCTCCTATTCTAAAGTCCGTTCGGGTATGTATCATTTCAACCCATAGTGAATTCTATACTAACAGGGAACTTGCAGAGTGATAACAGATAATATAAAATAAAACAACAGGCATATATCATCAATAACAATAGAATAAGAACAACGGGATATGGTGTCATATCCCACAGGTGAACAGTTACAGATAATAGCATATATAACAACTTAAATAACTACAGCAGCATATTTCAATTGTCGTTTCAATTGAAATCAAATTTAATAAATAAAAGAATGTTAAATCGTGAGTGGTTGCTCACCTTTCGAGGCTAGAGAATACAGAAGGTGCCACGGATACGCACACTGATACAGACACTGAAATTTGAATTGCAAATCCAAGCAAAGCAAAAATTGGCACGAATTTAACGATCAAAGCTGATAAATAGGAATTGATGAAATCAAAGCAGAATTAGATTGATGATGATAAATTTGAAAGAAGAGTATATTATATTATTATTTTATTACTTTCTTTCAAAAACCAATGTTTAAATCAAGACACATATTTTAAGATAAAATATATGTACATTTGAAAATAAATATAAATTTTAAAACGCATACATTTGAAAAATCAAAATCTATATATATTAAAATCAAAATACATATATATAATAAAATCAAAATCTGTTAGGCATCTTGAAATCAAAGCGCCTATAGATATAATGTATGATAAGCCACATATTGGCAGACATATGTTTTGAGCTGAAGGAAATGCATGCAGGTTAACAATATGTATATATATATATATATGTAGACACGCCATATGGTTGCAACTATACTATGCAGACAATTAATATATATGTAAACACACTACATAACTACAACTCTATACCATTATCTTATATATACATATCTATTATTTGACACATACAACACTTCTTTTTAAATCTAATATACTGCAACATACAAATATACTATGTAACAAACATATTTTGTATATTTACACGTTTTTAAAAAGTACTGGATATAAACACTTTAGATCGATGATAAAACAAATTAAAAATGCATGCAGACCAAACTCAAATAAAATTATACAACAACATATATATATACATATGCTGTAATGTAATATAACACTGACATATGTTACAGACACTATATACTCTACAATACAATACTATGACTCATATAAACTATGTACCCACAACATCCCAATATAACTTAGACCCAACAGAAGATATAAACTAATATAATTATGAGACTCGTACAATATAATACTTTATAATACATCTTATATGCAGACAGACCTTATTATAAAATACACAACTAAACTCAATCTATAGATAAACAACTACGCATACTTACACACATATAACAGCTACGAACACAAAAGCGTATAACTTAAAAATATAAAACCTTCGCAAGATGATATACTTATAAACTGTTAATATATATAAAACAAAACAATATATATTAACAGAAAAAAATTTACCTATTCGAGAAAAGAAGATGGTGGCCAGAGGGAAGATGATGGGGAGGCCTCAGTTCAGGGTCGCAAGAAAGTGGTGGATCGGCTGAGGTTGTACGAATGAATGGTGAGGCGGAGTCGCAGGCCGAGGTGAGGGGGAGGGATGCGTCAATAGGGCTCGGCGGTGGTGGGTTCCAGGTGGAGGAGTAGGGTAAAGCAAAGGCGAATGATCTGTTGAGGCCGAGGCCTGGGTGTGAGGCAGATGTGGATCTGAGGGAGAAGGGGACGTGGGTTTTGTTTGGGTTGTCGAGTTTGGTGTGGTGTAGGTTGATGGCGCAGCAGCTCATGATGAGGTGGCAATAGGTGGAAGCCGGAACGCGAGTGGCGAAGCTGGCGTATGGAGTACAAGATGCGGGCTCGGTTGATGGGAACGTGGAGGAGATGCCGTTGTTGTTAGCGTGGTGAATGGAAGGGAGGTGGACGGAGCTACGGCTAAGGAAGAGGAAGGCAGCGTGAGTTTTTTTTTTGGGAAGAAGGGATTTGAGAAGAGAGAAAGTAGTCGGTAGAGAATGGAATGGAGGAGGAGAGGAAGATGATAGACGTAAGTAAGAAATGGATGACAGCAAAGGCAAATATAAATGAAGAAATGAACAGGCACACAAATGAACCGTTCAAAATGACTACAACGTATATAAATTGCTACGTTTTGATTTTCAAAATGGTTATGGATGGAAATGGTCACCCTCTAATTCAGCAAATAAATTAAAACAATTTAAAGTAATTTATTACTGTGGCTACGGTTCTAAATTGAAAAGAAAAAAAAGAAGTCAAAAGTCACGAAATTTGGTAATAGTACGATGCACAGTTTGATTGTTTCCATCGCGTACTGGAGCTCAAAACACACAAATGAATATACTGTGGAGATCAACACGATAAGACGATCAAAACGGTATACAGATATTGGTGGTACGATCATCGGATCAAAAATCGATAACCGGTACCGAAAATGCTGCTATTTGGTCAGAATTAAGATAAACGGAGCAGTAGAAGTCCAAATTTGGAAAAACGAATTTCGCAGTCTGATTCAGAATGATCTGAATAAATTTTCTGCTGTTGACATATTTTGGTTTCGGAAAACTTTTAAATTCACTGTTATTAACCGGTTTGATTTGAAATAAAATTTCACAGAAAAATAAACTTCAATATTATCAGATGAAAATTTACCAGTTGCTATATTAAAATAGACGTATTCCAAATAGTAATTTTTTATTTCAAATTTTATTGTTTAAAATTTCACAAATTTCCAGTTAAATATACTTTTAAAACCATTAAATTTTACGGGTCATTACAAGGTAACACCAAAAATACAACGTTGCAGTAGGATCAAAATTTTATATCTATCGCAACATTTTAGTTGGCAACACCTTGCAAAAATGTTGCAGAAGGTCATCTATAGCGTAGTGCATAAGGAAAACTTGGGAAAATTTCAACAAAAAATAAGCTAAGTAAATAATTCAGCACCGAGCTATTTAACTCGGTGTCAAGTCATTTTATCCCTCCGTAACATGTCTCCAACTTCATGCGACCTATTATCTACCTTTTCCATTTGCGACAAGTGCTTTTCTAGAGTTTTGAACGATCAACTTCAAGCATTGAAGAGATGACAGCTGACATAGCAGGATAACTAAAGTAAATGAAGGAACGATCACTAGAATCAACCAACAATTGACGAAAATAATATGGAACACATTAATTTGGACTAAGGAAAGTAGAGCAAAGGAGTTGAAGCAATTTCTACTCACGGAAATAACTCGGTATCGAGTTTAATGACTTGGTACTGAGTTATTTGTTTAAATTAGTTGCCTTTGTGTTTCCTTGTGTGAGCTCGGACCGACATCTGGACTCTACTTCAAGTAGGCTTCTGACCCATCACACCTATTTCCCTATAAATACAAGCCATAGAGCAACTAAAACATGATCTTCTTCTTGCTCTTTCTTCTTCACTCTGGATTTAGGACTCCATTGCTCTTTAATTCTTCCTCCTTCACAGTATTCACCAAGGCAGCTACTCTTGGAAGTTCTAAGACTTAGAACATGTCAACTTCTAGTACTTGTGACAATATTTTCTATAATCAACAATTAATAAAGCTATAAATTAGATGTAGGCCATATATTGCTAAACCACTATAAAAATCTTGTGTCTTACTATTCTTTTTCCGTTATTTTTTAATACTATCTGCTAGATCTTGGTCCTACAAGTTTCCTACAACTCATTCTTGGGTGTTGATCCATGTTCGGCATCAAATTTACCAATATTCTACAATAAATATCAGGGGCTGATTTCCAGATCAGGTTGTACATACTATTCCTATTTTATTCATATCTTAAAACCTTTACACTACCTTACCTTAGTAGTGGTCCCTATATACTCCAAAAAAAATTTGTTTAGTTCTCACCTTTCTTAAAATTAAATTTTCATAAGTATTAAGTACCTTATCCAAAACATTACCTTTAAAAATATAAGCATGGAAACCATTTTTGCCAAAATTCCATAGTTCCCAAAGTGATTCATGAAATTTTTTCTTTTTTCTAACCTACTTTTCCATTTTAAGGACTTTCTAGATTTATTTATTCAAAAATTGGACTTCTAATTCAAAATATTTAAAATTTAATTATCAAACCAAACTATTACTAAATAAAAATTCAAAAATTGCTTGATTCCATAAAAGGGCAAAATAATTTCCCTTCTCAAAAACCTTCTACAACATACAAAATAAATTTTTAATAAGTTGTTTTCATACAAATAAACTTACTACATTAAATTCGAAATCATCATTTATTACTTCATGAAGTCATGGCCTATACTTATAAAAAAGTGGAAATTAGGGAGACATCCCTATCATACTTTCATATTGTAAAGCGGGTCCCTGTCAAAGTTTCATTGTAAATCCGGCCCCTATTTTCTTGAAACAAAGAAAAATTATTGCTGAAATGTCAGCAACTTTTATAAATAAGTGTTGATATTTCAACAACTTTCCCTGTCAAAGTTTCATTGTAAATCCGGTCCTTATTTTATAGAAACAAAGAAAATTATTGTTGAAATGTCAGCAACTTTTATAAATAAGTGCTGATATTTCAGCAACTTTCATACACTGTGTTCACAGTGTACATAAATGTTGCTGAAATGTCGACAACTTTTATAAATAAGTGCTGATATTTCAGCAACTTTCATACACTATGTTCACGGTGTATAGAAAAGTTGCGAAAATGTCAACAACTTTTATGAAAAGTTGCATCTTGCTCTACAATAATCGTGAATAAAAAACAGGGACCTAATTTACACTGAAATTTAGTGAAGGACTTTTCGTGTATTTTGAACCTTAATAAGGACCTATGCTAAATGTACCCTATAAAAAATTCATTGACTGTCATTTTAAATATATATTATTATTAATTTTCAAATTTAGCTCCTTTTAAATCTATTACTATGATTATAATTTCAATAGCATTTCAAAATAGCAAGTTTTCCTTTATTTGAAATTCATTATGTCAAAGATATTTCTTGTTATAAGTCAATATACCACAGGCGTGCCAAATTTCTAATTTCAATTTCTTATATTAGCCCTAAATATACATTAACATTTGTTTCTTTATTACTTAAAGTATATTGTCACTTAACTAAATACTTTTTATAACTTTGTTTAAATCTTATTTAAACTCCTATGATCTTTCGAATCCCTTTCCTTATCAATCCCAATTTATTTATCTTTTATTACCATTTTAAATTCAACAATATTTTATCATATTCAACAAATTCTAATTCAAAAAATGTATATATAAAATTCCCATCCTCATAAATGCTTTTATTCTCTATTCTGGTTATTTTATCCTTATTTTCTCTATTCCTTAGTCAGTTCCATTTCCACTTGTTTCCCTTTTTAGAAAAAAATATAAAATAAAGAAACTTCCAAATAGAAGAAAAATTATCATGTCCAATATACGCCTTATTTTACATTTATTAAAAATGAAGAATCCCTTTCTCCAGAAACCAAAAACATTTTGATTCAACTAGTTTTAAACTAGAATTTCAAAAATGAAAAATCCTTTCTACCAAAAACCCTTTTAATTAGAAACTTTTGACTCAATAAAATTTTAAAATATGAATTTCCTTGCTTTTTAAAAATAATTTTCCAATAATTCCTTTGAAAAACTTATTTAAAAAATTTCAAGGAATTTTCCAAAAACCTTTCATCAAATTCATTCATACAAGGTTGGATTTACAAATTGACTTTAATTGTCCTTCTTTTTGAACTTCTTTCTTCCCTACTCGATCTTTATAAAAAAATGATTATCTCCTTATGGTGATTAATGTGTACCTTCTTATGGAAGCTTATTTCACTACTTCTTCACATCTTACTTCTAGATGTTTACAAATATATTGCCTTATAATATTTAATTACTACCTAACATGTTTATTTGCTATTTCTATAAATTTCAATTGTCAATAATAAACGATTATTTTCCTAACGGACAATTTTAAAGCCATTTATTTATTCATTCTATTTTCTACCTATTATGCCTTCCTTATCACTCCATAATTACCCTAATAATCACTTTAATTGGTCCACTTATATCTTTATTAAATTCTTATAACTCACTATTTATTGCACATTTATTGCCTTATTAACTTTGGAGTTACAATCTTTTCCATCCTCATTTCTTAAGGTAGTATTATATGTTGAAGTAAAGATCTTCCAAATGTTTTTGCATACATTTAAAATAAGTATATATACTTATATATAGTAGGATTTTTGAAAAACATTTCCAAAAATAATCAGTACGCCTCTCATACGCATATCTACCCCCATTGATTGGGTAACCTAAGCTCTGATACAAAATGTATCAACCTGCTCTAAAACGGACCTAAATTCGGACCCAAAAAAGGCACATCGGAACTTAGACCTATTCCAAAGTTGGTTGTTGGTTGGTATAAAGAACAATATAGAGCCATTTATCTACGCATTCATAACTCAATTGAAAGGATAAAAATATAATAATAGAAAAAGTACCCGTTTCATTTAAAATTCAAATGTTATAAAACCCAAAATAACCATTATATATCCGTGGTACAATATTCCAAAATTACAACATCATTTTTATTTTATGGGTACATCAGAAACTACAGAAAATAACCAGTAAATAAATAGACTACTGCCACAAGTCTCACTAATGATTCTGCCTTCAACATCGCCCTTCTTAACCTGTGTTGTAATGAGGAGGGATCAGAACAATATAGGTCTGGTGAACAAAAATCTCGAGTCTTACTATATTAGTACTTGGGCAGTGTAAATTAAATAGGAATATGTCTTACGTATTCTATCTACATCACAAGTCTTTTCATTTATAAGCTCAAAGGCTTTTCTCATAAATAAAAGGCTTTCCAATATAGGCCCATAACTAAATTGCTATCGACCAAATAACCCATATTTATCGTCCAAAATGTCCTATCAATGTAAGAGATGGTAGTCAAGTCACTTAATACCTTTTAGTGAGAATTAGGCCGACTGCGACCATTTAATACCTTATTTAAAGCAGTTCCACGTCATTTACGACTTATCCCAAGGTGGACACCTCACTAGTAACTATCTAACTGACTTGTACAAAATCTCTTCAGCCATTTAATACTTCCTGTCGAAGGGGGTTCTTTTCCGAGATATCCTCTACCGTGCCTAACCCATAATCCAACTATTTACTACTTCCTACATAGGAAAGAGGTGGGCCCTCACATAACCACTTAATATCTTCAATCTCTAAAGCAGGTCCTTCATATTAGAACCCTACCTCGCAATGACGTCATACATTAGTCTAACTATTCGTAGGTACTGGTAGCCAGATTAGCTGGGCATATTTAGCTAACATAATTTGGGACTAACCTCGTGTCAACTGTAGTTACTTATTATAGATGATGTCTCACATCAGTCCTAAAGTCACACTGCTGGTAGCCAGATTAGCTGGACAGACTTCCATAATCAAGGCCTTATAAGATATCTTTTTTATTTCGCCTTTAACATTAATTACTTGCCTAAAGGGGATTTTAATAAAATTAATAAACTGTTTAAGTATGCCATTAATGCATCATAATTATACATTAACTGTGCTTATATATGTACAGATACGTCTCTAGTATTTTATAAACTGTAGAATTTACGTCCAAAATTAGCATTTAAATTTCAACTCTTTCAACAATTATACAAGTCTCATCCCATATTATCAACAATACCAAAATTCCAATATTCATATCCAAAACATCCAATAAAAAAACTTATGTGCAATAAAAATATTAACTCAACTTATTACATCGAAATAATGGAATTACTGATAATAAAAATTTACAATTCCAATTTTACACTCTATTCGACTCCTTTTTCACATAAAAAAACAGAGGAATTTCTATTTAATTCATGGAAATAAGCGATGTAAACTACGAATAAAATTCATACCTTACACATTATTCCTTAATCAAAACCCTCTAATCAAATTCAAAGTAAACGAATAAAAAGTGGAATAGAAGGTAAAATTATCATAACTGCAAATCTACACAATATCCATTATTTTGACATAAGAAATTGAGATTTTAACCTAGAATTGGCATTTTGGATTGAAGGAGTTTTGGGGTTTTATAATATGATGTTTTCACAAACCAAAACTCCCCAAGGCATATTCAAACCCAGGCTATACTAATCAATGACTAAAATAGAAAAGGTAAGATTTTCAGTCATGGTATGTCCTTAGCTTTGCCTCCTTTGGATTTGACACGCCTTTAACCATCTCTACCATATCTGTTCTTTATACATACATACATACATACATGTATACATATATATGTACATACATACATATATATACACAACAATGGATTTGTATATATATATATTAGAATCAGAAAATTGGAGAAAAATAGTTTGGGAAAATAAATAGAAAACAAAATAGATATATAGGATTTCTTATCTGATACCCTAATGGATTTTTTCTGAACCTATGAAGAGACGAATTGAAGAAGCTTTGCTAGAGTCCTAAAATATTTTATGGATGAAAGTGATGGGGCTAGACTTCTATTTATAGTGGTTGAAATGCACCAGAACCATTGGATTAAGGTCGGTTAAAAATAACAGAATCTGATACATTAAATATCTAAAAACCCTAACCAGCACTCAACAGCATAAGTCAACCGCAGCTACGCACCAGTCGACCACCAGCGGTCAATGATCCAAGGGGAGCGGTCAACCTATACATGCCATTTTGGGAAGAGAATTTCATGCCATTGTTTAATTATAAATTAATGTTATTGTTAATTTTAATGTTTACCTAATCCACAAGTTTAATTGCAGTTAACTTCCAAATTTCAAATTTAAGAATTATTTAATTATTCGAATTTGAAAACTATTTATATTATTTTAAATCTAAAAACTTCAAACGTCTATAACTTTTTTGTTTGAGCTCCGTTATTAGAACATTATATATGGAAATTGATCAGAATTTCACTATTAATGCAACGACATAACTTCTGTGGTAAAATTCTGACTTTTGAAATATTTTCCATTTTCCGTCTTATTAATTTTTTGCATGGTGTTACATGAAAGATCGCATTTTATTCTGTAATCTTTTTTCTGTTTACTTTTCTGCATTTTTATATACTATGTATGTTTATGAATGACTACCTGCATATATAATATAACTGCTTGCACTGCAATTTACCTACATTATATATGTCTAATTCTATACAATGCATTTATTTACTACAACTCTGTGCATATAAATAGAATTTCGACAATTGATTTGGTTATATCCTCTTATTTAGCCTTGTTTATAGTTGCCAAAGTCTTCCATTTGGCAAAACAGAATCACGGTTCTTCCTACTCCATGGTTATTACTATTTTGGTTAAGTCGAGTTATCTTCGGCCAATTTTACCGTAAATAGTGCAAATTTTGTGTTACTCCCAATCATTGGGAGCATCAACTATAATGTTTACTTCCTATTTATATATTTCCCAACGACCAAGTTCTATTCATGAAACTTGCTTTTTCAAATGCCAAAACTTGAAAATTAGTAGGAGAAAAAATTTACGGGGTAAGTTATCTGATTGCCCCCATTCCTATTGCACTTTTCTAGTCCTGATCTTAGACTGAAAGATTTTGATAATACCCGTCTTAGTTTTTTTTAACGACTGCCCTCGCTTATCCTCGGCCAGGTATGTCCCGCTAGGCTACTAGCACATTCACAGAAATCAAGTTCGTACAAAGTTTTTGGCGTTAGGAATTAGCGGTCTGATCGCTTGATTTCAAGCATTCCTTCTTGACGCTGCTATGTTTAGGGAAATGGCCAATTCTAGCAAGTCAGAGTCGAATTATCCGATCGATTCTCGCATGGTCTTCTCTACTTGACATTGCCAAACGCCGATAACGGCAAATACTTGAAAGTCGGGGTCAAATTATATGATCGACCCCAACAGTTCTACTCCTTGCTCCTGATCCTGGACCAAGAAAGTTGGTGCAGTTATTTGCATACATAAAGGTTTGGGATTGAATTATCTGATTAATCCCGAAAAGTTGGGTTGAATTATTTAATCGACCCTGGAAGATTAAGCTGATTTATCTATCGATATGGAAGGGTAGGGCTGAATTATCTGATCTGCCCCGAAAGATTGGGTCGAATTATCCGATGTTGAATTATCCAATTGGCCCCAAAAGATTGGGTCGAATTATCCGATCAACCCGGAAAGGTGGGGTAGAATTATCCGATTGGCCCTAAAAGATTAGGCTGAGTTATCTGATTGAACCAGAGTTGTACTCCCCGACCATGATCCAAGGCCTAAGGAGTTTGTATTTTAGAGGACAAAGTCGAATTATCCAATCGACCTCTAGAAGCATGCTCCCCGACCATTATCCGAGGCCGTATAGGAGTATGTTCCCAATAATACTGCTAATCAAGCAGTATGTAAATTTTTCTTACATGAACATGGTTCCATTAGTCAAGAACCAAATTGTATTCATAAACAAAGAACGTGGCAAGTCCAACCTTATTACATTGCCCCCAAAATCCTTTGGTGCTTATTTACGAAAATAAACAAAATTTAACTAAGTATAAAGTAACGCAGCAAGTCAACGTTGCATGCCCGTGGATGTGGGATGCATCGACCTAGCTAGCTTGAATGTTCCATCTCTATGCTTCTGCTCGATCATGTAAAGATCTTCCCAATTCAGACCGTGGATTTGGGATAGGCCTAAGTTTCGACCCAAAAAAGGACCATCAAAACTTAGATCCATTCTAAGGTATGCTATTGGTAGAACTAGGAAAATAACAGTATAAGCCATAACTAAACTTTCAGAACTCGCAGCGTATGGAATAAAATAGAATAAGTAAAGTGTACCCATTTATTTCAAAACAATAAAAATATCAAAATACAAAGTTCCATAAAAATCGTAACATAATATCCATTACAACAACTATCTAAATGCATGGCACACATAAAAGCAAGTAATAATAACAAATAATGCCACAAGCCAAGCTTCTCTATCTCTAAGCATCGTCACCACCATCACTCCATCCATAAACTATGTTGTAATGAGGATGTAGTCAGAACAACAAGTGTCTGGTGAATAAAAACCTTGAGTCTTACCTTTTTAGTACTTGGGCAGTATATTTCAAAATAAGAATATGTCTACGAACATAAAACCGTTTTATACTTCTTTATAAGGAAAGGAGGTGGGTCCAACCACTTAATACCTTCACTTTCAGAAGCAGGTTTCAAGAATCCCATATCCCAATCACACGCCAATAAACAGCTAGTAATGTGAGAGACGGTACCCAAGCCACTTAATACCTTTTATTGGAAAATAGGCAGACTCTGGTCATTTGATACCATAATTAAGGCAGACCCAATCAGTTAATACCTATTTCCAAGGCGTTCTCCTCAACGGTATTATCTAACTGACATCATATGGAATCTCTTAGGCCACTAATACTTCTTTGTGGAAAATAGGCAGACTCTGGTCATTTAATATCTTAATTAAGGCAGAACCCATCATTTAATACCTATTTCCAAAAGCAGACTGTAACATCCCATATCTGGAAGCCAAAAGCTAAGTGCTATGGATGCTGCAGTCATTCACATTATTAACTTCTAGTCACGAAATACGGCAGTGTTAATGGTATCCATAATATCAAAAGCAATTGAATATGAACAATCACAGATTTCCAAAAACAATAATTTTAATTATTATATTTCAAATAAATCATATCCAAGTTACAAAAATACTAAACGTAATCACATGCATTGATCAAATATAATTTACAACAATACGCCAAGAGCGACATACGAAGATGCCCCTTTGGATGATCAAAGCAATATAAACATAACTGTCTTAATACACAGCGGAAACTATTTTAAAAACAGAATCCCTAAATTAGCTATCCGTCAGCCACCGGCTCGTCTTTGGATGCTTTATGCGCCAAAATCTGCTAAACCCTGAAAACTTAAACCCTCAGCCTACTCAAATCAAATTTTGAGCACCCGAGAGTTTAAGGGGAAACAAAAACTTCGAGTCAGACTTAAAGCCTGGTATGAATAATTTATGTTACATCTCAGTTTACTGATAACTAGTGAGACCACGCCGCTTAGCGGAATGGGTTTCCTCTCACTAATATCTCTTTTCAAAACATATATTTTGCAAATACATTCGTGCAACCAAACTAGTTAATCAACTGATTATAGGAATAATATAGCAATATCCATTATGCTAAAACAGGAATCAAAATAGACTATCCGTCTAAATCTGAACTTTCTGTTCTTTACTGGACTATCTATCCTAAATTTGATTATAGCAATATCTTTTATGCTAGATAATGAGCTATATGCCCAAAATAGGTCAAAAGGGGTCGATTAACTGTCCTTAAAAATTTAGCAAGGTCCATTATGCTAATAAATGAACTATCTGTTCATATCAGAGCTGACTGCTCTTTCTGGACTAACTGTCCTGGACTAGCTGTCCTCTAGGCTGACTGCCAACAAAATGGACTGACTATCCGAATTTAAAATGAGCTGACTGCCCAAATTTCCTTTTAGGTTAACTACCCTTCTACAATATCTGAGCTAACTGCTCTTTAAATTTTCCTTGAAACCTTTTCAAAATGATTTAATCCGTCAAATCATATATATACAAGGAAAATACATCTTTTGCTTTACTCTAAGCTACTTTTGCCATGTTATATATATACTTTACTCAAAATAATGTTGATGATGTTCAATAAGGATTGTCTATCCTTTAAAATAAGTTAAAGTCCTTTATAACTTAAAACACTTAGGCTATCTGCCTAATTCTTATATTCAAAATCTTTGTTTAAAAACTTCAAACAACCTTCCAAAAACATAGAAGGTAACTCCTTCAAAATCATTCATAAAATCCTTCGAAAGTATTGAAGGTAACTCCTTCATATCCTTTAATAAACCTTTCGAAATCATTGAAGGTAACTCCTTCTAAACCTTTTAAACGCTTTCTTTTCATAAGCTTTAAAACCTATGACACCCGCCTTTAAATCCTTTAAACCTTAGCCTTTCAAAAACATAGCTAAACTATACCATTCGGAATCAATTTACCTTAAAACATTTCGAAGACATTGGGTTCAATTTAAAACAAGTGGAAAACCTTACCAATCAAAGTTAACTACTTTGAAACCTTTGAAATGTTTTGACTTAAATCATTTGGATTGTGCGAAGGGATCAGAAAAACATTGGAGTCGAAAGCAAATGCTTCGAAACCTTCATAAAACCTTTCGAAATCAAACCTTTCGAAATCAAAACCTTTCAAAATCAAAAACTTCCGAAATCAAAATCTTTCGAAATCAATGGAGAGAGGTGGCAAGTTTTAGAAAACAAAAGTTAATCTTTAACTCCATCTGTGTCGAAAGGTTAGGAAGCAGCAAATATGCTTCCGACCTGGCCGAAAGCTATACCCTTCGACTTTGCCGAAAGGTTTCAATTAAAATAAGAAAGCAATCCCAATCAAAACCTTTTCCTTTTAAACCTTTTGACAACTTCAAAAGCTCTTTGTCGAAAGATAGCAGGTGTATTTTTCTTTAAAACCAAAACAAAACTTCATCTCTTCTGAAAGCTATAACCCTTCGTCCCCAACCTTTCGACTTCCTCCAATTCACTACGTTCTAGTTTCCTGATACCATGTGCATTGGTATTTAATCTAATCGGAAGGTTTGATACTCTTCGACCTTATCGAAAGGTTTGGAATTAAGGTGGAAGCTCTTGCCGAAAGAGTTGAAACAGTGAAAATACTATTTGATATAGTTCTTTTGTGCCCCCACCTGCCTTGTTTGTCTAAATTTGATTGGTTACCAGAATTTTTTATTCAAAAGTGCTATCGACTTCCTTATTCGGAAATTTGAATAATTTTAAAAAAGCCCATTTTGTCCTTTATAATTATATAAAACATTTATGTCCCATACCTTAAATAATTATATATAATCATCAAAACACCTTTAAAAATTCTGGAAAAATTCCAAAAAGTAAAAATATGTTCTTTTCAACATGTAAAAATTTCGGATCCAAACAATAATTATTTTGCCTGTAAATAATTTTTACAATCCAAATTAACCTTTTCTTCTTTAGAAAATTATAACAAATCCATGAAAATTCAGAAAATTCTGAAAATTGAAACCCATCTCTAAAATAACTTTTTAGATCATCATAAAAATTTGCAACGCTAACAGATGTCATTTAATAGGGTTTTCATCTTAAAACATGTCATAAAATCTATATGAGCATACAAAAATCATCAACATATATATATATATATAATCTTTTATCATTCGAAAACATGACAAACATTTGCAAAATCATTCGGAATTAACCTTGAAACCGAAACCAAAAAAATTTTGAGATGTAAAAGTTATTCACCTTTGCTTTAATGATTAAGAAGCTTGAGATTTGAAGGAGTTTGATTTGAATTTGCTTTCCTTAAGCTTCTCTTTTGTTTCCTCCTCTTCTTCCTACGTTAATGGTGGCCGACCAAGCTTTTAATTTTTGAAAATGAGAATGAATGTGTGTTTAGAATACACGGCCTAAGGAAGACAATATAGGAAAGGCCTCTTTCCCATACTACCCCTCCTCTTATTCATTTTAACCCTTTATTAAGTTTATTAATTGAAAAAGGCACTGTTACCTTAATTAAATCAAATCTCAATCCCCTTATCAACACATTATTTTATTTAGTTTATCTAACTAAATCTCCTAAATAATGTTATCAAAAATCTGGGTTGTTACAGACTCCCCTCCTTAAAGAATTTCGTCTTCGAAATTACAATAAGGCTCAAAATAAACAAGAAGGTAAAACATACCATCAAAACAAGTCAAGATAAGTATCTCTAATCCTGCTCTCAACCTCCCAAGTATAGTCTCTTTCATCGTCACTCCACTAGACTTTGACTAATCTGACCATCTTAGTTCTAAGCCCCTTCTCATCTCTCACAACAATGCGAACTGGCTTCCTCACTATGGTCAAGTCTGGTTCTACTACTAAATCACTAGCATTGTTGGTGCAATAGTAGTCTTTGGGTCTCTAACACACTTTCTGAGATGAGAAATATAAAATACATCATGGACACCTACCAAACTGCTTGGTAACTCAAGCCTATATGCGAGCTTCCCGATCCTCTCAAGAATAGGAAAAGGTCCAATGAACCTAGGAGATAACTTCCATGATTTTCCAAATCTAAGCACGCCCTTCATCGGTGACACTTTGACGAAAACCCGGTCCCCAATAGAGAACTCCAAATCTTTCCGTCTTTTATCTGCATAACTTTTCTGCCTAGACCGAGCATCCTTCATCCTACCTCGAATCACCTCAATCTTTTCTACAGCTTCTCTAACCAAGTCTGGACTAAGAATCAACCTATCCCCAGTTTCCAACCAACAAACGGGAGATTTGAATGGCCTCCCATACAAAGCTTCAAATGGTGCCATCCCAATACTAGTCTGATAACTGTTGTTATACGAAAACTCGACTAGATGAAAATGGTCCTCCCATGATCCCCCAAAGTCCAGAACACAAGCTCTAAATAGATCTTCCAAGATCTTGTTAACTCTTTCCATTAGCCCGTCTGTTTGTGGATGGTAAGCGGTACTCATCATAAGCTTGGTTCCTAAAACTTTCTTCAGCCTCTTCCAAAACTCGTTAGGGAACAAGGAATCTCGATCACTAATTATGCTACTAGGAACTCCATGTAGTCTAATCACATTCTTCATAAACAACCTTGCTAAAACAAGTGCCATCCTGGTTGACTTAACTGGAATGAAATGGGCACTCTTGGTCAATCTGTCCACTATAACCCATATACTTTCATTTCCCATGTTCAACCTTAGCAACCCGTCTATGAAGTCCATAGAAATAGAATCCCACTTCCATTTTGGAATATCTAACGGCTGAAGCAACCCACTTGGTTTCTGGAGTTCGGCCTTTGCCCGTTGGCAATTCAAGCACTACCTTACATACAAACCAATATCTCGCTTCATTCCTTCCCAGAAGAAACTCCTCTTCATATCCTGATACATCTTGGTACCGCCGGGATGTATAGTGAACTTTGAACGATGGCATTCATCTAAGACTTCCTTTCTTATGTTTCCTACACTCGAAACACATAATCTTCCTTTCTTTCACAACCACCCATTCTGGTCAAGCCTAAAATCTTTCAAGTTATCGCTCTTGGTTCCTTTATTTAGCTTACTGATCGGTTCATCTAACATTGGATCCTCCATCTTCTTAGAAGCAATTCGTTCGATCAAAACCGTCGAACTTCCAAACAGGACAATACAACTGTATCACCACTAGACCCCGCCTCGGATCTCCACTGCACTTTGCAATCTGCTAATGCTTCTAAATCTTTCCACTCAGCCATCATTGCCAACACTGCATTCTGATGCTTCCTTCTAAGTGCATCTGCAACCCGGTTGCCTTTCCTTGGTGTGTACTCAATCCCAAAATCATAAGCGGCTATGAACTCTAACCATCTCTGCTGTCTCATGTTCAGCTCCTTCTGAGAGAACAAATACTACAGCGACTTATGATCTGTAAACATCTTAAACCTTTCTCCCAAAAGGTAATGTCTCCACACCTTCAAAGCAAAAATCACAGCAGCCAACTCTAAATCATACATTGGATATCTGACCTCATGCGGTATAAGCTGTCTAGAAGCATAGGCAATCACTTTACCTCTCTGCATCAACACTGCTCCTAATCCTATTCCACATGCATCGGCATAGACTACCAAATCCGGATTCCCCTCTGGAACTACCAACATAGGCGCATGGGTCAATAAGTGTTTCAAACTCTGGAATGCTTCCTCACACTTATCGGTCCATACAAACTTCACATCCTTCCCCGTTATCCTGGTCATCGGTGCGGCTATCCACGAGAAATCCTTAATGAATCTCCAATAATAACCAGCCAACCCAAGGAAACTCTTAATCTCGGTTATTGTCTCGGGTCTCTTTCAACTATTCACTGTCTCGATCTTAGTCGGATCTACCAATAACCCTTTCTCTGAGATGAAATGACCAAGAAACTTCATCTCCTTCTTCCAGAAGTGACACTTCGAAAACTTCGCTTTCAGTTGATGTTGCCTCAGCGTCTTAAGCACTACTCTAAGATAAACTTCATGCTCTCTTTCATCCTTAGAGTAAATCAAGATATCATCTATGAAAACCAGCACGAACCTATCCAAGTGCTCTCGGAAAATCCGGTTCATCAAATCCACAAAGAAAGCTGGAGCATTCATCAGTCCGAACGGCATAACTAACCATTCGTACGATCCATATCCGGTCCTGATTGCTGTCAAAGGTATACTATCCTCTGCTACCCTAAGCTGATGGAAACCCATTGCAAAATTCAACTGAGAAAATACCTTTTCACCACTTAGCTGGTCGAACAAATCGTCAATTCTGGGCAAGGGATATCGATTCTTTATCGTCTTCTCATTCAACTTACGATAATCGATACATAACCTCAACGATCCATCTGGCTTCTTAGCAAACACTGCCGCTGCACCCCACGGCGAACTTCTCGGCCTGACAAAACACTTGCCCTCTAAAACCACCAACTACACCTTCAACTTCCTCATCTCTGAAGGGGTCATCCTACTTGGCGGTCTACTCACTGGTTCTGCTCCCGGAACCAAATCTATCCGAAACTCAATAGCTCGTTTAAGTGGCAATCCAACTACAGGCTCAAACACATCTGCGAATTCTCTAACCAATAAAACTCGGCTCAACTCATCATCTGAATACAAAGCACCTAACAAAGCAAACACTGCACCGTTAGAACCTTCTACGGTGAAAACAATCTGATCGCTACAATTCGGGCGACAAAGAGATATCTTCCTACCCTGGAACAATATCTTAGCATCGTACTCACTTAACCAATCCATACCTAGGATGATCCCAAACCCCACAAAATCAAACACATGCAGACAACACAAAAATGTATGACCTAACAGGTCAAACTCAAACTAGTCACACCTCAACCCTAGAGTTGCATACCCTCCTATTGGATTCGCAACCCGTATGGAAGTAACTAAATATGTGGGTTGAAGGTTAAGCTTATCTATCAAACATCTAGATATAAAAAAATATGATGCACCAGTATCAAATAAAACGCTAACAGAAATACCATAAATTTGGAGCGTTCCCCCAAGAACTGACTTTCCTTTCTCCTGGGCTATTGGCTTGGAAGCGGCAGGCTCCAATGCATACACCTTGTCCTTACCATCTCTAATGGGCTCCTTACACTGGTTCTTATAATGGCTTATCTGGTCACAGTTAAAACACCTGACATTCTTCCCCTTAGCCACATCCTTCGCTTTCCCTAGGCGACACTCGTTAGCAAAGTGCCATTTCTTATTGCATTTATAGTAGACAACTTTAGACTTTGCTCTCTTGGCTGCTCCACCCTTCTGAGCACCCTTCTTGGGAAAGAACTTCCTCTTCTGGCTCTGCCCAACCTAGACTACATTTGCCTTGCTCTTCTCCAAAGACTCAAGGACTTCTTCCTGCCTCAAAGCCATCTCTATAACAATATTAGAAGGATCTCTAAGATGAGACAAAGTAGCACTAGCTAATTCTGGCTTCAATCCTTTGATAAACTTCTCGTTCCATTTCAACACGATATCTATAGAAGCATACCCATACCGGTCCAACTCTTCAAAATTCCTAGCATACTCAGCAACAGACATCTCTCCCTGCACCAGCTCAGCAAATTGCCTAATCAAAGTCGACTGTGCCATTGCTGACATAAATCTCTCCTGAAATCTCCCCTTGAAAACCTCCTAGGTTACTGTCTCCTCATCAACTGTTGTTGATACACTGTTCCACCAGAAAAGTGCAGTCCCCTGAAGCTACCTGGACGCCAACCTCCTCTTCTGCTTTCATTGAGCCCTAAATCTGTAAAGATCCTTTCGCAGTGCAACAACCAATTCTCCACTTCAATGGCATCCTCCGTTCCCATAAACGGCTTCCCTCCTAGCTTCACATAATCGCCGCTCATCTTAGCAAAATGATTAACTACCGGAACTTCTAGTACCCCTTCTCCTTCGGCATTTCCTCCTACCAATCCGGCTGCAACTCCTGCCTGCATCATATTCATGAAAAACTGATACATGTCTTCCATTCCGACCTGCGGGACTGCAGCACCAACATTCTCTGCCTGACCTTGGCCTCTCCTTGCATTAGGTCCGACGTTCCTTTCGGTGCTTTCCCCTCCTTGGTTAACTCTGCTTCTTCTACCATCCATATCTGTATTCAAACCTCATGAGATACAGAAAGATAACCTAATCAAAGATAGATGAATGGAGATAAAGCACGTACTTATATATAACAAATACAAGTACGTTACTATAGCGTTAACCCAACCCCAAACCTTACTCTAATTTCCTAGGATTTTTTGTCTTCAAAACCAATTTTTAGTTAAATTTTTCGTAAAACTATGCCCTGATACCAACCTGTAACATCCCATATCTGAGGGCCAAAAGCTAAGCACTATGGATGCTGCAGTCATCCACAGTATTAACTTCTGGTGACAATATACGGCAATGTTAATGGTATCCATAATATCAGAAGCACTTGAATATGAACAAATCACATATTTCCAAAAACAATAATTTTAGTGATTATATTTCAAATAAATCATATCCAAGTTACAAAAATCCAAACATAATCCCAAGCATTGATCAAATATACAACAATATGCCAAGAGCGACATATGAAGATGCCCCCTTAGATGATCAAAGCAATATAGACATAACTGTCTTAATACACAACGGAAACAATTCTAAAACAGAATCCTTAAATTAGTTATCCATCAGCCACCTGCTCGACTTTGGATGCTTTATTCGCCAAAATCTGCTAAAACCTGAAAGCTTAAACCCTCGCCCACACAAATCAAATTTGGAGCACCCGAGAGTTTAAGGGGAAACAAAAACTTCGAGTCAGACTTAAAGCCTGGTATGAATAATTTATGTTACATCTCAGTTTACCGATAACTAGTGAGACCACGCCACTTAGCGGAACGGGTTTCCCCTCACTAATATCTCTTTTCAAAACATATATTTTGCAAATCCATTCCTGCAACCAAACAGGTTAATCAACTGATTATAAGAATAATATAGCAATATCCATTATGCTAAAACAGGAATTAAAATAGACTATCTGTCTAAATCTGAACTTTCTATTCTTTACTAGACTATTTGTCCTAAATTTGATTATAGCAATCTCTTTTATGCTAGGTAATGAGCTATTTGCCCAAAACAGGTAAAAAGGGGTGGACTAACTGTCCTTAAAAATTTAGCAAGGTTCGTTATGCTAATAAATGAACTAACTGTTCATATCAGAGCCGACTGCTCTTTCTGGACTAACTGTCCTCTGGGCTGACTGCCCTCAAAATGGACCGACTGTCCGAATTAAAATAAGCTGACTGCTTGAATTTTCTTTTGGGTTAACTACCCTTCAAAATATCTAAGCTAACTGCTCTTTAAATTTTCTTTGAAACCTTTTCAAAATGCTATAATCCATCAAATCATATCTATACAAGGAAAATACATCTTTTTCTTTACTCTAAGCTACTTTTGCCACGTTATATATATATACTTTACTCAAAATATTGTTGATGATGTTCAATAAGGATTGTCTATCCTTTAAAATAAGTTAAAGTCCTTTATAACTTAAAACACTTGGGCTATCTGCCTAATTCTTATATTCGAAATCTTTGTTTAAAACCTTTAAACAACCTTCCGAAAACATTGAAGGTAACTCCTTCAAAATCATTCATAAAACCCTTCGAAAGTATTGAAGGTAACTCCTTCATATCCTTTAATAAACCTTTCGAAATCATTGAAGGTAACACTTTCTAAACCTTTTAAAAGCTTTCTTTTCATAAGCTTTAAAACATATGACACCCGCCTTTAAATCCTTTAAACCTTAGCCTTTCGAAAACATAGCTAAACTATATCTTTTGGAATCAATGTACCTCAAAACCTTTCGAAGACATTGGGTTCAATTTAAAACAGGTGGACACCCTTTCGAAACCAATCAAAGTTAACTACTTTGCAAACTTAAAAATGTTTCGACTTAAAACATTTGGATTATGCGAAGGGATCAGAAAAACATTGGATTCGAAAGCAACTGCTTCGAAACCTTCATAAAACCTTTCAAAATCAAACCTTTCAAAATCAACACCTTTCAAAATCAAACCTTTCGAAATCAAAACCTTCCGAAATCAAACCTTTCGAAATCAAAACCTTCTGAAATCAAACCTTTCGAAATCAATGGAGAGAGGTGGCAAGTTTTGGAAAACAAAAGATAATCTTTGACTCCATCTGTGTCGAAAGGTTAGAAAGCGACAAATATGCTTCCGACCTGGCCGAAAGCTATACCTTTCGACTTTGCCAAAAGGTTTCAATTAAAAAAAGAAAGCAAACCAATAGAAACCTTTTCCTTTTAAACCTTTTGACAACTTCGAAAGCTCTTTGTCGAAAGCTAGCAGGTGTATTTATCTTTAAAACCAAAACAAAACTTCATCTCTTTTGAAAGTTATAACCCTTCGTCCCCAACCTTTCGACTTCCTCCAATTCACTATGTACCAGTTTCATGATACCATGTGCATTGGTATTTAATCTAGTCGGAAGGTTTGATACCCTTCGACCTTGTCGAAAGGTCTGGAATGAAGGTGGAAGCTCTTGTCGAAAGAGTTGAAACAGTGAAAATACTGTTTGAAATAGTTCTTTTGTACCCCAGTTGCCTTGTTTGTCTAAATTTGATTGATTGCCAGAATTTTATATTCAAAAGTGCCGTCGACTTCCTTATTTGGAAATTTGAATAATTTAAAAAAAGCCCCTTTTGTCCTTTATAATTATATAAAACATTTAAGTCTCATACCTTAAATAATTTTATATAATCATCAAAATACCTTGAAAAATTATGGAAAAATTCCAGAAAGTAAATTAATATTTTCTCTTCAACGTATAAAAATTTCGGATCCAAACAATAATTATTTTACCTGTAAATAATTTTTATAATCCAAATTAACCTTTTCTTCTTTTGAAAATCAAAACAAATCCACGAAAATTCAGAAAATTGAAACCTATCTCTAGAATAACTTTTTAGATCATCATAAAAATTCACAAGGCTAACGAATGCCATTTAATAGGGTTTTCATCTTAAAACATGTCATAAAATCTATATGAGCATCTAAAAATCATCATCATGTATATATAATCTTTTATCATTCGAAAACATGGCAAACATTTGCAAAATCATTCGGAATTAACCTTAAAACCGAAACCAAAAAAATTTAGAGATGTAAACATTATTCACCTTTGCTTTAATGATTAAAGAGCTTGAGATTTGAATGAGTTTGATATGAATTTGCTTTCCTTAAGCTTCTCTTTTGTTTCCTCCTCTTCTTCCTTTGTTAACGGTGGCCGACCAAGATTTTAATTTTTGAAAATGAGAATGAACTTGTGTTTAGAATACACGGCCTAAGGAAGACAATATAGGAATGACCTCTTTCCTATAATACCCCTCCTCTAATTCATTTTAACCCTTTATTAAGTTTATTAATTGAAAAAGGCATGGTTACCTTAATTAAATCAAATCTCAGTCTGCTTATCAACACATTATTTTATTTAGTTTATCTAACTAAATCTCCTAAATAATGTTATCAAAAATCTAGGGTGTTACATAGACCCACATTGTGATACCACCTAACGTAACCCCTTGACCATTTAATACTTCATCTGGGGAAAAGAAGCAGGCCCTCAAACAACCACTTGATACCTCAAGTCCTCGAAGCAGGTCCTTTGTCTTATGGCCCATACTCCTAATGATGTGTCACATTAATCTGACTATTCGTAGGAACTGGTAGCCAAATTAGCTGGGCAGAATTCCCCTGTAGAATTTGAGACTAACTTTGCATCATTATAAATACTTATCATAAGGATATCTCACATCAACCAAAGTATACACAACTACTGGTAGCCTCAAAGTAAAGGGCAGACTTCCATCATGTAACTCTATTAACCTCGCATACTTATGACTTAGCTATAAATCAAATACTCTATATATATATATTTATCTATATAATAAAATTCCTTGGTTTTAATGGAATAGACAAAGAACGGTCAAGATTTAATCTGAGAAAAGATATCAGATGCTTATAATTGATCCACGACTGCAAATTATTAACATCGTTCAAAACGGTACACTCCGTCTAAACTTCCGTCAATTTCATCTGCCCCACGTTCCTTCTGCACGGTTCTTCTAAAACTTCCTGCATCTATTTCAATCTTCATTTCCTGTTCTTTTGCAAAAATCTTACTTCGTACCTTTATCCTTTCCAACCCTAATTTGGATTCGTCAAAACAATTATAACAGAGAAGGCAGTTTCCTTTTCCATTTAACTCTTCCCCGAATTCGTAAGTATATTCAGTTTTACCAAAATCCTTTTCCTTGAACTATTTGCAAAGCTTTATATTATTATTTTTGTATAGATTGCCAGGTTCATGATATGTGACTTCTTCATTAGTGACGAATCTTTTATGGGCAAAGTGAAAGCGGAAACGTCTACATCGGTGATGTTTCTATTTTTTTTTCTTTCTTTAGGTTTTAATTTGTAATCAAAGAGCTTTATAAACATCTACGAAATATAAATCGCGATCTGCCAATAACCGAAACGATACATGGAATCAAGCGGTGACGAAATGCTATTATAGTTGACATAAAGTGTGCAAAATGCTAAATTTTTAATTTGCGTCTATCCATTTCTTCCCAACTTGATCCTCATTTATGAATCAACATCAAACCACTACTTTATCTGGGCTCTTTCAGAGTTTAGCTTCAAATGGTTGCTTCTTAATTGTTTGGTGACAACAAGCATGTTTTTGAAGGTTAGATCCAATTTTATATAATTTTTTGGAAGTTGATTTTATATTTTCCAATCTTTGAACTACTGTATGTTTTAAACAGTGCAGGTGAGATGGCCTTTTGATTTTTGTTTAATATTAATTTACCTATGACTCGGTTATGGATACTTGTGTAGACTTCCTTTTTATGCAAAGTACCCTAATTGATCCTATTTAGTAATGCAGTTAACGTGTTTGTGGAAATTCACAGTTGGCGTTTGTTAGCAAAGATAGATCGTAGAAGTTTACCTACAACTATAAAATCATGTACATGGGTCATGGATGTGCGTACCATGATGCTTTAATAACATGTATTGTTTCACCACTGAATATTGAGATAGTATTGTATATCTTCCAGTATTTTGTTATGTGTTGTAATTCTCCTGATACATAACCAATTCCACAGACGTGATTTTTGTATGCTTAATTTTGTAGCATTTAACATGGTTGGAAATAAGATTATAGTTTTGAATTGTGTACAGTCACCTACATCTACCTGTTCACATGATGTGATCATTTCTTGATTGTTGAATTATTTATTACTAATTTCCATCTTTTGCTCTTTTTCAATTATGGTATTTTTTTTGCACATTGCTACATATGCCCAAAATTAACACTATACTCCTATTACTTCCCCCCAATTTACAAATAAGATAATATTTACTCTATCATCGTGTAAATCTGGAATGAAATTGATTAGTTGGAATATTAGAGGATTACATTATTTAGGGAAGTGTAGAAAAATTAAATCTGTGTTCAAGGGATAATAATATTGATATAGTTTTACTTCATGAAACTAAAATAGAGATTCCTGACTATCGTAATTTTAAATGCCTAGGGGGTCATTTTTTTGATCATTGGGCTTATCTTCCTGCTAGAGGTAGTGCGGGAGGTCTTATGTTAGGTTGGAAAGATAATCATGTTAGACTTTTACAATCTATTATTAAAAAACATTCGATGCATTTAATATTTTCTGACACTAATGATGACTCTATCATTAATATTGCTAATGTGTATGGACCTAATTCAAAAATAGGTCGTAGGGTTTTAAGGATTGAGTGTTTAGATTTTAGAACATTGGCTCCTGGTCCATGGATTATAGGAGGAGATTTCAATGTAACTAGATTTTTAGGTGAGAGATTCCCTAGGGAGGGTAATTTAGATTCTATAGAAGAATTTGATAGTTTTATTATTAATTGTAATTTAATAGAAATAAAATTAAGTAATAGACAATTTACTTGGTCAAATAATAGAGAAATTCCTTCTATGGCTTTGTTAGACAGGTTTTTTTATTGGCGATGAAATTAAGGACAAATTTCGTTCTTGTAAGGTTGTAGGGCTCCCAAATATTTATTCGGACCATTGTCCAATTGTCTTATCTTATTCCAATGTGAATTTTGTATATAAAATTTTTAGATTTGAAAAAATGTGGTTATTGGAAAATAACTTTAAGGATTTAGTGGTAAATAAATGGCTTTCTATGAATAACTACAATTTCAAATTTCCAGGTAATATAGCAAAAGTTTGTGTTAGAAAACTAAGAGATTTAAGATATTTCTCAAAAAATGGAATAAAGATGTTTTTGGTAGCATTAGAATCAAAAAGGAAAAACTAATGAATGGTATTCTAAAATTAAATAAAATTGAAGAAATAAGAAATTTAAATATTTCAAAAAAAATGTTCTTTATAATTTAAAAGAAGAATTAAATAAAATTATTGTTCAAGAAGAAATAATGTGGAAACAAAGGTCTAGAATTCAATAGATGGATGAAGGAGATATGAACACTAAATTTTTTGATAAAACAGCTAATGGTAGAAAGCGTTGTAATTCATATCAGATGTCGTTGTAACAAATTTCCTTTGGTTTAACGGAAAAGACAAAGGATGGTCCAGATTTATTATTGCCGAACATATCAGATGGCTGTAATTCATCCACGTCAGCAAACAAATCGCATTTGCTTAACTCCATTAACTCTCATAATGCTAACACCTGTAACTACTTATACTCCATTATCGTTACAACCATCTACCCCACTATCCTCCCAACTGTCCTCCCCACGTACTTCTTTGTTCTTTTTTGCTATATCTTTTCTTTCTTCCTAAAACTGAACGGACAACACCGTGTATGAAATCCAAGATCCATCCATCAGTGAACCCCAATTTTTTAGTCGCTATAACCCTTCTACAAATTATACTCCATCAATTTCCTTTTTCTTGCTCATGGTGACTTATGCTTTGCTTGGTTTCGGATCTGATATAATCGTTACAGTAAGCCGGTTAGATCTTCTACCTTTTACTTATTATTGTTTCGTACTAATCTTTCTTCGATTTGATTTTTTTTGTATACTTGACTTGCAATATGGATATTGATATTGTTCTTCTCTGTAATTTGACGTGTGATTTTGATTTCGTCTTCTCTCGCGGTTTTATTTCAACAAATTAATATGATTTGCGAATTTTATTCTGCCTTCTATAGGAATGAGAAATGACCCTCATTTCATATCAAGCATATTAAATTCTCCACCTTCGTTAAATTAATTTTTGATTTTTATAGAACTCATTTTTTGCAGCTTACAAATTATTTGTTGAGTGCTTTCAGCACCCACATTTCGACAGCTTACAAATTCCATTAGGAATATAATTTATTAGGTATAATCTTGCTGTTTGTTATTTTTTAAGTGAATCCATTTGAATTTTGGGTAAATTTGTTGGTTTAAAGGAGCAATCGAGTGATTAACTTAAACCATAGGCTTTAATAGAAAGTTGTCCAGGTAGTTATATTTAGGAAGCTACGTTTATTTTACTAATTACCGACTGAGAAAAGAAAATAAAAGAAATGTTTTGCTTGTCTTTTCCACTGAGCTGTTTAGAAGTAGCAAATCATCAAGGTCATGTTAATCCTAACTTATTGCTTTATTTATATTTATTATCTTTACAGAACCAAGTGATCCAAAAGAAGTATGTAGCCAATGTTACCCAAAAGTAGTATTAGTTATGTTGTTTCAACAATTTTTCTTATTATATATATATGTTACTTACATACTACAGAATCGAAGCTGAAAAGTATTGTTTTTTCTTTGTTAAGTATTTATACTGCACCGTTGTCACCAAGTATTTGTTAGGTACCGTTCACATGAATTGTTTTCAATGACCTGTAGTTTCTGCACATCACTGTAGAGTTTATGTTTCTTTCAATTTTTGAAATATGAGACTATTTTAGATGTCTGTATGAGATTATTTTGGATTATCTTTCAATTTTTGTCTCACTTAACTTCTAGATTGGTGATAATTGATTTAAATATGGGAAGGCAATAGTCGGATTTTGAAATATTTGCACTTATTACTAAAACCAGAAAATAGAAGCAAATTTTTGTTATACATCTCTTGCTCATTTTTACTACAAAAAGCTGATACACCTAATTGAAGCATTAATGAAATGAGATTTCATTTGAGAATAAGGTTGTAATGTGCCTGAAAATGGTTTATTTAACTACACAGTAGAATTGCTATTTAGATTTCTTAGTCATTTTCGTTAAATTGATTTGCTATTACTGTATTGATATATACATTGGTGGGTCTCATACATGCTTAGCTATGACAGTTTCCATATCTGGATCTGTCATTAATATGTACAAAATTATTTGATTAAATGTCCATCTGAAATATAAAATTTGCTATAGCCAGATTGATAGTTTTTGGCAAATTGATTTAATTTTAGACTATTTCCAATTTTATGTTTGTTTCCTTATTGATATGTATTTCAAATGAGATCTTTTCTATATAATTTTCCCCCATCCAATAAATTGATTTAGTTTACCCAAATAAATATGTATGTTAATAGAGATTCTGTCAAAATAATTCACCATATCTATAAATATATTAATATTGACAAGTTGTTTCCCCTTTGATCTTTCAATCTTTATTAATTGATGTTTCCAATTTAGAGCGATAAATAATATGTTTTTGTTTGATATCTTTTTTGAATAATTAATAATTATTGGTATTTTCATTGTTTGGGCTCCAACCATATATGTGGTTGCTTTAGGTTTGCTTTACTTCTACTAAATTCAAGTTTTGAAGTTTTTCCTACTTATCCTGATAATGTATAGACTGCAAGAGATGATTTTATTATATCTGATGTATTCTAATGGAAGATGATGCCAGCACCTTTTCTTTTGGTTGGTAAAACACCGTTGCATTTAATTTTAACATGTCTGTTGCATTGTTATAAAGCTAATTATGTTGTTTGACTTTTTCATCAACAGAATTCCAACCCCCACATTCTTCACTTCCTAGAATTTTAACAGAAAATTAGACAAATTTAATCAATAAGTAGTTTCTCATTTTTTTTTCTTTTATTTACTATACGATGTCAGGTTGGGATTCACAATGTCAGTTCCGATGTCTTTTTCCCTAGAATTTTTTTACCATTTGCTTTCTTTTTTCCTTTACAAATTCATGTGCATGAGTTGTGTAGAATATATGATATATATTGCAGTTACTATGGTTAACACGGTAATATTTTTACACATCAACAATTTCCCAATTTACCTAATTTCATATTAAAATGCACACTAGAAATTTTATACATGTAAGGTGATGCGCTTTTAGATACGAAAAGATTTCACCATAATTGCTATGCTTTGTAGAATAGATCCATCCATATTGTTCAAAATCCTTGCTCTTGATGTTACTTCAACTTTCTCTTCATGCCTTTAGCTGTACATTCAAGTTTTATTATTTATGCGGATGGAACAAATTGGTTAGATGCTCTACAGAATGAAGTTAGTCAAATCTGTGATGTTGCTTCTTAATTCACTGCCATTTAGGTTATCTCTACCTTTTTTAGTCTGATTTTATGTTTGTGTGTGTGTGAATGAACATGCTGCAGCATGTTGAACTATATGATACTTAAGGCTATCCCGATGTGAAGAGTGTGAGAGCATTGATCTACAATAGTGGAACTGGAAAACTTAACAAGAGAAGAATTGCTTTAACTGATAACTCAGTTATCGAACAGGGTTTACAGGAAATGAAGTAATCTCATTAAAGATCTCATTCGCAAGATAATAATAGTTGGCAAACACTTTAAGGAGGAAAACAATTTTTTATGGACATTTAAGTTGAAGGCTCTATTGGAAGGTCTCAAAAAGAAGCGAATCACAATGTTGAAGATGGAGCTCTTGGCAATAAAGAGGACTGCATCAATTAGCTCATCAGAAGGATGAGCTAAGTTCGTTTTTCCTGATATCTTTTTTGATCTGCCTTCTTTTTCGCTAGGGGTATTTCATATGCTTCTTTGAATTCTTATGTATTTTGAATATTTTGGTGTTTTTCTATTTGAAATATTTTATTTGAGAAAGTTTTGTTCCTCTAATAAATTTAATATAAATTGCACTTTGATAAACTGATCTATTTATGTATTTTACTAGCTTCCAAATGCATTTTAGCATCTCATACTTTTTTTGTACATAAGCACCAAAAAAAGCGAAGAACAGTACAAGTGGAAAAAAGTAATAGCAGGTAGCATTAGCATATTATCATAAAGTCATTAAATGTACCTCAAGTTGACTGCCATTGCCTACGTTGCATGCCTCTATAAAAGAAGCTGCCTTCTAAAAAAATTCTGAGGTGAAATCTATACCATCTTTTTTAGTTCTTTATAACAAAAATGATTTTAAAAATGATACTTAATTTAAGTAGTCCATTCGTGCAAAATCACTATATCACTTGACTACTTATGTTTTCAGATACATTATATAAACAAACTATAACTTTTTTATACATAGTTTATACAATATAGTGTACCATGATCAAAATTCCCATCATTGTAACAAATATTACCAATAAATATATACACACACATACATATATAACATAAAGTTTTCATCCGTGCCAACGGCACGGGCTTTCTACTAGTATGTATATATAGACACACACACACATACATACACACACATCTCACCATTACATAAATATGGCTATAAGGAACCTTCCTTATTATGCCTTAAAATAATAATTAGGCTATATAAGAGTTTCCTCTTATTTTCACCTAATAATCAATTGCATTCCTAATTGGGGAAATAAATGAAAATAATCACCTAATTAACTACACCATATACATAATAATTATACGTTAATTAGACTAATAGAGATAAAAAAAATATTTGCGCCTAATAAATTCTAAACGCATTGATTTTACGCCCTAAACTAGTGTTAAATGTCAATTCCTTAACCAAATATTATTACAAGTCCTTTTTCTTCAAATTCCCAAGATTCCAGCATACTAAAATAATGGATTCTAATATCGAAAACAAGGAATAAATATTCATATCCACAACTAGAATAACAAACTTGTAAATAAAATAGAAACTCACTTTATTACACCAATTCAATGGAATATCCTAAGCAATAGGAATTGCAATCTAAACTCCATAATCTATTCAACTCCTCTTTAAATAGGTAAGAATAAGTGGTGTTAATTATGAATAGAACTCATAATCTAAAATCGTTTTTGTATTAAAGAATCACAGGTTAAACCAAAGAAGAAGGAGAAATGGAATAGATTATAAAATTATCAAAAATTGCATAAACGAAACAAATTCCATCAAATTAATGTGAATAATTGAGAATCTCAATATAGAATTGACATTTCAAAATAAAAAGGAATTTTGAGGGATTTTATCTATCGTATTTTCGCAATCCCAAAATCCCATAGGCATATCCAAATTCAAAAGGAGATATTCTAACAATCACTGAAAAAGAAACACTAAGGTTTCTACTCACAGATTAGTCGTATCTTCACTCTAGTGGATTTGTAGCTGTTATCCCGCCTTTTGGCAAGGCCATAACACCAAGGAATTGACTAGTAACCAGTGACGGCCTGTTCTAGAGATCAGTTATATACGGGCTCACTACGGATATCGATGAATTTTGTCCGAGTCCTGATCGAACCAAAATTGGTAGGACATGACGAGCTAAGCCATGAGAGCCTACGTTTCAAATCTCAAGTCAATCCGAGTTCGTATGCTCGAGTTATGAGCGATACAAGATTGGATGAAAATCAATTGCCGGTCGACTCGCTCCTTCGACTCGCTTCACAACACTCAGGAGAAGCCAACTTCGACTCGCTCCACGTCCCTCAGAGCTGCTCTCTTCGACTCGCTCCCTTCGACTTGCTCCGTATCCTTCAGATGCCAACTTCGACTCGTTCCTGTTCGACTCGCTTCACAGCCATCTGAAGTACCTGCTTCAACTCGCTTCGCTCAGAGGCCTTCTTCGACTCGCTCCCCTCGAACCACTGAGCGACTTCATCAACTTCGACTCCACTGCTCAAACCTCCCAAAACTGCTCTCTTCGACTCGCTCCAGTTTGGAACCATCCAAAGTGCACGCTTCGACTCACTCTGCTCAAATGGCTATCTTCAACTCGCTCAATCAAGGCTCACTTCGACTCGCTCAATCAATGCGCGCTTCGACTCGCTCAAAACAGCATCAAAGGCAGAGCGATCCAGAAAGCGCCACGTCACCGAGTCGAAGCAGAAGCAAGTCGAAACGGAAGCGAGTCGAAGGAAACAGCCTACCGAAAACTCCATTTCGTATCGATCATATCTCCCAATCTATAAGTCCAAATGCTACGAAATTTTCATAGAAGACTACGTGCATGCTAAAGAATGTCCACGCCAAATTTTGACTCCATTGGATGAAATCTTGATCGAGTCGAAATCTGTCCGTATCGATCACGGATCGGACCGAAACTTCACGGGCTTGGGCATGCGGGCCTGGTCACGTGCCAGAGAGGGTCTCCCGAGATCTGAGCAAAATATCAGCCTCCTACACCTATAAATAGACCCCCAAAGCCAAGAGAAAAGGGGTTCTTCTTCCTCTTTTAGAACTCCAACGCCCGGACTCCGCCAGATCCAGATTTGAACTCCATTGCTGCTGCTACAAACAAATCCCATTACTGCAATTCGTTGTAATTTGTTGAAATCAATTGTAAACACCAAAGGAAGATCAATAAAGAAAACTACTTCATAGTGGACGTAGGCAATAAGCCGAACCACTCTAAATTCTTGTGTCTTCCTGCATTTTAATTACTATCATTTCTGAAATTTGGAGTTTTTGTTAGATAATTTCTCTTTTTCCATTTAATTTCATCACTTTATCTCTTCAAAAACTTCCGAAGAGTGTTGTACCCAATTTTGGTACAACCACTTTGGTGCTTTCACTGATAAAAACCCAATTTTTCTCATGCTCTTTGGATCTCCTATCTATATTGGATTACATAAATCTAAGAAGAAGATCCAGATCTAGAACTTTGAAGCCCTTCCATTCTATTCAGATTTGCAATCAGATCTAGGAAAGGACTTCATCAATTCGTTATGGTGAGCACACATACCACCTCTACAGCTGCTGATCAAGGAGCACGGGACCGACAAAATCCCGTGCAATCACCTCCATCCAACCAAAATGCTGCAGGACCTTCAGATCCATCAGGTCCAATCACTAGACAAGAATTCCAGACATTGCTTCAAGAGTTGACCCAAAGTCGACAGCAGTTAGCGGAACAACTACGTGCCAACACGGAGTTGACTAACCAGCTAAATCGCCAAAGGCGAAGAAGATTTAGAAGAGACCAAGGTTCTCACTCTTCCACAGAAAGTTCAGCCTCCTCCGATGGCCAAACTAGATCCACACGTCCACGATTAGGTGGAAGCTACACCCAGGCCACAGGACGCCAACCTGCTTCGAACCTTGGGCAACCTAGAGCTGGACCATCCGCTAGCCTCCGCACATAACCTTCAACTCAAGGAGGAGCTAATCCTTATCATGTTACTGGCAACATTGCTACTACCACCACTGCCGGACGGGGAGGTGATGCTAGAAATCAAGTTGATCCTCAACATAGCCAAAGAGAGCGGACTCCTGAACCTTATGTCCCTGAGGATGTTGAACCAAGGAGGCAAGGCATGAACCGTCGACCGCGTCCGGTCCAGACTCGTGCTGTGGAACCCGACCACACCTTGGCACAACATGCTCCAAGTGTCCTGACGCCAGATATACCAACAATGATCCGCCAAATGATCCGTGAAAGCCAGGGTCTCTCTAATGACGACTGGGGAATCTCCCGAAGTCATACCCCTTTCACCGATGGCGTCTTATATGCTGAACCACCTCGGCACTTAAGGATGCCAGCTTTGCCAGTTTACGAAGGGAGTTCTGATCCCAATCAACATGTCTTGAAATACGAATGGCTGATGAATGCTGCTAGAGCTGATGACGCAGTAAAGTGCCGTAGTTTCCCCATTTCCCTAGGGGGCATCGCTACCATGTGGTTCACTCATTTGCCACCGCGATCCATCTCTAACTTTGACCAGATGGCCACCAAGTTTGTCGAACAATTCCGTATGCATGTGGCGAGGCCAAAGGACGTTAACACTCTGTCTAGTGTTACGCAAGCTCCCGGAGAAACGCTTAGACGTTACTTGGAGCGATTCCATGCTGCATGTGCAGAAATAAGCAATCCCAACGATAACTCTATCCTGATGGCTCTGACTAAGGGGATTGATGCTGATTCCGAGTTCGGAAGTTGGTTAGCTGGGAAACCACCTGCGTCATTGGACCGTTTCTATTCCAAGGCAGCCCAATTCCTGAGAAGGGAGGATGTGAAACAGTCTAGGAAGCAGGATGACGCAGGGCCCAACGTCGAAGGTATCCAGAGTAACGTCGTTGTTAAACAGTTCGGGGATAGTTCTGGGAAAATTCAGTTGAACGTCCAAAATAAACAGAATCAGCAGAGGGACAATAGAAACCAGAACAAAAAACGCGATCAGGATCGTGGACCACGGCGTAGAGCTTCCATGTACGATAATTACACTCCATTGAACATGTCATTGGAAAATGTGTATTTGCAAACCTGAAATACCATGCAGTATAAGAAGCCTGCCCCGAAACCACCAACTGAAAGACAAATCCAAACAGGAAAGTTCTATAGATTCCATGAGCGTTATGGCCACAACACCAATGAGTGTCGTCGCTTACAAGACCTTATTGAAAAACTGATACGTGAGCGGAAGTTGGATCAGTATGTACGGGCGCCGCAATCCGGTGGTGCGGGCCCATCAAATCAGAATCGTGCACCGAACCAGGAAAGACAGGAAGAACCCGCTCGTGCGGACGGGAGGTTGGTCATCAATACAATAAGTGGTGGTCCTCACCCATCAGATCGAAGCTGGAAGGAAATGGAGTCGTATGCCAGTTCTATCAGGCATGCGGACTTCGAGTATTGCAGTAGTTTTGATGAGGGGGCTCCGGCCAAGCAACAGAAAACGATGACGGACGACATCGTGTTCAGAAGCAGAGACGCAGATAAAATTGAAGCTCCCACTATCGATCCACTGGTCATCTCAGCACAAGTAGGTCCCGCTTGGATAAAAAGGATCTTAGTTGACAGTGGAAGCTTTGTGAATATTTTGTTCAAGCGAGCTTATGATCAAATGAAGATGGAAGCCGTAGACTTGAAGCCTTGTCAATCTCGAGTCCATTGTTTCAACGGAAGTGACACAATCCCCACTAGGATGGTGGAACTGCCAGTAGAGTTGGGAGTTGGAGAACGTCGGAAAGTACGGATGTTCCAGTTCATCATTTTGGACATAGACTCCCCTTACAATGCTTTCTTGGGCCGACTGGCCCTCGCTGAATTCAGAATAGCCATTGCCCCATGGTGTTTGACCTTAAAATTCCCCACTGATCATGGAATAGGAATCGTTCAGGGAGATCACGCTACTGCCAGAGCCTGTTATATTGCTGAGCTACGGGAGGCGCAGCGAAAGGAGAAGGGAAATGGCATAGAGGAATCTCTCTACGTCCGTTTCGCCGATAATTGACAATTAACGCCCGGGCCCAGGCCCAGGCACCCCTAGCCAATTCCTCAAGGACCTTGACCCTAGAGAAACTGAAGATGAAGGAGAATCTAAAGAAAGTCAAGCATCCCCGGCCGAACTGACAATTGATGTCCCAATTGACAATAACGATAATTCAAAAATAATAAAGATTGGATCTCAGCTAAGCCGGCAAACTCAAGAGGAATTGGTAGAATTTCTGCGGGCAAATCTTGACGTATTTGCCTGGACACATTCTGATATGTGGGGGATCTTGCCGGACATCGCGAGCCACACTCTGAACATTGACCCGCGGCATGTCCCGGTCGAACAAAAAAGGCGCGGTATGGATCCAGAGAGATCTGCCGCCCTTAAAGAGGAAGTAGAAAAGCTTGAAGCGAACGGATTCATTCGAGATGCGCTATATCCTGAATGGGTGTCAAATCCCGTGCTCGTTCGAAAGCCAAACGGGAAGTGGAGAACATGTGTCGACTATTCCGATTTGAATAAAGCGTGCCCCAAAGACAGTTTCACGCTTCCTAGAATTGATCAGCTAGTGGATTCGACGGCTGGACATGAACTCTTATCCTTCATGGACGCGTATTCAGGCTACAATCAGATACCGATGCATTTACCCGATCAAGAACATACCAGCTTCGTAACCAATCTGGGACTTTACTGTTACAGGGTTATGCCGTTCAAACTCAAGAACGCCGGGGCTACTTACCAACGGTTGGTCAATCGGATGTTCGCTAATCAAATCGGGAAGACAATGGAAGTATATGTAGATGACTTGCTTGTGAAGTCACGACTCTCCACCGACCATGTAAAAGACCTGGAAACTATGTTCAATATACTTTGGGAGTACAAGATGAAGCTCAACCCACTGAAATCTCACTTTGGAGTTGCATCCGGAAAGTTCCTTGGTTTCATCGTTAACGCTCGGGGAATCGAAGCCAATCCCGAAAAGATTTGGGCAATCAGAAATCTTGAAACTCCCAAAACTATAAAGTAAGTTGTAACAACCCTGAGATTGCAATTACCGAATAATAAATTAAAATTATGATTTTAAGTTGAAAAGGAAGCTCAACAGAAATTTTGGGAATTTAAATTTTGCAATTGGTTTGTAAATTAAAGTATTTTGGGTTGAAATGGGGAATTTTTAAATAAAAAGTGATTATGGGTTAATGGGCCAAATGAGATAATTACATGGTTTTAATTAAAATTGGATGCTTATTAGGATTTTGTTCACATGATAACTTAGAAAATAAACTAAGTCCTAATGGGTTTAAAACCCCCTTACCATAACCCATTAGCCTAACCCCCTCCTATATAATATCTTAAACCCATAACCCTAACCCTCCTCCTCTTCATAAATTCCTAAAACCTAGATCTAAACAAACTAATGGCCTCCCTTTAGAAGATCCATCTCCATCTCTTCATAATTAGACTTGTTTAATCCTAGCAAGGTAATGCAATCCTAGGCCTAATCACCTTCTAATCTTTATTTTAATCTTTGAAATCTCTTTGTAATCCTTGGTTTTGTTCTCTTTTTAATTTGAAGCTCTCTAATCCACATCCTCTTTGCTTTGGAAAGTTGCACTTGAAGTGTTTGCTTATTTGCTTGATTGGTAGAGGTAATTACTATTGATTAGTAATTAATGCTAGTTGTAATATTGGTAATTACTATTGATTAGTAATTATGCTAGTTGTAATATTGGTAATTACTATTGATTAGTAATTAATGCTAGTTGTAATTTTGGTAATTACTAATTATTAATGATTATTGCTAGTTAATTTTGGTGATAATTTTGATGCCCAAAACTGAAAAAAACACCCCTAAATCACCTAAATCATCAAAATCAGCTGGCTGATATTGTGCAGGCTGAAAACAGAACCCAAACCTGTCCTGGGTGCACCAGAACAGGTCTGGGTTGCACCCAGGCTATGCCCAGGTGAGGCTAGCCCAGCTGGGCTAGCCCAGAGTAGGCCAGCCCCCTAAGGGGCTGGCCACATGTATTGAACCCCAGCCCAGGCGGGCTGGGGCATTACTGCACCCAGCCCGCGTGGGCTGGGGCAGATCAGCACCCAGCCCGCGTGGGCTGGGTGGTGTAACACCCAGCCCGCGTGGGCTGGGTAGAAAACACCCAGCCCGCGTGGGCTGGGTGCTCCCCAGCCCAGGCGGGCTGGGGCATTACTGCACCCAGCCCGCCTGGGCTGGGGCAGGCTGACGCGGGCCGCGCCCGCGTAAGTAAAAAAAAAGAAAAAAAGAAAAGAAAAAAAGAAAAGAAAAAAATAATAATAAATATTTTTTTAAAACCCTGTTTCAGATTTTTTATCTCCACTTCGCGATGCCGCCACGATCGCATCCGAAGTCGGAATTCGACGTTTTTGGTCTCGTTGGAAAAGTGGAGTTTCGAACTCCATCTCTGTAAAATTTAGACATCATCGGCATTCTTTTGGTACTTCGAATTTCGTGTCGAAGTTGAACTCTTGTCGCTGTTTGTAAACAGTGTGAATCTTGTTCTGGGTCCAACTTTGAGACGTCGCTGCTACTTCGTCTCAACTCGGATTCCAGAAATTCTTTTTGCATCTTATAGTAGGGATGTTGGACTATATGCCTACCAGTTTTCATGTCATTTGGATTCAGTTTGCTGGTCCAAATAAATTGCCGAACTTGGGTTCGCAGCAGTTTTTGAATGGTCAAACACTTAGAATGAAAATCAAATATCCCTTCTGTTTCCAGCTTTTGAGCGCCACTCCGCGATGCCGCCACGTTCGCATCGGAAGTCGGAATTCAACGTTGTTGGTCTCGTTAGAAAGGTGGAGTTCCAAACTCCATCTCAGGAAAATTTGGACAACATTGGAGTTCGTTTGGTACTTCGAATTTCATGTCGAAGTTGAACTCTAGTCGCTGTTTGTAAACAGTGTAAATCTTGTTCTGGGTCCAACTTTGAGACGTCGCTGCCTCTTCGTCTCAACTCGGAATCCAGAAATTCTTTTTGCATATTAAAGTAGGGATGTTGGACTACATGCCTGCAAATTTTCATGCCTACCAGTTTTCATGTCATTTGGATTCAGTTTGCTGGTCCAAATAAATTGCCGAACTTGGGTTCGCAGCAGTTTTTGAATGGTCAAACACTTAGAATGAAAATCAAATATCCCTTCTGTTTCCAGCTTTTGAGCGCCACTCCGCGATGCCGCCACGTTCGCATCAGAAGTCGAAATTCGACGTTGTTGGTCTCGTTAGAAAGGTGGAGTTCCGAACTCCATCTCAGGAAAATTTGGACAACATTGGAGTTCGTTTGGTACTTCGAATTTCGTGTCGAAGTTGAACTCTAGTCGCTGTTTGTAAACAGTGTAAATCTTGTTCTGGGTCCAACTTTGAGACGTCGCTGCCACTTCGTCTCAACTCGGAATCCAGAAATTCTTTTTGCATATTAAAGTAGGGATGTTGGACTACATGCCAGCAAATTTTCATGACATTTGGACACAGTTTGCTGGTCCAAATAAATTATCGAACTTGAGTTCACAGCTGTTTTTGAATAGTTACAAACACTTTGAATAGTTTTGATGATTTTCTGGTTTTCGTCGATTTCTTTGAGATTTGTCTCTGGATTTCGTACACGGGCTTTATAAAAAGGTTTTAAAAGGATTTTTCACTCCAAAATGGCTTTTGAAAATTATTATATAATATTATTTTAATTATTAAATTAACTACTCCATAATAGGAGACCTTTCAAAAGACCGTTTTAAAAGTGATTTCGAAAATCAATTATAAATCCGTTTTACACCATTATTTTCTATAATAAAAATCTCACACTCACTTTTAGCACGTCGAGCGAAGTGGAAAGGTGCTTAAACGGTTAGGAAATCTCCGGCCTATGGAAACCGTGTGTATTTTCTTTCCGGTTAATCCCCGACCTATTCGATTGATCGTTTTGACCTTTGGGTCTAGTTTACCGATGATATGAGGTAGACTTTTTATTGTTTGGAGTGTGATCTTGCTATTGGTTAGGAAACCGTTTAGTGCGAACGTGGGGTATGGGACTCATTGTTAACACTTTACGGGTTCCTCTCCAAGAAGTTAGTGACACATTTGCCTCTGGGCGGCCAGTACTGGACCTCTGGGTCACCACGCCTCTGGGCAACCGTCTCTGGACACCTGCTCTATGGAGCAGTTTATTTTTCGGCGTGTGCCTCTGGGCCTTTATCCTTCTGGGAAGGATCTCGCCGTCTCGCGCGTTTCGCATCGGTGCGAGTGATCGATCACAACTCTACAGTACTTGGCAACAACGACTCTGGTCGGTGCACGTGCAATACTTGTATTATCTGATGATTTTTATATCCATTCGAGTACCGTCATTCGGTGTTGGTTCTATGGAACCATACGATGTAAGTGCGATTACCTTGTGGATCCACAGTGTCTCTGGACACTTCTTTTCAGTGTTTGATTTCATTGACTTTTCAGTATATCCCCATGGCTCTTTGGAGCATCGATCTTTGCTTGGGCATTGATCACAGACTCTGGTCACTATTGGGATTATTGCCTATGGGCATCTTTTTATGGCTTTGGCTACGCCGATGATATGAGGCGACTTTATTTATTCTACACTTTGGTGTTGATTTTTCTTTGGAGATTTTTATTGTTTATTGATGATTAGGGATCGTCATTATATTCATGTGGTTCATAATATACTTCTCTTTGGATAAGTACTATTTTATTTATGTACCGCATTATTATATATCTCAGTTATTACTGATTGTTTAGCTAGCCTGACCCAAGTGTTTTCGCTCGGGTCAGACCGAGTTGTTTCAGGTTAGGTCTCTGGACTTAGCTTCTGTGCTTCCGCTTGGACATTATCTGCTATGCTGATAGATAGCGCTTTATTTGTCCACTATTATGCTACTATATTATCATTCAGACTTTGATATGTACATATTTTTGACTCACATGTGTGAGCGGTGGCTTTGTACCCACTTATGATATTTGGATCTGTATTGACGATGTATTGTTCTGGGATTTTATATCTGTTATGTGATTCTGTTCTGTGATGCTATTTCATTATGTTATTATGCTTTGTCCTGATAGATCTTTAGCCATTTGTAATTTCGTTATAAGTATTTACCGAATATGTCGAACCACCTGATTGAGAAAAATTTAAATAGATTCCACCTTTCGACGTATTCGGTAGATAGTTATAGCTTGACTACAAATGGTCGCTCCCACTATACTCTATTCTCCGCTTTAACAGACAGTATTACTCCTGTAATACTCTTTGTTACAGTGGGTCTCAGAGTGGGGCGTTACACAAGTCCAGAGTCTCAATGGAAAGGTAGCATCATTGAGTAGGTTCATTTCAAAGTCCACTGACAAATGCATTCCCTTCTTCGATCTGATTCGAAAAGGGAAACGAAACTTTGAATGGACCACAGAGTGCGAGGGCGCTTTCCAAGCACTAGTCCAACATCTGTCCACCCCGCCGATACTGTCAAAGCCTATTGATCATGAGAAGTTGTTTGTGTATTTGGCGATATCAGAAAACGCTATCAGCGCTGCATTAATCCGAGAAGAAGACAAGATACAGAGGCCAGTATACTATGTCAGCAAACGATTGACTGGGGCTGAAAGAAAATATCCAAAGCTGGAAAAGTTGGCTTACTGCCTTGTCATTGCATCAAGAAAACTCCGACCATACTTCCAGGCACATTCCATTATTGTTTACACCGACCAGCCATTACGACAGGTCCTTTCGCGGGCTGAGACGTCTGGTAGGTTACTCAAGTGGAACATCGAACTAAGCCAGTTTGACCTTACTTACGCTCCGAGATGGGCCATACAGGGACAAGTCCTAGCCGATTTCATAGCTGAATTTACCATCCCAGAGGACTTGCCCGAAGCCAGTAAATCCCCCAAGTACGTTTGGAAACTTTATACTGATGGAGCATCAAACGACCGGTGTTCGGGCGCTGGTACTGTGCTTGAAACTCCCGAAGGTCGATCCATATGTTATGCCTTAAAGTTTGATTTCCATGCGACTAATAATGAAGCTGAATATGAAGCCCTCCTAGCTGGCTTGAAACTTGCTAGAGATTTGAGAATTATCGCGGTGGAAATTTATTGTGATTCACAATTAGTTGTGTGTCAGGTATGAGGAGAGTATCAAGCAAGAGATCGAAGGTTGGCTGCTTACTTAGCTCGGGTTAAGGAAGTACTAGACCATTTCGATTACTACGCCATCTACAGTATACCTCGAGAACGCAACCAAAAGGCTGATTCGTTGGCGAAGCTAGCCAGCACAGGCGAAGCTCAATAAATGGGACTCGTTCCCGTAGAAACGCTATCTTCCCCAAGTATCAACCGGGCGGAAATAAACCGGGTATGTGAAACCATCCCCGAAAAGGATTCATGGATGACTCCACTTAAAAATTACATTGAGCACGGAACCCTACCGGAGCGCAGAAGTAAAAAAAGACAGGTCCTTCGAAAGGCCTCAAGATTTACCATCCAGAATGGACTCATGTACAGAAGGGGGTGCTCAGTTCCCCTACTCCGATGTATCGCTCACGATGAAATTAAACAAGCGTTACGCGATGTGCATGAGGGAGAATGTGGCGATCACACCGGGGGGCAAGCACTTGCCAAGAAAATACTTCGCTACGGATATTACTGGCCTATCGTGAATCGCGATGCGTTGGACTATGCAAAGAAATGCGATAGGTGTTAGAAATATGCCCGAATCCCTAGGGCTCCCCTACTGAGATAACACAAATGGTCAGCCCATGGCCGTTCGCAATGTGGGGCATCGACATCATTGGTGCTCTACCTCTGGCAAAAGGTGGTGCGAAGTACGCCATCGTCACGGTTGATTACTTTACGAAGTGGGCTGAAGCCGAAGCTCTCGCTACCATTACAACGAAGAAAGTAATCAACTTTGTGGTTCGTAACATCATCTGTCGATTCGGTCTCCCACACACCATAATTACGAACAACGGAACCCAATTCGACAGTGCTGAATTCAAAGATTTCTGCAAACGATTTCACATCCAAAAGAAATTCTCTGCAGTTGCACACCCTCAAGCGAACAGACAGGTCGAAGCAGTTAATAAAGTCATAAAGTCCATCCTGAAGAAACGACTAGAAAAGGTCGGGGGCAAGTAGGTCGATGAACTTCCTATGGCTCTATGGGCTTACCGAACAACCCAAAAGACCGCGACCGGACACACTCCGTTCTCTCTTTCTTACGGTTCAGAGGTCGTTATTCCAGTCGAGCTAGAAGTACCTTCTCATCGTGTGACATACTACGATCCAAAGACAAATGCTATATTACTTGCTGAATCTCTTGATCTACTGGATGAGAAGCATGAAGAGGCTGATTTGAGGGCAGCTGCGCATCGAAGTCGAGTCGCCCGATTGTACAACGCCAAGGTCCGTCCGCGAACCTTCGAACTAGGCGATCTCGTCTTAAAAAGAATCTATCAAGTTCCTTCACATATGAAGCCGACATGGGAAGGACCGTATGTTATTGAACGAAGGCTCGGAGATGGCACATTCAAGTTATCGACCGTCGACGGTCTTACCCTGCCAAGAGCTTGGAATAGCGAGAGCCTTCACCGCTATTACACCTGACAGGCTATCTTTATCCATTTAGTTTACTTTCCTTTTCTGCAATTTGTTTATGCATTTCGAAATTAGAACTTGTAATAAGGCAACTGACTTTGCCCTACTTTCTTATTTCAGCAATAAAATGCAACCTCTTCGAGCCAGAGCTGTGATTTACTTGAAATACTTCATATGACCATCACTATGCATGGAGAGCTAAGTCTCATCATACGGTGGGATTTATTCAAATAGAGAGTGGCTGCGATGCAACCAATCACTCCCTAAGTGAAACCCAAGCTCGAGGGCAAGCCATCACATCAAAGTCAAAAAAGGGATTGATACACGACAATCCTTCATCAACTCCGAACTCCCAGAGCGCGAGTCGGAGTATAAACATTCAACTCTGAACTCCTAGAGCACGAGTCGGAGTATAAACATCCAACTCTGTATACCCAGAGTGCGAAGCGGAGTATAAACATTCAACTCTGAACTCCTAGAGCGCGAGTCGGAGTATAAACATTCAACTCCGAGCTCCCAGAGCGCGAGTCGGAGTATAAGCATCCAACTCTGTATACCCAGAGTGCGAAGCGGAGTATAAACATTCAACTCCGAACTCCCAGAGCGCGAGTCGGAGTATAAACATCCAACTCCGTACACCCAGAGTGTGAAGCGGAGTATAAACATTCAACTCCGAACTCCTAGAGTGCGAGTCGGAGTATAAACATTCAACTCCGAACTTCCAGAGCGCGAGTCGGAGTATAAACATCAACTCCGAACTCCCAGAGCACGAGTCGGAGTATAAACATTCAACTCCGAACTCCTAGAGCGCGAGTCGGAGTATAAACATCCAACTCCGTATACCCAGAGTGCGAAGCGGAGTATAAACATTCAACTCCGTATACCCAGAGTGCGAGCCGGAGTATAAACATCAGTTCCGAATTTCCAGAGTACAAGTCGGAGCATAGATGTCGACTCCGGATTCCCAGAGTGCAGAACGGAGCCTAAACACCAACTTCAAGTTCCCGAAGCATGGATCGAAATATAATTATCAACTCCAAACTCCCGGAGCGAGAGTCGGAGTACAAAAGCCAATTCTAAGTCCCCAGACAGTGGGCATATGATTGAAACTCAAGCCAACGTGACCAACCGCCAGTAAACAAATGAGGATCCCCGGAGTGCGGATATGATCATCAACGATCGGATAAGCGCGAATAAACCGCTCAATCCCCGTTTGCCTTAAATGCCCGTCCAACGGCACTAGACTCGGCATGCTAGGAGAAAAGGGTAATCGATGACTGATGTTTTACAACATGCCACCAAGACTGGGGGGCAAGACTTAAGCATCAACCATTGACTGAAGCAATACGACGTCAAAATTCGACTCGTTTCCCGGTCGCAAACCATGTCCACAATACCCGAACTTGGCGAACAGGAACAAACTTCATTCGGAAATTGAAACTTCACAAGTGCAGTCCAGATGCTGAAACACTTAGATAAATACACAATGATAAAAAAAGAAGTCAAAAAAGAAAAGTTTCATTTCTATCGATTATAGAAGAAGTTTTTATACAAGTTTCCAAAAAATTCCTACTAGCTGGGCCGAACCCGCATCTATAACCGGCTAAAAAAATGCAAATCAAAATACACCAGGAGAGCATGCCTAATCTTTCTTTTTCCTTAGCTTCCTCCTCGATGTGGACCCGCTAGAGCCATCGCCAGTCTTCCTCTTCGAGCCTTTGCTTTTAGGCGGTTGGTCTTCAGACGAGGGCATTATGTCGACATCCTCCTCCGAACTCGTGTGAATAAGAATGCTCCCTACGGGCGGAGTCGGAGGAACGTGATCAATTACAGAAGGTGGAATGGGCAGGCTGGTGAGAAAGACAAAACCACCAGGAGACATCATTCCGAGCGGGGCAGGTCTAGATGCTGCCATCCCACCTCCAAAGCTGCCACCATAACCCGTTGCTGCCAGTTCAGCGTCGATCTGAGCAAACATCTCCTCTTTGGTTATTGCTTGAGCCCCGCTGGGGGCATCAGCGGTCGGCATTGAAGATCTTGCAGCATGGTCAGTTCCGCTAATAACAGATGACAAGTCAGCACGAGGATCGCCGTGGTAGCAAAAGATTTCATCCATCAGCTGCTCGTCGAACACGATTGTGCCTCCCTGCAGATCGTCAAGCGGGGCAGCTGTACTCATGGTGGTTGCCTCGGTCACGATAGCCTCCTGCATTTGTTGTGGTTCTTGAGTGGCAGGAGGCATGGCCAGTGCAGCATCGATCACTGGACAAAGAATAAAAGAACTGTTAGGACTTAACTCAATCGAAGATTCCGATCTAAGTAAAGTGAAATGTTCAGAATACCTTCCTCAGTTTGACTGGTAGGCGGCAGGGTGGCATCAGTAACTTGCGCAGCAGCCGGAGACATCCGCGGCTGATCCGGATTGTAAGCAGGAATAGCCTGGGGATCGACCGCAGACGAGGATTTGGGTTGGGTTGATACGGGAACTTCGAGACTTGCTTCATAATGGTCAACTCCAGAACCCTCCCCCACTTCAAAATGCTAGGCGCCAAGTTTTTCCTTCTCACGCAGAATCATCGACTCGTGGAGAACCTTCTTTTCATCATCAGTCAAAATGCGGTTCTCGAGTTCGAATTCATCTATGGACTCGCCCTGATGCGCCTCTTTCTCTTCCTCAACCAGTCGGCTCCAAGCATTGTGGAGATGAGTCGAAAAGTCATCGAGCCAGGCTAGGCCCCTGTGCCTCAGTACATTAGCATTATAAACAACAAGGAGGTCTTCGATGTCGGCCTCTAACCTGGACTCGGCCAGCTTCACCCTCTCCTCGACCTCGGTCTCCACCTTCTGGACCTTAGCCACAACAGCATCCCGTTCACCCCTGAGCAGGACAGCTTGTTCGCACGCCTCCTGGGCTGCGTTGTTTGCGTCATCTTTCTCCTTGGCCATATCAACAAATTTGGCCTTAAGTTCATTAAGCTCCTTGACCGCCGCGTCCCGCTCAGCAATGACTTTGGTGTTCCGGTGGCCCATCTCCTCCACCAGGGCAACGTGAGTATGTCCCAACCTCTCCATCTCCGCCTTCGCTTCGTCGGCCCTTTTAACGGCCTCAATCTCAGATTTCCGAGAAGACTCGGACTCAGCAGAGAGTACCTGGATAATCCGATCCCTTTTTGCGAGCTCGGTCTCCATCTTCTCGAGCGCCTTGGCTCGCTCAGCAGCCACCTTAGAAGCCTTCTCCGCGGCCTTTACCCACTCTTTGTACTGAGTGTAGATGTCATGAATGTACTCATGCATCGTGTTTTCCACTCCAAACGGAATCCTTTTCAGGTGTGGTGGGAAGACATAACCGTTGAAACAGATGTTCGGAAAATCCTTCTCATGTGAGCTAATTTAAGGGCCCCTTCTCCTGTGGGCTCCGTAGGGACTTGCTCCGTAACCATGGAAGCCGTAGTCTCGATTCTCTGAAGATGAGTTTCGGACCCAGAAGCGTGAGAGGACGGCCTGTGACGAGGAAGATCTGGTGGATATGAAGTTTGAATAGGAGGAGGAGACGGAAGTCTAGGAGGAGGAGAGCATGATCTGGATCGATGTCTATACTCCCTGTCACGCCCGTACCTGTCCTGATTAGCATATTCACGATCGCGATCTCTGTCTGAGTCCCTCCTGCGGGAATCATAGTAACCAGAAGCCTTTCGGGCTGAGCGAAGGTTACCGAGAATAGATCCTCTGCCAGACATAGTACCTGAAAATGAAGAACAAAGAAAGAGTTAGTAACTTCCTAAGTCGGACGAAGCACAGTTGTGAATCATGTAGTGTAGTGAAGTGTATGCATGTGCAATCCCTCGACCAACCGGAAATGTCGGCCGCACTCGTAGCAAGCGACCCGCTCGGTTCATGAACACTATCGAGCTCCTCCATCCCGGCATCGTGTTGAGACGACACAAAGTCCGGAATCGGAACATCGGCGAGTCCCTCAGAAAGATTCCCAACCGGCGGGGGAGAAGCCTCCACAATTCTAATCCCCTGGAAAGGCAAAGACACGACCATGGATTTAAATCTCTTAGATTTAGGATGTTTGTGAGCAACAGCCTTGCCTTTTCTCTATCCTCCGGATTCCTGAACATCGGAAGGAGACCCGGCCGGGAGCTCAGTATTGGTGGGCGTTCTTTCTGGATCAACTTCTTTGGTGATCACGACGGCAGGCGCTTTGCGCTTCATGCGTTTCTTCGGGGCCACTCTATGTATCACTTCCAGATGTATGCTCTGTCTTCGTTCTATCAGCCCGACATCCCTCAAATTCCTATCGGTCAGGACTAAGTCTATGTGCCTCTCTTCACTCGGGAACGCTTGAAGAATCCGAACAAGCTCTCTGAAGTATCCGCCATCGGGACGAGAGATTGCGGCTACAGGGAAGGAAAAGTATGTCAGTTTTGAAGTCAGTTACTAGTATCTTAATGATTTGAGAGAGAAGTGACAACACTTACGTCTATCCAACCACCGCCCAGCAAATCCAGGGGGGCATCGAATGTAGAACCATTCGGTTTTATAATAACTTAGCCTTCCCCAGGAGCCCTGTACAATATGGCAGCTCCTGACCGCTTCCAGGAAGGTGAAAGAGGGGCTGTCTCCACGGCTCTTGACATTGAATAAATATCGAATCTCGATCGGCTTCGGCGGTCGAAAGAGGATCTCCATAAAGAGAACGAAGGTGTTGTTCAATAAGGCATACCCGTTGGGATATAGCTGAGATGGAGCTATGCCAAGAAACGATAACATCTCCCTTATATAGTCATTGAAGGGAGGAAGTGTCCCCGCTGTGCAAGCGTGACGGTTGAAAGCAGTAAATACCTCCGGGGGATTGTGTGGCCTGTCAGTTGGCCTAGAAAGTAGCACGTCGTCCAGCGACAAACCATGCCTTAAGCAAATCCATCCTAACATATCTTCGGAGATACCCGACGGCACAGAATCTGATGGATTGAGAATAAACCGAGCACCCGGACGCTCGTCCGGAGCTGGCTCTATGACTTCGGCTTCGATAACCGGTATCTCTATGGTTGGAGGAATAGAACTTGGGAGTTCTGGCTGCTGAGAACTTGAAGGGTCCATGACTAGCTAGCTTATAAAAAATCATTGTTAAATTGACAAATAACACCGGTGCATCCCCCAGTGTAAAGTGAGTGAGTGTGTTGTGCAGTGCAGTACTGTATATTATTTGAGGTGATCAACCGGATTAAGGAAAGCATGTAAAAGACGAGACTTCGGAATTCATTCAGAAGGACCGTTATCGCTGACCATCACAACCGTGCCATCCAGTTATTAACTATCACTCCAAATCGAAGTTTGGTGTCATTTTTATAAGTTGCAGTTTCATCGACGAGCTTCGATAGGAAGTCAGATCCGAAGTGAAACGGTTAAGTCCAAGTATGCCAATTTGAAGCTCGTTGGAGGCAGTTGTTCGAGTGTGTGAGAAGTTTCAATTTTTTTGATGATCAAATTTATATTGCTCACGAGAGCCATGTTCGCATCGATGAATTACAGTCGTGTGCGTTTGAGTTAGACTCGGTCAGAAGGATGGGGTGCAAATTCGACTCGTTCCAGAGCCGTCTATTTCGACTCGATCCGAAGTCACGCGTTTCGACTCGGTCCGAAGCAACCACTTCGACTCGATCCAGAGCCACGTGCTTCGACTCGATCCAAGACAACTGCTTTGACTCAACCCAAGGTCATCCACTTCGACTCGATCGAAAGCCACCATTTCGAATCAATCAGACACAGCCCCTTCGTATTGATCAACAGAATCAAAGCATTCGACTCGATACGAAGCTCCACCATCGATCGATACGAAGGCCTCCAACTTATCATATCGAAACCCCTACTCCAGATCGACACGAAGCTAAGACCAAGGGATTTTTGATCGACCACGACTCTATTTGATTTGGTGTTAAGAATCGAGTATCCTCGGTTACGCGATGTTTTCGCTTAAAGGATTACCTAAGTTTGTCAACTGGTTCAGATGATCGAAGGTATGAATCGATTCGAAGGCAAGGATGTTTGTCCTTTCTGCTCGAGTTTCTGAGCGTTACGAAGGAAGATAAAGATGAAAGGTAAAAAGTGAAAAAACGGCTAAGTACAAAGTATTTATATGGATTTGGAAACAAAGGGAATAAACGCTTCGTATCCCGATGGATTCGAACATACGTTTCGACTCCCTCTCCAATATGTCAAAACGAAGTTCTCCTTCGTATCGCTTCCTTCGACTCCCTCTCCAGTGCAGCGAAACAATCAGTTCGAATCCATCAGGGAAGCGCATTTCGACTCGCTCCATTTTGACTCGCTCAGTTTACAACCATCAGGAATGCACATTTCGACTCGCTCCATTTCGACTCGCTCCATTTTGACTCACTCCACTTTGACCCGCTTAGGTCACGTCCATCATCGAGTCGAACGAGCACTTCGTATCCATCGAACCATGGCTTCCAGAGGCCAACTCAATCAACTCGACATGTCTGCTTCGCATCATAAATCCAATGAAAATTATCTTCGATGTTTCAATCCTTCACATCGATTCAGAAGAGGATCGTCATGAAGGAACATTCAAAAACAACCGTCAAGTGTTGTTGCAACGAATTTCACATCGGTACAGGAGAGGATCGATACGGAATTCAAAAAACAATAAACTAACAACGACTCGAGAACGTACAAACGTCAGCGGGAGTCAGGTTAACATATATGCACGAATGTCGGACTAGTATTCAATATTCCAGACTTTTAGAAATCAGAAATTCATCTAATAACGATTACAATAGCAAATGGGTAACCACTAGCATACAGCAGTCAGTTGCAACAGTACATGGTACAGCAGTCAGCAGTTTACATTATTAAGAAGAACGGTCAAAGGTTACAACTTTCATCGAAAAGACGATAACTATTCAGAGTAAAGACTACAGCACTTCAAAGCACATCATGTTTTCACAAGACGTACTTTGGGGGGCAAATGTTATCCCGCCTTTTGGCAAGGCCGTAACACCAAGGAATTGACTAGTAACCAGTGATGGCCCGTTCCAGAGATCAGTTATATACGGGCTTCACTACGGATATCGATGAATTTTGTCCGAGTCCGGATCGAGCCAAAATTGGTAGGACATGACGAGCTAAGCCATGAGAGCCAACGTTTCAAATCTCAAGTCAATCCGAGTTCGTATGCTCGAGTTATGAGCGATACAAGATTGGATGAAAATCAATTGTCGGTTGACTCGCTCCTTCGACTCGCTTCACAACACTCAGGAGAAGCCAACTTCGACTCGCTCCACGTCCCTCAGAGCTGCTCTCTTCGACTCGCTCCCTTCGACTCGCTCCGTACCCTTCAGATGCCAACTTCGACTCGTTCCTGTTCGACTCGCTTCACAGCCATCTGAAGTACCTGCTTCGACTCGCTTTGCTCAGAGGCCTTTCTTCGACTCGCTCCCCTCGAACCACTGAGCGACTCCATCAACTTCGACTCCACTGCTCAAACCTCCCAGAACTGCTCTCTTCGACTCGCTCCAGTTTGGAACCATCCAAAGTGCACGCTTTGACTCGCTCCGCTCAAACGGCTATCTTCGACTCGCTCAATCATGGCTCACTTCGACTCGCTCAATCAATGTGCGCTTCGACTCGCTCAAAACAACGTCAAAGGCAGAGCGATCTAGAAAGCGCCACGTCACCGAGTCGAAGCAGAAGCGAGTCGAAGGAAACAGCCTACCGAAAACTCCATTTCGTATCGATCATTTCTCCCAATCTACAAGTCCAAATGCTATGAAATTTTCACAGAAGACTACGTGCATGCTAAAGAATGTCCACGCCAAATTTCAACTCCGTTGGATGAAATCTTGATCGAGTCGAAATCTGTCCGTATCGATCATGGATCGGACCGAAACTTCATAGGCTTGGGCATGCGGGCCTGGTCACATGCCAGAGAGTCTCCCGAGATCTGAGCGAAATATTAGCCTCCTACACCTATAAATAGACCCCCAAAGCCAACAGAAAAGGGGTTCTTCTTCCTATTTGAGATCTCCAACGCCCGGACTCCGCCAAATCCAGATCTGAACTCCATTGCTGCTGCTACCAACAAATCCACTTACTGCAAATCATTGTAATTCGCTGTAATTTGTTGAAATCAATTGTAAACACCAAAGGAAGATCAATAAAGCAAACTACTTCATAGTGGACGTAGGCAATACGCCGAACCACTCTAAATTCTTGTGTCTCCCTGCATTTTTATTACTATCATTTCTGAAATTTGGAGTTTTTGTTAGATAATTTCTCTTTTTCCGTTTAATTTCTTCACTTTATCTCTTCAAAAAACTTCCGAAGAGTGTTGTGCCCAATTTTGGTACAAACAGTAGCCTTTCAATCCATTCCAGAATCTCTCATTTTCGATTTATACACACACAATAGGGAAGTGGTATATATATTTATTAGATTCATAATAATTGAAGGAGAATAGAATAAAATAGGTTGAAGGAAGAAGAAATAAATAGAAAATAGATTGCATTCTTTCCAAAATTCTCTATGGAGTTTCTGAATCTAATTTGGAGTGATAACATTGGCAAAGTTTCGTTGTATTCCCAAAATAATATGAATAAAAAGCGGAGAGGATAGGATTTTATTTATAGGGGTTGAAATGAATAAGAACCGCAGAATGGAAGTAGGTAAGGAACGAATAAATCTAGAGCGTTAAAATAATAACACACCCCTTCAGACCCTAGCCGCCATTGCCAAAATCTGGCACCGACCAGTCGATTTTCCTTATTTAACCGGTTGACCACAAGGGGTTGACAGATTGTGACAAGGTGTCGATTGGTTGATTATTTTGGGAAATATTTGATTATGTTGCTTTATTAATTAATTTCTTTCCTCTAAACAACTTTAACATTAAATGTCAATCAAACATTAATAAAGTTTACTTAGCCTCCAAGCTAATTTTCATAATTCAAAACCTAAATTTAAATTCTTATTTAAATTTGAATTCAAACTAAATTAATTTAAATCTGAAAACTTCAAACGCTCATAACTACTTCGTCAGAGCTCGTTTCAGCATATTATATATGGAAATAGATCGTAATTTCACATGAATGTAATGGATTAACTTTGGTGGTCAAATTCCAACTTTTTTAAAATTTCCATATTCAACTTTACCCTATTTAATTCATTTAATTCATTTAATTAAGGTTCATTTTACGAGGTGTTACATTCTCCCCCCTTAAAAAGGATTTTATCCTTAATTCTTTCAAGGGACGAACAGTGTAACGCGCAATAACATTCATGTTATACAACCAAGTTATTTACACAACCATCTACTCATCCAATAGTGCAATATGATTATGTACTGCAGACATACTAAAATGGGCTCAATCCTAGTGTGAGTGTGTAATCGGTCATGAAAGTATGTATGCAAATAGCCTCGACGTGCATAAAAATTTCTACAGGAGTGTAAAGTGATAGTGAGAAAGTGTAGCAACCATCTCCTACCATCCATCTAGCAACCACGATGCAACCAAAACCCTAATTTTGGAGAGGAAATTATTCAAAGTAAGGTTTAGGACGAAGAGATCTAACGCCCCCAATAGGATTTTCTCACCATTGTACTTAGACCAATCTACTTCTTTATTGCGGAGCTTCCGAGTTCCATGTTGTATGATGCATGCAGTGGCACAGGACGCTATTAGCTCCGTCTTAAGATCCCTTAACTGATTAGTCTCTACAACAATTGCTATGCTATGAAGGTATTTCCTCAAATGCAAAATCATCATGGACTTCAGCCAGCATAAAAGCTTTCTTGTTTTTTTCCCCATATTGGGGAAAGGTCCAATAAATCTGGTGCCTACTTTTTGACTACCCAAATCTTATGACCTTCACATGCTTCCTAATAAATTCTGACTTTTCAAGTCTCATAATACAAATCTGGTCCAAGTAGAATCTGTCAGTGGTTTCCCCAATTTGCTGATTTGCATGGCCTCCAAAAAAATGCTTCAAGGGTTCCATACTAATCATCCATTGATGACTATAATCCTATGCGAATTCTACTAAGGGTAAGGCTACTCCTAAGGTCCTCTAAAGTCCAAGATGCAAGCTCTCAACAAATCCTCCAAGTTCCCATCCATTCCTTCAGTTTGTCCATCGATCTTCATTTGGTAAGCGATGACTCAACAAAGTTCCTAAAGCTACTGGCAAACCCCTAAAAATTTTCTAGTAAACTAAGGGCCCTATCACTAACGATGTAAAGCGCAACTCCATAAAGCTATGTTGGAGTATTGCGGTTCCACTGCTTCTAACAAAAAATTTCTGCCACCTTCTTCTTAATCTTCAATCAATATGAAATTTCATTCTCATTCCTATACATCTTCTCTTTTCCTTGCATGGTGGCATTTCGGGAGCTAAATCCCTTATGTTTCCAAAAATCTAAAGTTTTGGGATTGAAACATTTACTAACTTTAGGCTACTAACCTAATTTCCTAGTCGACCGTAATGGGTCTAAATTTCGAAAAAATCGAAATCGAAATCCATCAAAGCACAGATCGTAGGATTTGATATCTGTAAATAAGCATGAGCATTATCAGAGGTTGATAGAAATATAAACTCACAGCAGAAACAATCATAGGATAAAAACACTAATTATGATTACTACCTTCAAATAGATGGTATTCCTTGGATAATAGATTGTCACATCAGCATCGAGTAGGAGAGAAAAGAAGACTTCTCCAACAAAAAAGCACATCCAGCTCCAGTAATTAGTTCCTCTAAATCTATCCTATAGGTTATAATGAGGAGGAGGTCAAAACAACGTTCTAGTGACTAGAATATCTATAAACTATCTATAACATAAATTTATACCAATTGGTTTCCATTTAATAGTTATGTCCATTAAAGTTAGCAATTCTAGTCTATTCTTGCATTGCACACACGATTACTTACTTACTCCTTCCTAAGGTACAAAATACTGATGTAGCCTTATCAACCACCCAATACTTCCTAACACATTTTCCACTTAATACTTCTAAATACGAAGCGGGATTTTACAATACTTTTAAAAGAGAAATAGGTAGACTCTATCATTTAAGACCTCAATCAAGGTAGACTCCGTCATTTAAGACCTAACTCAAGGCAGACCCGTCATTTAAGACCTATTCCTAAGGTGGCTTCCTAACAATGTTGTCAATGGTTAGTGGATCCTAGTTACAAAGACATCTAAACACTATTTAATGCTTCCGACATTTAATGTCCAACTATTACCGCATCTATCGTCCATAAAATCGTAGCCATGTAATAGACAGTACATAAGCCACTTAATACCTTTAAAAAGGACTAGGCAGACTTCTAACCATTTAATACCTATATTCTAGGCTGGTCGCCATTACTAAATATCTATCCCCAGGCATACTCCTCACTGGTACCATCATTATTACGGCCTTAGCAATGTGAGTGACTATACCAAAGCCACTTAATACCTCATTAATAAGGACTAGTCAGCCCTGACCATTTAACACCTATTTATAGGTAGGCCTTTGTCATTTAATATCTAACCCCAAGGCGGACTCCTCAATGGTACTATCTAGCTAACATTGCTTGGAAATCTCATTGGGCTACTTAATAAATCTTTTATAGGAAAGAGGCGGACCCTACGGTCACTTAATACCCCGAAACTAAAGCAAACCCTTCCTAGGATATCTACTATCACTCTTAATTATAAATATGGAATCTCATTAGGTTACTTCTTTCGGTAGGTAGGCAAGCCCTTCGGCTACTTAATACCTCAACATGAAGTAAACCCTTTTAGAGACATCCTTGTTTATTTGGGCTCTCACTACATTACTTAATACTTCTATTAAGGAGAGACTCGGACACTACATCCACTTAATACCTCAAACCAGAAGCAAACCCCTATGGAGATATCCCTCACCGCTCCAAATTCCAAAGTTGGACCATTAAATACTTTCCAATTGAGAAAGCAGGCCTAATCTCTCATATCATCACGGGTCTTAGGATTAGTGATATCTCACATCAGTATTAAGTGCACCTGACTGTTGGTAGCCTCAAAGTGAAGGGCATTCTTTCATTGAGTGACTATACTATCCTTGCATCACTAACCTACTAAGTCCAATTAACCATCCTAATTCTTTACTTATATTATCTTAGGTATACCTTGGACTTAGGTTATAATTCCTTTTTTATTTAAGGTAATAAGATTTACCTTAAATACCCATCTACCCATAAATTCCCTTTGAATGCTCATAAATGTCAATTTGTCCATAAAATCATAACGACATTTCCTAAGACCTATTGTATGATTACTGATTTCAAATCAGTAACCTTTTATATCTATTGCATTTTTATCGGTCCTATTAATTCATTTATCCTATCAAATTACTACAACTCCCACATGTATTACCATTTATTTCCCATTAATTGGAGTTACAACCTTTTAAATTCCTTTCTTATTAATTAATTATCCTAAGCGTGAATATTATGCCCAAGTGTCGTTATTAGCTAAGTTTTATTATTATAAGCGTAGTTAATTACGTACAAATATATACTTTTATCAAATATATTCTATTTATATATCTCCACTAGAATATTCTTTTCATGTTCAATTATTGAAATCATATCTAAATAGATTATGCACTATAACTTCCATAAATTAGTCCAAAACAAAAGATTTAACTTTAAAAGATTACATTGTTTGAAATAACAAGGAATAATCAATTCTTTTTATTACTAAAATAGACTGTGTAAACTACAATGAATTCATACTTTACACATCTCTTTCTCTTTCTATTTGCATCTCCTCCTTGTTAGATAAAACACAGTATTTTTCTAAAATGGAAAAAAATCAAACTAATTTACAAATATTAAATGGATCTAAATTCCTACAGTTGCAAACATAGAAAAGTTTACATTCCAATGATTAGCGTAATAATCAAAATTCATAACATTATTATATAACATATTTCAGAATTGGAATAAATTTCATCCAATCAAAATTCTAAATTCATAATTTTGGGACCGATTTCCAAACTAGGTTGTAAACAATTCTAAATCAATTAATAAATAAGAATATGTAGATGATATTTATTATATTCAGATTATATTCAATTTGTTGCCTACAACTCATATACAATTATCCAGTTAGGCATAAAAATCAAATAAACTCCAACGGGATAATTTTCATATTATAATAATCTTTGAAATTTCCTACTCACCTTTAAAAGCGATCCAAATTTCCGATCTAAAGTAGAACCATTGATTCATCTCCAAATACTTTTTAATCCAAGAGATATATATATAAAAGGGTATATACATACATTAGAATTACAGATCTGAGAAGAGATTTGGGATTGGGTGAGAAAATAGATATACATATATATAAACTACCTCAAATACACATATAGTTGATTCTTTTCTCTTTTCCTTTTTATTAGATTTCTGCTCTTCTTTAATTTGTATGAATATATATACAAATATTTTATTTTTATAGCTTAAAAGAAAGCGGAGAAGAAAAAATGGCAGAGCTTCGCTATTGCCTCCAGAAAAATATGAGAAGAGAATGGAGGGTTTGGCCTAAACTTATATGCATAAGAATCAACCTTAACCATTCGATTTAAAATATTAAATCGGGGTCGTTGTGGCCTAGGCTAACCCTAGCCGCCTGAAGGCGATCGGTCGACCGCTTGAAGGTGTCTAAATATTTTACGATTTTATTTTCCAAATGACTTACAAATTTGAAAAGTGAGAAAGATTTTTTATGAAATATTTGATTTTGAAGGCCACATGTTAGGTGTAGGGAAGACAAATAGAGTTAGAATTTGTGGATTTAGCAATGCATTTGGATCGACGATGCGATAAATATAAGCGATTACAAGGGCAAAGCTGTTTTAGCCTTGGAATTTCTATTTCAATACCTTATCAACGATGCACACGAGTATATTTTTAGACTCGATTCTATTTTAGATCTTGAAAATAAGGCTCCTTATCAGTTTCGTGCGTGGAAAATTTGGAGTAAATCCAGGACAGCAATAAAATTACCACTGTACTACGGAAATAGGAAGAATTATAGAGTGGTAAAAATGTTAAATTCTCCATCTAAATTCCTTTTTTGACGTAAGTGTAAAATTTAGAAAGCAATTTTTTGATGCATTAGATTATTGGATGGTAGGAAGTGGATGCAAAATTGGTTGCTTTATACTTCTATTTATAGGAGTATGGGGGTTTTGGTTGAAAGATTTTTAAAAAGCTGCATACATATAGACTTGCTTGTATATATGTAGGTTGCTTGCATCGTGTTTTAAAAAATGTTTTAAAAAGAAATCCAATAATATACGAGGGTCCGATTAAGAATTATTCGGCATACATATTTTCTATATGGTGATACAGTAATACACTATGCACTTATGCATGTTTAGTTGCAAAAATTATTTGTACACTCATTGGTTGTGTAGTTTAGAATAATTAGGAGCCAAAACCTTGACTTAGTCATTGGTAAAATTTCAAGTACAAAATTCTTTATAAGGGGGAAGAATGTATGTAACGACGCTAATTTTGATTAATATTATTAAGGACATTTAATTAGTTAAATGAAATAATGAAATAGTTAAGGGATTGAGATCTGTGTTAATAGAGGTAGCCATGCCAACTTAAACTAATGAACTAAATGGGAATTTAAAATGAAATAGAAAAGGGTAATAGGTAAGGGAAAAGTAGGAATAAGTATATTCTTATACCCTAAACCCTTAAGCCACATTCATTCTCACATTTAAAACAAAAACAAAACAAAAGAGAGGCCTGCCACAATTAGGGGAAAACAAGAAGAAGATAAGAGGAAGAAGCTTAAGCAACTTAACCCAAGATCAAATCTCAACACCTTAATCACAAGCTAAAGGTGAATAATAGGTTACATCTCATATTTTTGATATTTTTGGTTTCTAGATCAGATCCAAATATTTTTGCAAAGTATATTGCAATGTTTTGATTGTTAAAATGGATATATATGCTTGTTGATGATTTATGCTATTTCATATGGATTTTATGATAAGTTTTATTGTGAAAACCCTATTAGATGACATCCAAATGCCTTGCAATTTTACTATATGGTCAAAAATGATATTTTAGAGATGGGTTTCAAATTTCATAATTTTTTGAACTAATATGGATTTACTATTAATTTCTAGTGAGGAAAATGGTTTATTGGGTTTAAAATTAATTACGGATAATTTATATAGTTTTTGGGTCAGATATTAATATATGTTAGAAAACATATTAAAAACGATTAATGGGAATTTCTGTTGAATTGTCCTAAGTGTTTTAATATGTATATAAAATTATTTAAGGTATGGGACTTAAATATTTTATATATTTATAAAAGGAGAACAGGCATTTTGTAAATATTTTAAATTGTTTATCTCTGAAATTCGGCAATACTTTAGAAAAGATTTTAGAAAGAAATTAGTAACCATTCATATGTTGACAAACATAGCAGGTTAGTTAGAAATTACTTTTTAAAGTTAAAAATCAATTTTTATAAGACATTGTTGTTTCACCACTTTTAACACCTGCCTTTTGACTAGGTACTTCCAACACCATCTCCATCGAAACCAATGCGCATGGTATCAAAGACTTGGTACGTAGTGAATTGGACATAGACGAAAGGTATAGAGTCGAAACAAGGGGTTCCGAAGGGGCCGAAAACTTACTTTGCTTATAAAAGGAAATGCACCTACTTTGCTTTCGAAAAGAATGCTTTCGACTTAGATAGCTTTCAACTTGGTCAAATGGTTTTAAAGAATGGTTTCAAAAGTGGTTGCGCCTTTGTTTTATAAAGAATCTTTCGAAGGGTTCGAAACCCCTTACTACCACATCTTAACTTTCGAAGCAATGCCTTCGAAAGGGTTTCTTTGTTTTAAAACCTAAGCCACTTCTCCAATGCTTTCGAAGGGATTGGTTTCGACACCATCCACATCTTTTACTTAGGAAATAGCTTTCGAAAGAGTGCTTTCGACTTAGTTGTTTTACGACCCTTTGTGCTACTGAAAGTTAAACCTAAAGGTTTCGAAAAGAATGGTTTCAAAAGGTTGTTCCACATGTTTTTCTTGAACCCAAATGTTTTCGAAAGGTTTGATTTATGTAAAGAACTTAATGCTTTCAAAAGGTTTAAGATAAAGGTTTCGAAGGGTTAGTTCCCTAATGTTTTCGAAAGGTTTTAAATGAAAGGTTTCCAATGGTTTCGAAAGGCAGGTTTAAAGTGTTTTGAAAAGAGGATGTCTATAGTTTTATAAAGCTTTCGAAAGAGATGATTTCAACGTTTTCGAAAGGTCTAATGTAAATGGTTTCGAAAGGTATGTTTTGGCCTTTGGCCTAAGTTATAATGTAAAGTAGTTTACTTTGTATTGAAATGGGTACTTTCAATGATTTCGAAAGGAGTACTTTCAAAGGTTTCGAATGTTTCGTCAATAATGTTTTGTGTAAAGTATATATATAACATGGCAAAGTGAATTGAGTAAAGCATAAAGTATATTTTCCTTGTTTAAGTATGATTTAAAGGATTAAATCAATTTTAAAGAAAGGTTTCCAACGAAAATTTTAAGGGCAGAAGACCCTAAGTAAAATGACTCAGATATTAGAAAACCAGATGGGACAATTATGGGGTCATGCCTTATACTTTAGCTAGTAGACCCTAGCTAATATAGGTCAAAATTCCAGTGTGTAGGGAAATGTTACACGCAGAAAAGACTAAAATAATGTTACACGCAGAAAGGAATATACAGAGTAGAGATAGGTTATTTGTGAGCTTGAAAACCCATTAGGATCAGTTGACCCTGGGAGAAGTAAGTTTGGGACAAACCATCCAGAAGAGTATCTAGCAGAAGTTAGACTATTTGGTTAATTTGTCTGGTAGGCCAGAGTCAGCCAAAGGTTAGTAGTTAGCCAAACAAAACTATAGTGTTCGGACAGATAGTCCATTTATTACCTGATTTATATGCATATATGATATTGCTAATATTGTTTTAACCAGTTTGGTTGTAGGATTTTGATTTGCAATAGATATGTTTTTAAAAGGTTATTAGTGAGGGGAAACCCGTTCCACTAAGTGGTGTGGTCTCACTTAATATCAGTAAACTGAGATGTAATAGTATTATTCATACCAAATTTTATGTCTGACTCGAAGTTTATGTTTTTCCCTTTAAACTCTCGAGTGCTCAAAATTGATTTGAGTAGGTTGAGAGTTGAGGATTTATAGGTTTTAGTAGGTGGACGAATAAAGCTTCTGGAGATGAGCAGGAGGCTGATGCTAGCTATATTTAGGAGTTTTTTTGTTTTATTTTCGCTATGTTGTATTAAGTCTGATATGACTATTTAGTACTCCGGTCAACCAAGGGGACATCTTCATATGTTGCTCATGGCGTATTTTGTAATAATTATATTTATTTTGTACCTGGGTAAACGATTGGGATAATGAACCATGTTTTGTTAAATGTAATTACAAAATTTTTGTTTGAATCTGTGATTTTGTTTCATATTCATGTGCTTCTGATATTATGGATACCATTAACATTACCGTATTATATCGCCGGAAGTTAATACTATAGATGACTGCAGCATCTGTAGCGCTTAGCTTTGGGCCTCAAGATAGGGGATGTTACAACTTAGTATCAGAGCATAGGTCTGTGAAAAACTTTGAACTAAAATGATTTTTGAAAATATAATCCTAAGGAATTAGAGGAAAGATCGGGGTATGGGATAATGCTATAGTAACGTACTTGTATTTGCTATATATAAGTATACGCTATATCTATGTTCTCCTATCTCTCTTAGGCTATTCCTTTGTATCTTACGAAGGCTCGAGTGCAGATATGGATGCTAGAGGTGGAATAGTTAACCCTGGTGGGGGAAGCAGCACAACTAATGGAAATGCCAGACCAAATACGAGAAGGAATCAACGTCAGGCACAAGCTGCAAATGTGGGTGTTGGAGCCTCGCAAGTTGACGTGGGAGCAATGTATCAGTTTTTTGTCAACATGATGCAAGCGGGAGTTGCTGCTGGAGTAGTCGGAGGAGCAAATCAAGAAGCTTCGGTAGTAAAAAACTATGCTATTTTGAGCAGAGATTATGCTCGGCTGGGAGGAAAGCCGTTTATTGGTACGAAAGATGCAATCGAAGTAGAGAACCAGTTACTTCATTGCGAGAGGATTTTCGCTAATTTAAGGCTCAATGATGAGCAGAAGAGAAGGCTTGCTTCTAGACAGTTACAAGGAGCAGCATTGTATTGGTGGAATAGTGTTACTATTGGAGTTAATGAGGAGACTATGACTTGGGTTAAGTTCAAAAGGAGATTTGAGGAGAGGTTTATATCAGAGATTGCGAAGTCTACTCTGCTCAGAAAGTTTGCTGAGTTGGAGTAGGGAGACATGACTGTGTTGGAGTATGCAACAAGGTTTGAGGAGCTAGCAAGATATGGTTATGCTACAGTGGATACTGTGATTAAGAGGAATGAGAAGTTCATTATGGGGTTGAAGCCTGAGCTTGCTAAGGCCACATTACCTCATATCAGGGATCCATGTGATGTTGTAGTTGAGATGGCTTCGAGACATGAGGAGATGCTTAGTTTTCTGGAAAGGAATAGGGAAAAGGAAGTCCAAGTAGGGCAAAGTTTGAAAAGAAAGTTTTTCCATAAGAAGCGAGCTCAGAAGGGTGTAGTTGCTAAGAAGGGAAAGGCAGAGGTTGTCTACTATAAATTTGACAAGAAAGGGCATTTCACGAATGAGTGTCGCTCAGGAGATGGAAAGAAGGTGATCGGGAAGAAGAATATTAGATGCTTCAACTATGATCAAATTGGACATTATAAGAACCATTGCAAGGATGGAAATGGAAAAGTGTTTGCATTTGAGCCAGCTACCTTGAGGCAAACAGCAGAGGAAAAGGGAAAGGCTATGTTGGGAGGTACGCTTATGATTCATGGTATGTTAGTTAGCATTCTATTTGATACTGGTGCATCGAATTCTTTTATATCTCATTGTTTGGTCGATAAAATTAACCTAGAACCCTCATACCTAGTTACTTCCTTACAGGTTACAAATCCGATAGGAGGGTATGCGACTCTTGGGATGAAGTATGACCACCTAGAGTTTGAATTGTTCGGTCATACCTTTGTTTGCAGTTTGCATGTGTTTGACTTCATAGGGTATGGGATTATTTTGGGTATGGATTGGTTAAGTAAATACAATACTAGGATATTTTTCCATGATAGGAAAATATCACTTAGACCCTGACTGTGGTGATCGGATTATATACTCCATAGAAACCCTAGTTTTGAGGTTAATGCTTTGTTGGGTGTTGTGGAGGTAGAAGATGAGTTGAATCGCAATTTTATTGTTAGAGAATTCGCAGATGTCTTTGAACCTGTAGTAGGATTGCCACCGAAACAAGCCATTGAGTTTCAGATAGATATGGTACCAGGAGCAGAATCGGTGAGTAGGCCGCCAAGCAGTATGGCACCTACCGAGATGAAGGAGCTAAAGGTGCAGTTGGTGGATCTAGAAGGCAAGAATTTTATCAGACCTAGTAGTTCGCCTTGGGGAGCAGCCACAGTGTTTGCTGAGAATTCGGACGGATCGTTAAGGTTATGTATTGATTATCCTATGTTGAATGAGAACACGATGAAGAATCGATATATGTTGCCTAGGATTGACAATTTGTTCAACAAGTTGAGTGGAGCCCAGGTATTTTTCCAATTGGATTTAGCAACAGGGTTCTATCAGCTTAGAGTAGTAGAGGATAGTATTCCTTTAACGGTGTTTAGGACAAGATATGGATCGTACGAATGGTTAGTAATGTCGTTCGAACTAACAAATGTGCCAGCATTCTTTGTAGATTTGATGAACCGAGTTTTCCGAGAGCACTTGCATAGGTTCATGTTGGTTTTCATAGATGATATTGATATACTCTAAGGATGGAAGAGAGCATGAAGTTCATCTTAGAGTGGTGCTTGAGACATTGATGCAGCATCAACTAAAAGCGAAGTTTTCGAAGTGTCATTTCTGGAAGAATGAAGTGAAGTTTCTTAGTCATGTAGTCTCAAAGAAAGGGACTAAGATTGAAGCGATGAATAATTGGAAGAGACCTGAGAAAGTGACTGAGATAAAGAGTTTTCTTGGATTAGCTCAGTATTATCGGAGATTTATAAAGGATTTCTCACGGATAGCAGCACCGTTGACCAAGCTAATGCAAAAGGATGCGAAGTTCATTTGGACTGATAAGTGTGAGGAGGCATTCCAGAAAACTTATTGACTAATGTAGCTATGTTGGTTGTTCCAGAGGGGAATCAGGACTTAGTGATCTACATGGATGCATGTGGAATAGTATTAGGAGCCGTGTTAATACAAAGAGGTAAAGTGATTGCCTATGCACCTTGACAGCTTAGACCGCATGAGGTAAGGTACCCGACTCACGATTTGGAATTAGCTGTGATAATTTTTGCATTGAAGGTGTGGAGACATTACATTATGGGCTAGAGATTTGAATTGTATACGGATCATAAGTCGCTGAAGTATTTATTCTCTCAGAAGGAGTTGAATATGTGACAGCAGAGGTGGTTGGAGTTTATAGCCTCTTATGCTTTTGGAATTGAGTACACACCAGAAAAAGGTAACAAGGTTGCGGATGCGCTTAATAAAAAACATCATAATGCAGTGTTGGAAATGATAGCTGAGTGGAAAGATTTAGAAGTGTTGATGACATATAGAGTACAGTGGAGATCTGAAGCTAGATCTAGTAAGGAGCCTGTTATGTTGTCATGTTTAGAAGTTCGACCGGTGATAATCGAAAATATTGCTTCTAAACAGATGGAGGACCCATTATTAGTTGAATGGATCAGAAAGTTAAGGGATGGAATAGAGAGCGATGACTTGAAAGATTTTAGTCTTGACCAGAATGGGTGGTTGAGGAAGAAAGGAAGGTTATTTATTTCAAATATAGGAAGCATTAGGATGGAAGTTCTTGAAGAATGCCATCGTTTGAAGTTTTCCATTCATCCGGGAGGAAGTAAGATGTATCAGGACATGAAGAGGAGTTTCTTCTGGGAAGGTATGAAGAGAGATGTAGGCTTATGGGTAAAGCAGTTTATGAACTGTCAACTGGTGAAAGCCGAACATCAGAAACCAAGTGGGTTACTTCATCCTTTAGACGTTCCAGTATGGAAATGGGATTCTATCTCGATGGATTTCATAGAAGGTCAAATAGAGGAAATGAAAACATATGGGTCATAGTGGATAGGTTAACCAAGAGTGCCCATTTCATTCCAGTTAAGTCAACAAGGACGGCACCTAGTTTGGCTAAGTTGTTTATGAAGAATATAGTTAGACTTCATGGAATTCCTAGTAGTATAGTAAGTGATAGAGATTCTTTATTCACTAGCGAGTTCTGGAAGAGTCTACATGATACTTTAGGTACCAAGCTCAAGATGAGTACCGCTTACCGTCCACAGATAGATGGGCAAACGAAAGGAGTTAACAAAGCCTTGGAAGATTTGTTACGAGCTTGTTTACTAGATTTTGGAGGATCATGGGATGACCATCTACATTTAGTTGAGTTTTCGTATAACAATAGTTATCAGGCTAGCATAGGGATGGCACCGTTTGAAGCTTTGTATGGAAGGCCATGCAAATTTCCAGTTTGTTGGTTAGAGTCCGGCGATAGGTTAGTTCTTGGTTTAGATTTAGTCAGAGAAGCTACAGAGAAGATTGAGTTGATTCGAGCTAGAAGGAAGGAAGCTCAGTCTAGGTAGAAGAGTTATGCTGATAAGAGACGGAAAGACATAGAGTTTTTAGTTGGAGATCATGTTTTCGTCAAGGTATCACCGATGAAAGGTGTAATTCGATTCGGGAGATCCAGAAAATTGGCATCTAGAATCGTTGGACTATTTCCTATTGTAGAGAGGATCAGGAAACTCGCATACAGAGTAGAGTTACCAAACAGTTTGGCAGGAGTCCATGATGTTTTTCATATTTCTCATCCAAGAAAGTGTATTCGTGTAACGACTGGGCTTTTCGACCCTCGAAAAGTCGACACTAATACGTCCATTGTATTACATGCCGAGAAATCGAATGCCAGAAAACTCAATCGTTAGGGGAAAAGAAAGAAGGAAGAAGATAAGAAGGAAAACTAAATATCACAGAATCACACAGCGGAACGAATAATCTATAATATATTACAAATCTTTACACAAAAGCAAAACTGCAATATATATATATATATAAAGACATCAATCAAAGTATACTAACCAAATTCAGCCTGGACAATTATAAAAACCTATCCTCACAATTGCTGATAAACACAACAATGAATACAGTGGAAAATAACCATCTACGTGAATACGTCTCTGGCCTCCAACTCGTCTCTTGAAGCTCCAAGCATCCAAACTAATCTGTAATATGCTCGGTCTGACCCGGGCATTATAACAAAATAACACCCGAGTTAGTTTGGAAAACCAGCGTGAGAAAAACACACCCAACTGGATTTGAAGTTATATAAAACCTTTGAAATCAAAAGTATTTCATAAGACCACGCGGCACATAAACACGGTCGAGTTTTTACCTTATGCCAACCAAAACATTTTCTATAGAAAATCCATTGATATTATGATAATGTCTAAGGGTGAAAATAATAATAATCAAGTAGTTGTGATGCTCATGAGTGTACATCACAACAATACTATGTATACAATCGAAAATCGGTAAGGCACGTTCGCTAATTGTGTAGGATTTCCACGGAAGTGGCCTCAGTACTACAAGGAACGGTCCTTTTGCATAAGGATCAGAGCTATCATTCTGAAGCAGCATACATCCTTAGTGATGTACCATAGGAAAAACATAGCTGGTCTCGCTAAGACCGAGTACATCGCCTCATGCATGCATAACAACTATAAGTGACATCTAGGAGGAGCCGACTACACCTTATAGGTTTGCCAACCCTACTGGTCATGCCTCCTATCTCTGGTTTTAGTCATTGCCGCTGATGAGGCTACGTCCGACATTCCAGCTAACGCACCGCCACCAAATAGATACAGAATCCCAAATGGATTCCAATACCCCAACTGGTCTCAGAATCACATACAGATTCCCACATCTCGATTAGGTCTTGGGATCACACCTGGATTCCCATACCCCAACTGGTCTCGGAATCACACACGGATTACAACATCACAAAATATCATGAATCTCCTCCATAGAACCGTATATGGTTTTTGGAGTGCTCACGGGTTCGAGTCATCTCTTACGAGTACACCCTTCTGTTTCCCGGGTGCTTCATAAAACCAAACCCTGATTTCCGGAATGCTCAATACCGGTTCTTTTGAAAATAATCAAACAATACATAAGAGTGGGGATCACCCTCTAACCATTTAAGTGGACGGATCTCCTTATCATTTCTTCTAGAAGAATGAAACGAGTTTATAAATACAATATATCACATTCATGTGTTTCCCTTAGATATTTCCAAAGTTAAAATCCTTCGATGTTAAGTGGGGAATAATTCCGTACCACCAAAATTAAGAAAGATTGCATATTTAGGCCAAGATTTGATAGTCAGTTATTTAACTATCAAATAAACAAACATTCAAACAAAGATTTATTCCATAGGTGAAACAACATCGGTTAAGTACATAAGCAACTATCGGCCTCCTTTTAATAAATCTTTCATTCATTTTAAAAGCACTTTTGTAAATTACTTGTACAAAAATACCTTTACATGGGTATGTCTGCCCATCTATATATTTTCAAAACTTAGAAAATATCCATATACTTATCTCAACGGTATAAGTATATCCACCAAACTGAGAAAGGTTTTCTTTTTATTCGATTCTCATATCATTTATAACTACCTCACAATTTTCCAAAACCATCTATAAAGCAATTTATAAATCTTCAAAAAACCATTTATAATCCCTTTATAAAATTTCCAACCCTTATAAGCTTCATATACATTTCAAAAATCACTTATGAACCCTTTATGAATCCATACCCCATTTATAAACTTCTTTTATAAATCCATAAACCTGTTTCTGAAATTCGTTTATAAATATCTAATCATTTATAAACTCTTCGCTTTTCAAATAACCTTTCCTTAATTCTTCAAATCCATTTTATAACTCCTTTATAAAATCAAGTCCTTCAGATATATTTCCGGGGTCTCGGAAATAATTTTAAATAGTTTAAAATATTTTACTTCAAACACCATTATATAATAATTATTATTAACATTAAAATTTACAAACTTTAAAACATCTTAAAAATGATAATTAATAACTTCAAAATACTTTTTAATAACAATAATAATTAACCTTTACCATTTTCATAAATAATAATAATTTATTTTGAAACCTTATTAATAATCCTTAATATTAATTCCAAAGCATAATTATTCTTAAATAATTAACCTCATCACATTTTGATAATTCTTTAAATCCATATTACTATAGACAATTAACTTTTAAACAATACCAATATAATTAAATAACCTTAAATTCTTATTAGTATAATTAATTAACTTTAAAACTATATTAATATAATTAAATACTTTTTAAACAATATGAATTTAATTAAACACTTTAAAACAATATTACTATAATAAAATAACTATAAAACAACATTAATATAATTGAATAACCTAAAAATAATATTGTTAAAATTAAAAAAAATAACTCCTTGGAACAAAATATTTTGGAAACCCGATTTTGGATTTAAAAATCATTTCTTGTCTTTTAAAACCAATTCCAACTTAACGGCAATTTATAGTATTTTTAAAATACTAATTTGAGGCTAATAGCCACCCAACACTTAACCAATATCGATATTGATTTTCTTATCACTACTGGGTTTCAATTTTCGACATATAACAATGTTATAACCACAGTGTCCATAATCAGATACATTTTTTAATAATCCATATAACAGAAATATTACGGAACAATTCAACAATATCAAGGAATCTCGTTGGATCCCTCCAACCGGTCCCCCTACATCACAGCTCATATATATCAGCACATATATATGTAATTAAAATCAACAGTTGTGAGGAATCCTATTGGGTCCCTCCGACCTGTTTCCCCTGCATCACCAACATTATATAATCAAAAAAAAAATCAACTGCTTCGAGGCGTGATTCGTATACAGAGGGTCATTCATTCTTACACGGGAACGCAATAGGGTTTCACCCGCTCCAATTGGCGGGAATATTTAATCCAACTAATAAATACAATAATTCATCCAAACAATCATTCAACAATTTTTATCAACTATATATTATACCAGTTAACCAAAAAGGTGAGATTTTCTCACCGAAATTTTCTGTCGTCGCCGAGGCATTCCAGTTTGGAACTAAAATCGAACGACGTCCGGTTTTAGCCCAAATTTCAACAGTCTCCAAATTTGTCCAAACTAGCTTCATTGCAATGCTTTTGTCGTCATGAGCACAACGCAAAATGTTTCATCTCGATCGGACCTCATAGGGGAGAGTTATGCATTTTAGAAGTTATCAAACAAAATTAATTTAAAGTTAAATAACTTATATAAATTTACAAGTTTACCCCGAACATCTTCTTCCCCAATCGTGTCTTCCCTTTGCACGAGAATACATGTGCAACCTCTACCGTGTGAATGCACCCCCTCACCAACGCCTCAGACCACCAATCAACAAGCCGAGTTCGTCGTTGCTTCGCTTTATGCGAAAGCAGCCTCCCTGACACCTTGACTTCGAGACCACAAGCCCCTGGTCGATCGCGATCTGACTCTCCTACAGCGACCACGCCACAGTCGCGATTCGCCATAGATGATCGGACCACTTCAAACTTCGGTCGCCACTTCCCCTTCACCTTACGAGCACAATTCTAATTCCCAATTCGAACAATTAGCTCTTAAATTCATAAAAATTGAAGCCCTAGTTTTTTTTTCAAACATGAACTTCACTGTACGAAATCGAACACCACACTCATCACTCAGACCCGAAGACAATGCTATATGTATTATATGTATCTTCAAGTTTGAGAAAAAAAATGGAGAACAACTTAGTTACAGGCATTTATAAATAGAGAAGAATGGGTACAGTGAGACGCGAGAGAAAGTACGAGCAGCATAGTGAACGGTAGGCTGTGGGCTGATGTGAATGAACATAGCAGTGTGAAGTTAAGTCAAAATATATATAAATTATTTAAAATCAAAATATCTGGCTATGTAATCACGGACCTCAATCGAGAGTGCCGCCTGGTGTTTTATATGTTTTACCTCTATTCCGAACGCAATGGAACTTGTTTCAGGACCTATTTCGATCGTATGCAGAAGATAGCTTTTTGAACCCAATTATTATATTAAATTTTAAATATTAATTTCTACGCGTTTCGATCTCACACGACCAAACGATATGTCTGATCGCCACGAAATTTGACTGCGTAATATAATTCATTATTATAGACTCAATGACACTAGTTTCGTCGAAATCCGAGACAATGCCCCAGAAGGCTAGTTTTATATATTAATTAGAACGAGTTGTTTTCAATATTAGCTAAATCACTTTTGAATCAATTTTAAAATTTTTATTATCTTTATTCTTATTAATAGAATTTAAATAAGCTTTGAAATAATTTTTTTCTAACTTAAAACTCAAGATCCCGTTATTAAACCAATTTCAATTATTAAATTTAATAATTAAATTATCCCATAAATCACTATTTTTGAAATCCAAAGTCATTTAATGTAACGACCCAGAATTTTTGTCAATTAAAATTTGTATATTTAATTGATTTTAAATATTAACAAGTGGAATTAATAAGTCGAATAATTTATTTTTCGAATATCTGGATTTAATTGGATAATTAAATCGATAAATTAATAGTTGAAATTCCAGAAATAATTGAAATCTGGATTTCATGTGAATGAAAATGATTTATAAATTTATATTAAATCATGTTGAAGTTATGGTGATGTTATAGAACTTTTAAAACTGAATTTAAAGTAAATTTGTGAAAATTGAATATTTTAATATTTAATCGACTAGTGAAATTAGCCATTTTTGGGACAGTCTCAGAATTGGACGAAACAAGTTCCATTGGATCCGTAATAGTTTGTTATTATCGGATTTCAATTTTCGTAGCAATCGGAGTTGTCGTTTGACCGTGGCAGCTCGAAACGCATCGAAATTGTTTTAATATTAATTTGGCGAGTTAAAATAGTCATTTTTCAAAAAGTCTTGGATTTTGACAAAACTAGTTTTATCAGATCCGTAATGTGATATTATTGTAAGATTTCAAATTTCGTGTCAATCGGATGTACCGTTTGTCCAGGGCAAGCCAAAACGCATTGAAATCGGTTTAATTTAAATTTGACTGTTTATTTTTGTAACTCTCACATATGATCGAATTAGCTCCCGAAACACGTTCCATTGTGTTCGGAATGCAGGGTAAACCTTACGAACGCCAGGCGGCACGTGTGATTTGGAGATCTTTTGAAAAAGTCGTTTTAAAATGAATTTAATATTAATTTAATACGTATATATATATATATATATATATATATATATATATATACGTTTGCCCAAACCCTAGCTAAGGCAAATAGCTTCAGCCGCCACCTACAGTTTTAATGGCCAGAAAACGTTCATCTTCTTCCCTCCAAATCTCTCAATCCGTTGACAATTAGCAAAAACTCTCAACTACAAAGTCGTAGAGCACGACGAGATCTACGATCTCAACGGTGGAGATCGAACGGAGCTACCAATCATCGGGAAAGTGGCCGCGTTCGGCATCAGCTCGTGCACGTTTACCAACCTCAGGGGGGTGGCCGAGCTCCACCATATTGCAGCCGAAGGTAGGCATGGTGATGGGCGTCGAAGTGGAGGTTGTTGATCGTCTTCAAGTTGCTCGGTTTGGTCGTGAAAATTCAAAAACAAACGGCGGCTATGGGTTGTCTTTGCATGGTTTTAAACGAAGGGGGAGAGGATGGAAGGTGCGGCCCAGATCTGGAGCTGCAGCAATGGACGGCCGTGATCTGATGTAGGGTTTGAGATAAAAAAAATAATAAAAGCTGAAATTGTTTTATTTAAATTCGTGTAATCTTTAAAATAGCATAACTTTTTCATACGAGGTCGAAAACGCACGAAACCAGTTGCGTTGGAACCGTATTGACGAGTACTACGCTATGGAACTGGATTGGAGTTGATTGGAGTCAGTGAAATTTTTGGGTAAAATTAAACGTCCGTTTAATTTTATTCGAAATAAACGCAGAAACTGAACTGAAATCAAGGTGAGAACTCCTCACTCAATCGAATGTTTTGTTTCGATTTAAATTTTAAATAGTTAGATTTAAAATTGTTGATAGTGATTGATTGTGTGATTGGATGATAAATTGCTATTTATTGTGTTAAATAGACATTATACGCCGTTATTAAGCGGAGGTTATTTATTAAAAACATATACCGCGATAATTTCACATTGAAGTGGAATTGGTATTATATATGTATATAGCAATATATATATATATTGGAATATGTATATATTGGAGTTTATTTCCCGTATTGTATAGCGGATGAGACCCTATTGCGCCACATAATAGCGGATAATATTTATAAATCCCATATAACGCGATAATTTCACTGTGAAGTGAAATTGGTATTGTGCTAACATCTGTGGATGCAGAGAAACAGGTTGGAGGGATCCAACTGGATTCCTCACCGTATTGATTTATTTACAGATATTGTGATATATTCTGTTATCATATGATGATATGTGATGTTTTGTTGTCGTGATTGATTATTGGTGCTGTTGCATCATCGGATCCATTTTTGGAAGTTTAAAAATAAGGATTTGTAAATTATTAAAAGGATTGCTTTATTTAAATTGAGATTTTTGATTTATTTTAAAATGGTTTATATATATAAGATTTATAAAATTGATATTTTATAGATCAAAATAATTGAGTTATAAAGGAGTTTTTAAAGTGTTAAAATGAAGTATAAGTAAATCTTATAAGTAATCAGATTTATCACTTATGAAGTTTTAAAAGAATGATTTTTGCAAATAAATGAATTATAAGTATTTAACTTATAATATGGATTTTTGGTATATAATTGAGTTATAAATTGATTTGGTTAATAAAGTGCTTTTATAAGTTAAAGTTGTTATAAAATACCAATGGAATTTATAAACATAGATTTGTAAATCCGAGAAACGACTTATTTTGATAAGTTAAGTTTATATAGCTTATTAAAGGAAGTATATTCACGATTTTGGACAGTGGATAATCCTTTAAATAAAATGTGTAGAAATGTTGAGTTTGGATAACGAATTATATTCACGATTTTGGACAGTGAATGTATTGTTAAATAAAACGGAGATGTTTTGGAGAAGTGATATTACGAAATGAAGTAATTGTTTTAAAAAGATGTTTTAAAACGTGTTAAGTATCGAAAACATAGATTTCAACATTTATTGTTGAAATAGACGTTTCGAGGAATAAGGAAATGGTAGACTATAACACTGTTGTTATAGTAAATGGTTTCCGAAAGGAAATGTTTTATATAGTATTGGGATTTATATATCTATCTAAATTTCGAATCCCTATACTAGTGATTTTGGTCGTCGTAACGATGTTTTACGCAACATTCGTTTTGACTCAAATAAATGTTTAAGAGAATGTTTCCTTAAATAATAAATATATACTTAATTGGATTTGAGTATATCGAATATTTTCCAAATGTTGAAAATAAATGGATTTGTGAATTACCTATTATTAAATAGGTATGGAAATGTTTTTCCAATGTGAAGTGAAATGTTTTGAGATTTTATCTTTTTAAAGATAAATTGAAATTGAATATTTGAAATCGATTTGAAAATAGTATATCAATGGATATTGGAAATTTAAATTCACTATGAAATTTATAAAGGAAAGGGGAATTTGTTTAAAAATAAACATTGATTTATTTTTGAAGTGTGGAAAATTATATATCTTGTAAAGATATTTTTGGAAGATAAATAATTTGGAAAATTATTTGGAATCTGATGATGCTGTGCAGACCTATTGATAGTTAAATAACCGACTATCAATAATTACCTTGAAAAGGTATTTGTTGTGATTTGCTTGAATTTAAATGCCACACTTATTTTTGAATAAGCGCTCACTATTCGGGTTAGCCGGGAAAGGACCTTTGGGTCGTATAACCCATTCCGAATTTGTGATACGACGATATGGATCGTATTGAAGACCGGTGGTGAAGACCGGGTATTTGTGAAAACGATAGGATGACCTATCGATTGTCTCTGCACCGTTAGCTACGGTATAGAGATTTCCTTTGTGATGGGAAGTTTTATCGGGATTATGAATATCCGGATTTGCAAGGGCTTCTTTGGAAGTGCCTTCGGTTCTGTTCGAACCCGGAACATACTTGTATGGTTACATGTCTGACATTACTTTTTGAGATGTAAAGCTGATTTCTTTCAAATACATTTCTGTTGGTGGTGGAGAATTTATTCTCTTAGCTTAACACCCTTCTCTGAGACATACGAGCTCAGAGGTTATGTAGTTGAAGGTTATCAGTGATATATTCCCAATTTTGTAATGTGACATGTTGAGTGTTGCTGTGAAATGATCATTGTTTGATCATTTGTGATATGATCATTTGTTTGATCATTTATCTTTGTGATCATTACTTTGATCATTTGTTTGACCCAAAGCATAGCTTTTGTATAAAGCGTAGTTTTGTGGACGAGACGTACCACTTGTATATGATATTATTTATTCCGCTGTGTATTCTGTATGAGGACAAGTTTATATAACTGTCCAGTGTTGTATTGTTGTTGTAACCTCTGATGATGATGTAAGGTATAAAATGATATAGTTCTTTGATTTAAAGATTATTCATTTATCTATTATATGTTATTCTGCTGCGAATGTGAGATTCTGATATTGTCTCTATTTCTGTTGTTTCTTCTTTCTTTTTCTTCTGTCTTCTTCTACCTCTTCTTTTTCTCCATAACAATTCGGTTTTCCGGCATTCGATTGCTCGGCAGTTGATACAGTGAATGTATTAATGTTGATTTTCGAGCGACGAAAAATCGTAATCGTTACATTTAATCTATAAAATTGACTTTTCAATATTTAAAATAAATTAAATATTCTAATTTCAAATAACTAAAATTCTGGGTCGTTACATTCTTCCCACCTTAAAAGAATTTCGTCCTCGAAATTGCCAAGGTAGGAAAATGTCCAAATCCATTCCTTTTTAAAACAATTTAGTCAAAATATTTTGCCAAATTAATTTAAGCCCTTAACCTTTTCCAAATTCAATTTGTTGAAACCTTGTTGCTAAGCTTCCAAATTCATTCATAGATTCCAAATAATATTATCCATTCAATCATTTCAAGTTATAATTCAAAATCAAATTTTAGTTATCACAAATTTCTTCAAAATTTCTAACTCTTTAAATTTTCGAAAAATTTAGCCTTGTTATTAATTTTTCTAAGCTTCCAAATTCATTCATAGATCCCAACTAATATTATCCAATCAATCATTTCAAGTTATAATTCAAAATCAAATTTTAGTTATCACAAATTTCTTCAAAACTTCTAACTCTTTAAATTTTCAAAAATTTAGCCAGTGTCTCCTTTGCGCGGCTCGATCAGAACAACTACCATTCGCCACTATGGCCCAAACCAGCAAAAGAAAATAAAAGCCAAGTGGCTCAACCATAAAATCATCAAATTCAACCAACAATTTAAACATGTACCTTTTTGTTGGGCAACCAAATTTTAATTATGAAATCAAGGGCAACAAATCAGCTGTTGCTTTTATATATCTACATCTTATTTACCAATGATATCGATACATATAGTTTATAATCATATTAATTTGAAATTTCAATTTTCAACATTTGCTTTAATAAGGCCTGTACAATGTACATATATCATCCGTACGCAATATCAAATCTGATCGCTCGCTCAATCACACAATTTCACTTCCGAACTAGTATCGTTCACACGACCACTCTAGTGCAGACTCATATCCGGTTCCTTGATTAGAACCCGCTATTCTCCTTTCATAGCCATATACTATGATATAGATTCTGGAATCAATCAAAAATCCATATCCAGTGTTCGCCGTCAAGAATCGAGTGAAAAATCCCAACTTGGATCGATATAATATATCTCGAAATTATGTGCTCGATTCTGGATCAAACCATTATGTGAATAAAATAATATATGTACAACTTACGTATTTACTTCCATTTTCTTAGCTACACCAAATCCTTTTTATTCAGCTTTTATCCCATCCTCATTCATTCTATCCGCATTTAATTGATTTATATTCAATTATCCACATTCACTTATTACTTAGTATAATTTTTTTCAATACCAGTATCTCTTAGGGACCATTTCATCAAATTTCATGTTTAGCAACATCCCACTCTATATTAATTTCATTTATTAATCATTTCATAAAATTTTACTTAAGCTTATAAACATATTACACAACTCTTCTCATGTTTATTTCCACTTCATAACATAAGTTTATATCTATTTCAAATCAAATTCAATTTCAATTCCATTTAACTCAATTTATCTTCCAATCTCAATATTCAATTTTCTAACTTATTTAATTAGTTCATCCACTAATTCTTTCAGTTATAATTAATTTATGTCCAAATTTTTTTCATCTGACCTAACTTAGTTCAATTCCTCTTCAAGATCCATTTTGTTTAACTCATCTTAAGCTAAATTTCATTCCCAGGTTCAATTTCAAATTTTACTTTTCTTCCATTCACATTCAACAATTTAGGACATTACTTTAACTAACTAATTTTCAAATTTTATACGTTATCAAACTTATTTTCTAATAATTTCAATAAAACATTTAAATGAAAATCCCTGAGTTTAAACATCTTGTTCTTGATTATTTCAAATCATTTTTTTGAAATCATATATATATAATCCCTTGTTATATCAAATCATTCTTTTGAATTTTCAAAATCAAAACAAGTTTTACTAAAACAAAACTACATGGTAGCAATTCCTCCCTTAGAAACCCAAAAATGAACATCGATGATGAGGCGGTCATCACCGAAATTATTTTCCAACGACCGAAGTGAGTTCAGTGCTTTCTATTCCTTTTAAACCCTTTTAAATATTTCTATTCAAAAGTATTTTCCAAATAATACTATTATTATTTTCCAAAACTTTGAAAAACATTTTAAAAACCAACGAGATTTAAATTTCCAAATTTCCATCTTTTAAATCCATTCTAATCTATAAATCGCTTTTATAAATCATATTTATATAATATATTTCTGAAATTTCATCTCCTTTCAATTTATAAATCGCATTCATACATCATATATTTATATAATCTTACTTTGGTTATATAAAATCATTCCTTAATTGTTATTCTTACTTGCATTATAATATCAACTTTTATTCGATCGCAAACAACAAATGATAATAGTATAACATTATCATTTCCTAACAATCAAGCACACCATATATAACCTAATAATTTTCTAAAAAGTTATTTCTTTATATATAAAACTATAACCAGGGAAACATGATTTCATTTGCCCAATTTCAAAACAATACTATGTTGAATTGCTTTACTCAAGTGTTTAGGGATCCCTATCAATGACATTAATTACTCGTATTGACCAGAATCCATACGCCACTCAATAGATCAACCAACGCGATATAAAACAATTTTTATATCACTAACAAATACGTGTCATATATATATATATATACACTCAAACTCATTCTAGGGTACTACCGACCCTATCTCTAATGAGTACCCTACCAAAGCTAAGGTTCTCGCTTAACCTTCAGCTCTGATACCAAATGTAACAACCGGGCTTTTCGACCCTCGAAAAATCGACACTAATAGGTCCACTGTATTACATGCCGAGAAATCGAATGCTAAAAAACTCAATCATTATGGGGAAAAAGAAAGAAGAAAGAAGATAAGAAGGAAAACTAAACAACATAGAATCTCTCAGCGGAACGAATAATCTATAATATATTACAAATCTTTACACAAAAGCAAAAGTGTAATATATATATATGTGTGTGTGTGTGTGTGTGCAGACATCAATCAGAGTATACTAACCTATTTCAGCCTGGACTGTTATAACAACCTATCCTCACAACACAACAATGAATACAGCAGAAAATAACCATCTACATGAATACGTCTCTGGCCTCCAACTCGTCTCTTGAAGCTCCAAGCATCCAAACTAATCTGTAATATGCTCGGTCCGACCCGAGCATTATAATAAAATAACACCCGAGCCAGTCTGGAAAACCAGCGTGAGAAAAACACACCCAACTAGATTTAAAGTTATATAAAACAATTAAAATCAAAAGTATTTCATAAGACCACGCCGCACATAAACACGACCGGGTTTTTACCTTACGATAACCAAAACATTTTCTATAGAAAATCCATTGATATTATGATAATGTCTAAGGTTGAAAATAATAATAATAATCAAGTGGTTGTGATGCTCGTAAGTGTACATCACAACAATACTATGTATATAATCGAAAATCGATAAGGCGTGTTCGCTAATTGTGTAGAATTTCCATGGAGGTGCCCTCAGTACTTCAAGGAACGGTCCTCCTGCACAAGGATAAGAGCTATCATTCTGAAGCAACATACAACCTTAGTGATGTACCACAGGAAAAAAATAGCTGGTCTCGCTAAGACCGAGTACATCGCCCCATGCATGCATAGCAACTATAAGTGACATCTAGGAGGAGCCGACTACAACCTATGGGTTTGCCAACCCTACTAACCATGCCTCTTATCTCAGGTTTTAGTCATTTCCACCGATGAGGCTACATCCGAAATTCCAGCTTACACACCGCCACCAAATAGATCATGAAATCCCACATGGATTCCAATACCCCAACGGGTCTCGGAATCACACATAGATTCCCACATCTCAATTAGATCTTGGTATTGCACCCGGATTCCCATACCCTAACTGGTCTCGGAATCACACATGGATTCCAACATCTCAAAATATCACGAATCTCCTCCATAGAACCATATATGGTTTTCGGAGTGGTCACGGGTTCAAGTCATCTCTTACGAGTACACTCTTCTGTTTTCTGGGTGCTCCACAAAACCAAACGCCGATTTCTGGAATGCTCAATACCGGTTCTTTTGGAAATAATCAGACAATACATAAGAGTGGGGATCACCCCCTAACCATTTATGTGGACGAATCTTCTTATCATTTTCCCTAGAAGAACGAAACAAGTTTATACGTACAGTATAGCACCACCGATGGTAACTGTACCATATAATTCTCGTGTTTCCCTTAGATATTTCAAGAGTTAAAATCCTTTGGTGTTAAGTAGGAAATAATTTCGAGCCACCAAAATTAAGAAGGATTACATATTTAGGCCAAGATTTGATAGTCTGTTTTTTAACTATCAAACAAACAAACATTCAAACAAAGATTTATTCCATAGGTGAAACAACATCGGTTAAGTACATAAGCAACCATCGGCCTCCTTTTAATAAATCTTTCATTCATTTTAAAAGCAATTTTGTAAATTACTTGTACAAAAATACCTTTACATGGGTATGTCCGCCCATCTATATAGTTTCAAAACTTAGAAAATATCCATATACTTATCTCAACGGTATAAGTTTATCCACCAAACAAAGAAAGATTTTCTTTTATTCGATTCTCATATCATTTATAACTCCCTCACAATTTTCCAAAACCATCTATAAACCATTTTATAAATCTTCGAAAAACCATTTAGAGTCCCTTTATAAAAATTCCATCCCTTATAAGCTTCCTATATATTTCAAAAATCACTTATAAACCTTTTATGAATCCATACCCCATTTATAATTTTATTTTATAAATCTATAAAACTGTTTTTGAAATTCGTTTATAAATATCTAATCATTTATAAACTCTTTACTTTTCAAATAACCTTTCCTTAATTCTTCAAATCCATTTTATTACTGCTTTATAAAATCTAAATCCTTCAGATATATTTATGGGGTCTCGGAAATAATTTTAAATAATTTAAAATATTTTACTTCAAACACCATTATTATATAATAATGATTATTAATATTAAAATTTACAAATTTTAAAACATCTTAAAAATGATAATTATTAACTTCAAAATATTGTTTAAGAACAATAATAATTTACCTTTACCATTTTCATAAATAATAATAATTTATTTTAAAACCTTGTTAATAATCCTTAATACTAATTCCAAACAATAATTACTCTTAAATAATTAACCTTATCACATTTTGATAATTCTTTAAATCCATATTACTTTAGAAAATTAACTTTTAAACAATACCAATATAATTAAATAACCTTAAATTCTTATTAGTATAATTAATTAACTTTAAAACCATATTAGTATAATTAAAAACTTTTTAAACAATGTAAATTTAATTAAACTCTTTAAAACAATATTACTATAATAAAACAACTATAAAACAACATTAATATAATTAAATAACCTAAAAATACTATTATTAAAATTAAATAAATAAATCCTTTGAACAAAATATTTCTAAAACCCGATTTCGGATTTATAAATCACTTCCCGTCTTTTAAAACCAATTCTGAATTAATGGCGATTTATAGTATTTTTAAAATACTAATTTGAGGCCAATAACCACCCAAGGCTTAACCAATATCGATATTGATTTTATTATCACTACTGGTTTTAGTTTTCAACATATAACAATGTTATAACTAAAAGGGAGTGCGAATTAAGGATCTTAAGGCTAACTTAACACTAGAGGGGGGTGAATAGTGTTTAATGGATTCTAAGACTTATATGGACTAATATAAACAAATGCAGAACTTAATTACAGAACAATCACAGAATCAAACACAGATGCAGAAAGTAAATAAAAAGTAGTAAAAGGAAAGAACATATCGAATTTTATACTGGTTCGGAGTTACCCTACGTCCAGTCCTACACCAAGGCAAACACCTCGTACAGATTTTTATTATACCAATGTCGAGATTACAATCCTCAATTTTTAAAGACCTTGAGGTACCCTCCTGTCTTCGACTCCGAGGCAAACTCTCTTGATTTACGGGACACAAGATCACCCAATTGATTTCCAAGCACAACCACACCTTATAGAGAGACGCGATAAAATTTTGATTACAAATTGATCCTATAACTCTAAATAGCACTTTGATCTTCGAGAGAGGGCAGAGAATCAAACAAGAATGAGATTCTAATTTGATTCACTTGAGAATTTGGCAGAATTTCGGCACGATCTTAAAAATATGAAAATTTTAAAATATGGATTTGTGGAGAAGGAGTGAAGAAAATAGTTAGTTAAAAAATTTGTTTGTGAAAGCTATTTATAGACTAGTAATGGTCATAACCCTTCGTGAAGAGATTTAAACGAATAGAAACTTCTTTTGAAAATTGAAACTTTTGAATTTAACGGCCACCATGTCGACATGGGGTATCCCATGATGTCGACATCCCTTAGTTAAAAACAATGTAAGCCAGTTCGTAGGTTTGTAAGCCACTTGTCGTGGGTTTGTAAGCCACTTGTCGTGGGTTTGTAAGCCACTTGTCGTGGGTTTGTAAGCCACTTGTCGTGGGTTTGTAAGCCACTTGTCGTAGGTTTGTAAGCCACTAAGAAGGTAGAAATGGGTTCCATCCCAAATAAAATTTGGAATGAAGATTTCCATGTTATTATGAAGTTTTAACAAAACTAGACACTTATCTTGAAATCTTGATCTTGATACTCATGAGTCTTCAAACTTGATTTCTTCATTCTTGATCTTTATACTGTACAGTCTTCAATAATCAGTACCTGCCTTATATATATCCTGCATAATAACATTCATATATATCTAGACAATAGTGTTAGTATATAAGTTATAATAAAATAAGTTACAAAGGTTGTTGTCATCAAAACCACTATCTCCAGTTCCTAACAATCTCCCCCTTTTTGATGATGACAACCTTATAAAATATACTTACTACTTCGATCATACCATAACTCCCCCTTACACCAACAACTCCCCCTTACTCCAAGCCTACTATTTTATATAACTTCTCCCCCTTTGTCATCAACAAAAATAACCTATAAACCTTGAAATTAATAGAAAATGAGATAAACAAACATATGACATAAGAATAATAACTATGTATGAGTGAAATATAGCATCCTAAGTTAAATGGAATTCAAGATTTTATACACCAAAGCTTGTTTTAGAAGAACATTAAATAAGATGAAAAACGAAGACAAAGACTCGAGTTTCAGATAACACTTATATACAAATTAACAAACCAATATACAATCAAGAAAGAGAAAAACGAAAAACGCTTAACGAGGACCCTTAACTATTGGTGATTTATGGACCGAACAATTTGGATAGTGGAGACAAAAGTTTCCACGTTGTTCGACCAAGTTCCCATTAGCGTCAAAAAGGACCTCTCCAATGCAAAACACGCCATCGTCTTCGTCCATATGAACATCCGGATTCGGCAGAGGATGTTCTTCTTCTTGATCCTCTTGTGTTTCTTCTAGAGGCTCTTTTTCTTCAGAATCCATGGCTTGTGATGATTCTTCGATGACAATGGGATTGGCATGGTTATCCATAAGGAATTTTTGTAAATTCCTAAGGATTCTGCCTTGCCTATCTTGTTCTCTAGCCATTCGCAGTTGACTTACTTGAATTTCCATCATCATTTGAACCAAATCTTTCATCTTATCTTGTAATTTGATGACTCATACGTGTGTGGAACGTTGAAAAGGGCCAGAATGAGGAGAAGTAGGTGAAGAAGGTTCATTATTAGAAGAGGAAACCATTAATTTACCTTTTTAGAAGTTTATTACAGAGAATAGAACAGAGAAAAGGAGTAAAAGTCGAAATATATAAATATATAACCAAATAACTAATTTTAGAGGGAAATTTAAATTTGAAAATCTCGGCATGTATGTCGACATAGGGGAATGGGTCATGTCGACATGCCCAGTTCAATTTTTGAGAAATTTTTATTTATATTAATTATTAACTATACTTATATTATTTATAATTTATATTTCAGTTAATGAACATATACCCAATTCTCTTCTAAATTTAGTAAAGTTTTGTTCATTTAATGGTCTGGTTAATATATCAGCAGTTTGTTTTTCAGTATTAATTATTCAAGAGTTATGACATCTTTACTTATATTATCTCTAAGAAAATGATGTCTAATATCAATACGTTTTGTTCTAGCATGATGAGTTGGATTTTAAGATAGGTTTATTGCACTAATATTATCACAATAAATTGGTGATTTAGTTATAGTTAATCCAAAATCTTTTAAAGTTTGTTGCATATATATATATATATATAACTTGAGAACAGGCTAAAGCAGCAGATATATATTCTGGTTCAGTTGTTGACAAGGATACACTGTTTTGGTTCATACTAAACCAGGAAACCAGAGAATGTCCTAGAAAGTGACAAGTTCCACTTGTACTTTTTCGGTCTGATTTACAACCAGCGTAATCAGCATCACAATATGAAACTAAATCAAATACATCATTTTAGGGTAAAATAAACCATAATCTAAAGTACGTTTTACATATCTTAAAATTCTTTTAACAGCTTTTAAGTGAGTTTCTTTAGGTTGAGATTGGTATCTTGCACAGAGACAGACACTATGCATGATGTCAGGACGACTTGCTGTTATATAAAGCAGCGAACCAATCATTCCCCTATATAATTTTTGATCAACATCTTTTGATTTATCTTCTTTACTTAAAGCTACATTAGTTGTCATTGGAGTTGGTTTCCCACTAGAAGTGGTCAATCCAAAAAAGAAGAGCTAGACTTACACAAATAATAGTATATACAAAACTCTGACAGGTTTACAAGTATATAAATGACATCTCAAGTCAACACCATACAAACTATATACAAGTCAATAACATGACTAATAATAAAAAAAAGATAGAAAACTCAACCATAAATTACTACTCCAAATAGCCAGTCTAGCTAACCCAAATCCAAAGTCTCCGAGTCCTTGTAACCTGAAAAGTCTCGGCCTGACCCGAACAAACAAACACTCGGGTTATACAATCTCTAAATATCCAAATAGGTGAGATCATTTAATAAACATGCATAATACTCAAAGGATACTGTATAATAAACAAGTAACATGTTTAACAATTATAACTTATGCAAACTTAAATATCAATTTGGTAATTTGTGGATAATATCCATAAATCTGAAAATAACCATTTAGGAATAAATGGCCTCAAAATCTCAATCTCAACAAAATCTCAATCTCAACAAATTCTTAATCTCAATAAAACCTCAATTTCAACATATCGAACTCTTTAAGGAGTTCAAAAGAACAAAAATGTAATCACCAAGTTTCAACTCACAAAATAGCTCTTAGGCTATGAATATATATCCAATGTTCAATATAACGGTGAAAACATTTAGAAACTCATCAAATTCTAGAAATCAAAGATAAAGAAATCTAGAAAACAATGGAAAAGGTATATCGATCCCAATAAATGGCGAGTCTAAGCTACACCGCACTTGAATCAACAACGTATGGCTGAAGCCTGCCAAGTACTATCAACAACAAATTTGGTGCCCAACAAATGACCCGAAGGTCCAACAAATGGTCCGAAAGCCCAACAAATGTCTGAAGTCCAACAAATGGCCTGAAAGCCCAACAAATGACCCGAAGGTCTAGTATTGGCAATCAACATACCCGAAGGTCCAACATAAAGTGTCACCAACTTCCAAATAGTAACCAAATCAGTGACTACAGTGCGTCCCATACCATACGTTCTCACTTAACCGTTTACTATAAGGTAGTTAATTTCACTCTCGTGTATGACTTCAATCGAACAAGTCCGAAATTAACCGAAAAAGTAAATGCATGTGTCACATACCACATGTTTTACTAGATCGTTTAAGTCACTTCCTCGTTCTCTCGAGGAGCGCAAAAACGTGTAATTTTATAGAAAATAATTTACTTCGAGAAAACGAGTTAAAAACGATTTTTTGAAAATATTTGGAAATTATTTCCTTTTAAAGTAACTTCATAATAGAGTACTATATTATTAAACACTTAAAATGAGCTTTGGAAATGATTTATTACTTATAAAATCGATTTAGAAAATTCCAACTTTTAAAACCCTTTTTTGAATCAAAAATTCCTTCAAAATAAGTTTATAAAACTCGTGCATGGAAACACCAATTCAACAGCAAATTCAACAGAAATTTCCATATCGAAACTCATATTTTATAACATCGCAACATAAAATTATCATCGAATATCGGCTTTCTAATTCACAAGTAGAAGCCTTCAAACAACACTGGAATCTGCAAAATGGAGCGACAAAATTCAAAAAATCAAGTCCAGACCATAGGCAGTAGAACAGTAGTATGGTCGACCATACATATGCAAGGGTCGATCTTTATAGTCGACTTTAGAATGCTCATGGTCGACCATAGGTTGCGAATTCAGTTACTTCTTCCAGCAACGTTCGTAATCGATTTCGAGCACTGTTTTATCACCGATTTCATCTGATTTCAAGCACGAATTTGAGCATGCAAATAGAGCAACATATAGAGAGTAGTCTGGAGAAAGTTTGGCTTGACTTTGGAGCAATAATCAACAACAAAAAGGTTTACAAACCGATAATAGAGTGTTTGTTTACTGTAATTATTTAACAGAGGATGAAAGACATTTACAGAAATAATTAGCTCAATTAAATTCACATTTATCCATCATAAAATCATAAGCAAGCAATTATAGATTAGAGATAGTATGTGTGAGTGAGAACTCACCTCAACATCTCAAAATTGCATGCATCAACACACAAACAAATCACTGAAAAACCTGCATTTTCATCCTTAATGCAGCAAGGGTTTGGCATAGCAAAACTAAGTATTTTCCTACGAAATTTTTACAGATGATGTATTCGTGAGTTATGAACAACATATCAAAATTTCGTATTTTTATGATTTTTATACGATTAGTTATGAATTTTTTTACTGACCTTCGTTTTCACCCCAGATCTAACCCGAAAACCACTAGAGAAAAGAATACCTTTGACCCGTTAAAACTATACCAATTGCCACGAAATTTGTAGCAGAGGTGTTGAAACATATCAGCAACAATATAACCAAATTTTAGAATTTTTGGAAATTAATTTGATTTGTTATGATTTTTGGGACAGTTAGGGTTTGGTGAAAAGAGTTGAAGAAGAAGGAGTTTGAGCTTTCTGGTTTTGAGTTTCTGAAAAATGTAATGAACGTACAGTGCAAAGAAGAGAGGAGTTATCTCATCTTTACTTGTAAATGTGCTTGGGTTGGAGATTTGAGCCCAACTCCATTAATAAATCAATTTTTCACTATTTTAAACATACACAAAACATCTTTGAAAAATAATATCTCCTAAACCAAAGCTCATAAAAATGCAAACTTATATTCTAAATTTAAGTACAAAACTTAATATTTGCAATGAAACTGAAATCATTTATTTTTATGGTCGTTTGACCCTTCAAATAATTTATTGAAAATGGACATTTTCATGTTTGTACAAAAATGTAAAACATGTTAAAAATAGATTTTAGCTCTTAAACTTGTGATTTTTTCATAACAAAATTTATGAATCACTTTAAAAACATAATTAAGATTTTTCGCAAGTTTACATTGGTAAATTTGCAATAAAACCCCTTATTTTATTATTTCAAAAATGCGGGTTGGTAAAGACTTCCTCCTTAAAGAAATTGCGTCCTCACAATTCCAATTAAGAGAAAAGTCTATAATCTACTTTGTAAAATTCACTTTGTGCATTACTTATGATAATCTTATGAAAACAATATAAAGTTTTCTTATCAAATTTAATTAGCAAAATTTACCAAATTCTAAAAAACAAATTTCTAACACCTTTATTTTTAGGAAAATTTTGCCAGTCTCCTTTGCACAGTTAACGTTTCGAAAATTCACAATATTTATGTAATGATATAATATACTTCTCATCATAAGGATGAGGCATCCCGTAGGGAAAATAATTGCGTTATGTAATCTGATATACGTACTTAAGTTTTGAAATATTAGCGAGTTTGCTAATACTCCTTATACAATAATTTATAATCTCTTAAACGATATGTATTTAACTTTAGATACCTACAACTATCTCAAAGACTAATATTAGTCTTTTAATATCAATTTCATATCGAAAAGGAGAGAATAATAGTTCTCAATTATTATTGACATCAAATAAATTTCTAACCATAACATAAAAACTCATTCACAACGAAAGTATAATGATGAGTTTCATAAAATGAAGTGTTACATGTTGAATTAATTTTCCAAGAAACTTCCGGATCATAAATATGATATGTGGTATGAGTTATTATCATTTTACTTGGTTTAGATCTTTCAAAAACGCATATAAATGCTACAGGACAGCGATAGAAAACTACGTTTTAGGCCTAGCAAATGTCAAAATCTTGCAATTTACTTCAAATGAAAGTTGTTCCTTAAGTTTCTAGCTTTCCAGAAAGAGTAAAACCATTGCATTTGGATAAACCGCTATAAAGTTATATCCAAAATAATTCTCAGTTCAAAATTTCAGTATCTTTGTCGCTCATTCTTATAACAGCGACAAAGATATGCAGTTTTGACCATCTTAACTTTAAAAAATTTCAAAACTCAATAAATGAAACTTATAGAATATTGTCTTAGATTTCCAAAACATCAAAGATTTTCAAAATCCGATAAAAACTGAAAAAGCTATGCCCAAATTACAAACACTGTTTCAGCTTAGAAAATATTTTTCAAGACAGTGATTATGTTGCTGTTTAAAACCTGATTTCAATCCAGAAAACTTCAAAATCTGGAAAAATGATTGAAACAAAATTTCTTCCTTGAAAAATTATTTTTCTACTGCAAAAAGATTCAACATAATATTTATGGTTAAAAATTTATAGCCATTTTACTTTCAGGTATCATCTCAGAAAATTACTATATGGCTGAACCATAACATTAGTTTCAAACTCAATTTAATTTCTCTTAAATGCGGTATTTGGAAAAATGATTAAAAGAGAATTTGTAGCTTATTTAAAGAACGTTCTATGACAAAAAGATTGAACCAATTCAGGCTATTTTTCAACAAAATATCCACAATTAAATTTTTCTTCTTAACATGAAGAATGACAATGATTTGTTCCTAATTACATTTTTAATTTAAATTCCCATATTAGAATCTTACAAATTAGGAAACCTAATTCGTAATAAAAAGAGGCACAATTTCTCATATTCACGAAAATTTTCCATAATGGAAATCATAAAAGAACATCAATATTCATAAAAGTTGATTCATCCAAATACCAATTTCAATTTGGTATATAAAGTGCAAACACTCCAAAATCATGTAAGAACTCAAACATCAAGGAATTCAAAAAATCAAAATAGAAATTCGAAAACAAAACCAAACATCAATATGTCAAATATTGCACCTTTCTTTTAAAAAGAAATACTCAAGATGATTTTTAGGTGGAAGCTCAATTCACATAGAATCTAGAAATTAACAAAAGAAATCTAGAAAAAATAAAAATGGTGAGATATTCAAAATTATCCCAACTTGTGAACATCCAAATCTATCAAACACAATGGTTTTAAATAAAAATATTTAACAACCCCAAGTGGATCCGTGAAGGCCTAAAGGGAAGAGCTAAGGACCAGAGGTGAGTGATTGTAATTATTTTAAATTTCTTTAAGTAATTTAAAATAAAAGGGTTTCCAATAGTTGTAGTTTTACTACGATTTTTGGAGTAACCTTTTTAGTAATTTATTTACAGTTTTTAGAATTATTTTCAGTTAATTTTAGTTTATTTATAGCTTTTCCATTTATTTATAGTTTATTTACAATATTTTAGTTTATTTACTGTTATTTATGCATTATTTACATCTTCTTCTTATGCCATGGGTTTCCTTCTATTTTCAGCTTTCTTTTATTCCTCCTTCTTCTTCTTCTTCGCGTATGGATTAGAATAGAATTAACGCGAAATTGGATTAAATTATAAGAAATTTGAAATAATGGAATATAATATGTAAATTATAAAGACTGTAATATAAATGGAATTGGACGGAAATTATGATTAATTATGATATTAATTGGACTGAATTAAAGAGATTGGCCTAGTTATAACTTAGAACTATAACTAAAAAGAATAAAAGAAGAAAAGAAGCTTATTTTCACACTTACACCTTGGGTTAAGTAATAAGCATGATTATAGCATAGGTTATAGTAAGAAATAGAATAGAAAAAGGCTTATTTAAAGACTTAGCTAGGATAAATTAATAAGCACATATAGTAAGAACAAGAGTAAAGGCTTATTTAAATAATTTATCTAAGTTAATAAGTAAAGAATTAAAGTAAGACATGTACCAAATAGCATTCCCCTATTATTTTCTATGGGACTGTGTTTCATATAAACCTAAAGTGAGACGAGGGGCACGCTTATGCTAGTAGGGGTAGTAATTGGTCAATATAGAGATGTTCAAATCACGGGGGAATTGGACAAGGGCGCTATTAGATATTGTTTGGATGACGGGCCAGTACCGGCAGCATTCCCTTATATTTTCTATGGACACGGTGTTTCACATAATCCTGAAGTGAGATGAGGGGCACGATTATGCTAAGTCGAGGTAATAATACGACCCAATAGGTGGAGCAACAGGTAGCATGAGCATGGTGGCAGTTACGCGTGCGACTTCCATTTCGATGCTCAGTAATCGCTATGAGTTCCAAGCGCTTAGTATGTGTGTCTTTCATAGACACCATTGCCTTCTGTATAGGGAGCTATGTATTGTCTAGTCCACAGTGGGTGCTTTGTGTATCTTTCGTAGTTACCATTGGCTGCTGTGTAGGGAGTTATATAGCGTCTAGTCCGCAGTAAGATCTATGGAGTAGCAGGCCGATCAAAGGGTAGAATTAGGATTTCAGCCTAATTATAGATTAGGAATTCAGCCTAATCAAGCAGCTATCAAAGACAAGTGCAAACAATCAAAGTTGACCTATCTTATCAATTGTAATATTTTAATCGTATTTTCTAGTTTATCTCTTTCCTATTTCCTTTGTTTCCTTTTGTATATACTAGAAATATTGAAGAGTCTATTATCTTTACTTTGCTTAAAGATTCTAGTAGTTACTATCACTCACCAGACTTTTAGTCTGACCCACTCCTCTATTTTACCTTTTTCCCCCATAGGCAATCAAAGGAGAGGGCTATATATTGCGGTTGCTTGGAGGATTTTGGGAGAAGATCTCTACCATGTATTTCTTTTATTCTAGCTTTAACTCTTTCTGTGTGCTGGCTTATTATGAGGAATATTATGTACTCTAATTTTGAGACTATGAGTTTTTATTTCATGAGACATTTTGGTTTTTGAGACATGTATGTTATATTTAGTATTTGACTTATTTGGTTTGTGACCAATTATGAAGCTTTTGTTTTAAATTAGTATGATTTTAATTTCCGCTGTTTTTACCTGTTTTTGTCTTGTGAGTCTTTGTCTCTGTTAGTTTTAGTTATACTTACAATGCACCACGCCTTTTAATGTGTCCTATTGGGTATATTAATGGGTGTGGGATGTTTCACTTGGTATCAGAGCCAGGTTATAGGATTCCTAAAAATTTATTTTAAAAATAAAGTATTTTCCGAAATAACTTGTTTTAGAAAGTATTTTTCAGAAAAGAACTCTTAGAAATGTTTTTAAGAATAAAAGAGTTTTTATAAAAATCCCCTCAGAAGTCCAGTTCAATCTTCGTTTGACTCTTTCCTAAACTATCTCTTTCTTTTCGTAGAATGGTTAATGCCCCGAACCTTTCCATGGGCATTCCAGTACCATCCTGGTTTCATAGGTACTTATAAGCCACGACTCCAGAGGTGCACGGGCCAGCGCCCAATCCTGCACCAGCGGGTGAGAACCCCATCAACACACCTGCCGCCATCAATTTCTCTAAGATTTGTAAGGATTTTGCGAGTTTGAACGGAAAGACTTTTTCTGGCAAGGAGACTTTGTAGAGACGAGAGCTTGGCTTAGGGACACCGAGAGGATATTTGGTTTATTAGGATTGGAGGACCAGCAGTGGGTTCAGCTATCCTCTTGGTAGCTGAAAGAGGAGGCTTCTTACTGGTGGGAGGTTGTTGAGTTGGAAGGAAAAGAAGTCTGTTGGAATGGGTTTAGTTAGAGGTTTGAGAGGTACTTTCTATCTCAAGCGGAAGAGAGTGTTCAACTGGAGAGGTTTATTAAATTGAAGCAAGGGAGTTTGTCCGTTAAGGAATACACCAATCAATTCAATGAGCTGTCGCGGTTTGGTATGGAATTAGTGAACACGCCACATAAGAAAGCTATGAAGTTTGCGAAGAGATTGAATCAACCCCTTTAGGAATTATTAGTGACTCACGTACCGATGGGATCTACTTATGAGTCTTTGGTTGAGATGGTGCTTATGTCGGCTGTAGTCAAGGAAGGAGAGTCTAAAGAAGTGGTTAAGTCAGAAGGTCCAAACAAGAAGTGGTGGAAAAACAACAAGGAGAAGAAGAAAGGTGATGGCCCTCATAAGCAGATTAAGAAGGGATCGAAGTGCAATAGCTGTGGGATTGTTGGACATATCGCCAAGGATTGCAAAAGGGAAAAGATGAAGGGAAAGTGCTTCAATTGTGGGTAGCCCGGTCATATGAGTAGGAGTTGTCCCCAGAGACCTGGTCAGGGAGCGAGTGCACCAGCTATGCAGTTAATACCCCGCTATTACCCCGCTATAACCCCGCTATATCTCATAGCGGATTTCTACCGCTACGATTTTTCCATGTAACCCCAAATATAGCCTTTCCGCTTTAAGCTCCGCTATTTCCGCTATATCCCATTGTTCCCGCTATATTTTGCTATTTCCGCTATATCTTCTTTAATAGAAATGCATTAAAAAAATGACATTTATACATTATAAAATTTATGAAATTAATTAATTTAATTTAATTTTTAATATATTTTCAGAAATGAAAATACTCTAATATTCTACTAAATTCAATTATGTTATATAACAGTTTTACGTTTATTTACAGTATATTCGCACATGTCTTTACTTAAAATTATTTATGTATTAATTATAATTCAATTGAATGTTAATTTTTCATTTAATTACCATTTATATATTAGTAAAGACATTAAGTACGAGTTTTATATGCTATTTTAGAGTCATCCGTTATATCCCGCTATATCCTCGCTGTATCTCCGCTATGACTTTTTGCACCTCCGCCGCATTGAATCTGCCGAGCGCTTTAACTGCACAGTGCACCAGATGCACAGATTCAAGCATTAGACGCGGCACCTTCCAGTAGCATTTCGGATAGAGGTAGGAAAGTCGCAGTTGAAGGTTTGATTTCTATATCTGATTTTCCCATTCAGACTTTATTCGATTCTGGAGCATCACACTCTTTTATTTCTAGTTCTCTTGTGGATTGTTTGCACTTAGACATTTCTTTAGTAATGGACCCCATCGTTGTTTCAAACCTCATAGGTGGATCGACACACTTGTCTATGGTTTGCAGGGTTTGAAAATTTATATCCTAGGCGTAGAATTTGACTGTGACGCCTATGTTTTTGGATTCTCGGGGTATGGGATGATCTTGGGTATGGATTGGCTATCCACATATGGAGCTATTTTAGCCTACGAGAGGAGACTCTTTAGAATAGAGACTTGCATTGGTAGGACCCTCGAGGTATTTTTTGACCTGCAAGGGTCAGTCATGTTGAGCTTTCTCTATTCCCTCGATTCATCTTCAGCAGAGTTTGATTCGGTTCCTATCGTCAGAGATTTTCCAGACATCTTTGAGGAGGTTAGGGGACTTACCCCTAAGAGAGAAATTGACTTCAGAATTTATTTGACCGAGAATGCTAAACCAGTGGCGTTACCTGTGAGGCATATGGCACCTAAGGAGAGGAAAGAGTTGAGCAAATAAGTCAGTGAGCTTTTGGAGAACGGTTTTTATAAAAAGGAGCATATCAAAATAGGGAGCACCAGTCGTCTTCGTTACTAAGGCGGATGGTTCTCTTCGACTTTGCATTGAATATAGAGAATTAAATAAGCTCACCAAAAAGAACCGATATCCACTCCATAGGACTGATGATCTTTTTGACCAATTAGTTGGCTCTTTGGTTTTCTCTCAGCTTGATTTAGCCATGGGATTCCATCAGCTTAGGGTCGCTGATGACAGCATAAATAAGACTGCGTTTAGGACTCCAGACGGATTTTATGAGTGGTTGATTATGCCTTTTGGGCTAACCAATGCCCCAGCCTACTTTGTTGACTTGATGAGCCGCGTCTTTAGAGAAGTCCTAAATAAGTTCTTGGTGGTATTCGTGGATGACATCGGGGTATTTTCCAAGAATACAAAGGAGCATGCTGTTAATTTAGAGGAGGTTCTTCGCACACTTCGTAGTCATCATTTGAGAGCTAAGTTTTTGAAGTGTCACTTTTGGAGAGAGGAGGTACGTTTCCTGGGGGGATTTGGTCTCGAAGGAAGGTTTGGTTGTTGACCCTGCTAAGGTGATAGCTGTACAAGATTGGAAGGCCTCCAAGAACGTCACTGAAGTTAGGAGCTTCCTAGGATTGGCTGGCTACTATAGGAAGTTCATTAGAGACTTTGCCAAGATTTCGGCACCACTCACGCGCCTTACTAAGAAGAATAAAGCTTTCGTGTGGGACGTGGATTGTGAGGATTCCTTCACAAAGCTTAAGAGAGCCCTTACTAGTGCACCTGTGTTAGTACTACCCGATGGACCTAAGCCTTTTACTGTATACACTGATGCATGTGGGATGGGCCTAGGAGCGGTGTTGATGCAAGAAGGAAGGGTGGTATGTTATGGTAGTAGGCAGTTGAGGATGCATGAGAAGAACTACCCTACCCACGATTTGGAGTTGGCCGCCATAGTTTTTCACTCAAGTCTTGGAAGCACTATTTGCTTGGAGAGAGGTTTGAGCTTTTCACCGACCATAAGTCATTGAAGTACCTATTCTTGCAGAACGACTTGAACTTGAGGCAACAGAGATGGATGGATATTTTAGCCTCGTACGATTTTGAGATTGCTTATACCCCTGGAAAGGGTAATGTGGTTGCGAATGCATTGAGTAGAAAGAAAGCAACCCTTAGTCCTTTATTCGTAGAGTGGAGGAGCTTGGAGTTTATTTCTACTTTTGATTTTAAGCCCTCTACGGACATTACTCCCAGATTGTTGGCGACATTAGTGGTGAGGCATACCCTTAAGGATCAGATTGGCCCGAGGCAGCAAAGATATTCGGAACTCATGGACATTATGGATAGGATTAGCCGAGGAGAGGTCTCTAGACATCTCCAACGTTATTCCATTGATAGCAAAGGGTGGCTTAGGAGAGATCGGAGGCTTTGTGTTCCACACGTTAAAGATTTGTTGAGAGCAGTTTTGGAGGAAGCACACCATTCCTTTATGACTATTCATCCGAGTGGTGACAAAATGTATCGAGATATAAAGAGGATGTTCTATTGGATTGGCATAAAGAAGGACGTGGCAGAGTTCGTAGCTAAGTGTCTCATATGCCAAAGGGTAAAGGCAGATCAGTAGAAGCCCGGTGGACTACTTCAGCCCTTAGATCTTCCAGAGTGGAAGTGGGAGAACATTTCTTTCGATTTCATATATGGTTTGCCCCGTTCTAGGAAGGGGAATACTAGCATTTGGGTGATTGTTGATTGGTTGACCAAGAGTGCCCACTTCATCCCAGTTAAGAGCAAGCGTACAACATCATATTTGACATTCCTTTATGTTCGAGAGATAGTCCGACTTCACGGAGTCTCTTCTAGTATAGTGAGTGATAGAGATCCCATTTTCACTAGTGAGTTTTGGAGGAGCTTATAGGAGGCGCTAGGGACGCAACTTAGATTGAGTACGGCCTATCACCCTTAGGCGGATGGCCAAACAGAGAGAGTGAATAGAGTGCTTGAAGATTTGCTATGGTTGTGCATTTTGGACTTTGGATGAACTTGGGAGGAGCATCTTCCATTAGTTGAGTTTGCGTATAATAATAGTTACCAAGCGAGCATAGGAATGGCACCATTTGAGGCTTTATATGGGAGACCTTGCAAGTCCCCTTCATGTTGGGTGGAGTCTATGGAGAAGTTGCTACTTGGGCCTGACATGGTGAGGGAGACACCGGAGAGAGTGGATTGAATTTGGCGGAGAATGAAGGCATCCCAAGATAGGCAGAAGTCTTATGCAGATAAACGGAGGAGAGACATTAAGTTTGAGGTGGGGGACTTAGTTTTTATCGAAGTATCCCCACTTAGGAAGGTGGTAATATTCGGATCGAATGGAAAGTTAGCCCCCAGATTTGTTGGACCATTCCCTATCATGGAGAGAGTTGGTAAGATGGCTTACCAAGTGAAGCTACCAGAGAGGCTCGCAGGGGTGCATGACATTTTCCATGTTTCGCACTTGCGAAAGTGCATACATGACTCAACAGAGGTTGTAGAGCCCAGTCAGTTAGAGGAGGTGGAAGTAGAAAGGGAAGCATCTGTTCGGCGTATCCCCACGAAGATTGTTGGAAGAGACATCAAGCGACTAAGGAATAAGGAGGTTCCACTAGTAAAGTTGAAATGAGGAGATGATGTTGCAGACGCCACTTGGGAAGTTGAAGAGAAGATTCATACTTCCTATCCTCATCTTTTCGATAGTAAGTTTTTAGAATTTTCTATTTCCATCTTTAGTTTTGAATAGGTTCTTTCCTTTATTATTTTTTGGGAGGGTAGAACTTAGGATATAACCTATGGATGGTAGGATTGGATGTAAACATGTTATTAGAACATGTTATGAATGATGTATGCTAGTGAGTGCAAGTGTTTGCTAGTGAATGCTAATGGACGCATATAGGTACACTAGGCACTATTATTCTTTAGGGTTCGGCCTAACTAGGATACTAGAGCATATGCATATGGATGTGTGCGCATTTTTATCCTATTTTTCATGGTTGCTATAAATGGATTTTTAACACATGATTGTTGCATTTGGATGATGTATGCAGCACGCATATAGAACTATCAGTTATCATTAGGGAATTTTTTGCATTCATTTAGATACATGGCACAGACATAATTGCAAAAAAGGAGGTCAACTGAATCAGTGGACCGCCTAATCTTTTGCATTAGTTAGGGACATTGACACTACAATAATTGCATAAGTATCATAAATCGCATTAAGGACAATGGATGTAATGGGTGATGATTGATTAGTTGGTTGTAGAACTTGGATGAAAACTTTTATTTCATTATTCTATCCTTAGAGACTTCGGAGACGAAATCCTTTAAGGAGGGGAGAATGTAACAACCCAAATTTTTAACCCATGATAATTAATTCGTTGATTAATTAAATAATAAAATAACTTTGTGAAATTATCATAATTGAGCCACGGGAGTTGCACCATTATGTCCGTGGTAATTTTATGGTTAATTTCCATATATAGAACGTCGGAATCCGAGCTAAAATGAACGAGATATGAATTAAACAAAATAAGCAGAAAAAAGAAAAAAAACTATATATATAGGCCAGGTCAACCGGCCGGTAAACCTAGGCATAAGGGCGGTCGACCACGCGGTCGATCCGCCTGTGTTCAGGAACGATTCTTCGTTCCAAAGGCTTCCTATGACGTGTTTTGCATTCTTTATTTCAATCCGGTCCTTCTATTCTTGCATCCGATGGCTCCTATTCAGCCTATGACGTGGTTGCATCATATTCAACCCCCAAATCCAACGGTCTGAGATCCACTTCTACCCCTAGAAATAGAACCCTAGGCCTAACACTTTTTTTCATCCTAAGATTTTCTCCAATTGGGTTCCCCTATTCACGAAGGACCCTAAGTGGAATAATTTTCCAAGGAGGAAATCGTTTTAAATAAAAATATTTAACAACCCCAAGTGGATCCGTGAAGGCCTAAAGGGAAGAGCTAAGGACCAGAGGTGAGTGATTGAAATTATTTTAAATTTCTTTAAGTAATTTAAAATAATAGGGTTTCCAATAGCTGTAATTTTACTATGATTTTTGGAGTAACCTTTTTAGTAATTTATTTACAGTTTTTAGAATTATTTTCAGTTAATTTTAGTTTATTTCTAGCTTTTCCATTTATTTATAGTTTATTTATAGTATTTTAGTTTATTTACTTTTATTTATGCATTATTTGCATCTTCTTCTTACGCCTTGGATTTCCTTCTATTTTCAGCTTTCTTTTATTCCTCCTTCTTCTTCTTCGTGTATGGATTAGAATAGAATTAACGCGAAATTGGATTAAATTATAAGAAATCTGAAATAATGGAATATAAGATGTAAATTATAAAGACTGTAATATAGGAATTGGGCTAAAATTAAGCCTAATTGTGATATTAATTGGACTGGATTAAAGAGATTGGCCTAGTTATAACTTAGAATTATAACTAAAAAGAATAAAATAAGAAATGAAGCTTATTTTCACACTTAGAACTTGGGTTAAGTAATAAGCATGATTATAACGTAGGTTATAACAAGAAATAGAACAGAATAAGGCTTATTTTAAGACTTAGGATAAATTAATAAGCACACATAGTAAGAACAAGAGTAAAGGCTTATTTAAATAATTTATCTAAGTTAATAAGTAAAGAATTAAAGTAGGACCTGTAACAAATAGCATTCCCTTATTATTTTCTATGGTTATGGTGTTTCACGTAAACCTGAAGTGAGACGAGGGGCACGCTTATGCTAGTAGTGATAGTAACTGGTCAATATAGAGATGTTCAAATCACGGGGGATTTGGACAAGGGCGCTATTCGATATTGTTTGGATGACGGGCCAGTACCGGCAGCATTCTCCTATATTTCCTATGGACATGATGTTTCACATAATCCTGAAGTGAGACGAGGGGCACGCTTTTGCTGAGTCGAGGTAATAATGCGACCCAATAGGTGGAGCAACAGGTAGCATGAGCATTGTCGCAGTTACGCGTGCGACTTCCATATCGGTGCTCAGTAATCGCTATGAGTTCCAAGCGCTTAGTATGTGTGTCTTTCGTAGACACTATTGCCTTCTGTGTATGGAGCTATGTATTGTCTAGTCCACAGTGGGTGCTTTGTGTATCTTTCATAGTAACTATTGGCTGCTATGTAGGGAGTTATATAGCGTCTAGTCCGCAGTAAGATCTATGGAGTAGCAGGCCGATCAAAGGGTAGAATTAGGATTTCAGCCTAATTATAGATTAGGAATTTAGCCTAATCAAGCAGCTATCAAAGACAAGTGCAAACAATCAAAGTTGACCTATCTTATCAATTGTAATAGTTTAATCGTATTTTCCAGTTTATCTCTTTTCTATTTCCTTTATTTCCTTTTGTATATACTAGAACTATTGAAGAGTCTATTACCTTTACTTTGCTTAAAGATTCTAGCAGTTACTATCACTCACCAGACTTTTAGTTTGACCCACTCCTCTATTTTCCCTTTTTCCCCCTATAGGCAATCAAGGGAGAGGGCTGTAGATTGCGGTTGGTTGGAGGATTTTGGGAGAAGATCTCTACCATGTATTTCTTTTATTCTAGCTTTAACTCTTTCTGCGTGCTGGCTTATTATGAGGAATATTATGTACTCTAATTTTGAGACTATGAGTTTTTATTTCATGAGACATTTTGGTTGTTGAGACATGTATGTTATATTTAGTATTTGACTTATTTGGTTTATGAGCAATTATGAAGCTTTTGTTTTATATAAGTATTATTTTAATTTCCGCTGTTCTTACCTGTTTTTGTCTTGAGAATCTTAGTCTCTGTTAGTTTTAGTTATACTTACAACGCACCACGCCTTTTAATGTGTCTTATTAGATATATTAAGGGATGTGGGGGTGTTTCAATAAATTCCACTTGACTAAAATATGGTTTCAATCGAATAAGTTCGAGAACTAATCGATGAAGCAAATGCAAGCATTTCATACCACTTATTTTACTAAACCATTTAATTTAATTTCTTATTCAACTGAAAATATGAAATCATATTGAAAACAAGCAAGGCGTTCATAGCGAAAATTACAAAAAGAAATAATCCAAATGTTACCAAAGGAAAACTCAAAACGGCTTTCATAGCCTAGAATTGGAATAATGAAAATTTAATAAGTTTGCAGTTGAAAGCAATTATTCAAATTCAACTTTGAATGGAATATTTTATTTTCATAAATAATGATATTTACTTCCAAATCAATCATTCCATATCATATAAAGCTTTAACAATGTTTTATTTCCAAAATACTTGTTTTGAAAACTTAACACATTTGTATAGACAAGCATACATTATATCATGCAAGTTTTTTTCTATTTCCAAAATTCCTATATCATATATGCTTTCCAAATCATTTATTTGTCAATTTGAAATAATATTTAACTCACTCAAAAGTCTTTCATATCATTAAATATTATCTTTATTATATTCATAATTATTTAAAACCTTTAAATATTATGATAAAAAATATATTTTATACTGTAAATCAAAATATCATATGTTATTCTTCTTAACATATAACAAAATAAACATTTAAAATTTACAATTTAACAATCAATTTAATGACGTCGTCTTGCCATCTATTTATAGCAAATTGCTTTATCAAATGGCTGCGATGTTGATTACAAAATCAACACGCCCTCGCTATATATTTCTGCTATTGATAAAGTTTAGTGGCTATGCATATCATCAAAACTTAATACATAAAAATGCATTTTTAATATTGGAACATAAAACTGTTGTGTCGGACTATCTTGTCAAAGCATTTAGAAATCCCTATCGATACTGCGGCGTCCCACATTTTGACCAGAATTCATAACACACTCCACGGGCAATTTAACACTAAACAAATTTCAAAATTCATAAATCTCAAAATTCTCATAAAAATGAAAATCCATTAATAATAATTCAAAGATGCAAACATTTATTCATGCATTACATTCTTAATCATAATTAAATAACAACTAAATATGGTGTTTAGCGGAAATAGTTTATCCGCTTCCGCTTTGCAAACTCTGATCTCATAATGGATCGGTACACTACTAGATAACTCATGTCTTTAAAAATCATTTTATAGAAATAATTTAAAATCTCTACAAATACGTCCCAATGATTATTCCCAATAATCATTTATACTTCTATTTGATATAGGAAATAAATCCCAGTATCAACCCAACACACCTATGGGTCGGGACTCTAGGTCAAGATTAGCGTTCCTTATATTCTATATTGTTCTGAACCGGTGCTTTAATACCAACTGTAACGCCCCATCTTTATACCTATATTATCCAAGAATAACATATGTGATATTGTCAAATAATACGGAGAATAAGGCTGGTTAGGAGCGACCAATTGTAATATTGCTTTGTGCGAGTATTGATATGTCAAATCATGTGGCTAAACTTTTTCCTTTATCATATGAGGAGATTCGACATATCTAATCCAGATGCAAAACAATAATACGATGGCTTAATATGATTTAGGACAATATACAACATAATGATATAACACAAAATCACAAGACATAGCGGAATTATAAATCTTATGATTACTACTCAAAATTGTAAGTCTATAAAAAGGAAGTGCTAGACTTACCCAAATAATAGTATATACAAAACTCTGACAGGTTTACAAGTATATAAATGACATCTCAAGTCAACACCATACAAACATATACAAGTCAATAACATGATTAATAATAAAAAAAGATAGAAAACTCAATCACAGATTACTACTCCAAATAGCTACTCTAGCTAACCCAAATCCAAAGTCTCTGAGTCCCTGTAACCTGAAAAGTTTCGGCTTGATCCGAGCAAACAAACACTCGGGTCAGACTATCTCTAAATATCCAAATAGGTGAGATCGTTTAATAGACATGGATAATACTCAAAGGATACTGTATAATAAACAAGTAACTTGTTTAACAATTATAACTTATGCAAACTTAAACATCAATTTGGTAAATTGTGGATAATATCCATAAATCTGAAAATAATAATTTAGGAATAAATGGCCTCAAAATCTCAATCTCAACAAAACCTCAATTTCAACATATCGAACTCTTTAAGGAGTTCAAAACAACAAAAATGTAATCACCAAGTTTCAACTCACAAAATAGCTCTAAGGCTATGAATATATATCCAACATTCAATAAAATGGTGAAAACATTTAAAAACTCATCAAATTCTAGAAATCAAAGATAAAGAAATCTAGAAAACAATAGAAAAGGTGGATCAATCCCAATAAATAGCGAGTCTAAGCTACGCCGCACGTGCATCAACAACATATGGCCGAAGCCTGCCAAGTACTATCAAAAACAAATTTGGCGCCCAACAAATGACCCAAAGGTCCAACAAATGGTCCGAAAGCTTAACAAATGACCCGAAGGCCCAACAAATGACCCGAAGGCCCAACAAATGACCCGAAGGCCCAACAAATGACCCGAAAGCCCAACAAATGACCCGAAGGCCCAACAAATGGCTCGAAAGCCCAACAAATGACCCGAAGGTCCAACAAATGGCCCGAAAGCCCAACAAATGACCCGAAGCCCTACTACTAGCAATCTACATACCCGAAGGTCCAACATAAAGTGTCACCAACTTCCAAATTGTAACCAAATCAGTGACAACGGTGTGTCCCATACCACACGTTCTCGCTTAATCATTTACTATAAGGTAGTTAATTTCACTCTCGTGTACGACCTCAATCGAACAAGTCCGGAATTAACCAAAAAGTAAACGCATGTGTCCCATACCACATGTTTTACCAAATCATTTAAGTCACTTCCTCGTTCTCTCGAAGAGTGCAAAAACGTGTAATTTTATAGAAAATAATTTACTTCGAGAAAACGAGTTAAAAATGATTTTCTGAAAAAATATTTGGAAATTATTTCCTTTTAAAATCCCTTCATAATAGAGTACTATATTATTAAATACTTAAAATGAGCTTTGGAAATGATTTATTACTTATAAAATCGATTTAGAAAATTCCAACTTTTAAAACCCATTTTTGAATCAAAAATTCCTTTAAAACAAGTTTATAAAACACTTGCACGGAAACACCAATTCAATAGCAAATTTAACAGAACTTTCTATATCAAAACTCATATAAATTTATAACTTTGCAACATAAAATTATCATCGAATATCGGCTTTCTAATTCATAAGTAGAAGCCTTCAAAACAACACTGGAATCAGCAAAAAGGAGCAACAAAAATCAGAAAATCAAGTCCAGACAGCAGGCAGTAGAACATCAGCATGGTCGACCTTAATGGTCGACCATACATATGCAAGAGACAACCCTTATAGTCGACCTTAGAGTGCTCATGGTCGACCATAGGTTGCGAATTCAATTGCTTCTTCCAGTAATGTTCGTACTCGATTTTGAGCACTGTTTTAACACTGATTTCAAACACGAATTTGAGCATGCAAATAGAGCAACATACGGGCAGTAGTCCGGAGAAAATTTGGCATGACTTTGGAGCAAGAATCAACAACAAAAAGTCGTACAAACTGACAGTAAAGAGTTTGTTTACTGTAAATATTTAACAGATGATGAAAGACATTTATAGAAATAATTAGCTCAATTAAATTCTCATTTATCCATCATAAAATCATAAGCAAGCAATTAGAGATTAGAGATAGTATGTGTGAGTGAGAACTCACCATAACATCTCAAAATTGCATGCATCAACACACAAACAAATCACTGAAAAACCTGCATTTTCATCCTTAATGAAGCAAGGGTTTGGCATAGCAAAACTAAGTATTTTCCTACGAAATTATTATAGATGGTGTATTCGTGAGTTATGAACAACATATCAAAATTTCGTATTTTTATGATTTTTTTACAATTAGTTATGAATTTTTTACTGACCTTCGTTTTCACCCCAGATCTAACCCGGAAACCAGTAGAGAAAAGAATACCTTTGACCCATCAAAACTAAACCAATTGCCACGAAATTTGTAGCAGAGGTGCTGGAACATATCAGCAACAAGATATTCAAATTTTAGAATTTTTGAAAATTAATTTGATTTGTTATGATTTTTGGAACAGTTAGGGTTTGGTGAAAAGAGTTGAAAAAGGAGGAGTTTGAGCTTTCTAGTTTTGAGTTTCTGAAAAATGTAATGAACGTACACATCAAAGAAGAGAGGAGTTATCTTATCTTCACTTGTAAATGTGCTTGGGTTGGAAATTTGAGCCCAACTCCATTAATAAATCAATTTTTCACTATTTTAAACACACACAAAGTATCTTTTAAGTCTATCTTTAAAAAATAATATCTCCTAAACTAAAGCTTATAAAAATGCAAACTTCTATTCTAAATTTAAGTAAAAGACTTAATCTTTGCAATGAAACTCACTTATTTTTATGGTCGTTTGACCCTTCAAATAATTTATTGAAAATGGACATTTTCATGTTTGTACAAAAATGTAAAACATGTTAAAAATAGGTTTTAGCTTTCAAACTTGTGATTTCTTCATAACAAATTTATGAATCACTTTAAAAACATAATTAAGATTTTTCCCAAGTTTACATAGGTAAATTTTCAATAAAACCCCTTATTTTATTATTTCAAAAATGTGGGTTGTAACAAAGGTTGTAAATGCACTTAGCAGGAAACATCAGAATGCAATTTTGGCGATGATTGCTGAGTGGAATGATTTAGAAGCATTAGCAGACTGCAGAGTCCAGTGGAGATCCGAGGCTGGGTCTAGTGGAACTACAGTTGTATTATCTTGTTTGGAAGTTCGACTAGTGATGATCGAAACAATTGCTTCTAAACAGATAGAGGATCCAAAGTTAGCTGAACGGATTAGGAAGTTAAAGGATGGAATAAAGAGCGTTGACTTGAAAGATTTCAGTCTTGACCAGAATGGGTGGTTGAGAAAGAAAGGAAGATTATGTGTTCCGAGTGTAGGGAACATAAGGCAAGAAGTCTTGGAGGAATGCTATCGTTCGAAGTTCTATATTCATCTAGGAGGTACTAAGATGTATCGGGATATGAAGAGGAGTTTTTTCTGGGAAGGCATGAAGCAAGATATTGATTTGTCTGTAAAGCTGTGCTTGAATTACCAACAAGCAAAGGCCGAACACCGAAAGCCATGTGGGTTGCTTCAGCCATTGGATATTCGGGTATAGAAGTGGGATTCTATTTTCATGGATTTTTTTGACGGGTTGCCAAGGTCGAACAGAGGAAATGAAAGTATATGGGTTACAGTGGACAGATTGACCAAAAGTGCCCATTTCATTCCACTTAAGTCAACCAGGATGGCACCTGTTTTGGAAAAGTTGGTTATGAAGAATGTGGTTGGACTGCATGGAATTCCTAGTAGCATAGTTAGTGATAGAGATTCCTTATTCACTAGCGAGTTCTGGAAGAGTCTACAGGAAGTTTTGGGAGCCAAGATCAAGATGAGTACCACTTACCATCCTCAGACGGATGGGCAAACGGAAAGAGTTAACAAATTCTAGGAAGATTTGTTAAGAGCTTGTGTTCTAGATTTTGGGGATCATGGAAAGACCATCTACATTTAGTCGAGTTTTCGTATAACAATAGTCATCGAACTAGTATTGGGATGACACTATTTGAAGCTTTGTATGGAAGGCCATGCAAATCTCCCGTATGTTGGTTAGACCGAGGATAGATTGGTTCTTGGTCCAGATTTGGTTAGAGAAGCGGCAGAAAAGATTGAGGTCATTCGAGCTAGAATGAAGGAGGCTCAGTATAAGTAAAAAAGTTATGCAGATAAGAGACGGAAAGATATAGAGTTGTCGGTTGGAGATCAAGTTTTTGTCAAAGTGTCACTGATAAAGGGGGTGATTAGGATTGGAAAGTCGGGGAAGTTGGCATCGAGATTCGTTGGACCTTTTCCTATTATTGAGGGGATTAGGAAACTCGCATATAGAGTTGAGTTACCGAGCAGTTTGGTAGGAGTCCATGATGTTTTCCATGTTTCTCATCTCAAAAAGTGTGTTAGAGACCTGGATACTACTATTGCACTGACTATGATAGAGGACTTAGTAGTAGAACCGGATTTGACTATAGTGAGGTAGCCTATACGTATTATTGCGAAATATGAGAAGAGGCTTAGAACCAAGACGGTCAGATTAGTCAAAGTCCAATGGAGCGAGATGACAAGGACTGTACTTGGGAGATTTAGAGCAAGATTAGAGATACTTATCCTGACTTATTTGATGGTACGTTTTACCTCTTTGTTTGATTTGTTATGTGCCTTATCGTAATTTCGAGGACGAAATTCTTTAAGGATGGGAGTTTGTAGCACTCCAGATTTTTGGTAACATTATTTAGAATATTTAATTAGTTAAATTAAATAAAATAATTTGTTGATCAGGGGATTGAGATCTGATTTTAATTAAGGGCAGTCGTGCCATTTAAACAATGAATTAAAATAAGAGTTAAAACGAAATAGAGGAGGGGTAAAATAGGAAAGAGGCCATTCCTATATCCATAAACCCTTTGTCGTGTCTCACATACACATTCATTTCATTTGAAAATTTTAAAAAACTCAAGGTCGGCCACCATTAACAAGAGTAAGAGGAAGAAAGCTAAGGAAGAAGCCAAATCAAATCAAATCCATTCACATCTCAATCTCTTTAATCTCTAAAGCTAAGGCGAATAATGTTTACATCTCAATTTTTTATTGTTTTTGGCTTTAAGATGAATTCCAAATATTATGCATTGATTTGCCATGTTTTTGAATGATGGAATGATTATATATACTTGTTGATGAATTATGGTTGTTCATATTGAATTTATGATATTTTTTAAGGTAAAAACTTTACTAAATGACATCTAAATGCCTTGCGAATTTTTATCAAGATCATAAATATTATTTTGGAGATGGGTTTCAATTTTCAGAATTTTCTAAATTTTGTGGAATTTATATGAATTTTCTAGTAAAGAAAATGTTAATTTGGATTATAAATTATTTACGGTTAAATAATAAAAGAATTAGGCCTGAAATTTTTATATGTTGGAAAACATGTTAAAAGAGATTTTCTGAAATTTTGTAGAATTTACCTAAGTGTTTTAATGGTTATATAAAATTATTTAAGGTATGAGACTTGAATGCTTTATATAATTAAGGAAAGAGAAGGGGCGTTTTGTAAATTAATTTAAATTTGTTAATTCTGGAAAGTTGACAGCACTTTTGAAAAAGTACAATGGCAACCAATCAGATTTGGACAAACAAGGCAGGTTAGGTACAAAAGAAATAGCTTTAAAGTACAAAAAAAAATGTTTTTCACTATTTCGAAGCTTTCGGCACCAGGTTCCGCCTCCTTACCTTCGCCTTCGACACTGTCGAAACCAATGCACATGATATCAGTTAACTAGTACATAGTGAATTGCATGTTCGCAGAAGGAATAGAGTCGAAACCAGGGTTTCCGAAGGGGTTGAGGCATTACTTTGCTTTTAAAAGAAAATGCGCCTGCTTTCTTTCGACTAAGTAGCTTTCGACTTGGTTAGCTTTCGACCAGGTTAAGTGGTTTTAAAAATAATGGTTTCAATTAGGTTGTGCCTTTGATTTTAAATGATTGCTTTCAACTGAGTCGAAGCCTTTAGTTGTCGCTTCCTACCTTTCGATCCAGATGGTTTCGAAAGGGTTGTTTTGTTTTCTAAAAACCTGGCCAATTCTCCAATGCTTTCAAAGGGAGGGTTTTGACACCATCACTTCATTACTTAGGAAATGGTTTCGAAATAGATGCTTTCGCCTTAAATGTTTTAAAGACCCTTTTTCTATGATTGAAGTAAAGCCCAAATGGTTTCGAAACAAACAGTTTTAAATGGTTTCGAAACAGATGCTTTCGACTTTAATCGGTTTCCTATCCTTTTGCTCTACTTGAAGGCATAATCCAAATGGTTTCGACCGAAATGATTTTCAAAGGATTCGAAGGGGTAAACTTTTGAATGGTTTCGAAAGGTTTCCACATGTTTTAAATTGAAACAAAAGTGCTTTCGAAAGGATTGAGTTTTGACTGTTTTGAAAGGTTTTAATGAATGGCTTCGAAAGGGGTGGTTCCCCAGGGTTTCGAAAGGGTTGGAAGAAAAGGTTTTTCCTATGTTTTCGAAAGGCCATATTTAAAGGTTTTAATGAGGGATGTCTAATGTTTTGAAGCTTTCGAAGGAAAGGCTTTTAATAGTTTTGAAAGGGTCACTTTCAATTGTTTCGAAGGGGTTACCTTCAAGGGTTTCGAAAGGGTTGTTTAAAGGTTTTAAACAAAGGTTTCAAATGTATTAATAGATAATATAGCCATAGTATTTTCAAGTTAAAAAGGGTTTTAACTTGTTTTGGAAGGATAGTCAATCCCCATTTAAAGTTCATTAACATTATTTTGGGTAAAGTATATATAACATGGCCAAATGGCTTAGAGTAAAGCTAAGAATACATTTTCCTTGTATTAGTATGTAACATCCCCCTATTTGAAGGCCCAAAACTAACGTCTACGGATGCTGTAGTCATCCATAGTTATTAATCTTCGGTGACCAAATACAACGGTGTTAGATGCATTGTTACACATATCACAAGAATATGGAAAAATCTTGACAATTCAAAAAAACTTATTTTCACATTTGGATTATTCATTACAAAATCCCAAAATACGTTAACCACGTTCAGCAAAATATAATTATTACAATTACACCAAAAGTCACATATGAAGATGCCCCCTTGATTGATCAGAGTATATAGTAAGGCTAATAAATCCGCCTTTACAAACAAATACACGGTGGAAAAAGAAAGCTCTAAATAATTATCTGCCTCCTGCATGCCTCCGGAAGCTTTATTCGTTTAAGAAGAGAACCTGAAAACCCTAAACCTCAAACTACTCATAACCAATTGAGTACCCGAGAGTTTAAGGGGAAAACAAAAACTTCGAGTCAGACATAAAGCTTGGTATGAATAATAATCTAACATCTTAACCCTTTTTAGATATCTAGTGAGACCACGTTGCTTAGCGGAACGGGTTTTACCCTCACTAGTAACCTAAAATCTTTTTAAAACCCTATACTGTTCTCCTACATCCACAATGGTTAAAACATATATTTTCAAAATATTATGATGATATGCATACTTGAAAACAATTACGATTTCTTAACCCTCATTAATATGACACCCTGTCTTATCCTTAGTTTTTATGGGATCACTAAGAACCTATAGGCTCCTGCCTATTAACTTAATTAATTCATGGGTTCCCCTGAACTTATTAGTCATTTCACCAACAATCATCTTATCCTAGTTTTCATGGGTTGACTAGGAACCTATGGATTTGTCCTGTAACTTACTTCACATCCTAGTTTTCATAGGTTGACTAGGAACATACTGATACTTCCATTAGCCACTTTCTTATCCTAGTTTTCATGGGTTGACTAGGAACATATTGACTGATGTCAATTCTTAATCTGGATATAGTTTTCATGGGTTCACTATAAACCAATTAGTCCCTGCTAACTATCCTTAATACATAGTTTTCATGGGTTAACTATGAACCTATTGGTTTACTCCAATAACTACTTAATCATATTTTTCATGGGTTAACCATGAACCTTTTGGTTTACACTAATAACTATAAAGTTTAGGCATCCTATATTTTTGGTCACCCTGACTCCTTGGATGCAATTCTACTCATTCAGGAGTTTAAGTTATTTATATTCACTATTGAGTTAACCTAGTTGGTTCTCCTACACCCTTTCCCAAAAGACAGTTATGGGTTATCATGTGAATATATTCATATTTGAAGAAGCAAAACAACAATTTAACAATACCACTCATGTGGATATAAAGTCCTCGAAATACATTTCATAAAACATAATTAACACCTTTAACTTATATTTTTATCAAGGCATTACTCTTTAAAATCACATACTTAAAGTCATTACAAATCTCCTTTATATAAGCCATGGCTTTTCCTTAAAATTTTAGGGTATGGGCCTTAAAACCTTTCGACAATGTCAAAAGCTACTGTTTTCAACCCCTTCGAAGGGTTTTAGTCATATATTTTTAAAATTAGAGGCTCCAGCCCTCTTTATACTTTAAAACACTTCTTTCCAAACCCTTCGACCCCATTTAAACTCAAACCTTTCGCAAGTATTGGAAAACCATCTGAAACCATTAAAATGCAAACCTTTTGAAAGCAATGGAAAATAAACATTTCGAAAACTCACTGGGTTCAATTTAAAACACGTGGAGAACCTTCATTGAAAACCTTTCGACTTCATTAGAAGCAACCTTTAGACTTTGTCGAAACCTCTACTTCGAAAGCTTTAAAACATATCATTTAAAACAATAGGCCTCTGCCTTTTAAAACAACTCCTTCGAAAGCTTGGGGTTATACTTCAATTATAAAACAAGGGTAAATCATCTAAGTCGAAAGCATTGATACCTTTCGAAAGCATTGGAGAAGCGGCTGGTTTTAAAATAAGTAAACCTTTCGACTTTGTCGAAAGCAACGACTTCAAAAGGTTGGAAAAAGCGGCAATAACCTTTCAAATTTGTCGGAAGGTTCAAAACAAAACAATGATAAAGCGGCCGTAACCTTTCGACTGTGTCGAAATGTTTAAAACCTTTATTTTAGATAATTGACCTGATCGAAAGCAACCAAGTCGAGAGCTTCTTTTTGAAAGCAAGCAGGCATAAGCTTTTGGTTTGTACAACAAACATACCCCAACCTCTTTGGCAACCAACCTTTCGACTAAGTACCCATCGACCTAGTTCAATTCATTACGTACCAAGTAACTTGGTACCATATGCATTGAACTTTGACCCAGTCGAAAGCTATAACATTTCGACTTTGTCGGAAGGTCTGGGTTGGAAGATTTGATGCCTAAAATGGCTGAAACATGCTAAAAGCATGGTTTCTTGCTTTAACTTAAAAAGGATTATTTTCCAACTAATCTGCCATTGTTTTCCAAATTCATATTGGTTAACATATACTTTACAGAAAATTGCTACCACTAATTTCAGAATTAAATAATAAATTTAATTTATAGAATGCCCCTTCTCCTTAATAAAATATATAAAACATTTAAGTACCATACCTTAAATAATTTTATATATTCATCAAATCACTTAGAAAATTTTAGGAAAATTCCAGAAAATCTATTTTAATATGTTTTCCAACATATAAAATTCTCAAACCCAAATAATTATTACTTTAGTCATAAATAATTTATAACCCAATAAATCAATTTCTTCAGTAGAAAATTTATATAAAATCCAAATTAATTGATAAAATTATGGAAATTGCAACCCATCTCCAAAATCATGTTTTCTACAACATATAATTTTCCCATGGCATTTAAAAACCATTTCAACTCAGTTTTACCCTAAAACTGTGTATATCTCCTTTTTAACAAACTTGTTTAATCCATATAAATCATAATTCAAGCATATCATCATTCAATATATCATAAAAATAGATTTACACTGAAATCCTAAACCATATGATCAAAAAAATAGAGATGTCGAAATTATTATTCAACATTAGATAAGGAAATTGAAGTTTGTTGGAGACTGATTTCTTCTAGCTTGAATCCTAAGCTTTAAGTTGATTTCTCTTCTCTTCTTTCTTCCTAATGGCCGGCCTTGCTTCCTTATGGTTATAAATTTTTTGTTTTGATAAAATGAACGTGTATGACTAAGGGAGATAGTATATGGGTGGGAAATATAGGCGGCTATTTACCCTAATGCCTTTATGTTTAGTCTCTTAACCATTTATAAGTTATTTGGTTAGATAAGCACAACCACTTAATTCATTAATCAACCTCAATCTTCTTATCTACATTATTCTATTTAATTTATTCTAATTAAATTTCCTGAATAATGTTAATAAAATTAGAGATGTTACAAAGTATGATTTAAAAGGTTAAATCAGTTTGAAAAGGTTTTCAAGGAAAAAGATGAAGGGTAGTTAACCCTAAGAAAATGATTCAGATAGATAGTCCATTTTGATTCGGGAAGTTAGTCCAATATGCAGGCAGTCAGCCCAAATTTTAGACAGTTAGTCCAGTTGTGGATAGTTAGTCCAGTATGCGGGCAGTCAACCCAGATTTCGGACAGATAGTCCATTAGTTATCTAATTATAACTTAACGGACTACCTATTATTCTCATTATTATATCAGTTTGATTAGCCAGTTTGGTTGTAGGAAAGGATTTGCAAAATATATGTTTTGAAAAGGATATTAGTGAGGGGAAACCCTATTCTGCTAAGCAGCACGGTCTCACTTAATATCAGTAAACAGAGATGTAATAGAATTATTCACACTGGGCTTTATGTCTGACTCGAAGTTTTTTTTCCCCTTAAACTCTCGAGTACTCAAAATTGATTTGAGTAGGCTGAGGGTTAAGGTTTATAGGTTTTTGAAATTTTGGTGAATAAAGCTTTCAGGGACGAGTAGGTGGCTGACGGATAGCTAATTAGGATTTACAATTTCATTTTGTTTTGATTCCACTGTGTATATTAAGTCAGATATGACTATATTTCTTTGATCAACCAAGGAGGCATCGTCATATATCGCTCTTGGCGTAACTGATCTTTACATGGGAAACAATTATGGGATTATGTAATTTGGATATGAATTTGGTTGAAATGTAATCAGAAATGTTATTTCTAGAAATCTATGATTTTGTTAATATTCAAAGGCTTCTGATATTATGAATACCATTAGCATTGCCGTATATTGTCAGCAGAAGTTAATACTATAGATGACTGTAGCATCTGTACTGCTTAACTTTTGGCCTCTAGATATGGGATCTTAGAGGTGGAATTGATGATTTCATTCTCTGCCTCCACTTTTCTATTCACCTGCGGATGAGCTACTATCGAGAAGCTCTTTGCGATCTTGTACCGGGTGTAGAATTTCTTGAACTAAATACTTTCGAACTGAGTCTCATTGTCTGGTTGATCTTGTAGCGTACTCCAAACCTGCAAATGACATTCTTTGTCACGAATTTGATCGCCTTTTTTGTTGTGATCGTGGCAAGCAGTTCCAGTTTTGCCCACTTTGTGCAATAATCCACTGCTATTATTGCATATTTAGCTCCTTCTTTTGCCATCGATAGCACATCGATAATGCTAATTATCCAAACTGCGAATGACCACAGGCTAACCATTCACATAAGCACTGTTGATAGAGCTCTAGGAATCATTGCAAATCTCTATCAATGGTTGCTCTGTTTGGTGTAAGCAACTACATCCTAGTTTATCAACTAGAAACATCTACAGCGAAGTATCTTCTTTGCTTAAGTCTACCCCTCGGTGTGGCCACCATAGCTGCCTTCATTTATATCTGTGATGCCCCTACTCGAGACCCACACTAACAAAGGGTATTACTTAGTAATATTGTCTGTTAGTGCATAGAATATGGCTGGTTAAGAGAGACCATCCATGAATTTTGCTCTAAGAGAACATTGATACGTCGATAATATGCTATATTTTCTTTTCTATCTCAAGTGGAATCAACGAATGCAATCCAAGCTTTAAAAAAACTACGGTGGTTATACTAATAATCCAGAACAATATATGATAAATACAATTACAGAATATATACAGCGAAATACAAATAGATACAGGCTGATCAAATCGAATAGATACATAATACCAAAGGCAAGACCATGGTCTAAACGATCCATATAATACATCTGTACTACATCTAATGAATGAATATGTACACAAAAGAGTCTAAACTCGATATAAGATACAACACTACATGAGTATGTATACATGTACAAGATGAAGGTAAGATGAATGATAACTAAATAGCTGGCATGAATCCTCTCTAAAACTATCAAACTGGAGCACTTGAAATATTTCGATCTAACCCAAGTATTATAAAATAATAAACTAATCAGTCTAGACTACAATGAATGTGTTAGCAAGTTAAATGATAAATAAAGTTAATTAAATCCCAAATATAGTCATATATCGACAAATATCAAACATGCATCAATAACTTCAAATCACCAAATATTAAAACTCAAGATAGCTTATTAAAAGCAAAAATCCCTGAAATGATTTGGTGATAATTCAAACAACATCCAATCCAGAAATCTCATAAATAGAAATCCATAAATCTCGCAGAAAAGGGGAAGGCACCAAACTCCAAGATTGGTGAAATAAATTATCCTACATGCATGTAACTCCAAGATAGATGGATAAGTCTATAAACATCAAGATAGGTACGAAACCTATGAACATCAAGATAGGAACAAGTCCTATAATCTTTAAAATAGGTATGAGACCAATAAACATCAAGATAGGTAAGAGACCTATAAACATCAAGATAGGAACAAGTCCTATAAACATCAAGATAGGTACGAGACCTCTAAACTACAAGATAGGTGCAAGTCCTATAAACTCCGAAGGCGAGTCATAAACTCATCGATAAGTGTCATATACCTCCGAATAGTAACCGAATAAATAACAACCGTGTCTCCCACACCACTTTATTTAAACGTTTACTATAGGTTAAATTCTACTCGTGTGTATAAATGGCTCACTCGAACAAGTCCGAGAATTAATCGAAAAAATAAACGCGAGCATTACATACCGCTCGTCATATTGATCCGTTTAAATCAATTCCTCATTCGATCGATGTGGTGAAATATTATAAAAGTATTAAGCTTTGAAAACCTTCTTAAAAATATATATATCAGTTTATAAGCTAATATTTATATGTGAAAAAAGAGTTAGTTAAACTTTTACATTCATGAATATATTTAGACATTGTTTAGTAAGTTTATATATATATATTGGAAAGCCTTTGCAAAATCTTTTTATACATAAGTATAAATAGGAGTAATTTGGAATTTTATCCCATCTCAATATCAAACCATTATTATTATAATAAATAATAAAATATGTATATAAACTTATTAGAGAAAATAAGTTGTACTAGAAGAGATTTGGATAAAATACTTTAATTTGGAATTGGCCTTTTTCAAATTCTGTTTGAGATTGTGCTAGAAAACTTGTGTATAATCTCTATGAACCCATAGAGCATTTCTATGTTAAATAACTTCAAAATGAATTCTCAAATAAATAAATCAAATTATATAAATAATGTTGAAATCGGCATAGAAAATAGCACCAAAATTAACACAATTGGATTCAACCGATCAAACGGACAAACAAAGGAGCAAACAGAGTCAGAAACGGCGTGACCTGGGTCTCAGATTAGGTCATGACTGGTCTGTTGGTCAGCATGATCGATGCACCGGTTGGCACGCCTAGGCTGAGCCCGAAGCATCACCGACGGTGCTCCGATTACCAGTTGGTGGTCGTTTCTTCGTCATTGTTCTTCTTGAGGTCTGGGGTATTGAATTAACATTCGAGCAAGCATGCAAACATGTATAATTGGATGCAAATCATGATTATAGGATGTGCGTTTTCAGCAACCAAAGAATCAAATTCAAACTGACAAGAGATTCAACATTGTATTAAGACCATATTCATCATAGATTCAAGCAATTTCTTATAATAGCAACATGCATCCAATTTAGCCTAGAAGTGAGAGATAAACTCACCAAATTTGAACTTGAATTGGTAGCAAAGATCCAAATTCTTCTAGGCTAGCTTCTTTTCACAATAACCTAGGCTAATTTCAGAATTTGCAAGTGAAAAGAATTATAACCCTAAGCAAAAACTGTAATTAATACACGAATTAAACATACTAGAAGATGGAGGAGATTACCTTCTTTTGATTAAGAGCCTATTAAGGTAATCAATTTTGACATATGTTCATATATTACTTCTAGGTTAGATTACCATACTTAACATAGTTATAATATTTTTATTGTGAATACGAACATATCAATATATACAACATAAAACTAAATTAAAACTAAATTAAAAAAATTAAAATTAGACTAAATCAATAATAAAATAATATTATTAAATAATAGCAAATAAATAAAATTTCAATATCCAGTTAGTTAAATTAAAAGAACTATATCACAAACTCCTTTATTAATTAATACTAAATACAATCTTATGCAAATTGATAAAAGGATTTTTTTTCTTTTAAAGTCACTCTTTTAACCCCATTGCCAATGCACTTGATTTAACAGTTTGATAGCAGAGCTTATTGGTCTGATACCTAAGTTTGGTTGCTGATGTTGGTGATCGAGGTATGCGGATGTGCACCATGAGCCAGTGAATACATGCGTCATACATGCGTCATACACAAGAGGAGAAAACATATTATTTTTAACACAATTATTTTTGGTTTGGAAAATAATTTTATATGTCGATATAAGTTCAAAAAATTTGAAACTTTTCTTCGAGAATCCTGGTGGACGAATACATCTTTCATGGTGACTCATCTTTCATCTTTCACAGTGACTCATCTTTCATCTTCTCCACACCTCGATGATTTTCCTTTCAATTCCGTTGCTTTTGGCCATAATTCTCTCCACGTTGGTGATGCGAATTTCTCTTTGTGAAATTGAGAAGGTCGTGAAGACTGTCTCAAGTGAGAAAGGATGCTTCTGCTCCGCCTGCAATGGATCACCCTCCTAATCGATGCCTTAGCTCCTTTGACAAATTCAATCTTCGCTCGAATTCTGGTCTTCGTTCCTTCTCAAAGGCAAAGCTAACCATCTACACTTGTAAAGAAATCATTCCTAGAACTAACTACCTATATACGTACCCCTTCAATTCATTTTGGTAGAGTTAAAGGTGTATCCTAAGGGCAATTATGTAATTTGATTATATAATTTAACTCTTATAGTGAATCTTGTTCGAAATGAAGTAAGCTTTTGGCTATATTTTCTAGTGTATATATTGTTATAATAGGATATAAATAATGTTATAAATACATTAAATATAATCAAGTAGAAAATTCTTTGAAAAGTATGTAATCGATTGCAGTTACGGATGTGTTCCTAACTATGAGTATTGAATCGAACAAAATAAGTACTTTTTCTTGAATATTCCTAGTATAAATATACCGAGAATGGAATATTGATACATCTATTGTGTAGCGACCCGTATTTTTGATAATTAAAACTATTAAATTAAATAAGATTTTGAAATTTAATATTGTGAGAAATTAAAATTTATGATTTATTAATGAGAAAAATAATTAGAATATGATTTAATAATGTTGTTTGAATGTTATTGACAACTATTTTAATGTAATTTCAATCAGTTGAAATAATTGTAAAGTTAATTTGGTTATAATTGTAAATAAGGAATAAATTAAATGTTGGACTTAATGTTGAAATTATATGTTACTAATTGAAATAGGTTTATTATAGAATATGAAATAAATTAATTAGTACGTGAATTTATTAGCTTTGTTTGTAAACAATAAATTCAAAAATGTGATTGAATTACTAATGTGTAATAATTTTTTTAATTATTATTAAATCTGTTTGAAATTAATTTGGAAATCAACAAAATTAATATAATTGAAATATTGCAATTAGTACGGTAAAAGATGTTAACTATTGAGTGATGAGAATAGTAAGATGAAAACTTATATTTAATTAATTCATGGGATTATAGTGATTTAATATAATAATTTAAATCTAAATAAAAGATTTTGTTTGAAATTTAAAATATAATGAATGGATTTATTACAGTTGTAATTGTACACTGAAATTTATGTAATATTTAAACCTTCGAATTAACAGGGAAAATTAAATTTCAAAAGATTATTAATTTCTGTGTAATTCCGGTTTAATCCAGGATGATAAAATTGTTAACTTTTAAATTTGAATTTTAAAGTGGTTAAATCAATTTAATAATAATTTAATTAATTAACGTGAAAATTGGGTTTTTGGGCACTATCTTGGATTTCGACGAAACTAGTTTCAACGGATCTGTAACAGTGAATTATTGTAGGATTTCAAGTTTCGTAGCGATCGAACTTATCGTTTAATCGTGCGGGCTCGAAACCCATAGAAATCAATTAAAAGAATTTAAATGAATATAAATTGATTTTAAAAGCTAACTTCTGTATACAATGGAATTAGGTTTGAAACTAGTTCCATTGAGTTTAAAAATATCGAAAACATATATTTCGATATATGGGATGACCTATTTTCGTTTCGGGAACGAAACGGGCTTTTCAGATCCTTGTTATCGTTTCGACCCAGTTCGATCTGTCCATTCATTCTTATCCATCTCTGTCTATATAAATAGTTTTTTTCTTGAAACCCTAGCTGTCTATTCCAATTTATGTACGTATCTGTTCAATTATCTCCTCTTTCTTCCCAATGGCAGAAAACCCTAAATTCCTAATTCCAAAATCATATCAAAAATTTCAAACTCCTCAAAACTTATCGAATTATATATCGTTGCGAAGCTCTCGACAAACGTAACCTACATCTGCAGTTCATTTTTGCAATCAAATCACGGTTTGGCCAAAAATCAGTGAAGAAGTCTCGGCCGTCCATATTAGGGTTTGCTTTTCTACGGTGGATCGTCGTTTGATTGACGATCAGGAGGCGCTGCTGCGTAGAGGATGATTAGGGGAGTTGATCCATGGGTTCGTGTGTGTCGAAGGTGTCGGAAATCGCCAGGAATTGGCAGAGAACAGTGGCGGGGGCAGACAATGATAAGGGGCGGTGGAGAGGCGCGCAATGTCATGGCTGGTGCAGCGTTTGAAGGCGAACATGGTGGCAGGCTCTGATCAGATCGTAGGCAAGCACGGCAGTGGTCGTGAGTAGTGGCTGTGTATATGCGTGGGTAGGGTTTCGAGTTCTACCGTGTTTAGAGAGAGATGGTAATCTAATTAACATATTTGCCCTTGTAATGTTAATTTTAAAACTTCTAACGCTAATAACTTTTCTATATGAACTCGGATTTGGATGCGGTTTCTTACGTTGGGATCATGTTGAAATTTCAGACAACATGGAACTGGCTTAGTTGAATTTGGAGATTGTTCAATTTTTAGGCTTTTATTGATTTTGAATCGACTATAAATCAAAGGTAAGTGATTTAAACCACCCACACAATACTAAACCTTCTTATGTTAATTGAATTAGGTATATGATGTGATAAGAAATTAAATGATTGCGGTTTCGTAACTTAAATTATCATTTAAATTTAATTTGAATTAAATTTCCATTTAACTTAATACTGAAATTAAATTGATAGTTAAATACCTGATACTGATAACCAGTTAATTGTTGTGATTTATTGGCTGATTTGGATGTTGATTGTGATGGATGTTTATTTGTTGACATTTTGGATGATTGGATGTTATGTTTATTATATATGTTGTTATCACACTACAAGTTCCTTTAGTTTGTTGTTAGGAAAAATCACTATGGGTTTAAATGATACATACCCGAATGATCTTATAGATTAGGGAAAATCGTTATGGGTTGAAATGATACATACCCGAGCGATTTTATTTATTTGGAAATTATTGACTCAGGATATGGGTTGAAATGATATATACCTGGGAAATTTAACTATTTTGGGTTGAAATGATACATATCCAATCACTTGACCATAGGGTAGAAAATTATATACGGACACCGTTGGTCGGTTCTAAATTATTTTCTAAATGGTAAAGTATGTTTGATTTATAAATTTGATTTTTTAAATTTAATTTAATGATTTTATTTAAAATTTTATATTTGGAAAATAATTTATTTTATATGTTTTAAAAGTTAATATTTGGTATAAAAAGTAAATTTAAGATATTTACTTATAATCTTATTTAGTTCTAAAATATATTTTTAAATTGTTTAAATTTTATTTTAATAAAATGTTTAATATAGTTTTAAGAGATTTATATAAAATTTTAATTTAATAAAATATTTGATATAGTTTTAAGAAGTTTATTTAAATTCAATTTAATATAATAAATATAGATTTTATAATAACTTTAATAAATAAAAGGTTTTTGTAAAAGATTTTAGAATTTTATAAAAGGATTTTTATAAAAGATCATATAAGGGATTTTATAATGGTTTTATAAAGGAGCTGTAATGGTTTTAAAGGATTTTATAAAGTGTTTTATAAAAAAACTTACGTAAAGGGATTTGGAAGCGTTTGAAAGGAATATGCGTAGAAGTTTATGAAAAGGAAAGAGTTGTAAACTATTTTGGAATTTATAAATAGCTTTATAAATGGTTCTAAAGCATATAAATAGTTTATAAATGGTTTAAGAGGGATTTATAAATTATTTTCAAAATTGATTGAAAGAAAATCTTCCTTGGTATTTATGAATATATTTATACTTTTGGAATAAGTATATGGATATCTTGATATGAAGGTATAAACTATTTTCTGGATTTAGTATTAATGTTTTATAAAATGACCATGGTGTGAAATAAGCGTTTGGTTGTTAAAGAGACTGGGGTCGGATATTGTCATACTCTCTGCCAATTTCAAAACTACTTTAACAACCGTGTACGTTGTGGAGAATCCAGAACAAAGTAGGATGGTTTGGCGAACGCTACTGGTATGAGGTAAAAAGTAGCCCGGACCCTCGGGTCAGCTTGATATGACTAAAACAGGAGCTATACCGGGCCAAGTGAGGTCTCTCCTCTGATCGGACACACTTCTTCGATACCATATATGTTACTTTGTGATTGATTGGTGGCCACCCTCGATTTGATTATGGGAGTGTGTTTCGATTTGGGCGGTAGTAGCTGCTATGCATTACCACCAGTCCGGGAGTGCAAAATGATAGAATCCTGCCCTGGACATTGCCTCGCGTGCCTTGTCATATGCCTTATCGAGCCCACTACAATTTTGATTTGTGTCATACCTATGGAGTGCTCCTTGATAGCCCACTAGTTTACGTGGAGTCTATAGTACTGTATAGACTACGTCACTTATATAAAATGTGTTAAGGGGGGTTATGGGTAATACCGTAACACTATTTTAATACTTTACTTCACTGATAGACATTACATATATAGCGTATTCTACTACATATAAATAGATTAATGGATCCTTAGGAGATGGAAAATCGCGAAACATCTCTTAAGTTATTGCACGCACGTTCTACACTGGATAGGAGATGTAAAATCCCGTAAACATCTCTGAAGCCATTACACTCATATTTACTTCTTGTTGATTTTACTTACATAAGATCTTTTAGTTCTAACTGTAGTGTTTTGTCTTTTCATTACACTCGGGTCAGCCTGAGCTTTTCAATGTTGAAGACATTATTCTGGAGGACGAAGATAGAGTTTAGTATTATATTATTATTATTATTATTACATTGTATCATGTTGTTCCGCTGCATTTTCCTATTATACCTGTTGTATGTGTAACTCTGATTGTATTGTAAAAGTGTAATCAAATGTTATTTGTAAAATAGCTTCATGAACTATTTATTTGATTATTATATTTTGTCATTCCGCTATGAGATTCTATGTTTTGTTTTTCCTTCTTTTCTCTTATTTTCTTATTTACCCCATTGACAATCCTCTTTTTTGAATGGTTTGAGTTAGACGTGTGTGGTTTATTATCGATTTAAACTGTCCAAAAAGGTGGTTCATTGCAGTTGGTATCAGAGCTTTGGTTTATGGATACCTTAGCTTGTTCGGGGTTAACTCATTAGAGATAGGGTTATTAATACCCTAGAATGAGTTTGAGAGTATATATATGAAGAGCTTATTTGTTAGTGATATAAAAATGTTTTTATATTGTGTTAATTTGTTCCGTTAGTATTTATAAATTCTGGTCGGTATATAGGACGCTATGGCATAGATGGGGATTTCTAAAAACTTAATGGGGCAGACCAACACAATATTGTTTTTGAAATATAGATAAATGAATTAATTTTACCTAGTATTATATTTTGTATATAAAATAATAATTTTTATAAATGGATATAGTTGTATGTGATATGTTTGTTCGTTGGGAAGTGAAATGTTATAAATATTGGTTGCAAAATAGGATTTACAAATAAAGTGAATATAAATTGAAATTTTGAGAACTTAAGTTCCGGAGCTTTGAAATTGGTTTTCAAAGATTTTGGAATATAATATTAGTTTTATTTGGAAGTATTTTCGAATATAAATATTTTCAATGTGATTTGAAAGTAATGTTTTAAAAGAATTTTAAAAGGAAATAAGTTCTGTATTCCCCACTTCCGTTGATGGAAAATAATTTCGGTGATGATCACGACATCATCGACGTTCATTTTCGAGTTTCAAAGTGGGAAGACCACTGTAGTAGCTTTGCTACACATTTGTCTTAATAAACAAATTTTAATTTTATTTTCTTAAGTATGATTTGATATATGTCACGACCCGCCCTTCTCGACTCTCGAAAATCGACACAAATACACCGCAATATAATATGCCGGCGATCGAGTGCCGGAAAAGACAGATTGTAGAGAAAAAAAGAAAGAAGATAGAAGGAGAAGGGACTAAACAACATTAGAATCTCACAACCGCAGCGGAACAAAATATAATAAATAATAACAGCTCTTTACACAAAATGAAACTGTATCTGTTTTATACAATATATCATCAGAGTATCTCACAAACAAATAACAATTTCCAGTCTGACAATTTCCAAACAATCACAGCAGCGGATATAAACAAGTACGGATAATACGTCTCGGACTCCAGCTCCACACCTGAGCTCCACATCATCCTATCCTGAACCTGAAATACTCGGTCTGACCCGAGCATTATAATGAAATAACACCCGAGTCAGTCTGGAATACCAGCGTGAGAAAAATACATCCAAACTGATTATTAAAGTTCCAAAAATCCTTTGAAAATCAAAGGCATCTCGTAAGACCACGCCACAAATAAACATGTCGGGTTTTTACCTTACGATAGCCAAAACACTTTTTATCAAAATCCTCTTATATTATAATAGTGTCTATATACAAATACTTATTCAAATAGCTGAAATTGTTACATCTATTAAATTCCAGCATACTAGCCACAATCGTGGGTAATAAAAACAAAACCGTAAAGGCACGTAGGGAGAATGGATTTCCAACTAATGACTAGGCACTGGGGCACCACCTGTCACAGTACCTGGTCTAGATCAGCGTACCGAGGACCATGCCTGATCCCCTGCAACACAAGACCAGAACCATCCCTTACTGTATAATTCCGAGTAAAATCACCCCACGGTTGTGATCAGCAACCGCACCACTAAGCCGAAATAAAAAGGGACATCTAGACAGGGATGACCTTACTCTCAAGTGGGGGCTACCCACGAAGCCTTGCTGCATATCCCCTGATTTTCAGTCATTCCCGGTTGATGAGGCTTGAGGATAAGCGTTACCTTTATAGAACGTTTCACTTAGAATGCCCATCGTCCACCTGACGATGTTCCGAAAGCATTCATCCATACAAGTTCGTTCCATGTTCGAACGGAACCGAAGGCACTGTCACATACCGAAATCCTCGACTTTCGAAAATTCGACATCGATACTCCCTTTATCGACTGTCGAGCAATCGAGTGCCGGAAACTCCAATAGTGATGGTTTAATAAAGAAGAAAAAGGCAGAAGAAGAAAAAAACAGAAGAAGAAGGAAGAAGAAAGAAGAAGAGAAGAACAACAGAACAACTTCAGAAGTAGAAACAATATCAGAATCTCACATATCGCAGCGGAACAATATATAATAGATAAATGAATAATCTTTAAAACAAAGAACTATATCATTTTATACATACATCAACAGAGTCAATATACAACTCAATACAACACAGCTAATCAATGGACAGTTGTATAACTTGTCCTCATACAGAATACACAGCGGAATAAATACTATCAGATACAAATACTACGTCTCGTCATCCAGCTTATCTCCAAAGCTCCAGAATATCCAGAATATCCTGATAACATAACTCTAGGCTGCCCGTGTGGAAATTGGTGGGCACCCAGAGTTTAGAAGGGAAACAATAAACTCCGAGTCAGTCATGGTGACTGGTGTGAGATCGTAAAACAGTTATTTTTCACAAAGAAAATAAAACAAATTCGCAATGCTTTTGGAAAATGAAACTACCATAAGACCTCCCGCCACACACACAATGCAAACGCAGAATTGGGGAAGATTTCTTCTTATGATAGTCAAAGATGCTTACTACGCAAAATCAAATCCTTTTTGATATTATTATTAGTGCATAGTGTAGAAAACATTTCGAAAGTAGAATATTAATCTTAGCCGACATAGGTACCATTATAGTATGTCTACTATAGCTACCATATTAAATGGCAGGTTCTACAACTAAAACCGTACAAGTCACGTATTGTTTCTTTGGATTTCCAACAAATGGTCAGGCTAAGGAACTTCCTATCCACGATGGGTACGTCCCTGGAATAGACGACCCGAGAACCTAACGTTACGGTTAGATCTCTGCCAACACAAGGCCGGGTTACCTCTGCAAAAGTAGGTAACTACTGACACGCGTATGTCATCCCCCGATCGTCACCGATCTTCCTGAGGATCCCCGATTTCCAACAAACCACATCAAAATAATAATGCAGCAACCACATAGGTTAAGTATCTGGGCTCCATACCATGATACCACCTTTATCCAGAAGGAATGACATACACTAAGGGGCGCTACTCCCTAGAACCTTGCCGCATCCTTCCTGTTTTGACCATTTCCGGGGTGTGAGGCTCGACGAAGTCTCGTCCACAAAGCTACGCTTTCTACAAAGCCATGCTTCGGGTCAAACAAATGATCAACCTATGATCACAAAGATATAAGATCAAACAAATGATCATATTGCAAATGATCAAACACTGATCATTTCACAGCAACACTCAGTATGGCACGTTACCAAATTGGGATATATCGCTGATAAATTTCAACTACATAACCTCTGAGCTCGTACGTCTCAGAGAAGGGTGTTAAGCTAAGAGAATAAATTCTCCGCCACCAACAGAAATGTATTTGAAAGAAATCAGCTTTATATCTCAAATTTGTAACGTCAGACACACAATCCATACAAGTCTGTTCCGGGATCGAACAGAACCGAAGGCACTTCTCACGAAGCCCTTGCACATCCGGATAAATTTCTAATCACGTCCGGACTTCCCGTCACTAAGGGTGATAAAAACCTCTAAATCGGAGATCAGCCGATGTAGAGTAACTCGACGGTAATCCTTCCGTTTTCAAAAATATCCGGTCTTCAACACCGGTCATCAAATGCAATTCATAACGACGTATCACATATTCGGAATGGGTTATACGACCCCATGGTCCTTTCCCGGCTAACCCGAATAGTGAGCGCTTATTTTAAAATAAGCGTGGCATTCAAATTCATCCAATTCACAACAAATACCCATCCAAGGTAATTATTGATAGTTGGTTATTTAACTATCAATAAAGATGCGCGACATCATCAGATTCCAAAAAATTTTCCAAATTATTTCATCTTCAGAAAATATCTTTACTAGATATAAAATTTCCACTTCAAAAATAAATCAACGTTTATTTCTAAACAACTTCCCTTTCCTTTATAAATTCCATATTGAATTTATTTTTTCAAAATATCTACTGATATACGATTCTTAAATCGATTTCAAATATTCAATTTCATTTTATCTTTAAGAAGATAAAATCTCAAAACGTTTCATTTCATTTTGGAAAAGCATTTCCATACTTATTTAATAATAAGTATTTCACAAATCATTTATTTCCAACACTTGAAAATATTCGTTATACTTAAATCAAAATTAAGTATATATTTATTCTTTAAGGAAATCATTAATTTTAACATCTATTTGAGTCAAAACGAATGTTGCGTAAAACATCGTTACGACGACTCGAAATCACTAATATAGGGATTCAGATTTTTAAGTTAGATATATATAAATCCCAATACTATATAAACATTTCCTTTTGGAAATCATTTACTATAACAACAATGTTATAGTCCACTATTTCCTTATATTTCTCGAAAACGTCTATTTCAACAATAAATGTTGAAATCTATGATTTCGATATTTAACACATTTTTAAAAACATCTTTAAATGTTTAACTTCATTTTCAATGTCACTTTTCCAAAACTATCCATTTTACTTAACGATATATTCACTATCCAAAATCGTGAATATACTTCACTAATTACATTTTACTATTTCCTACACATTTTATTTCAATAATAATTCGCTATCCAAAATCGCGAATATATCTCCTTTAACAACCTTCTATATTTAATTTATCAAATCCAATTTATTTCGAATTTATAAAACAACGTTTATAAATTCTATTTCTATTTTCTAACAACTTCAATTTAATAAATCTCCTTTATTAACAATTCGATTTATAAATCTTCTTTAATGACCTATTCAATTTATAACTCAATGTATATACCAAAGGTCCATCTTATAAGTTAATAACTTACAATTCATTTATTTTAAAAGAAATCGTTCAATTAAACTTCACAAAATCTAAAACTTTCAGATTCCATTAACTTATGAAATCCCATTTACACTTCATTTTAACACTTATAGAAACTTGTCTTATAATCCCAATATTTCAAATTTATAAATATCCATTTTTGTACATTTTTTAAATAAACCGTTTATAATACTAGAAATCCCAATTTAAACCATTTCATAAATTTCTTAACTTTTATTTCAAAAATCACACTTTGATTTTATTTCACAAAAATCTTAACTTTTATAACTTTAAAATTTTAGACGTTTATTTATTTGAAATAAATCAATTCAAAAATTCAATAAAACGTCTACTTTCAAAAATTACTTTAAAATCCTTTTAAAGTAAAAGTTGTTATTTTTAAGCTTCAAAACTGAATCCGATGATGCAACAGCACCAATTAGTCAATCACAACATCAAACATCATATATCAACATATGATAACAGAATATACATCAATATCTGTAAATAAATAAATACTGGTGAGGAATCCAGTTGGATCCCTCCAACCTGTTTCCCTGCATCCACAGACGTTAGCACAATACCAATTCCACTTCGAGGTGGAATATCGCGGTATATGGGTTTTATAAAAATAATCCGCTTACTAACGGCGCAATAAGGTCTCATCCGCTATACGAGGCGGGAAATCATCAATCCAATATATACATATGCCAATATGTATATATTGCTATATATATAGATATATCCTACTATATCTAATATCACCTCTAAATAGCAATCATATCAGTCAAATCAATAACTGTAATACCAAATTTCATTTGAGTGAGAAAAATCTCACCTTAGCTTTTTAATTTGCCATCCATTTTCCCATTTTGATCGATTCTTCATTTTAGACCTTGTATAAATAATTATACAATTTTATTAATATTCGAAATAATCGAATAACCAATTTTCATTTGGTAATTTTAATTATTCAATGATTTTGTTTTTAAACCAACTTCTATTTAACAAAACATTTTCTGTTTATTGTAAATATTTTCAAATTCCTATTTTTTTCTTTTCAAACTTAATTTATCAAAAGTAATCTTCCTATTCCCTGTAAATACATATATAAATTAAATTAGGATTAAACACATCTAAAATTTACTGTCTGAAATTAATTTCTTTTACTGCAAGAGAAATCTCAAATCTATATGCATATATTATTAAATCAATTCCAAATTGAAGTAAAATTCAATTACCCCACAGAAATCGAACTCACCCACGGCCTCAATTCGCGACCCCACTGTTGCGCCACCGTGCTCCTGCTGAAGTTGCGAGAACCACCAACATCACCAGAAGTCGAACAACCCAGAGCTGCCACTTCACGACGTCGCCGTTCCAACTCTTCCTCATCACGCGTACGCACGCCCAGAACTTCGACTATGCCCTCTTCCACGCTAATGACTTCATCCCATCGCCATGCTCGCGATTGCCACCATCCAGATCGCAGTCGCCCCAGCCCACTGCTCGCGTGCGCCACCCTTTTCCTCAACATCGCCTACAGCCAATTCCACTTCGAGGTCCATCACCAATCGCCCAGCGACCACGCCAGTCGAACTCGCCCATCCCCACGTCGCCGCCTCCTTCCTGCGAACACGCCTCCAATCGCGAGTCGCGTGTGATTGTTTTCCTCCCTGCTCGACATCGCGATTTGACCACGCGCGCGTGTACGCGAGTTCGCCCCCCTTTCACCCAAATGCCACCGTTAATTCGAACTCGAGATTTTAGAGCATCACGTGGGGTCACGCTTTCGGCCACCATTATTTTGTTTTTAGGGAATTTTTATTTTCGAACTGAGAATGAGGGGGCAAACGCGGCCATGGTATTAAATTGATTTCGATCCAAGGATTGAAGAGGCTTGGTTTTATAACGAGAGTATCACGTTTGATTTCAAAACGAGAAAGATTTATTCACTCGGCCATTTTTATCTTCGTTTGATTTAAAACTGGAAAGAGGAAGGAAGAGGGGAATTTAAAATCGGAAGAGGATGGTTCGCACAATTTTATTTCGTGGTCTTCAGCGTGATCTAAGGCGTAAACAACGGGCCGTGTATAAAGGAGAGGAACGTGCTGATGTGACCAGATTTTAAATTTAAATTTAAATCAAATCCGTTTAAATTTCAATGCGTTTATCTATCGTGTGCACACATAACAACTCTGAAAAATACGAAAATTGAAATCCGGTAATAATTCAATATTACGGATCCAATGGAACTGGTTTCGTCAAATTCCGAGACTGTGCCTCGGACGGCTATTTTTAAATATCGATTGAAACGATATAAATTCAAACTGATCAAAACAGTTTAAATTTCAATTCTGAAGCTGCTGTTATCTTCAGTGTTATCAATATAAATTTTACAAGCGTTTGAAATATTTTTAATTGGCCTAAATTTGAAGATTCAAATTTTTATTCAACTTCCAATCGATTAAATTTTATAATTTAATCGCCAAATTCAAATTTAAATCGGGATTCAAATTAAATCATCGTTCAAATATTTAAAATTAATTAAATATTCTCAATTTAATTTGTTCAAAATTCTGGGTCGTTACAAACTTCCCTCCTTAAAAGAATTTCGTCCCGAAATTACAAGTCAGGAAGAAAAAGCCCTTAACTCGTCTACTATTTTCAACAATCCACTAGTTTTATCAATTTATCAAAACAAATCTTCCTACTAAAGATTCGTTATTAATTCAACTAGCTTTCCAACTTCAATTATAAGTTTAAAACAACATTGTTTACTTCTCAATTCAAATTTAAATTCAAATTCAAATTTTAACTCTCAAAATTTTCTAACACTCGAAATTTTCGAAAAATTTCGCCAGCGTCTCCTTTGCGCGGCTAATACGGCACGACTACAAAACGTCCCTACGGACTCTCAGATTTCAAAAAGAAAAAGAAAAAGCCAAGCGGCTAGACAAGAAAATCATCAAATCTCATATTGAAATTCAAATACTTACCTTTTGTCGAGCAAATTCAAATTATCTTTGAAATCAAAATTCCCAATTCCTTTATACACCTGTATATCCTACTAGCCATAATATCTAGTTACAACATTCAAACCAATTTGCAAATTCTATTACAAAATTTCCAATATAAACTGCTTATACATTTTTCTACTTCACTATTGAAGTTATAGATTCTATTCATTCAATTTTACATTTCAAACTTCATTTGAATTTAATTCACAATTTCAATTCTATTTGGATTCAGTTTACTTTTGAATATTGAATTTATCAATTATCTTTCGTTCACAACTGATTATTTTAAATTAGTTTCAGTTATTAATTCATCACAATTACTAATCCACTTACAAATTCAATTTTTGTTTTCAACATTTAGTTTTAATTCCAGTTTCATTCTTTTGTTCATTCCCAAAATGTATTTACAATCCATATTCACAATTTATTTCCATAATTCAAATTTATTCACTTATACTTACTTTAATTTAACTTCATTCTTTAAGTTAAATTTATTCTATCAAAATTCAAATTGTATAAGTTATCAACTTAATAATATTCCATAAATATTTTATATAGTATTCCAGAGTTTTAATAACATTTTCAAAACCATTTTTGAAAACAATTCAATTTATCCCTTGAATTTTCAAAACAAAAACCCAAATTTTTCAAACAACTTCCATTTAAAACAATTTAGCAGCAATTTCTCTTTTGGAAACCCGAAAATGAACACCAATGATGCCGCGGTCATCATCGAAGTTATTTTCCAGCGACCGAAAAGAGTTTAGAGCTTTTCAACTCTCTAAAATACTTTCCAAAACCTTTGAAATCCATTTTCAAATCAAAAAAGAATTAAACTTTCCAAATCTCCAAAATTTTCAATTCTTTTCAAAACATTTCCAAAAACTTCTCAGGAATTCCGTTTCATTTATAAATTCATCTACAATTAACAAATCCCATTCGTATATGAATTTATTTCTTAACTTTGGAGTTATGATTTCAATTTCTTATTCAATTTCATATAATAACGATAATATTTCAATGTTATTATTTTATAACAACCAAACATCCATTTATTATAATATCTCATAGAAAATCATTTCTTTATCATACAAAAATAGTTTTGGGCAAAATTATTTCATTTACCCTATTTTAAAACGATACTATGTCGGTTTATCTTGTTTAAGAGTTTAGAAATCCCTATCGATTACAGTTAGCTAGACTGCACCGACCAGAATTCATAAACAATCAACCGATAAGTCAACACAATACAAAACAATTTCATATTCACTAACAAATACGCGCTCATATATATTATTACACTCAACTCATTCTAGAGTACTACTGACTCTATCTCTAATGAGTAACACCCAACAGAGCAAGGTTGTCGCTTAACCATATGCTCTGATACCACGCTGTCACATACCGAAATCCTCGACTTTCGAAAATTCGACATCGATACTCCCTTTATCGACTGTCGAGCAATCGAGTGCCGGAAACTCCAATAGTGATGGTTTAAGAAAGAAGAAAAAGGCAGAAGAAGAAGAAAACAGAAGAAGAAGGAAGAAGAAAGAAGAAGAGAAGAACAAAAGAACAACTTCAGAAGTAGAAACAATATCAGAATCTCACATATCGCAGCGGAACAATATATAATAGATAAATGAATAATCTTTAAAACAAAGAACTATATCATTTTATACATACATCAACAGAGTCAATATACAACTCAATACAACACAGCTAATCAATGGACAGTTGTATAACTTGTCCTCATACAGAATACACAGCGGAATAAATACTATCAGATACAAATACTACGTCTCGTCATCCAGCTTATCTCCAAAGCTCCAGAATATCCAGAATATCCTGATAACATAACTCTAGGCTGCCCGTGTGGAAATTGGTGGGCACCCAGAGTTTAGAAGGGAAACAATAAACTCCGAGTCAGTCATGGTGACTGGTGTGAGATCGTAAAACAGTTATTTTTCACAAAGAAAATAAAACAAATTCGCAATGCTTTTGGAAAATGAAACTACCATAAGACCTCCCGCCACACACACAATGCAAACGCAGAATTGGGGAAGATTTCTTCTTATGATAGTCAAAGATGCTTACTACGCAAAATCAAATCCTTTTTGATATTATTATTAGTGCATAGTGTAGAAAACATTTCGAAAGTAGAATATTAATCTTAGCCGACATAGGTACCATTATAGTATGTCTACTATAGCTACCATATTAAATGGCAGGTTCTACAACTAAAACCGTACAAGTCACGTATTGTTTCTTTGGATTTCCAACAAATGGTCAGGCTAAGGAACTTCCTATCCACGATGGGTACGTCCCTGGAATAGACGACCCGAGAACCTAACGTTACGGTTAGATCTCTGCCAACACAAGGCCGGGTTACCTCTGCAAAAGTAGGTAACTACTGACACGCGTATGTCATCCCCCGATCGTCACCGATCTTCCTGAGGATCCCCGATTTCCAACAAACCACATCAAAATAATAATGCAGCAACCACATAGGTTAAGTATCTGGGCTCCATACCATGATACCACCTTTATCCAGAAGGAATGACATACACTAAGGGGCGCTACTCCCTAGAACCTTGCCGCATCCTTCCTGTTTTGACCATTTCCGGGGTGTGAGGCTCGACGAAGTCTCGTCCACAAAGCTACGCTTTCTACAAAGCCATGCTTCGGGTCAAACAAATGATCAACCTATGATCACAAAGATATAAGATCAAACAAATGATCATATCGCAAATGATCAAACACTGATCATTTCACAGCAACACTCAGTATGCCATGTTACCAAATTGGGATATATCGCTGATAAATTTCAACAACATAACCTCTGAGCTCGTACGTCTCAGAGAAGGGTGTTAAGCTAAGAGAATAAATTCTCCGCCACCAACAGAAATGTATTTGAAAGAAATCAGCTTTATATCTCAAATTTGTAACGTCAGACACACAATCCATACAAGTCTGTTCCGGGATCGAACAGAACCGAAGGCACTTCTCACGAAGCCCTTGCACATCCGGATAAATTTCTAATCACGTCCGGACTTCCAGTCACTAAGGGTGATAAAAACCTCTAAATCGAAGATCAGCCGATGTAGAGTAACTCGACGGTAATCCTTCCGTTTTCAAAAATATCCGATCTTCAACACCGGTCATCAAATGAAATTCATAACGACGTATCACATATTCGGAATGGGTTATACGACCCCATGGTCCTTTCCCGGCTAACCCGAATAGTGAGCGCTTACTTTAAAATAAGTGTGGCATTCAAATTCATCCAATTCACAACAAATACCCATCCAAGGTAATTATTGATAGTCGGTTATTTAACTATCAATAAAGATGCGCGACATCATCAGATTCCAAAAAATTTTCCAAATTATTTCATCTTCAAAAAATATCTTTACTAGATATAAAATTTCCACTTCAAAAATAAATCAACGTTTATTTCTAAACAACTTCCCTTTCCTTTATAAATTCCATATTGAATTTATTTTTTCAAAATATCTACTGATATACGATTCTTAAATCGATTTCAAATATTCAATTTCATTTTATCTTTAAGAAGATAAAATCTCAAAACGTTTCATTTCATTTTGGAAAAGCATTTCCATACTTATTTAATAATAAGTATTTCACAAATCATTTATTTCCAACACTTGAAAATATTCGTTATACTTAAATCAAAATTAAGTATATATTCATTCTTTAAGGAAATCATTAATTTTAACATCTATTTGAGTCAAAACGAATGTTGCGTAAAACATCGTTACGACGACTCGAAATCACTAGTATAGGGATTCGGATTTTTAAGATAGATATATATAAATCCCAATACTATATAAACATTTCCTTTCGGAAATCATTTACTATAACAACAATGTTATAGTCCACCATTTCCTTATATTTCTCGAAAACGTCTATTTCAACAATAAATGTTGAAATCTATGATTTCGATATTTAACACATTTTTAAAAACATCTTTAAATGTTTAACTTCATTTTCAATGTCACTTTTCCAAAACTATCCATTTTACTTAACGATATATTCACTATCCAAAATCGTGAATATACTTCACTAATTACATTTTACTATTTCCTACACATTTTATTTCAATAATAATTCGCTATCCAAAATCGCGAATATATCTCCTTTAACAACCTTCTATATTTAATTTATCAAATCCAATTTATTTCGAATTTATAAAACAACGTTTATAAATTCTATTTCTATTTTCTAACAACTTCAATTTAATAAATCTCCTTTATTAACAATTCGATTTATAAATCTTCTTTAATGACCTATTCAATTTATAACTCAATGTATATACCAAAGGTCCATCTTATAAGTTAATAACTTACAATTCATTTATTTTAAAAGAAATCGTTCTTTTAAACTTCACAAAATCTAAAACTTTCAGATTCCATTAACTTATGAAATCCCATTTACACTTCATTTTAACACTTATAGAAACTTGTCTTATAATCCCAATATTTCAAATTTATAAATATCCATTTTTGTACATTTTTTAAATAAACCGTTTATAATACTAGAAATCCCAATTTAAACCATTTCATAAATTTCTTAACTTTTATTTCAAAAATCACACTTTGATTTTATTTCACAAAAATCTTAACTTTTATAACTTTAAAATTTTAGACGTTTATTTATTTGAAATAAATCAATTCAAAAATTCAATAAAACGTCTACTTTCAAAAATTACTTTAAAATCCTTTTAAAGTAAAAGTTGTTATTTTAAGCTTCAAAACTGAATCCGATGATGCAACAGCACCAATTAGTCAATCACAACATCAAACATCATATATCAACATATGATAACAGAATATACATCAATATCTGTAAATAAATAAATACTGGTGAGGAATCCAGTTGGATCCCTCCAACCTGTTTCCCTACATCCACAGACGTTAGCACAATACCAATTCCACTTCGAGGTGGAATATCGCGGTATATGGGTTTTATAAAAATAATCCGCTTACTAACGGCGCAATAAGGTCTCATCCGCTATACGAGGCGGGAAATCATCAATCCAATATATACATATGCCAATATGTATATATTGCTATATATATAGATATATCCTACTATATCTAATATCACCTCCAAATAGCAATCATATCAATCAAATCAATAACTGTAATACCAAATTTCATTTGAGTGAGAAAATCTCACCTTAGCTTTTTAATTTGCCATCCATTTTCCCATTTTGATCGATTCTTCATTTTAGACCTTGTATAAATAATTATACAATTTTATTAATATTCGAAATAATCGAATAACCAATTTTCATTTGGTAATTTTAATTATTCAATGATTTTGTTTTTAAACCAACTTCTATTTAACAAAACATTTTCTGTTTATTGTAAATATTTTCAAATTCCTATTTTTTTCTTTTCAAACTTAATTTATCAAAAGTAATCTTCCTATTCCCTGTAAATACATATATAAATTAAATTAGGATTAAACACATCTAAAATTTACTGTCTGAAATTAATTTCTTTTACTTCAAGAGAAATCTCAAATCTATATGCATATATTATTAAATCAATTCCAAATTGAAGTAAAATTCAATTACCCCACAGAAATCGAACTCACCCACGGCCTCAATTCGCGACCCCACTGTCGCGCCACCGTGCTCCTGCTGAAGTCGCGAGAACCACCAACATCACCAGAAGTTGAACAACCCAGAGCTGCCACTTCACGACGTCGCCGTTCCAACTCTTCCTCATCACGCGTACGCACGCCCAGAACTTCGACTATGCCCTCTTCCACGCTAATGACTTCATCCCATCGCCATGCTCGCGATTGCCACCATCCAGATCGCAGTCGCCCCAGCCCACTGCTCGCGTGCGCCACCCTTTTCCTCAACATCGCCTACAGCCAATTCCACTTCGAGGTCCATCACCAATCGCCCAGCGACCACGCCAGTCGAACTCGCCCATCCCCACGTCGCCGCCATCCTTCCTGCGAACACGCCTCCAATCGCGAGTCGCGTGTGACTGTTTTCCTCCCTGCTCGACATCGCGATTTGACCGCGCGCGCGTGTACGCGAGTTCGCCCCCCTTTCACCCAAATGCCACCGTTAATTCGAACTCGAGATTTTAGAGCATCACGTGGGGTCACGCTTTCGGCCACCATTATTTTGTTTTTAGGGAATTTTGATTTTCGAACTGAGAATGAGGGGGCAAACGCGGCCATGGTATTGAATTGATTTCGATCCAAGGATTGAAGAGGCTTGGTTTTATAACGAGAGTATCACTTTTGATTTCAAAACGAGAAAGATTTATTCACTCGGCCATTTTTATCTTCGTTTGATTTAAAACTGGAAAGAGGAAGGAAGAGGGGAATTTAAAATCGGAAGAGGATGGTTCGCACGATTTTATTTCATGGTCTTCAACGTGATCTAAGGCGTAAACAACGGGCCGTGTATAAAGGAGAGGAACGTGCTGATGTGACCAGATTTTAAATTTAAATTTAAATCAAATCCGTTTAAATTTCAATGCGTTTATCTATCGTGTGCACACATAACAACTCTGAAAAATACGAAAATTGAAATCCGGTAATAATTCAATATTACGGATCCAATGGAACTGGTTTCGTCAAATTCCGAGACTGTGCCTCGGACGGCTATTTTTAAATATCGATTGAAACGATATAAATTCAAACCGATCAAAACAGTTTAAATTTCAATTCTGAAGCTGCTGTTATCTTCAGTGTTATCAATATAAATTTTACAAGCGTTTGAAATATTTTTAATTGACCTAAATTTGAAGATTCAAATTTTTATTCAACTTCCAATCGATTAAATTTTATAATTTAATCGCCAAATTCAAATTTAAATCGGGATTCAAATTAAATCATCGTTCAAATATTTAAAATTAATTAAATATTCTCAATTTAATTTGTTCAAAATTCTGGGTCGTTACAGGCACTATTCCTACTACATCCATTTTGGAATCACCCTCAGGATTAGTAGCGACTAGCCCATGCACTTCACTGCTCCATCTTCGACTCTGAACTCGTTTCCATGAAACATACAAACCGAATCGAAGTGGTTTTCGAGAAATTAATCTCGATCCCGGTCTCTTCGAAACGATCAGCGCATTGGCCAATATAGACAGTTGGTTATTTAACTATCAATTTACATCCACAAGCATCCATCAAACAATAAATAATTACTCAAAATTTTTATTTCTTCAAAATATCTTCACAAGATATACTTCTATTTTCAATCTTTTGAAAACAGTTTAAACCCACTTCCTTTTACGGAAATAAATTTCCCAAACATTTTCTATTTCCCCCGGAAACAACCAAGTCCAAACATTTTAGATTTTAAAACAATTAAACCTCTTTATTCTAAAATAATATCTTAAATATTTAAATTAAACTACTTAAATATTCTATTCGAAAATATACTTTAAAAACATTTAAAGCAAAACTATTTTATAAGATGTATCTAATTTTTAAAATAAAGGTTAAGTTACACCAGAATTTTTAAAGAGGAATTACAAAATTCTATACTAGTTCAAATAAAACTTTAACCATCTATCTTTAAAATAAATCCATTTTATAAAACATAAATATTAATAATATTCTTTAAAACATAATACAAATTAACTCTTTAAATAATTATTACTATAACTAATTTATTAAATATTTACTTTAAAAATTTTACAACTTAATAATTTCATATACATTCCTTTAAAACAAATTTTAAACTTTAACTTTTACTGAAGAAAATCTTCTTTTAAAAACGTACTTGGCTTTTAAGGGAAATACACTCCCATTTCAGAATAAACCAAAGAATTCTCCTTATAAATCCTGCTTGATTTATCTCAATTCAAATTTACGTTAAAATCCCGTAAATTCTTTTCCACACTTTAAAAGATAAACTTCTTTTAAATTTTAAACACATTTCCCATTTCCTGGAACTCACTTCCAAAATAAATGCTTAGAATATTTAAAATAAGGTTACTAGAAATTATTTAAAAGGAAATAATATTTAAGAAAATATAGAGAAGTTCTAAGTAATTTAACCCAAATTACTTTTTAAAGTAAAATTATTAAATCAATTACTTATTTTAAAATTTCCTTTTAGAAAATAAAATACGGATTTATCTTGAAAATAATTAAACACCATAAATAGTTAATAAATACTTATTTTACTCTGAAAATAAATAAAAATAATAAATTTTCTAAACATTCCAAAACACGGTTTTAAACTACTAGTTTATACTTTGACACTTTCTTTGAAAACATACTTAGTTTCCAGGAAATTCACCTTTTATCTAAAAATAATCTCACTATTACTTTTAAACAATTTATACCTTCTTTATAGAATTTCCCACCGGAAATCTATATTCCAAATTTATCCACCGATAAATCTCAATTTCATTTATAACCCAATTTATAAATTTCCATTTCTCATTTCCATCCCAACCATAGTTTCAAAACCATTGACAAGTTCAAACCAATTTTTTTTCGAATTTATAAACCCCTTAAATTCTTAAAAAAAGAAATCTTTATTTCCTTAGATTCATTACTTAAATTTTCCTTTACATTTCTCTTTAATTCCAATTTATATTATTTATATTTTAAAATCCCAGAATATTTCCATCTAATCATAACACAGCACAAATTAAATTTCCAAATTTATCTATCACAGTATACAAATAAATGCATCATCAATTCAGAAAATAATTGCTATATTGTGAGGAATCCAGTTGGATCCCTCCAACCTGTTTCCCTGCATCCACAGACGTTAGCACAACAGATAATATCAAAATTACTACTAAAAATATTCACATTCAACCAATCAGTCAATTACTTAAATATTAACTAATTCAAATTCAATGGCATCCAGATGTGAGTGAGATTTACTCACCTTGAGTTTAAACGCCGAGCATTTGAAATTTTAAATTAAATCGAATCGTTCGATTTAATCTAAAATTTCCACTTTCTCCGATCGACTCCAGATCTACGCTGCAGCGTAGATCGCGTCGCTGCGATTCCAGCGCCACCAAAATCGTCAAATTCTGATAATATATACAGAAGTTACGTTATTTTAAACATTTGTAATTAAATTATATCAACTAATTACTTTTCTTTTTATTATTATTACCAAACAAAATCTCAGCCGCACATCCTAGGGTTAGAGATCAAGGCCGCTCACCCCATTTTCTTCCTCACGTATCCCCAGTTGCAAACGAACCCATGCCGTCATCTCCTTGCTCAATTTACGCGGCTACCACGGCCATCTAGGTTTCGATCGAAGATCATCCACTCGAAGACCATCACATGCCGTGCCATCGTCGACGACCTAGGCAAGTTCGGCCTTCCCAGCGCCTAAATTTCCATGCGCGACTGTAGGGTGAACGGGGCCTTCCTATTCCTCCTCTGGTTGACAATAGCCAAGATCAACCATTGGATTTGAAGCTCCCGACGAGCTCTCCGATTCTCCAGTTGAAGACGAGATCCGATATCGCTTGGATATGGTGAAAAGTGAGGGGGGAAAATCGTAGCATTTCGGCCATCGAATTCATTACTGGCGGCTACTGGAAGAAACTAGGGTTTTCCCCTTTTGCACGTGAATATATATTGATTTATATAATAATTTAATAATAAATTCATAAATTACTTAACTTTTTAAACGAATTCCAATTGTAACGTGCCGACAGGCGTTTATAGGGTTTTACCCGCATTCCGAACACAATGGAACATGTTCCGGAGGCTAATTCGATCATATACGCGAGTTACGGGAACAACCGATCAATTTTAAATTAAATCGATTAAAATAATTTCAATGTGTTTTGAGCTGCCACGGTCAAACGACAACTCCGATTGCTACGAAAATTGAAATCCGATAATAACTAACTATTTCGGATCCAATGGAACTGGTTTCGTCGAATTCCGAGACTGTGCCCCGGAAGGCTATTTTAACCCGTCGATAAATTCGAGCGATTTTCAAAATTGTCGAAATCATTTGAAATTTCACTTTTAAAACTTTACTGACTTGATTATAAATCAAATGGAATTTATATTCACATTGGGAATCATTCTGATTCATTTCGAATCAAAATCTGATTATTTGCAATATTATATTATTAAATTCCATTATTAAATTAATATAAAATTCCAAATTCAACTTATCGACTTTTGATTCTATCCAAAAGTCCAACAACACGATTTAAATCCAAATAGACTTAAAGTAAATTTTAGGAACTATTTTTATACCCATTTACATCCAGATTCACAAATTATTCCAATATCAAATATTTGATTATTATTTTTCAAATTTCAATTGCACTAGCATATTTGAAAGTTAAACTAATTATATTGATTTAACCAAAATCTTCTTGTTTCAAAATCAATTTAAAATTCACATTCAACATTTAAATTGAATTAAATGTTCAAAATCTAACGACCAAAATTTCGGGTCGTTACATTCCTCCACCCTTATAAAAATTTCATCCCCGAAATTTGCTAAGGTTTGAAAATGCTACTAAACTCCATAACCTACCCAAAACCCACTCACTTACAACTTACATTCACTTCCCAAAACCTTTTTAGTTCAATTCCAAAACCATTTGCTTATTACTAACTCAAAAGCTTGTTTTCAACATCATTTCCAAAATCAACTTTACTAGTTAAACCCAAAACTTTCAAAAAAATTCTAACTCCCAAAATTTTCGAAAAAATTTGACAGCGTCTCCTTTGTACGGAGAGCCTTTTACCATATCACAATAGACATAAATATATATACATCGACCCACACGGTCGGAAAACACAAAAACAGTTCATATTTCCTATTTGTATTGCGTAGGCGTACCTTATTTAAGCATTTTATAAGCAAGCAGCTAAAATATTATGCATTTACGCGCTCCAACTCTATCGATTTCCTCCCGCACCTGTACTTACTCAACAAACACATCAGTTTCCAATAATATGAGAATTTTAATAACCTTCCATACATTTATCGTAGCTAAACATATCAATTTCATAGCCTACACAACAAATTTGTATAATTTTACATGTAAACCATCTTTTATAAACAACCACAAGTTTCAATACTATTTTAAGTCCCTTTACAAATTCAAACTTCATTTAATTTCACACCAATGATTTACATACAAGTTTTGTACATGTAATTTATATTCACTACAACCAATTCATTTTTACTTCAATATGATAACATATGCTTTATTTTCAACAATTTACCTCAATCCAATTCCAAATTTGATTCACAAAAAAATTTATTTAACTTCTATCAACTCAAAGAATTTAATTACTTCGTTTACGTCAAACGACGATTTATTCCATGCAAATTTGACGATATCAAAGAATAAATAATTACTTAAGTTTTACAACCAATTTAAATTGTCGCCGGCTCAATTTATATTTAATTCCATTCCATATTAAATCTTATTCACAATCATTCACTTGAATTTATTTATAATTTGATTTATTTGCATCTCTTTTATAATTCACCTTCATTTTTATGCAAATCCATTTAAATTAGATTTCAATTTATTTCAATTGATTCAAAACCAACTTTATTCTCTTCTTTTAATTTTATTAACTTTATTTACAACAAAATGTCTCATCTCAATGTAAATTCGATATTATTCATGAAAATAACAATTACTTACGCTTTATACCCATTTTAAATCAATTCCAACACAATCTATGTTAATCTTATTCCTTTCATAATTTATTCACAACCCAAACATTCTCCTTTCCAATATTAGATTAAATCCTTATTCTTACATTTCAATTTCCTTATCCAAACCGGTTTCATTCAAAACCATTCCATACATCTCAACAACAAACATTTCATAATTTACTTAAGTTATTTCAACTCCACAATAACTTCATTTCTTCTTACATCAATTCTATTTTCCCTTTCTTCCAATTTACTTCTTATCCAAATTTAATTCAAGTTCAACTAAATTTTATTTAGCCAATTTAAATTCATACCAATTCCTTTACTATTTTAAATAAGAATTTAATTCTATTCAAGATTATTTATTACTCAACTGAATTTTGATTCCAATTCAATCCATACTTAACTAAATTTCTTTCTAACTTAAATTAGATCTGATTCGATCCAATTTTATTTCTCTATATATAAGTTCGAACTTATTTACTAACTTAAGTCCATTCACATTCTGAATTCTCCTTCACCTTATCCAATTATATTTTATTTAGGATTAAGTTTTGAATTTCCCGTAAGTATCAACCATTTTTTTTTGGTTCCACAATGCATTTCTCTATTCATAAGTTCAACAACTTATTTATTCCCAAAGGTTTATATTACTTATTTGAGTCATTTTCATCTTATAATCACAATTTCAGATTATATATATAACACTTAATAACTTAAGGGTATAAAACTTCATTACACCATTATAACCCACAACCATAAATTATTTTACATTTCAACTTTATATCCAATTTAATTCAATTCCAAATTAAATTTTTATATTTAACTTATCCGGAGTTAAATCCGAATATATCTTATTAGATCAACATCACTTTATAAGCTCAATAATTGATTCATCTTAAACTTTCACATTATTTAAATACAATTTCCAAAATTCCATTGCCCGGATTTATTTCAAAACCAATTTGAAATCATAAATAATACATACCTACTTGGTATATCAAATCAAATCTCCGGATTTCAAAACAGTTGGTTTTACCAAAACAAATTTCCCCCTTTTTGAAATTTCTAAAACAACTTGTATGACCTACAAGTTCAAATAAATATCTTAACCAATCACCCCGGTAGCAATCCATCACTTTAGAAACTCGAAAATGAATTCTGATGATGTGGCCATCATCATCAGGATTATTTTCCAGCGACTGAAGTGAGTTCAGTGCTTCCTTACTTCCGCAATTCCATTTCAAAACGATTTCCATTCCAAAAATAATTTCCCAAAATAATATTTCATTATTGCCTTCAAACACTTTGGAAAACATTTTAAACATTCCTAAGATTTTAAATTCCCAAACCGTTTTGTTTAAATTCATTTAAAACACCTTTCAAAATTTCCGGGATTTGAATTCTGGTTTTAAATCAAATTTTAGTTATACTTCCTTTGGACAGATCATACTTATAGAATTTATTTGGTTATAAACCATTTCAAATTTTAGATTCCTATTTGATTATAATCTTAACATCCATACATCCAAATAAATATATAATAATTTCAGAAAATCATTTCTTTAATATCAAAATATAATTTTGGGTAAAATTATTTCATTTACCCACTTTAAAAACAATACTATGTCGGTTTATCTTGTTTAAGAGTTTAGAAACCCCTATCGATTACGGTTGTACTTCCTACACCGACCAGAATTCATAAACACTCAACCGATAAGTCAACACAGTATAAAAACAGTTTTATATTCACTAACAAGTACGCTCTCATATCTATTATTACTCTCAAACTCATTATAGAGTACTATTGACTCTATCATTAATGAGTGATTTCCCCAACAAGCCTAGGTTATCGCTAACCTAAGCTCTAATACCAAGTGTCACGACCCGCCCTTCTCGACTCTCGAAAATCGACACAAATACACTGCAGTATAATATGCCGACGATCGAGTGCCGGAAAAGAAGATTGTTGAGAAAAAAAGAAAGAAGATAGAAGGAGAAGGGACTAAACAACATCAGAATCTCACAACCGCAGCGAATCAAAATATAATAAATAATAACAGCTCTTTACACAAAATGAAAACTATATCTGTTTTATACAATATATCATCAGAGTATCTCACAAACAAATAATAATTTCCAGTCTGACAATTTCCAAACAATCACAGCAGCGGATATAAACAAGTACGGATAATACGTCTTGGACTCCAGCTCCACACCTGAGTTCCACATCATCCTATCCCGAACCTGAAATACTCGGTCTGACCCGAGCATTATAATGAAATAACACCCGAGTCAGTCTGGAATACCAGCATGAGAAAAATACATCCAAACTGATTATTAAAGTTTCAAAAATCCTTTGAAAATCAAAGGCATCTCGTAAGACCACGCCACAAATAAACATGTCGGGTTTTTACCTTACGATAGCCAAAACACTTTTTATCAAAATCCTCTTATATTATAATAGTGTCTATATACAAATACTTATTCAAATAGCTGAAATTGTTACATCTATTAAATTCCAGCATACTAGCCACAATCGTGGGTAATACAAACAAAACCGTAAAGGCACGTAGGGAGAATGGATTTCCAACTAATGACTAGGCACTAGGGTACCACCTGTCACAGTGCCTGGTCTAGATCAGCGTACCGAGGACCACGCCCGATCCCCTGCAACACAAGACCGGAACCATCCCTTACTGGATAATTCCGAGTAAAATCACCCAACGATTGTAATCAGCAACCGCACCACTAAGCCGAAATAAAAAGGGACATCTAGACAGGGATGACCTTACTCTCAAGTGGGGTCTACCCACGAAGCCTTGCTGCATATCCCCTGATTTTCAGTCATTCCCGGTTGATGAGGCTTGAGGCTAAGCGTTACCTTTATAGAACGTTTCACTTAGAATGCCCATCATCCACCCGACAATGTTCCGAAAGCATTCATCCATACAAGTCCGTTCCGGGTTCGAACGGAACCGAAGGCACTATTCCTACTACATCCATTTTGGAATCACCCTCAGGATTAGTAGCGACTAGCCCTTGCACTTCACTGCTCCATCTTCGACTCTGAACTCGTTTACACAAAACGTACAAACCGAATCGAAGTGGTTTTCAAGAAATTAATCTCGATCTCTTCGAAACGATCAGCGCATTGGTCAATATTGACAATTGGTTATTTAACTATCAATTTACATCCACAAGCATCCATCAAACAATAAATAATTACTCAAATTTTTTATTTCTTCGAAATATCTTCACAAGATATATTTCTATTTTCAATCTTTTGAAAACAGTTTAAACCCACTTCCTTTTACGGAAATAAATTTCCCAAACATTTTCTATTTCTCCTGGAAACAACCAAGTCCAAACATTTTAGATTTTAAAACAATTAAACCTCTTTATTCTAAAATAATATCTTAAATATTTAAATTAAACTACTTAAATATTCTATTCAAAAATATACTTTAAAAACATTTAAAGCAAAACTATTTTATAAGATGTATCTAATTTTTAAAATAAAGGTTAAGTTACACCAGAATTTTTAAAGAGGAATTACAAAATTCTATACTAGTTCAAATAAAACTTTAACCATCTATCTTTAAAATAAATCCATTTTATAAAACATAAATATTAATAATATTCTTTAAAACATAATACAAATTAACTCTTTAAATAATTATTACTATAACTAATTTATTAAATATTTACTTTAAAAAATTTACAACTTAAAAATTTCTTATACATTCCTTTAAAACAAATTTTAAACTTTAACTTTTACTGAAGAAAATCTTCTTTTAAAAACGTACTTGGCTTTTCAGGGAAATACACTCCCATTTCAGAATAAACCAAAGAATTCTCCTTATAAATCCTGCTTGATTTATCTCAATTCAAATTTACGTTAAAATCCCGTAAATTCTTTTCCACACTTTAAAAGATAAACTTCTTTTAAAATTTAAACACATTTCCCATTTCTTGGAACTCACTTCCAAAATAAATGCTTAGAATATTTAAAATAAGGTTACTAGAAATTATTTAAAAGGAAATAATATTTAAGAAAATATAGAGAAGTTCTAAGTAATTTAACCCAAATTACTTTTTAAAGTAAAATTATTAAATCAATTACTTATTTTAAAATTTCCTTTTAGAAAATAAAATACGGATTTATCTTGAAAATAATTAAACACCATAAATAGTTAATAAATACTTATTTTACTCTGAAAATAATTAAAAATAATAAATTTTCTAAACATTCCAAAACACGGTTTTAAACTTCTAGTTTATACTTTGACACTTTCTTTGAAAACATACTTAGTTTCCAGGAAATTCACCTTTTATCTAAAAATAATCTCACTATTACTTTTAAAAAATTTATACCTTCTTTATAGAATTTTCCACCGGAAATCTATATTCCAAATTTATCCACCGATAAGTCTCAATTTCATTTATAACCCAATTTATAAATTTCCATTTCTCATTTCCATCCCAACCATAGTTTCAAAACCATTGACAAGTTCAAACCAATTTTTTTCCGAATTTATAAACCCCTTAAATTCTTAAAAAAAATTCTTTATTTCCTTAGATTCATTACTTAAATTTTCCTTTACATTTCTCTTTAATTCCAATTTATATTATTTATATTTTAAAATCCCAGATTATTTCCATCTAATCATAACACAGCACAAATTAAATTTCCAAATTTATCTATCACAGTATATAAATAAATGCATCATCAATTCAGAAAATAATTTCTATATTGTGAGGAATCCAGTTGGATCCCTCCAACCTGTTTCCCTGCATCCACAGACGTTAGCACAACAGATAATATCAAATTTACTACTAAAAATATTCACATTCAACCAATCAATCAATTACTTAAATATTAACTAATTCAAATTCAATGGCATCCAGATGTGAGTGAGATTTACTCACCTTGAGTTTAAACGTCGAGCGTTTGAAATTTTAAATTAAATCGAATCGTTCGATTTAATCTAAAATTTCCACTTGCTCCGATCGACTCCAGATCTGCGCTGCAGCGTAGATCGCGTCGCTGCGATTCCAGCGCCACCAAAATCGTCGAATTCTGATAATATTGCAGAAGTTACGTTATTTTAAACATTTGTAATTAAATTATATCAACTAATTACTTTGCTTTTTATTATTATTACCAAACAAAATCTCAGCCGCACATCCTAGGGTTAGAGATCAAGGCCGCTCACCCCTTTTTCTTCCTCGCGTACCCCCAGTTGCAAACGAACCCATGCCGTCATCTCCTTGCTCAATTTACGCGGCTACCACGGCCACCTAGGTTTCGATCGAAGATCATCCACTCGAAGACCATCACACGCCGTGCCATCGTCGACGACCTGGGCAAGTTCGGCCTTCCCAGCGCCTAAATTTCCATGCGCGACTATAGGGTAAACGGGGCCTTCCCATTCCTCCTCTGGTTGACAATAGCCAAGATCAACCATTGGATTTGAAGCTCCCGACGAGCTCTCCGATTCTCCAGTTGAAGACGAGATCCGATATCGCTTGGATGTGGAGAAAAGTGAGGGGGAAAAATCGTAGCATTTCGGCCATCGAATTCATTACTGGCGGCTACTGGATGAAACTAGGGTTTTCCCCTTTTGCACGTGAATATATATTGATTTATATAATAATTTAATAATAAATTCATAAATTACTTAACTTTTTAAACGAATTCCAATTGAAACGTGCCGACAAGCGTTTATAGGGTTTTACCCACATTCCGAACACAATGGAACGTGTTCCGGAGGCTAATTCGATCATATACGCGAGTTACGGGAACAACCGATCAATTTTAAATTAAATCGATTAAAATAATTTCAACGTGTTTTGAGCTGCCACGGTCAAACGACAACTCCGATTGCTACGAAAATTGAAATCCGATAATAACTAACTATTTCGGATCCAATGGAACTGGTTTCGTCGAATTCCGAGACTGTGCCCCGGAAGGCTATTTTAACCCGTCGATAAATTCGAGCGATTTTCAAAATCGTCGAAATCATTTGAAATTTCACTTTTAAAACTTTACTAACTTGATTATAAATCAAATGGAATTTATATTCACATTGGGGATCATTCTGATTCATTTCGAATCAAAATACGATTATTTGCAATATTATATTGTTAAATTACATTATTAAATTAATATAAAATTCCAAATTCAACTTATCAACTTTTGATTCCATCCAAAAGTCCAACAAAATTATTTAAATCCAAATAGACTTAAAGTAAATTTTAGAAACTATTTTTGTACCCATTTACATCCAGATTCACAAATTATTCCAATATCAAATATTTGATTATTATTATTCAAATTTCAACTGCACTGGCATATTTGAAAGTTAAACTAATTATATCGATTTAACCAAAATCTTCTTGTTTCAACATCAATTTAAAATTCACATTCAACATTTAAATTGAATTAAATGTTCAAAATCTAACGACCAAAATTTCGGGTCGTTGCAATATATATAAAAGATATGAATATATATATATATATATATATATATATATATATATATATAATTTCAAAATGATTTGAAATGAACCCGGTATTTAGTTCTTAAGTTCCTGTTAAATTAATGATTTTCAGTTGTAGAAATAAAGTGAAATTTTAATAGTTGGAAACTTCTAAAATGAAAAATAAGAAATTAGAAGCAAAGTGATTAATGAAACTTTAAAGAATTGGAGATTTGTCAAGTGTAAATTAAAGGGTAATGAAATTTAGAAGATGTAAATTATTGAATATTTTGCTAACTAAAATGAATAAGATAAATTTGTATAACATTCAATTACATTCTAAAAACATATATAAATCTTACTAGAAATGGTTAAAAGTTGAAATGTTAATATAAATATGTAATAGAATTTTATACAAGTAAAACATAAGTAATGTAGTTATGTCTACAAATAAGAATTATGATGTACAAGAAATATTTTAAACATAAGTTAATATTTTGAAATGCTAGAAATTAAATTAAATGGGAAAAAATTGAATACTGTTTCAGTAAATGATTATAAACTCAAGAAAATGACTGAAATGATTCATTGATGAACATTAATTTTAAAATGGATATCAAGGTTATATTAGTAAATAATAAATGTGAAATAAACTGCAATGAAATGTACATAATACTTTAATAATGGATTCATTGATGATTTCAAATACTGAATGGAAATAAATTATGTAAGTAATGAAGGTAAATTAATAAATGATAATTATTGTATGAATGAATTAAAACAAATGAAAAGTAAATAATGATGTGAAAAGAAACCAATAGAATAAAATATGTAAATTGTGCATAAATCATTTTATTCGCATAACAGTTCTGATTCAGATTTGAATACAAGATTTGCAGTAATTTACACCAGTTCGAATTAGGATTTTTCGCTCGATTCTTGACGATGACCAATTGATACAAATTTTTGATATGAATTTGAAGTTTTCTATCATGGTTTATGGCTATGCGAGGAAAACAGAAATTTCGAATCAAGAAATTGGATCAGAGTCCGAACTAGAGTAGTCAGGTTAACAATACTAGTTCAAAAGTGGAATGTGTGTATTCAAGCAAGCGATTAGAATTGATATTGTGTATAAAAGATTTATGTACATCGTGCAAATTAAAATAATACTTAAATTCTTTGTTGTTTTGGCTGATGAGAAGTTTGGGAAATGATACTTCAAATTGTTTAAGGTTATATGAATAATATATTAAGTAATTATCTAAGGGTGTTGAGCGTAAAGTACACTTGGTAGTTTATTTATCACCCTTGTACGATGAAAAGTTTCTGAACCTGGACAAACCATTAGTTTTGGTTGCTATAAATGGTTGATGGTTTCTTTTGTTGCATATAATGGTTGTACTGCTTTTGTTCGCGTATGATTATTATATATTGAATGTTGCTTGTGCTATTGATTTTAAACAACTAAAATATTATTCTTTCACATCATTTTAACTCTTTGGATTATATAAGTGAAATACAGGTTTATGGAAGCAATAACTACTGCTTTTGGTTTCATAAATAAAGTTGTTTGCCCGACAAATAGGTACGTTTTCGGATTACGGTTTTGGAACGATATTTTTTTTCCTATGGTTTGGAATGTTTTATTATTAAAATATGATATATATTGTAATTATTATTTTTCCGGACCAAACCGCGCAAAGGAGACTCTGCCGAAATTTTTCGTAAATTTAGGACTTAGAAAATTTTGTGAAAGTTGAGCTATTTTTAAATTCTTATTAAACTAAATTATGTAAATTAATTGTTTATAAATTGATTATTTTGCATAAAATTATATCAAGTTTCTTAATTCCTTCTTGTTCCTTTTAGAGGACGAAATGTTTTAAGTGAGGGAGAGTGTAACGACCCATATTTTTTATTATTAAATTTTTTAAATTAAATATGATTTTGAAATTTAATACCGTGAGAAATTAAAATTTATGATTTATTAATGAGAAAAATAATTAGAATATGATTTAATAATATTGTTTGAATGTTATTGACACTACAACAAATACAGCTTTTTACAACTTTTGTTTTACAACGTTTGTGCTTAAAACGTTGTAAAAAATCACTTTTACAATGTTTTCTAAAAAAAGTTGTAACAAACGTCTTTTTCATAAGGTTTTTACAGAAAACGTTGTAAAACATGACTTTTTATAACGTTTCGTCCAAAAACGTTATAAAAAACTACATTTTTTACAACAATTTTTGTAAACGTTGTCGTAGTGCTCTTTTAACAACAGTTTTAAAATGTTGTAAAAACGTTATTTTTTATAACTAGATATTAATTAATTACAACTTTATTAAAAGTAGTTTCACATAGGTTTACATCAATTTTTTTTAATCTATTTAGTATTACTTAAAATATTATAATAATTAATAATTTATAGTTAATAACAAATATTTAATACTCACTTAAATAATTTATAAATGGAAGTTTATAATTATAAATGGTAGTTTACTAGGACTTAAATATTTATTAATTATATTTTAAAATTAGTAAATATAATCAGTAATTAATAATAATTCATTTTAAAATTACCATTGATTAATTAATATTAAATAATTAATGATTAATATTCAATTATAATTAAGAAGTAATAAATAATTAATTATTAATCACTAATAAATAAGAAATAATAATCAATAAATAATAATTAATTATTACTATTAAATAATTAATAATTAATATTAAATAATTACTAATTACTAATTAATAAGTAATAAGTAAAATTTAATAATACTTAATAAGTAATAATTCCCTTTAACAAAGTTTTCCGTTGAAACATTGCAAATATTGATTTATAGCAATTTTTCATTAAGTTGTCTTACTCTTAGATTTTAACAACTTTTTCTGAAATGTTGTAATAAATATATTTAATAATTAATAATTACTATTAAATAATCAACCATTAATTTTTAATAATTAATACTAAATATATAATAATTAATATTTACTATTAATAATTATTATTTAATAACATATACATAATAATTAACATTGGATAATAAAAAATCAGCTATTATTAAGAAGTAATAATTAATTATTAATGATTAATAATTACAAGTAATGCTTAATATTTAATAATTTATTTTAATAATTAATAATTACTATTAAATAATTATTAATTAACCTTTAGTAATTAATTTTATAATAATTAATGTTAATAATTAATAATATATACATAATATTTAAAATTTAATAATTAATATTCAATATCTTATAATTAAGAAGCAATATTTACTATTTAGTATTTAATATTTAACAAGTAAAATTTACAATTATGTTTAGTATATAAAAAAATACAAAATACTACAACGTTTCATATAAAGTATTACTTCTATATACATTTAAAATATTTTCTTATGTATAATACAGAGCAATAAAATATAGTGTAACTTTTGTATAATACTTCTATGTACATTTAAATATTATCCACTCCTATTCAATACATACACGTTTTATTTGGCTTCAAAACACAAAATTTTGGCACAATTTTTTTTGGCTCCAAGCCAAAATTTCATCCCTTGTTTTTCTTACAGCCAACCGTTCTTTTATGTCCAAAACTAAGGGCCCGTTTGGTTTTATTTTGTATTTTGAGTTTTGTGTTTTCAACTTGTACTAAAAAATACCAAGAAATAAGAAAAAAAGGTTTATAATTCTTAGCCACCGCGGTGACCAACAGATAACGAGGAGTTAGATTGTTCTTCGTGCTTTTGTCAACTTTCAAAACACGAAAAACAAAATAAAATTGTTTTCTATTTTACATGTTAATTTCATTTTTCAAAATTACTCGTTTTTAATAATACATACGGCGGATGCACTTTTGTATAGATGAAAACGCAAAACTAAAACGACAAGCCAAACGGGGCCTAAATTTTCTCCTTCCTTAAAATACAGGGTCCAAGGCACTATTTTCTGCTTAATCCATCAGTAGATTTGAAGCCGTCGCAACCATTCGCCCCCATCTGTCTCAGATCCGATGCTATCTCCATCACCCACCCTGACCATCAACGCATCTGCGATCTCAAGCCTCAATGCCGAAGCCTTTAGATCCAAAACAGAGTATGTCACCATCCCACCTGCACCGCGTGGCTTTTCTCAAATCGAACGAATAACGATATCTTATGTTGGAAAATTGCTCATACTGGTATGGTGAAACTAGGGTATGAATGGTTGAAATAAAATACAGAGCATGTTCTTCAGAAATCCCATCCTCTCTTGTTAATGCCTTTTTCATTTTTTTGGTGAAGTTGCTCAAACTAGTATAGTGAAACTGAGTATGCTTTTTCATTTTTTGGTCTTTAGACATCCCTTCCTCTCTTGTTTCTTCGTTCTGCTAAAATCTGTTATGCTCTTCATTTCCCCTACTACATAATTTTTTATATTGCTTATTGCGTTGTTAACATGTTGTTGTTATTTCTAGTTAAGTGATGATGATCTTGCTAATGCTCTTTTAATGATCTTGATTATTCTGTTAAATTGAAGCAGGAAGACTATAATTTAATTTTAGCTCAGAACCTTTGAATATATCTAACTTATGAGCACGAAAATTGAAAATGATGTCTAGGGGCATCTATTTGTATTGATACATCTCAAGTATACGTTCTATGATTTAATATAGACCATGCATAAATTCTCTAAGTTTTCTCTTAATTTGAACCATGCAGTTGCAATTTACTATATAATGCACCCCTACACTGAATTTAATACAGACCATGTATAAATTGGCGTATCAAGAGCCAGCCGACAAAGTATATATTCTATGATGAAAGTATAAGATTTAAAGGATGTTCCATAATTCAGACGCTTTCCAATTTTGTTCTTTTTATCTAATGAGGTGGAATGATGATGAGATTTGATTCATGAACGCACCTACCAAATTATCATTACTAGGTACTAAACCAGATTGCTTGAGCTTCTTTAATTTACGACCATGAGTTTTATTTTTCAAATATCCTTTCTTTGCATACAGATGTAATAATTTATTTATCCAGCAGTGAGCTTTTGTGCATAAAATTGTAATCCCAGTTTTGCTGTTAAAATTTTCAAATATTCTTCTCATTTTATCTTTATGATGTTCATTCACGGATGTCCATGTTTTACTTGCCAACAGTTATAAATTATTTCATCATAGTATATCAACTTCACCTCAATTTTCTTTGGGAGCATGTTGATCAGTATCCTTGAAGTACTTCAATACTCATTATCTAAGACTAAATTGTCAGACTCCATAGTTTGCTCTCAACCGTTCTCCTAGTTTTTCAACCTGGTTTCTATGATTTATTTTATTTCATTATTTTACCTTTTTACCTAGAAAATTTAAAATTAATGATCTGGATACTGTCAATTATTAAATCGAGTGCTTTTTCCTCTGTGCATTGAACCAAAGAACATTTTCAGTCAATATAATATTGTTCTGGTACTAACATTTATTTTGACATGTTAATGGAAAAACTGGCTTACCGGTCAGTTATAGGATATTTGAACTTTGAAAGAGGTTTTTCCTTTCCTTTTTCGACGTCGCAACATAGTTGAAGGTAAATTAGTTGTCTTCCCTTAGAAATTTGCACTTGCAATGCATGTATCATGTATGCAATGAAATGCTTGCAAACGAGATTGTAATGTGAAATATTTGATAGTCCCACTACTAGCTATAGGGTATTATTACACATTTAAACTTCATTGCAAGTAAAACCACTTATGTTTTCCTCGTACTTTGCATTTGTGATGCATGTAATGAAATTTTATGCAGGTGTCAGTTGAAAATATACTAAGTATATATGTATATGTATGTATGAAATTTTGAATTTAGTAGGTGTAATGGACATTATCGTTCAATTTAGGCCAAATTAGTTGCGAATTCTGACAACAGAATGATTTGATAAAATTCGAGTAAAGAAAAGAAGAAGAAAATTAGTTCCAATTATTGAATGTTAAAATAATCTTCTAACAAATAGGTCAAATAATTTTTGAAAAATTCACTCCTGGTTGCAGAGCACCAAAATCCTAAATCCTATTGTATAAATTTTTGAAACGTTCATCAGTTACTTTAAATCCGTTTCAGAAAAGCACTTTACATGTTCATGATTATATACAAAATACAGGAGTGCACAGAATAGCATGGATATGGAGGTCAGAGTCCATGATTATATACAAACACAGATTTTATTGGTTGGTCTTATACAATAAATGTATAAAACCAAATCATTTTATGTTGTACCTTTTCTTATTGCATAAATTTTGCTTTTAATTTTACTAAACTTATAATGCAAAAGTGCTAGTGTTATGGCTAACCTCCGAATTTGAAATACAATTAATACCATAAATGTATATATAAAATTTGATATTTATGTTCTTTTCAATGCAGTAAGAAGAATCATATGTAGGGTTCCCTAGAGGAAATGTTCAGCTACTGACCTTAGGCCTTGGCTTTTTAACTAAAACACTGGCCATAACTTACGTGACTAGGCATATGTACAAAGCTGATAAATTCTTCACTGTCTTTGTTATCAGAATCATGAAAATGAAGTTAAAAGTGTATCTTGGAATGCTTTTGGGTCTCTGCTTGCAACATGTGGCCGTGATAAGTCTGTTTGGATCTACGAAATACAGCCTGGTAATGATTTTGAATACGTTTCAGTACTGCAGGGTCACACACAAGATGTAAAGATGGTGCAATGGCATCCATTTTATGATGTTCTTGTTTCGGTTAGTGAAGACAATTCTATTAAGGTGCAATAATTTTTGCTGTTTTTATGTGGTTGAAGTACATAAGTGTATTCACACTTAATCGTGTCTAATGGTTTTGAAATACCCTTTATTTGTGCTACCAGGTATGGGTAGAGGATGGGGGTAGTGATGACTGGCATTGTGTGCAAACATTAAAAGAAGCTAATAGGTTGTTCATAGAAAATTTCATTGTAAATTTGTCCAGTTTTTTTCAGCTGAAAGTAAGTTTGTCCAATGTATGGTTTTCACTGTAAATTTGGGATCTGATTTGTACTTAGATTCTAGAAATCTGTTTATTAATCTTCTTCTTTTACTTGTCAGTGGGCATACGTCAACAGAATGGTCAGTTTCCTTCAATTCAAGTGGAGATAAAACGGTTTCTTGCAGGTTTGTACATATGTAATGTGAAATTTTATTTATACAATTAATAAACATGATATTGATATTGGTTTAACTCTCCAGTGATGAACTTACCTTGAAAAGGTTTTGGGTAAGATGAGTCTAGTGCAGCAGCTTTTAGACTGTGTTTTAGAGCTTCGTCCCACCGGCATTGCCAAGGACAGTAGATTGATATTGACTGCATTGTACCCTATTGCCAGGGACAATTTTTAGCTTTATTCCTATACATGTGTGTTTGTGTTGGAAACTATGATATTTCTGTGTTGTGTTGAAAGCAATGATATTTTGTGTGTATGATATTTTATCTATGTTGGAACATGAGTTAGCTTATTTCGAATGAAGAGGTTTGGAAATATGTTCCATTTTGTTTGTGTTTTATATATTTAAGTTACTATGGTAACATTATTCTATTTGCTGTAATACTATTTTGAGATGTAGTTGGAGCTTGAAATGCATATAAAGCTTTTAAAAAAATTGCAGTAAATAATTTGCAATATTCAAAAAACGTTGTAACAAAATACTGTAATAGTAATAAAAAGTTGTAAAAAAACTATATTACAACGTTTATAAAATGTTGTGATAAGCTTTTGCACAACAATTTGTTGAAGTTATAAAAAGGGTTTTCGATATTTATATTAGTGATTTACAACATCATATAAAAGTTGTAAAAGGTTTTATCACAACATCTCAAAAAAGTTGTAGCAAAGTTTATTGCAACGTTTTCGTACAAATCTAGAAAAAAGTTGTAAATTACTCTGGCTCTATTACAACTTGGCCTAAGACGACGTTTGTAAAAACATTGCAAAACCCCTATTACAACGTTTTTTTGATGTTGTAATAAGGTATTTTTGTTGTAGTGTGACAACTATTTTAATGTAATTTCAATCAATTGAAATAATTATAAAGTTAATTTGGTTATAATTGTAAATAAGGAATAAATTAAATATTGCACTTAATGTTGAAATTATATGTTATTAATTGAAATAGTTTATTATAGAATATGAAATAAATTAATTAGTACATGAATTTATTAGCTTTGTTTGTAAACAATAAATTCAAAAATGTGTTTGAATTACTAATGTGTAATAATTGTTTTAATTACTATTAAATCTGTTTGCAATTAATTTGGAAATCAACAAAATTAATATAATTAAAATATTGCAATTAATATGATAAAAGACGTTAACAGTTGAATGATGAGAATAGTAAGATGAAAACTTATGTTTAATTAATTCATGGGGTAATAGTGATTTAATATAAGAATTTAAATCTAAATAAAAGATTTTGTTTGAAATTTAAATTGTAATAAATGAATTTATTACGGTTGTAATTGAACGTTGAAATTTATGTAATATTTAAACCTTGGAATTAACATGGAAAATTAAATTCCAAAAGATTATTAATTTCTATGCAATTCCCATTTAATGCAGGATGATAAAATTGTTAACTTTTAAATTTGAATTTGAAAGTGATTAAATCAATTTAATAATAATTTATTTAATTAATGTGAAAATTGAGTTTTTGGGCACTGTCTTGGATTTCGACGAAACTAGTTTCATCGAATCTGTAATAGTGAATTATTGTAGGATTTTAAGTTTCATAGTGATCGGAATTATCGTTTGATCGTGCGGACTCGAAACGCATAGAAATCAATTAAAAGAATTTAAATGAATATAAATTGATTTTAAAAGCTAACTTCTGTATACAATAGAATTAGGGTCTGAAACTAGTTCCATTGAGTTTAAAAATATCGAAAACATATATTTCGATATATGGGATGACTTATTTTCGTTTCGGGAACGAAACGAGCTTTTCAAGTCGTTGTAATCGTTTCGACCCAATACGACCTATCCATTCGTTTTTATCCATCTTTGTCTATGTAAATAGTTTTTTTCCTAAAACCCTAGCCGTCTATTCCAATTTCTTTACGTATCTGTTCAATTACCTCCTCTTTCTTCCCAATGGTAGAAAACCCTAAATTCCCAAATCCAAAATCATATCAAAAAATTCAAACTCCTCAAACCCCATTGAATTATATACCGTTGTGAAGCTATCGACGAACGTAACCTACATCTGCGGTTCGTTTTTGCAATCGAATCACAGTTTGGCCAGAAATCAGTGAAGAAGCCTCGACCGTCCATATTAGGGTTTGCTTTTCGACGGTGGATCGTCGTCCGATCGACGATCCGGAGGCGCTGCTGCGTAGAGGACAATCAGGGGAGTCGATCCATGGGTTCTTATGTGTCGAAGGTGTAACGACCCGCTATTTTGAACCATTCAAATCGACAATAATCCACACATGTCAGACTTGAATCGTCCAAAAACAACAGATTGTTGATATATTTATTTGGTATTGCCTCGCGTGCCTTATCACATGCCTTATCGCTCCTTCTACGAGTTTGGTTTGTACCGTACCTATGGAGTGCTCCCTGATAGCCCACCTGTGGGTGGAGTTTATAGTCTGTATAGACTACGACATTATATAAAATGTGTTAAGAGGGATATTGGTAACACCTTAACGATATTTTTATATTTTTACTTTACTATAGACATTATATATGTAGCATATTGTACTATGTATGTAGATAGTTTATCAGATCCTTAAAGGATGGAAATCCCAACATCCCTTTAAGTTATATTGCATTTACTTGACATTTCACTTGAACTTGATTTATCTGCATAAGAATGTTAATCCTGATTCGAGTGTTTTGTTTTGCTTTACGCTCGGGTCAGCCTGAGTGTCACAGTTTGAGATTCATCTTTTGGAGCTGGAGTTTGTTGGAAGATCTAGCTTTTCTGTTTCAGTCTTTAGTTGTTCTGTTAATTTGAGTAGCATGTCTCATACTAGTCATCTGCTTTTGTATTAGAAACTTCTGTGTACTGAAATTCCTGATGTATTCTGTTTCAGACTATGTTATTTCTGTAGTAGATTCATGAACTACTATTTATATTTTTCCGTTGTTTTGTTGTAAACTCTGTGTCTGTGATTCTGTGATTAATTTATTCACTGTATATGCTAAGTTATGCCAAATAAATATATTAACAATCTGTTGTTTTTGGACGATTCAAGTCTGACATGTCTGGATTATTGTCGATTTGAATGGTTCAAAATAGTGGGTCATTTCAGAAGGTGTCAAAAATCGCCAGGAATTGGCAGAGAACGGTGGCAGCGGCGGACAGCGATAGGGGATGGCAGAGAGGCGCGCGACGCCATGGGTGCAGCGTTTGGAGGCAAACACAGCGGCAGGCTCTGATCAGATCGTAAGCGAGCGTGGCAGTGGTCGTGAGTGGTGGTTGTGTACGTGCATGGGTAGGGTTTCGAGTTCGACCGTGTTTAGAGTGAGATGGTAATCTAATTCACATATTTGCCCTTGTATTGTATATTTTAATTTAGATTTAATTTTCAAACTTCTAACGCTAATAACTTTTCCATACGAGCTCGGATTTGGACGCGGTTTCTTGCATTGGGATCATGTCGAAATTTCAAACAATATGGAACTGGCTTAGTTGAATTTGGAGACTATTCAATTTTTGGGCTTTTATAATCGACTATAAATCAAAGGTGAGTGATTTAACCCACTCACACAATACTAAACCTTCTTATGTTAGTTGAATTAAGTTTATGATGTTATAAGAAATTTATAGATTGTCGTTTGGTAATTTAAATTATCATTTAAATTTAATTTGAATTAAATTGCATTTAACTTAATATTGAAAATAAATTGATAGTTAAATACCTGATATTGATAACCAGTTAATTATAGTGATTTATTGGCTGATTTGGATGTTGATTGTGATGGATGTTTATTTGTTGACATTTTGGATGATTGGATGTTATGTTTATTATATATGTTGTTATCACACTGCAAGTTCTCTTAGTTTGTTGTTAGAAATAATCACTATGGGTTGAAATGATACATACCCGAATGGTCTTATAGATTAGGGAAAATCGTTATGGGTTGAAATGATACATACCCGAGCGATTTTATCAATTTGAAAATTATTAATTCGGGATACGGGTTAAAATGATATATACCCAAGAAATTTAACTATTTTGGGTTGAAATGATACATGCCCAATCACTTGACCATAGGGTAGAAAATTATATACGGACACCGTTGGTCGGTTCTGAAACACCCCACACCCCTTAGGATACCCAAAAAGGACACACTAAAAGATGTGGTGCGTTGTAGGTATAGCTAAAACTTTACAAAGACTAAGATTCACAAGTCAAGTAAATAAAACAACGAAAACATTTAAAATTAAACTTCATTATTCCAGAAAATAAATCATCAAAACAGAATATGTCTTTAAAACCAAATACATATGTCTAGTGAAAAATACCATCTCAGTCACAACATCAGAGTACATAAAATCATCCCTCCCAACAAGTACCAGACATGAAAATAAAACTTGGAAAGAAGAAGAATACATGAAGAAAAACTCTACATCTGAATCTCCAAGAAAATCCGAAATCTACTGTCCCTGCCTCTGTTGGCCTATGGGGGAAAATGTGGAAATAGAGGAGTGAGTCAGACTAAAAGTCTAGTGAGTGGAAATAATTACTAGTATTTTTAAGCAAGATAAAGATAATAGACTTAGTAACAGTTCTAGTACGAAAGGAAATAAAGGAAAAGATAAAGCTGGAATAAAGTATTGTTTAACTGTTTGCTTTGCTGAGATAGTTCGATTGGATTATTCGATTGTTTGCACTTGTCTTAGATAGCTGGTTCGATTAGGCTGAAATCTCAATCCTAGTTTGATTAGGCTAAAGTCCTAATTCTACCCTTTGATCGCCTTCTATCTCTGTTGTGCCACTGTGAGCTAGTCCCATCAGCAAAAGACACATGTTTAGCGCTTGGAACTCAATATCGACTTATATCCTAGCACCGAGGCCACATGCTAGACCACCGTTTGGCTCGCACTATCTGTTGCTCCCTCCTTTTGACCTCTTATTTACCTTTGGAACTCAATAGCGACTTATATCCCTGCATCGAGGCCGCATGCTCGACCACCGTTAGGCTCGCACTATCTGTTGCTTCCTCTTATCTACTCTAAACAGCATAAGCATGTCCCAGCTCCACCTAATCTATTATGAGACCATCAGTTCCTGGCTGAAGGGGAAATGCTGCCGGTACGGGTCCTACTTCTATCTTTTCTTATTAACTTAGTATAAGTCTTTTAAATAAGCCTCTTCTGTTAATTCTGCTCTATTTGCTTATTAACTTATTTTAAGTCTTTAAATTAAGCCTCTTCTGTTATCTCTGCTATATTTGCTTATTAACTTAGTGTAAGTCTTTAAAACAAGCCTCTTCTATTATCTCTGCTATATTTGCTTATTAACTTAGTGTAAGTCTTTAGAATAAGCCTCTTCTGTTATTTCCGCTATATTTGCTTATTAACTTAACTCTAAGTCTTAAAATAAGCCTTTTCTGTTCTTTCTATTTAATTATAACCTACGTTATAATTTCTCTTTTATCTTGTCTTTTTAGTTATAACTACTAGTTATAAACTTGCTTGCAAATGTCAAATTTTCCTATTTCAGTCTATATTCTTTTTATTACAGTTCTTCTTATTTACATCAAATTTCTATAGATTTAGTTTCTTATATTTTAGTCCATATTAGCGAATTGTCCTCTTTTTATTATTTTATTCGTGTAAAAAGGAACAAAAAGAAACTAACATTTATAGACTAAATCCTAACGCAAAACATATGTAAATAAAATACAAATAACTGTAAATAACAGTAAATAAATGTAAATAAATGAATAAAATAGCTAAATTAAAATAGCTGGATAACATAGATTGAAAAGAACTTTAAAAATTAACTGTAAACAAATTATATAAAAATGGTCTCAAAATTGCAGAAAAACTACAACTATTGAGAACCCTATTATTTTAGATTACGTAAAAAACTAAAATAATTACTTAAACACTCACCTATGGTCCTTAGCTCTTTTCTTGGCCTTCCCGAATCCACTTGAAGGGTATAAAATATTTTAATTAAAAAGATCTTCTCTTCATAAAAATATTCCTTTTAGAGTCCAGCCTCAGGCAATTAACCCGGATGGAGAAATCTGAATGAGAAAAATAGCTAGGCCTAGGGTCTTTTTTATAGTGTCACTTTTGGATTTCAGACCATTGGATTTGGAGATTAAATCTGGTGCAACCACGCCATAGGCTCAACAGGAACCGTCGAATGGAAGCACGGATGCACCAGATGAGATAAAATCAACAAAACACTTCACGCTCGAACCTAGACGATTGCTCGTCCAAGTATACACATGGGTCAACCGCCAGGTCGACCTTTGTGTGGTGAGGGTCGACCAATAGGTCGACCCTTCTATGGGGAAGGGCGACCCTAGGGTCGACCTGACCCTTTATAAAAAAAATTCTTTTCTTGTTTTCTTGTTTATTTCGTACCCTCTCCGTTCTAGCTCGAATTTTGACAATCTATATATGGAAATTGACCAGAAAATTACCACACACAAAATGGTGCAACTTCCGTGGCTCAATTCTGATAATTTCACAAAGTTATTTTATTATTTAATTAATTCGTTAATTAATTACTATAGCTTAAATTTTGGGTTTTTACAGTTTCTAAATTATTTTCTAAATGGTAAAGTATGTTTCATTTATAAGTTCGATTTTTAAATTTAATTTAATGATTTTATTTAAAAATTTATATTTGGAAAATAATTTATTTTATATGTTTTAAAAGTTTCAAATTATAAGTTAATATATGGTTTAAAAAGTAAATTTAAGATTTTTACTTATAATTTTATTTAGTTTTAAAAATATATTTTTAAATGGTTTAAATTTTATTTTAATAAATATTTAATATAGTTTCAAGAGATTTATATAAAAATTTAATTTAATAAAATATTTAATATAGTTTTAAGAAGTTTATTTAAATTCAATTTAATATAATAATTATAGATTTTATAATAACTTTAATAAATAAAAGATTTTTGTAAAAGATTTTTGAATTTTATAGAAGGATTTCTATAAAAGATTTTATAAGGGATTTTATAATGGTTATATAAAGGAGCTATAAAGGTTTTAAAGGATTTTATATAGGGTTTTATAAAAGAACTTGTGTAAAGGGATTTGGAAGTGTTTCAAAGGAATTTGCATAGAAGTTTATGAAAAGGGAAGAGTTGTAAACTTTTTTGGAATTTATAAATAGCTTTATAAATGGTTCTAAAGTATATAAATAGTTTATAAATGGTTTAAGAGGGATTTATAAATTATTTTCGAAATTGGTTGAAAGAAAATCTTCCTCGGTATTTATGAATATATTTATACTTTTGGAATAAGTATATGGATATCTTGATATGAAGGTATAAACTTTTTTCTGGATTTATTATTGAAATATGTTTTATAAAATAACCACGGTGTTAAGTATTTGGTTGCTAAAGAGACCGGGGTCGGATATTATCATACTCTCTGCCAATTCTGAAACCACTTTATCAACCATGTACGTGGTGGAGAATCCAGAACGAAGTAGGATGGTTTGTCGAACGCTACTGGTATGAGGTAAGAACATAGCCCTGACCCTCTGGTCAGCTTGATATGATTAAAACAAGAGCTATACCGAGCCAAGTGAGGTCGCTACTCCGATCGGACACACTTCTTCTATACCATATCTATTACTTTGTGATTGATTGGTGGCCACCCTCGATTTGATTATGGGAGTGTGTTTCGAGGTGGGCGGTAGTAGCTGTTATGCATTACCACCAGTCAGGGAGTGCAAAATGGTAGAATCCTGCCCTGGACATTGCCTCGCGTGCCTTGTCATATGCCTTATCGAGCCCACTACGATTTTGATTTGTGTCGTACCTATGGAGTGCTCCTTGATAGCCCACTAGTTTACGTGGAGTCTATAGTACTGTATAGACTACGTCACTTATATAAAATGTGTTAGGGGGATTATGGGTAATCCGTAACACTATTTTAATACTTTACTTCACTGATAGACATTACATATATAGCGTATTCTACTACATATAAATAGTTTAACGGATCCTTAGGAAATGGAAAATCTCAAAACATCTCTTAAGTTATTGCACGTACGTTATACACTAGATATGAGATGTAAAATCCCGTAAACATCTCTGAAGCCATTACACTCATATTTACATGTTGTTGATTTAACTTACATAAGATCTTTAGTTCTGACTATAGTGTTTTGTCTTTTCATTACGCTCGGGTCAGCTTGAGCTTTTCAGTGTTGAAGACATTATTCTGTAGGACGAAGATGAAGTTTAATATATATTATTATTATTCCACTGTATCATGTTGTTCCGCCACATTATCCTATTATACCTGTTGTATGTATAACTCTGATTGTATTGTAAAAGTGTAATCAAATGTTATTTGTAAAATAGCTTCATGAACTATTTATTTGATTATTATATTTTGTCATTCCGCTGTGTTCTGTTTTTCCTTCTTTTCTCTTATTTTCTTATTTACCCCATTGACAATCCTCTTTTTTGAATGGTTTGAGTTAGACATGTGTGGTTTATTATCGATTTAAACTGTCCAAAAAGGTGGGTCGTTACATATTGATAATAGTGCACGTAACACTCTTCGTATGATGGACAATGAATTACCTACGACCATTGGGGCGCCAAGGAGTCACGTATGTGCTGGGTTTAAAACAATTTCGGAGTGTGTGAAGACCACCTATACCCATGGTATCTAATATAAACTGTATTGTGTACTGTAGTGGTACTTGATCGATGTAGAGCGATAGTCAGGTGGTAAAGTAATCGAACTCCAAAAAATAACTTATCGTATATCTCACAGCGCAAGGATGAAATATAATAATCAACATAGATATAAACATGCGAGATGGTATATAATTGAAATAAACCACACAATTAGAGTAAAGTAGGTTCATCATAGTTATAAAACACAAAATAAAGTTTATACATCAATAATAAACTCGTATAAACTGTCTCTGGATAATTGCATAACACTTATAAAAGCTCCTTAGTGCTGCACAACGGAATAATAGTAAACTCCATATAATATAGATAAGCATCAAGCTCTTACTCGTCCTTAGAATAGCTCCATATGCTAATACCAGCCTTGCTATTGTCTACTCATTTAAGAGTACCCGAGATAAAAAGAAGCAAAGCATAGATCCTCGAGTCGTAACAGTCCGGTGGAAGCAATAAATAATCTCAAAATACTATAAAGTCTGATATAACATAAGGAACACTAGGTATGAGGGGTCATACCTGCCATTTCCCTGTGTAACGACCCAAAATTTTTAACATTTCGAATGGGAATATTTGATCTATTTAAGTATTCAAATTCGATTCAAATATAATAAATAATAAGAAAATCAAATGGTAATAAAATGACTTGATTTTTATGATGAGTTTTTGAAAAGAAATTATAGGATATTTCCATAATTTTTAATTTCAAAAATATTTAAATAAGCGTTTGTCACATTTGCGGCAAATGTTGGTATTTTTGAAACTACACAGAATAAGTTAACATGTGTATTTTTTGGTTTTTTTATGATCTTGTGGCATTGTTACGCGCAATCGTGTTATTATTTCAATCGTTCGTGGCTCGTACACGAACGTAGTGTTGTATAGCGGACACCCCAAAACAAAATCTACACATATCATCCTTTGCCTCTCTTTTTTGTCCCTTGCCTATGTTCTTACATGTGCCTTGTGCTATGTGCCATGTGTTATGGCCTATGTTGTGTAGGTTGTAGGGAGGCATCATTTTTTTTTCGATGCCCTGTCATTTCATTTTCAGTGTGCGTGCCTATATCTATGTACACCAAACACTTCTTCTTGCTGATATTATTTTCTCTTGTTCATCTCTCCTGTGCATTTTAAAACCAAGAGAATAAACTCTCCACCTCTCCACTTCAAAAATTACCATCTCTTAAACCGATCAAAATTAGCCAAAACTTCCAACTGTAAAGTTATAGAGTTAAGCCCTTAGTATTTTCTAAAAGTAGGTGCTCATCATTTCGTCAAGTGTGGTGGCAGAATTTGCCCGATAATAGTAGGTGTCAAAAAATGAAGGAATTTCAACGAGCACAAAATGGAGAGTAGAGGACATGGTTACATTCGTATTAGAAAACCATGATTTTTAATGGTGTTCGTAGAATTTATAGTGGCTGAAATTGTCGTGGGAAGGTGGATAAATGATTTCCATTCATCCTGCAATTTCTGGCGGCATAGTGAGTTTAGGGGCATATTATGGTCAGAGGAGCTCGGATGAGCTCGTTTTAGGTTTAGTAGCTTGGGTTTCTAGGTTCACATCTTTGGGGTTCTGCGGTGGCGGTAAGGCATCTAGTGTGACGAGGCATTTGCTGGAGGTATGGTAAGTACGATAGTTGCAATGGCTAGGGTAGGAAGGGATTGATGATCAAGGCGATGGTGAATGGGGCATGAATGCATCTGGATGAAATTCAAAGTTAAGGGTTATGGTTTGAATCTAATGGGGATAGCTAGAGTTGGTGGCGAGGGTGGAGGTGGGTCGAGCTCGGCAAGTGGGGTTCATTGGTGGGCTTGGTTCATCAATTTGGTGGGTGGTTGGCCATGTCAGTGGTGTGCGTGCACGTATTCGTATATAGTAGGAGGCCAAATTGAATTGCGGAGGAGTGGAGAATACTGTAGTGGGTGGGTTTGGGTTTGGGGTTAGAGCTTTGGGTCTTAGGCTGTAATTTAGTGAGTGAGGATTTAACTATTTTGATAATTAAATAAGTTAATTAAATTTGTATTTAGTAATTAATTCGTATCTTACTTATACGACACCCAAATCTAATGCCATCTCTTGCGTTCTACTTATAGGATTATTTTCTATGTATTGGAGTTGAGTTCGTCAAGTTTGGAGCAAGTAAATTTTTGAGCTAAAATCGAACGGTGTTCGATTTTTGACTATTCGGGAAGGCGTAAGCGTTAGTTGTAATCTTGATGAGTTAACTCACCTTTAGTAAATACTATATGATATATGTGTTGATATCAATTGTTATTGGCATGTTTGGATGTTTATTGATTGGTTTGATTGAATTCTCGCTTTTAAGCGAATGACGCAAATAACCATTGCATCGTAGAGGACAAAGAAAGGAAATGAAAGTTGACGTGTTTCGTAGCAAATAGGTCACTATGGGAACACTTCAAAAGATTTCATATTTGTAGAGGTGTAACGACCCGATATTTTCAACCATTCGCATCCATACATGTCGGATTTAAATTGCTCAAAATATCAGATTGTTAATTAAAATTTGGCTAAACTCAACATATACAGTAAATAAATAATCACAGAATCACAGACACAGAGTAATATAACAATAATGCAGCGGAAACAAAAGAATAGTAGTTCATGAAGCTACTATGAATATATAACAGAGTTAAACAAGATACAACAGAAGTTTCGAATACATAGATGTCTCAATATAATAGTCAAATACAAAATCTGAATACATCACTGGAATCAACTGAATAACTGAAAGCTGGATAGATAGCTGGATCTCCAGGCGAAGCTCCAACTCCAATGGTGAGTCTCGAATATTGTATCACTCAGTCTGACCCGAGCGTAAAGCAAAACACAAAACACTCGAGTCAGGATTAACATTCTTATATCAATAAATCCAACTAAAGTGAAATATCAACTGAAATACAAGTAACTCAAAGGATGTTTGGGATAACCATCCTCTAAGGATCCATTAAACTATCTACTATGTAGTAATATTCTCTATTATAATAATGTCTAATAATAAAATAAACTTACTTTTAAATAGCATTAAGGAGTTACCCATATCCCTCTTAACACATAATAGTCCCAGTAGTCTATCCAGTATCAGCGTACCTCTAGATCGGGGGCTACCCTAAATACTCCACAGGCTATGACACCAAACCAAACTCGTAGTAAAGCTCGCTATGGTAGGTGACATGGCACAACGAGGCAATGCCAGGGTAGATATACCAATTACGCATCCGGGCTGGTGGTAACGCATAGCAGCCACTACCGCCCACCTCGGAACACACACCCAAATCAAAAATCGAGAGGTGGCCACCAAATCAATCACAAATTAATAGATTAGTATCGAAGAAATGTGTCCAATCAGAGGTGCTACCTCATTGGCCCGTCGACCGCTCCTGTTTTAGCCACCTTATACCAACTCACGGGAGTCAGGTCCATGTTCATACCTCAATAGGATCGTCGCCACCATCCTACTTCATTCTGGAATCTCCACCGCGTTCACGGTTGTCAATGTGGTTTTCGGTATCGACAGAGAGTATGCCCATATCTGATCCCGGTCTCTTTAACAACCAATCGTTATTATAACACCGCGGTCATTTCAAAGTAGTTTATACTTCAAAACCAAAATATCATTTTCATTTCAAAACCAAATCAATACGATATCATTTTCACTTCAAATATATATCCATTTCCAAAAATCATATCACTTTCAAAGTTATAATACTTTCGAAACCAACAATTTGAAATAATAATACTTTGGAAATCATAATACTTTGAAATTCATAACTTTGGAAATCATAACACTTCGAAATCATAACACTTTCCTTCAAACAGTTTAGATATTAATAATAGTATATATAATAAAATAGTTTATAAAATAAAATAATTTATATAAAATAGTTATAAGTTAAAACAATTTATATTAAAATAATTAGTATATTTAAAATAATTTATAAAATAAAATGGTTTATATTAAAAATAATTTATTAAGTTAAAATATATAAATAGTTTAAATATAATTTAAAATTACTTTATATAATAAAATAGTTTCCCTCAATTTTACAAATCGATTCAAAATTTACTCGAATTCCAAAATTCAAATTTAATCAAATCTCAAATCATCAATTTCAATTCGATTCAGTTTCTCAGAAAACCATTTCAAATTATCGATTTCAAATACATATTTGAACCATAAATTAAGCCATTTCAATTTCAATATATATCAAAGCTTTAAAAATTCAACATTTCAAAACTAAATTCGATAATTTCATATATATATAAATTCACTTTACTATTGTTTAGTTTTGCAATATTCACTAAATAAATTCAACATCATTTAAATAAAAGACCAAATTTCAAATCTCTAAATATTTCCTTCAATTTATTTAACTTGAAATATTCATTTTAAATCATCTTTAACCAAAATCAAGTTATAAAATCATATCCTTTAAAAATCCCAAATTCCATAAGTTCAGATAGATTTAATTAAATATAATTCTTAATTAAATACAATTCCAAATCAATTTTAAATCTATCCTTTCAACCTTAATTTATTTAATCATTTCGAACTCTATATTAAAATATAATTTAAATAAATACTTAAACATATATATATATATATCAAATTTATTAAATCAACTTTGATGAATCTTTAAAATGAATATTTATTTTAAACCATATATTTCTTTTCAAAACCATAAAAATCATTTTTAAAATATATATATATATATATAGACCAACGGTGTCTATATATAATTTTCTATCCTATGGTCAAGTGATATGGATATTTATCATTTCAATCCGCAATTTAAATATATATACGGGTATATATCATTTCAACCCAAAATCCCAAATTCAATTCAATGAAAATCGCTTGGGTTTATCATTTCAACCCATAACGATTTTCTCCTATTCTACAGATCGTTCGGGTATGTATCATTTCAACCCATAGTGAATTCTATACTAACAGGGAACTTGCAGAGTGATAACAAATATGATAATAATATAACATGCATATATCATCAATATAAAATAACTGATAATGGTGTCAGATGTCACAGATGAACAGATATGAACAATAGCATATATAACAATGTAAATAACTAACAGCAGCATATTTTAATTGACGTTTCAATTGAAATCAAATTTAATAAATATAAGAATGTCAATCGTGAGTGATTGCTCACCTTTCGAGGCTATAGAGATTCGACAACAGAACAAGCTATGAATTCCAAAGCAAAGCTAGATTGAACGTGAATTCAACGAACAAAGCTGATAAAAAGGAATTGATGAAACAAATCAGAACTGGATCGATGAAGAAAATTGGTATAATGAACTTATATATAACTATATATATATATATATAAATCAGATTCTAAATTCAAGCATATATTAAATTAAATATATATGCATTCCAAAATCCATTGTTTTAAACTATACTCAAATAATAAAGTAATATATATATATATATAATTATAAATTTTGAATCAATACATTTAAAACTTGACAGTTTAACATATATGTTTATGTAACTCATGAAGTCAACCAACCAACCAAAATTTAAAGCTGATAAAATATAAACACTATATGTTATTTTAAAACAATATTTATTATAAAATTAGTATTTATATAAACAAATATATGTAAGTTATTTATGTATGCAAACAACTACATCCATATCCAACTTATATGCAATACGGACTTATATAACCTTAATATAATAACAAATATATATATATATATATACACTATCATACATAAGATATAGATGTATAATTGTATACTCACGCAACCTCTAGCATCTATACAACATATAACACGTAAACTAACAATATGTATAATATTATATACCTATTAAACTTATAATAAAATTCAGAAAACAATATATACAACAGTACTTATATAATATATGAAGCATGCAAATAACTAACAACTTGTACAACTTTTTATATATAACAAAACTGGTATATCAATATATATTCTTGAACCATAACAACTGTATATAACGTAACTGTTAGCACCAAAATTGGTCACTAACCTCGTTGAGAAAGATTGTGTAGAGATATAAGTGATGAAGGTAAATTTAAACAAGGAAGAATATGCTAATTTGAATGCAGGAAGTAAGAACACCGGATTTATAGTGGTTCAGCGTAATTGCCTACATCCACTTTGAGGTTAAACTTTATTGCTTTACTTGATGATTGATTACAGATACAATCCTAGACCAAATACTTGAATATAATTGCTAAGTAAAGAGGATGAGTCTTGAAAGCGGTAGAGTCTCCCCAGTGTTCCCGAAAAAAGGTCCATTTCACTGTGCCCCTGCCTCTCTCTATTTATAGACGAAGGTGGGTTGGACTTCTCTGGTGGGCCTGGTATCTAAATACCTCGGTCCAAATAGTGTAAGTCCTATGCGCCGAACTAGATAGGCCGAACGACGGAATGCCGAGCCTCCCCCTTTATGCCGAACGAGGTGAGGCCGGACACTCTGAATGTCGAACATCCGTTTGTACCGAATGGCCTTGGATGACGAGCTGCAGGTGATTGCCGAACGAGACACGTACCGGACGAGGTGTGGTGTTGAGTGAGGGATGCAGGTCGAATGAGGCTGGAATGCCGAACAGTCCAGGAATGCCGAGCGCACCTTGTAGGCCGAACGTTCTTGGATGCCGAGCGTTCTTCATATGCCGAACGTCCTTTGGCCGAACGATGTCTTTGGTTGAATGTTCTTTGGTTGCCGAACGATCTTATACCAAGCGTTCTTCTTTGGCTGAACGGTATTCAATACCGAAAGTGTCTCGATGTCGGACGCTCCTAGATGCCGAACGCTATCCCATGCCGAACGCCCTTTAGATGCCGAATGATGTGCTCGTGCCGAACGGTCTTAACATGCCGAACGCTCATTATTTAACCGAACGATGGGGATGTCAAGTACTAAGTTGCCTGGTCAATCCCCAGGAAACACTTGCCCCCAAAAAGTGTATTACGTGACCGAACGTGATACGCTTTGAATTACGTATCCTCCATGCTCCGCTTCGAACCTTGGTTAAATCTTCTTGGAGATGCCTTCTTGAGAATATCAGTGGTGGAGGTGTGTGCTGAACGTGGTATAAATGCCGAACGATGCAGTCGAAGCCGAACACTCCTCATGTGCCGAATGACTTTGTGTGCCGAAGCCAAACGTTGCGGCTTTGACCGGTTCTACCGGATATAGCCTTTTCGACTTCTTCTTCTTCCTTATAAAGGCCGGAACCTTCTTCCTTCTCCTCTTTTCACATTTTCAACACCGCTGCCTTGTACTTGCTGACATTTCCAGTTACCATCCTTCAACGATTCATCAATCCTTTCCAAGTCTTTGACCTACCAACTAGGTATCGATTCTTCCGTCTAAATCCTTCCCATAGCTTAAAACAGTCATTACGCTCAAGTTCCTTAATCAATAGGGTGCTCGAGCCTTGATTAAGGTACTCTAAGAGTTTTTAGAGTTAAACGATGAGGGTGGAAGGAAGAGTGAGTAGAGACGAGCTTTTTAGGAAGCTGTTGGGAGATGTGTTGTGGTTCGGAATAAATCTTTTTGTGCCGAACGAGATTGGAGGAAGAAAGAATATAGGAGAAGTAGGAGATGGTTAGGGGTGTCGAATGGTAAGGTCTGGCATGACTTACCGAATGATCGGTTCTCATTGTTCGGGCGTGGATGGTGGAAGAGAGGAAAAATTGAAGGCAGTGGCGAGTGTTGGGGCTCGACGTAATACCGGTTCGGCGTGACACACCGTATGCCGAACGATGAGATGGAAGGTTAGGGAAGAAGCATGAGTTAGTGGGGATGCTGAGTGTCGTTTCGGCCGAACAGAATCTTGGCCGAACGATGCTTTGCCGATCGCTAACTAGTTTGAACGATAGTCAGGCCGAACGAGAATTGGCCGAACAAGTTTTAGGCCGAACGGTAGCTTGGCCGAACAATCATAAATGCCGAACCATACCAAAGCCGAACGATGATAAATGTCGAAACATCCTTAGGCCGACCAACGTAAATGCCAAACCATACTTAGTTCGTTCAAACATAAATGCCGAACAATCAAGGCTGAACAATCATAAATGTCGAACCACACTTAGGTCAAACAACACAAATGCCGAACAATCAATTGCCTTACCTTATCACATGACAGAACAAAGGCAAGGACTCTAGCATACCAGCATATCAAACTTATCCGGACTATTAACTCCCTAGCTTCAGTAGACATAAACCCGAACTTAGATTGACTAATCGCCATAAGGTAGGCTTTTGGAGACGGTCAGCGATGACGGTCTTCGAAGGAGATGATTTGAAGTTCAGTTTTATATCTGTAACCTTGTGACTTTCAAATTTTCAATGCTTATACACGATTGATTTCACTAGTTCACACACCACATGGGGGGGAATATTCGTGTTGTTAATTCTAACGTTGAACATTTTTCAATTATAGTTCTCACAGGTGCTTTGCTAGATTCACTATTTATTGGAGATGTCTAAAAAATCTAGCTCCGCCACTATCTTTGATAGGCCCGGGCGGTCTTCAAAGCAAGAAGTCGTGGACACTTCAAATCTGTCGACTTCCCCCGCTCATAATTTAGCTCCTGATGCCCTGGAGGAATCGATTCTCTTGGATGATCCGATCGATTCACAGGCTTCGAAGATTAACGAAGTCGTGCTTCGGCGAATATGCTCTATCCACGGAATCCCTTTCGCCGATGTGTTGGTTTCGTCGAGGCATGATCGCCCACATCTGCCCCCAGTTGGATATACTGCCTGTAATAAGTTTATGTGCTGGATGGGCAGCGTGCCTCCATTCAATTTATTTCTTCGGGACGTGTTGCAATACATAGACATCGCCCCGTCGCAGCTGCATCCAAACGGCCACACTTTCATATACGGAACCTACCTCCTTTTCATGGCCGTCTTCTCTAGGCCTCCAACTCCCGGCGATATCAGATATATTTATATGATTAAGAGGCGGAAAGATAGCCCCTCCTTTGTGTTCCTCGAGCCGTACCACAAATGCCAAATTTTGACCGGAGCATGTAGCAAATTTTCCCTGTACAAACAGGAATGGTTCTATGTGCGTTGCCCTCCTGGTTTCGCGAGGAGATGGGTTGAAGGCAGTGAGTCTTTTCCTTGAGTCGACATTCGCGCTCTATCGGGGCTATGCTTTTTCTAACTTCTTGTTTCATCTTTTCAGGTATCAACCCACGTCCTGAGGGCCGAGGATATTCTGATACCGTCAAAGCCATTAGAGCTCTTCCCGCCAAGGAACGGGACATCCGAACCCTCATTTCAAATGAGTCATTATCGAGATTCGGACTGCTAGCAGGAGGTCGCCGGATTAGTCTTCCTGAAGGCGTCTCCATTCCCAAGCCCGCATTCGGTAAAGGAAAAAAACTAGCTGAATCGTCATCACGCCACACCCCTGATGTACAGGAAGGGGAAAAAATCAAAGAGAGCGAAGCTCCTGAAACACAAGGCGAGAATGTGGGTCCTACTCAGGATTCGCTGGTCGAAGTGCATGATATTGAAACGTCATCTTCCCCTTCGAAGGGGAAAAGAAATCGACGTATAAGATGCAGAAGGAGAAGGTTGGCGAAACTTCCAAAGTTATGCTCATCCCGCCAGAGAAAGAGGCTTCTTCACAGCACATGGAAAGTTCTTTAAGGGGTCTGTCGAACCTTACCATTCCCAGCGATCTACTCAATTATGGTTTCGACGATCCAGAAGCCCTTAAATTTCATTCGCACACTAGAGGCGGCACGGGAGTTCAACCCCCAATCCAGGGAGATAACACTCCAATCAGTAAAGATAAAGGAACTGGTCCGTCAAGGGGAACACTGGGACACACACGCACACACGCACTTCACCATACACTTCAATTTTTTCGTTACCCCGATTTTTCCTAACCCATTGTTATTTTTATTCTACGCAGGTGACATGGGGTGCTCCCACGAGTTCGATCGCCTCCACGGTTCTTCTGTATTTCACCATCCGGGACGGGATTCAAGCTCCGGTAGACGTAGGGACAGAGACGATTATGAAGATCGAGACAACCGTCCTCGTGATTCGTCTTATCGAAAGAAAACATATTCCCAGTCTTCATATTCTCGTGACCCCCCTCCTCAAACTGAGCCAGATAGAGAAAAACTTTCGCAGAAAGGGTCTCAACCCGATGTCTCCCGAGATCAACATTTCGGTTCATCGAGCACACGACAATCTCGGGAACATCGGAAGAGAACAGAACTTTCAAAGCCTCCTCCCCCTGTTACTGTGGCTGACCCAACTATAGCAGAGAAGATGGTCGATCTTAAGGCTAAATTCCCAAAAATCTGCTTTGACGGCCTGAAATTCCTCCCAGCTATTCATCACATCCCAGGGCACGTCAAGCAGAGTGCCATCGCCTGCAACAACGACGTCTATGTTCAACATGACGCGTTTGTACACTTGGTCGAAAAAGTCTCGGAAGTATCTGTTGAGCGGCAACAGGAGATTGACCGTTTGAAGTTGGAAGCTGGCTTTTACAAGGACATCATCAAGAGTCAAGATGAAGAGCTTGCTTCGTATAAGTCGAAACTTGAAGCCGCGGAGCAGAGTGCAAAAGACACTACCGCGGCCGTCACTCATCTAGAGGCGGCCCATAAAAAGGAACTTGATGAAGCAGTCCAGCGCAGTGGAGCCCTTGCCTTAGAAAAAGATTCTATCCAGAAAGAAAGGGACGCGCTCGCCCTGCAAGTCAGAGAGTTGAAAGAGCTATTCTCTAAGGAGAAAGAAGAGAAAATAGCCGCTCAAGAAGAGTCCCAACGATACTGCAACGAAATTGTTGCTACACGGCTCTTAAAAACAAAGCTCGATGATGAGCTTGCTAAGGTTGAGATAATGAAAGACGAAGCCCATGAGGAGGGCAATAGAAAAGCTTCTGAGGAGATTGACTCTCGCCTCGAAGCAGCTGCAGAGGCTGGTAGAGAAGAGGTCAAGTGCATGTTTGACCCGCTGATTGCTGAATACAGCGCCTGCGTCTTATGCACCGCGACTTGACATTCCTAGGTGAGGGCTATCTTGAATCTCTAGATGGGGCCTGGGAGACTTTAATAAAGATCAGAAAGATCGAGTCGGGCACTGAGGAAGTCGATGAGGAGGCTCTGGTGAAAGAATTTCTCAGAGGGAACGAGCCAGCGAACTTATTTGCAGCTTTGGCTCTTTATAGTAAAGGCTCTCCCCTATCAAAAGAGAAAGACGATGAAGCTGGTCCATCTGGGGCTATGGCCGCAGCTCCTCCTTCTGCTCAATCGGCCGGTCGGCCAACACTTGACCCATTTGAGCAACATGCTGGCTATGATCCGGAAGATCTCGGTCTTGGCGTTCATGTGCTATCCCTTATTCTAGAGGGTGAAACTCCAAGCGCAGCTGATAGCCAGCCAGAACCCGGTATAAAACTCTTCTTTTAGAAGTTCAAAGATCTGTCACTTTCTGTTAGCGGTTATTGGTCCCAATGTTCATTCTTTATGTTTTTATGCAGGCTGCTCTGATCCTGAACCAACTCCGAGGAGCGACGACGCCAAGGAGGAGGCAGAGAAAACAAGCGATGTTGCTCATGCGGGAGTAACTCCTAGCCCTGACGCTCAAGTGATCGGGGCGCTAGATGATGATAAGCTTGACACTTCATCTCCCGTTGAAGGGAGTGATGAAATCGAGATCACTGGCGCCTCCGAACATACTTCTAAGATGAGCATGAAGGAGCGACTCGCAGAAGAGAAGAAAACGAAGGTCGAGATCAAGGTCGAGCCTCAAATACTGGAACTTACCGACCCGCTGAATAGGCCTCTGAAAATCATTCTCCCCGGCAAATCCAAACCGCTTGATGTTCCTTCTCCTACACTTGACTCAGCTTCCTTGGCAAGCAAAAAATCCAAGAGGAAGCATGAGGGAGAGGAGTCATCTGAGAGAACAAAGGAAGAAAAGAAAAGGAAGCCGAAGAAATAGTCGTTATACTCGTTCAACGAGATTTTGCTTAGGTCCTGTATCTACTCTTACTTTTTCGTTTTCATAGTTCATGTAGATAGAACTTTTGACTCCAAGTTTTGGAGGAGTAGTTGTGTAACCCTATTTCGGATTATTGAATAAAGTTAGTTTCTTTGTCACTTGAACGATTCTTTTGCTTTTTTTTAGCTTTCTGTATAACCATGGTTGAAACTCAAGTTCTTATGAGTTGCATAATTTCCCAATCCATTTTTACATTGTTCGAACATTCTTTGGGTACTTAGAGTTCTTCCTAACCCGCGCTCCGGGGATTCAGAGTAATTTCGGTCCGCATTCAGGGGACTCGAAGATTCGAATCGTCTATACTCCAGTCCGCACTCCGGGGACTTAGAGTACTCCGGTCCGCTTTCAGGGGATTCGGAGATTCGAGTCATTTATACTCTAGTCCCCGCTCCGGGGACTTAGAGTACTCAGGTCCGCTCTGAGGGGACTCGGAGATTTGAGTCGTTTATACTCTAGTCCGCGCTCCGGGGACTTAGAGTATTCCGGTCCGTGCTCAGGGGACTTGAAGACTGAAGTCATTTATACTCCAATCCGCGCTCCAGGGACTTAGAGTACTCCGGTCCGCTTTCAGAGGATTCGAAGATTCGAGTCGTTTATACTCTATTCCGTGCTCCGGGGACTTAAAGTATTCCGGTCCGCGCTCAGGGGACTCGGAGACTGAAGTTGTTTATACTCTAGTCCGTGCTCCGAGGACTTAGAGTACTCCGGTCCGCTTTCAGGGGATTCGGAGATTCGAGTCGTTTATACTCTATTCCGTGCTCCAGGGACTTAGAGTATTCTGGTTCGCGCTCAGGGGATTCAGAGACTGAAGTCGTTTATACTCTAGTCCGCGCTCCGGGGACTTAGAGTACTCCGGTCTGCTCTTAGGGGACTCGGAGATTTGAGTCGTTTATACTCCAGTCCGCGCTTCGGGGACTTAGAGTACTCCGGTCCGCTCTCGGGGGACTCGGAGATTCGAGTTCGTACATCATACAGAATCATGTAACTCCAGCAGTTCATCACCCGACTACGAGATATAGAAACATTAGTAATTCATGGAAAAGACGACTTCAAGCCTTTATTAATGAAAACCAACTAAACTGCCCGTTTACACGGTCAAAAAAGAAACTAAGAGATAACGGAACAAAAACATACAGGAAATAACTGCGCCTAAAACATGAAAAAAAACAGGCTAAATGTAATAATGTCGCAAATGTTCACTGTTCCATGCTCGGGGGAATGTCACGCCGTCAACGGTCGCTAGCTTGAAAGTTCCCTCTCTAAGCTTCCGTTCAATGACATATGGACCTTCCCAGTTTGGATTCATACGTGATGGTACTGGGAAAACTCGTTTCAAAACGAGATCACCCATATTAAAGATCCTTGGGCGGACTTTGTCATCGTAATATCGCTTGACTCGATGCCTATGTGTTGCCGCCCTTAGTTCAGCCTCTTCACGTTTTTCATCGATGCAATCCAGTGACTCCAATAAGAGATCCTGATTCGTCCTAGGATCATAATATGTCACTCGATGCGATGGAACTTCATGCTCCATGGGTATAACGGCTTCCGAGCCGTATGCCAATGCGAATGGAGTGTGGCCAGTCGTGGACTTGTGGGTAGTTCTATAAGCCCATAATGCAGTCGGGAGTTCATCTACCCACTTGCCTCCGGCTTTTTCCAAACGCTTCTTCAGTATGGACTTGATTATTTTGTTTACGGCCTCGACTTATCCGTTAGCTTTCGGATGCGCAACAGCAGCGAATTTCTTCTCAACGCCGTACTTTAAACAGAAATCTTTGAACTCCCTGCTTTCAAACTGCGTTCCGTTGTCCGTAATGATGGTTCGAGGGAGACCGAAGCGGCATATAATGTTTCGTACAACAAAATTAATGACCTTCTTAGAGGTGATTGTGGCTAAAGGTTCTGCCTCGGCCCATTTTGTGAAATAGTCGACTGCAACTATCGCGTATTTCGCACCACCTTTGGTTATAGGCAAAGAACCGATTATGTCGATTCCCCAGATTGCGAATGGCCAGGGACTAACCATTTGTGTGAGTTATGTTGGTGGAGCTCTCGGGATTTTCGCATATCTTTGACACTTGTCACATTTTCTTGCGTAGTCTGCATCGTCCCAATTTCTAGTCGGCCAATAGTATCCATAGCGGAGGATCTTTTTTGCTAGTGTCTGCCCCCCCATATGGTCGCCGCATTCTCCTTCGTGAACCTCCTTCAAGGCCCGCTTTGTCTCATCATGGGCAATGCATCGTAATAAGGGGACCGAGAACCCCTTCCGATACATTACTCCATCCTGCATCACATATCGTGCGGATTTTCGAATGACCTGTCGTCTTTCGCTCCTTTTTTCTGGCAAAGTCCCGGTCATCAGGTATAGTTTGAATGGGGTTATCCATGACTCTCTCTCGATTCCTGTTTCCAACACAAAATCTACTTTCATCGCATCTATGCTTGGAGCATGCAAGGTTTCAACGGGAATCAATCCCATTTGTTGTGCATCGCCAGTGCTTGCGAATTTAGCCAATGAGTCGGCTTCTTTGTTATGTTCACGCGGGACATGCGAAATGTCATAATGTTCGAGGTTCGACAGTATTTCCTGAACCAGAACAAGGTATGGAGCAAGCTTATGTCCCCTTGCTTGGTAGTCTCCTCACACTTGGTACACCACCAGCTGCGAGTCACAAAAGATTTCAACTGATTTAACCCCAAGTTCTCCAACGAGTTTTAAGCCAGCAATCAGTGCTTCATATTCTGCTTCATTATTTGTTTGCACAAAAATTGGGCAAACACCTCCAAGTCGTATGATTTAGTCGATTTTCTGTTGTTAGTGATTTGGACACTTTATGCAAATATGTAAAAAGCAGGGACTAAACTGTAAAAGACACGTAGGTTTATAGTGGTTCGGCCAGAATGTGCCTACGTCCACTTTATATTTTATTCTCCTTTATTGTTCAGATTACAAGTACAAAGCTTTGATTACAAGTGTATGAAAGTCGTTTGAGAGTTCTGTTCGTTCTTGAGCTCTCCAACTTGTCCCCCATTGTTGTACCCTTGCCCCTCTATTTATAGAGTGAGGTTGGGAGTAGGGGTCTTGGATGTATGTAGCTGCTGGCAGGCTTGGGCTGATGCAATCTGGCCTGGCAATGTTGGTTCGGCAACGCCTTGATCCGGTGGTGTCTTGATCAACGCCTTCTCCATCTTGGTTCGGCTAGGCCCTGGTTCGGTGGGTTGGTTCGGCTAGGCCCTGGAAGTGGGTTGGTTCGGCGATGCCTTGGGAGTGGGTATGTTCGGCAGTGCCTTTGTTGTTTCGATTCGGCGGTATTGGTCCGGTGGCCCTGGTTCGGTGGAAACACCCCCAACATTTGCCCCCCAAAGTGGGGCATATGCCTGCATATGTCGCGCTTTGTTTTCCTAAGTTTGGACACTCTTGTTCGGCCCAAGTGCCGATCCAGTTGGTCTGGTTACCCCACGTTTGCCTATAAGTATGGGCCTCACGCTTCCGTCATTCCTCACCGTTTGAGATAGCCGAACCAAACATTTGCCTGCCGGATCGACCTTGTCTCCGAACCAGATTTGACTGCCGAACCAGGTGAGGCTTTCTTCTGCTGAATGAATTTTATGCTTGGACTACCGAATGAGATCCGAACTTGGACTACCGAATGAACTGAGGGAGTATGAGTGCCGAATGGACTTTTAGACTCGAACTACCGAATGAAACTTTTATGTTTATGAATGAGATTCCCGACTGTAGATATCTGTTTGTTTATATCTCTACATTCCTTGCTCTAATAATATGTTTCCTCGCGTTGCAGACAATGTCTCATAAAGTAGAAACTCGTTCTGACAAGAAGAAATCTAAGGATAAAGGAGAGTCCTCCATTGTGCCCCCAGTCCAGGCAGAACCGGAACGACATGGACCTACTCTGAGATCGTTAGTGGACGGGTACGGTCCACAAGAGCTCTTGAACTCACCGCCTGACTACTTTCCCAGTTCCCTCAAAGATGAGCAGCTTGACGCTATATCTAGATCTTTTGGGATTGATAGAGCGCAGATGAGGTTACCGGGGAATGGAATGATGCCGTATAACCCCCCAGAAGGATATTTTGCCTACAGTAGGTATCATTGCATGTGCGGTGCCATTCCTCCAATTAACACCTGGATAGTCAGCTTCGTCACATACTTGAAGGTGGCCCCTTTCCAGCTTCAGCCTAATTCCTATGCTATCTTGGTGAGTTTGTTTATTATCTTCCAGAGGAGATACGGGCGTCCTCCGTCCAACCGGGAAATCCGATACTTGTACAACTTGAGAGGCTACAAGAAGGGGTCTCCGTATGTTAGCTTAGAGTTGGCTGTGTCCTTCAAGCCAGTCCTGGATTTATATTCGAAATTCAGCATGTTCAAGAAGGAATGGTTTTTTGTCAAAGATGACTCTGTTTCCTTCCGCCGCTTCACCTCTGGCTGTAAGTTGAATCTCATTTATGATTTTTGTTCTGACTGCAATACTCCTCCTTACGTGCTTTATTTCTTGCTAGCGGCAGGTGGCTTTGCGGTTGTAGAGAACGATCGTTTGGTTCGGATGGCTGAGGAGATAGAAGCCATTCCGGAAAGGGAAAGGGCGGCTTCTTATTTGATCAGAAATGCTACTCTTCTGGGGCTCAACCTGATTTTGCCACGTCAGTCTGTGGTCAAGCAGAGAGACACAGCTGAGGAGAGGGCTGCCAAAGCTAAAGGAGGGGCTACGGCGAAGAGCAGTAAAAGAAAACCCTTTTTAAAGCATCCAACTGCCGAGGGAAGAAACTTAAGAAATCCGATGGTCCCTCCCCCAGCACATGTCCAGACGTTCCGGAGGAGGAAGATGAGGAGGAGGAAAGAGGCGAGGGTGAAGGAGGTGAGGCGGAGAGTGGAAGTGGTGGAGAGGGTGATGGACAGAGTGGTGATGATGGTGGCGACGGGCAGAGTGGTGATGGTGCTGGGGCTTTGTCTTCTAAGCAAGCGGGTGTGATCCAGGAGTGGACGGACGATGCTTTCCGCCTAGCTTTCGAAGGGCTGGAGGAAGAACCGGCTCTGGTAGAGAAGTCTAAGAAAGCTGACAAGGCCGGAGCCGGCACCGATTCATCTTCCAAAGGTGTTCTAGTTGAGGCAGCCCCCGCGACTCAAGGTGAATTTTTGACTTCTGCAGACTCCATTTATGATAAGGACTTAGGAATATTTTACGGTCAGCTCCCGTCCTGGAATGAGATCCAGGACTTATTGCAGTATCCCACTCCTCCCTGGGGTTTGTATAACAAAAGTGTCTCCTTACTTTTCCCAACTTGACATATTTCTTGAATTATAGTTTAACGTCTGCTTGTAACACTTGGTTTTTTGTCCCAGGATCGGGTAAAGTGGCCAAGACATCGGGTGTTCGGCACCGTCTTGAACAATATAAGTCTCTAAGGGCTTCTACTAAACCTAAGCCTCCGACTAACCGCCCTGGAGACGTAGTCGGCTACCGTCCTCTTCTTGGAGTTATCGAAGAGGATATCCAAAAGAAGAAGAGGAGTCGCTCCTTGTTGGAATCTCCACCTGACCCTCAGTCCCCGACTCAGCCTCTTCAGGATACCACAAAGGAGAATACTGAGCTTATTCTTTCCCCGCACCCATCTGAAAATCCTACCGTTACCCCGATAGACCATCCTGGCTTGGCTCGTAATCTGTTCGCGGGTCATCAGGATCTGGATCCGGGTTCTCACGATATTTCCTTTGATGAAGCTACTGGTGAGCACCTTCTCCCTCGTAATCCCATGATAAGGGTGCTTGACGAGGCCAAGTCCCTGGACCTTGATTTGCTTACCACTCGGGTTGTAACCTTGGGGGACGAAGCTAAGGCAAACATTGACCGGGTTGCTGAGGAAACCAGGAAGCTAATGGGGCATCATGCTCGACTGGTTAAGGCTGGAGAAGAAATTAGCAGTGCTACCATTCGACTGCGTTTAATGGTTTCCGACCAGGCCAAACAACTCGCTGATCAAGCCATCCAGATCTCTCAACATGAGAACGCATCTAGGCAACTAAAGAAGACCATGGAAGAGGCCAGCAGGGCAGAGATGCGAAAAATGGAGGCCGTCTGTAAGGAACGGATTGATATGGCTATTGCAACGGTGGATGAGGTTCGGAAAGCGGATCTCGAGCGGGTACAGGAGTTTTCCGGGAAACTCGAGGCTGCGGAGCTTGCTCAAACCAAGTTGAAGGAGGAGATGGAGGCGATGAGAAAAACCTTTCAGGCTGACTGCTCACGATACCAATCGGAGAGGGATGCCACCATTGCAAAGCTGCTGGCTTCTGAGGACCGTATAAGGGAGTTCGAGGAGAATGAGGGGATAATGGATGAGATGCTCCAAGATATATACTTTCGCACTTGGAAACAGGGCAACTTATCTTGGATGGATGATTACCCCCGAGTCATGGCCAAGATTTATCTCAGGGCCCTGGAGGAGGCTAAGTCCGATGCGGATAAGGAGGGTGGCGTGGCCTTTAGAATGGATGTGGTTACGGCTCAATTCACCAAGGAGGAGAAGGTGGCGGTGAAAGAGGGTATGCGGCTGCTTACTGCTGAGGAGGTTGGTGTGCAGCTGGAGGATGATGATCAAGGAGCAGAGGCTGGTAAGTCTTCTCTTTTAGCTTTTTGTAACCTAACCGCTTATCGCTTATCTAATGGATTCTTCTTCTGGATTGGACAGGTGAGACCTCTGAGGTACCGACTACCTCTGGCCAGGATGCTGAGAGTTCCGATCCCGTGGCTAAGTAGATCTTGGAGGGCCAGCAGGATAGAGATGAATCTCCGATGCAGCTGACTCCCTGACTTGACCTGGATGTCTTTTTGGTTTGTTTGACATTGCTGTCTACGCTAGCTCTAAAACATTAGTGTAACTTTTAGGCTATAATTATGTTATTGGTAACAAACGACTTTATTCTTAGCCTGTAATTTTTTAGCTTAAGCTGATTCTGTCATATTTGACTGCCTTAGTTATTTTGATGTGTTGCATAAGACATACAGCTGTGCACATGCATGTGATTCCATCGTGTTTGATGCCAGTTTCTTGCTTAAGATATAATTTCATACCTTGCAAAGTTAATGTGATGTGCGAATAAATTATAGCTATGTATTTATTTACAAGAGAAGAAAGTACCGCCCTTCACGTCTCAGTTATGGATGGTAGCTTTGAATGTCTTATACGACTGAGTATCGAACGTAGTTGATTGACCTGTCATCCCATTGTAAGTCCTTATCCCCATCGATGAGCGTCTCCTACCTTTGTGTCATGTACTTTGGGGATCGTTATAGAGGGTAGGAGGAAAGATTTTAAATAGAAATATAACAAAAAGTAAAACTTCCAATCACGGAAGGCCTGCGATGTGCTTAAGTTCGAGGCAAACGGGTTTTGTAGTCACTTTCCCTAGCTGTGGGTCTTAGAGACATTTGTCACCCATCTTACGCCTCCACGGGGAGTTTATCTTTTTTACCACAGCCGTACTTAAGACACTCGGAGCCGAGATCGCGCACAGTAAGTACCTGGGCCATTATGGCCCATAATCGTGGGTATTATTCGATTTACTGTGGCCGGCTAGCGTGGGTGCCGATCGTCAACCGTGAACTGCCCCTGGCTGGCCACACCTTATGTTGGGGCTTAAAGTAGGTTCACGGTTGCCGGCGAGCCGAACGCCGTAATGAGCTGCCTAGGCTATAGTCGGCCTACTCGGTGGCTTATAATCGGCTCATTACAGTTGGCTTTAAGGGCCGATCGTGAGCAATGAGTTAACCCGCAGCAGAGGGATGCTGGAGCAAAAGTGTCTTATTGGCGAGGGCATAGATTCGCATAGTACCTGTTAGGTCTGGTCCAGGTGAAGTCGTGCCGTGATGTGTCTTGAATGGAAATGCCATTACACAGGATTTCGTTCAACGGAAAAGGATAAGGTTAACAAGCAGCCAAGATATAAAGGAACAAGTCAAAAAGATACAAGTTTTTTAAAGTGGTTCAGCACAAAAATGCCTACGTCCACTGATTCTCTTTATTAATTCACTTCATATGGGCAGTACAAGTTAAGAAAAGTATCGACGAAGGTGTTGGATGTTCCATGCCCTCTGGAACACCTCTTCGTCCACTGTTGACAAAATATAAGCTCCGTTGTGGAGATCTTTGTGAATTACATATGGTCCGTCCCAGATTGGATCTAGCGCTACGGGGCGCGGGAAGATTCGCTTGAGGACAATATCTCCTTTTTGTAAGCTACGATGCTTGACTTTGGAGTTGTATTGCGTTGCCACTTTTTGCTTGTGAGCTGCTGCTTTGCGGGCTGCATCATTTCTTCTTTCCTCACTACTACAAAATACGCATGTTGCTTCGCCTCATTTGCATCGGTTGTTACCACAACCGATGCAAATAGAAGTATTTGCATCAGTTACGTTTTAACAACCGATGCATTTGGTATGTGGAAAGCAGTAGATGGTAAAAAAATACAATTTGCATCGGTTATCATCGACAACCGAAGAAAATATACCGATGCAAATAGTGTTAGTTGCATCAGTTTTATTTACAACCGGTGCAAAAATACCATTCCCACGTTGAAAACCCTGATGAAAAGTTAGCGGTAAATAATTTCGTCTCCCTCTCATTTTAACCGCGAACCTCTTCTTTTCGTCCTTCACTCGAAAACCCTAAATCCCTCTCCCCCTTTTCATCTTTTCCTTTCAATCCATCCAACATTAATCATGAATCTTGACCCCAAAACAAATAAGATTTTAAAAAATATATTCAACTGCTTGTTGTTCGAGTTCGAAATCGTATTTGGTAATTTGCGTATGAGGATTGATGAGTTGGTCGATGCTCGCAGCGAGGTCGTGGAATGGTTTCAGGATTGGTCGATGGTGTTCGCGAATCGATGGCGCAATCACAGTTAGGGATTTGGGGATTGTCGCGACTAATTTGAGGCGTTTGGGTGTATGAATGCAGCTAGGAATCGACTAATTTTTGGGGGTGGCGCTGCATATGTTCATCTTTCTACTTGTGTTCCTGCTATCAAGGACAAGTTGGATGATGCTGATGAACGACTTGGTGCTGATATCATTCAGAAGGTACCTTACTCCATTTCTTTACATTCATTCTTTAGCTACATGTCTGGTAGAGCAATCTACGGTTTAAAATGGTTACTTTTGATCAATTTAGCCCGTTTTCTGGAAACTATGTCAAGTTTAGACTGTTTCAAAACATATTATACATGCAGATTTGTTTATTTTGCGTTGGTGCTGATTCAACATTCTCTTACGAGGTAATTTAAAATTGCATTCAACTAATTTTCTTTTTTAAGAATTTTTCACGACACATTTTTCGAACGAGCTAGTTCAAAATTTTTATTTGAAGATTTTATTCCTGATGAATTTTTGAAGTGAAAGAGAAGGAAATTGTTGAATAATTGAATCAACGTCAATGTGGCAGAAATATATATTTGTAACTATATTTCCAAACAACTCCAAATTTATTATATTTTATATGAAAAATGGTCTAGATTGATCAAACCTCCAAAATATATTGGCAAACCTTAACAAGAGGTGAAATCAGATAGAAATTGATTAAGCTTGATTCATTTTGTATGTGTTTGCTTATGTATGCGTTCCAGATGTATGTTAATATATGTGTGAAAGAAAGTTAGGTTCAAGTATTCATCTCCTGGTCTCATATATTTTATGCATTGTTTGGTTGATCCAATTTATATTTCACCTCTGTTTTCATTTGGAATCTGCTGTACACTAACTTATGCACATATTTCCTTGCTTGACTTAGAATTGCAGTATTAAATTACATTACAGTTGTTATAATACATTATAATATTATGGTCAAGTTGTTCAGACAAGTGTTTTGATAATGAATTTTGTTTTATAAGCCACATAAGCATGTAGTCTTGTTTATACACATAAGTTTGTACATTTGTTATTGAATTATATAGGTGCGGAGACATTCCATATGCAAGCACATATCCTTTTATTTTATTTTACAAATTATGGATATAAATGAAATTTGGAAAATATACTTGATGATTTATAATATTATAATATTGGATATAATATACGTATCGAAGTAAGAAGACTGTCACTGGTGTTTTTAATTGATATTTATAAATGGCGTAAGTTTTTATAAGAGCAACCCTGTTCATGTTGGTTTATTTGTTCCTTGCTCATTTAGAATACTTGAAAAAACATAATTTTAGATTTGAAATCTATCTATGACTATGATAACTGATCAATTTCGGTCTACATGACAAAAAAGCGCACTTATGTACCGGGGTTGTTTCAAATATTCATTAATTGTTTCCAAAATTAGTTCAAATATGTTCCAAATCTTTGGTTGTTCTACAGTACGAATAATTGAAATGATAGATTTAGTTTTTTGATTTTAGAGAGCACCTGCCATGTATGATGGGTAGGAAGACCAAAAAAAAATAAAAAAAAAAATAAAAAAAAAGTAGAAAGAAAAAAGAAAAGAAAAATAAAGAGCCTGTATGCTAACTTTGGGGGGGTTACCGTAAATGGTAGGCTTATTAGCAAGCTATAGACAGTGTGGTCGACGATGGTATGTTCCTCTGTAAAAATTTGTATGTTGGTTAGAATTTATCAGAGCGTGAGCTTTTATACCCTTATGTACTCAACAAAATGATGACAGAAGACCAATTCTTTTTGTCAAGTATCTCTACAGCTGATTATTGATCTTCCGTCTACATTTATCCTATCCGTTTTGGTCTTTCAGTATTAGATAAAATTGAGTCCGTATCTTGTATTTATGCTTTCACATGTGCTACATTTGACTAATGTACTCCTTTTAAAATAGCTTATATTTGAAGATACACACACACACACGTAATATGCAATATTACAAGTAATTTCTCATGATATGCATGCAATATACAATTTCTATCTAGTACTAGACTTCTTAAATGTTTGCATCTTATAGTTTACAGGATTCTCTGATTTCCTACTAGGTAAGTTAAACTCAATTCCAAATTTCCAATACATTCTCACACATTTTATTCCATGGTATCCTATTCCTATATCACTCACAGTTGATTCCAAAAACACAGTAGTGGATTAAGAAATCGTGCTACCTTTACATTCAAGAATCTTGCAACTAATTGAATAGGTAGTTTATATCTATCTCTTATATGATCGATTAATGATCCCATGATCATCATCGTCATACATTTGGACTATAGCTTGAATATGTATTCGAAGTTGCAAGCATCTTCTTTGGTACCATTATCAAAATTAGAACTTGACAATGAAGTAGCATCATATAGTCCAATCTCATTCAGACTTTACTGGCTTTATTCCGTCAGTTATTTGCATAGAAAAACAAACAACTCAGATTTAGCACAAATGACTCTCATTATAGAAGGTAATTGATTAAAAACTCTTATTGTTGCCTAGTCATTAGCAATTAAAAAACAGGATGTAATGTTACTTTAGTATGTATCGCAAAGTGTAAGTTTCATAAAATCCAAATCATATCAAAATATAACATTTGATGCCGTGATTGAAAATCTAATATGTTTGTACCAAGGCAATTTTTTATGGTTTACGTGATGGTAAAATAAGTATCAGTATAATTTGGAATACAGACATGTAGCATTTCATTAACATCTGCTAAGTAAGCAACGTCAAACTTATTTTCATAAAACCCAATTATTATTAAATCAAACTATTTATAGTACTTTTTTCTTTTTCCTTTTCTTTTTATAAAAAAGAAAGAATAAAAGACACCTTTTCTAAGAAACAGTTTTTGAATTTTTATTCTCACCCTAAATTCCTTATACAATTTATGCATTTAAAAGGAACATTACTTTTTATAGTGTTTTTCCTTGGTTCCGCGTTTGTATAAATATAAGAACCAATCCAATTCTCCTCATCGCAATCATACATACACAAACACAACCCAACACTTATAAAACAAAAGTCAGAGAAACAAGAAATGGGAGAAGGCAGAAAGATGATACTCGATCAACAAGCTCAAGACGTAGAATTATACAACAAAGATGAGTTCGATGATGATGGAAGACCTAAAAGAACTGGTTAGTGTGCCAATAACACTGTCAAATTAATATATCTATTATAACTACCAGTTAGCAACCCATTTTTCTTTTTCTTTATTAATATCCAGCAACAGTATGGACTGCGAGTGCTCACATAATAACTGCAGTCATAGGTTCAGGAGTTCTATCATTAGCATGGTCGATGTCCCAACTCGGATGGATAGTGGGACCTGCAGCTCTGTTTCTATTTTCCATAGTCACATTTTACACATCAAGTTTGTTAACTGACTATTACAGAAACCCAGATCCTGTCTATGGTAAAAGAAACTACACATACATGAATGCAGTGCAGTCCAATCTTGGTGCTACTAAAGTTTGGTTTTGTGGGATTTGCCAGTATGTGATTCTTGTTGGCACTGCCATTGGTTATACTATCACAGCTTCCATTTGTGTAGCGTAAGTCGATTATAATAATACAAATTCATTTGACTTATTCAAATTGTGGATAAGAGGAAGAAAACTAAATATTTCAGGGCATTGAGCAAGTCGAGCTGTTTCCATAAAAAAGGGCATGAAGCAGACTGTGCTGTGGCCGATAGTTTATATATGATGGGATTTGGTATCATTCAGGTTCTTTTTTCTCAGTTGCCTAACTTCCATGATCTATGGTGGTTTTCTATTGTTGCTGATGTTATGTCTTTAGCTTACTCTTTCATTGCCATTGGCCTCTCCATTGCTCAAATCGTTTCTGTTTCTCTTGTTCTTTTCATACCAACTTATGCTAATATATTTGCTCTGGTAACAGGCGACTCGATAGGAATTCTTTCACTTGTTTACTTCCTTCCAGCATTAACAATCTTACGAATGTAAACAAACTGTAAGTATCTATTATGCAATAACTGCTTCATGGTTTATATCAATGAATAAATAGTAAATATGCGCTATCTGTGAGTATACTTTTCTTTCAGGAACTTAGCAAACAACAAACTTTCTGGACCAGTGCCTGACCTAACAGGACTTTATGGCAGTATCCCTGAAAATATGTTCAGCCTCCCTGGGCTACAGCAAGTGTAAGTTGTAAATGATCACAAAGCATGAACTCATGCTGAAAATTATGATTATTCATTGCAACAATATGATACAGGATCCTAAATAATAATTTATTCAATGGCACTTTCACTCTTGGGGATAGCTTCAGCTCGCAGCTACAAGTGGTTAATTTCCAAAACAATTCAATCACTTCATTTACGTTAACATCCGCATATAATGAGACTCTCATGTAAGTACAATGGTTTTTCCATTTTCTAATTTTTTTTTTAAGTTTAACCAAATTTCAGTGTTACATTTGCATATTTACAGACTTGCCGATAACCCTGTATGCAAAAACCAACTTGCAAATACAGTATATTGTAGGAGTCAACAGCCACAACCTACGTCTTATTCTACAAGCACAATAAAATGTGGATCCAAAGCTTGCCCATTAGATCAAAGTTTGAACCCACAAAGTTGTGATTATGCTTATCCTTATGTTGGTGAGCTGACATTTAGAGCACCATTTTTCCGAGATTTGACTAATAGCTCTCTTTTTCACCAACTTGAGATGTATCTTTGGACAAAACTTGAACTAACGCCAGGATTAGTTATTCTAGCGAACCCTTTCTTCAATAGTGACAATTATCTTAAGTTACAAGTCAAACTCTTCCCATCTAGTGGATAGTATTGTTGGATGTGAGTTGTTATGGTTAGGTGGTGAAATTTGTAAACCAAAGCAGAATTTGTAATGATAATGATATAATCTTTTTTTTTAATTTTTTGTGTATGTTTTTTTTCTTATATATATATATATATATAAAGATTATCAATAATATATATAGTCTATTTGAGTACTGTAATAATGGTTTCTGAGAGATTAGTTTGCATCGGTTGTTATAAAAAACCGATGCAATAGAGAGATTAGTTTGCATCGGTTTTCAACAACAACTGATGCAACAAGTTCCTTTGTTGCATCGGTTTTCATTACACCCGATGCAACATGGGGGCTGTGTTCAAGCAACCAACCATGATATTTTGCATCAGTTGTTAGTAACAACCGATGCAAAAAGGACCTTTTTGCATCGGTTTCAGAACTGATGCAAAAGTGTTAAGCCTGTTGCATCGGTTGCATATGCATCGGTTGTTGAACTGATGCAAAAGGGGGGTAAACAACCGATGCAAATGGCCTGTTTTGTAGTAGTGCCTCAATTAGATCCAAAGACATGTGAAGGAGTTCCTCGTTCTCTTCTGGGTTATAGTGGATCCTACGGTGGGAAGGCACTATAGTTTCAACTGGGAGCATAGCCTCCGATCCGTATGCCAAAGAGAAAGGAGTATGCCCCGTTGATGTTCTGAAAGATGTGCGATAGGCCCACAGTGCCGTAGGAAGTTCATCCACCCAAGCGCCTTTTGACTTTTCGAGTTTCTTTTTGATTAGAGTTTTGAGAATTTTGTTGACGGCTTCGACTTGTCCGTTTTCCTAGGGATAAGCTATAGATGAGAAGCTTTTGTGAATTCCGTGCTCTTGGCACCAGTTGGCGAACTCCTCGCTGTCAAACTGAAGTCCATTGTCCGATATGATTTTAAGTGGGACTCCGTACCTGCATAGAACATTTTTGATCAAGAAGTTAATAACTTTTGCTGAAGATACTTTATTTAGGGGTTCTACTTCCACCCATTTGGTGAAATAGTCGACTGCCACTATAGCATATTTGGCTCCGCCTCGGCCCATTGGCAGATCGCCAATCAAGTCAATTCCCCATACTGCAAAGGGCCAAGGGTTGGTCATTTGAGTAATCTCAGTTGTTGGTAGCCGCGGAATCTTAGCGAATTTCTAACATCTGTCACATTTTTTGACGAAGTCTAAGGCGTCTTTGTTTAAGGTGGGCCAGAAATATCCATATCGGAGTATCTTCTTTGCCAGAGTTTGCCCTCCAGTGTGATCTCCGTAGCTTCCTTGATGGATGTTGGATAAAATTTCCTTTGCTTCCCTTCCGGTGACACACCTTAATAAGAGGTTAGAGAAGCCGCGCCGATAAAGGGTGCCTTCTTGTATTGTGTAGCGGGAAGCTCTCCTCAAGATTTTCTTGACTTCGTTACGCTTGTCGGGCAGTGTGCCGTCTTGTAAGTATTTTTGGATGGGAGTCATCCAAGTTTCCTCTCTGATTGCAGCTATCAGATTCACCTGCTCGAAACTCGGGGTCAGTTGCTTTGAGATGGCCACTGCTCCAGAAATAGTGCCGTCTCTCATGCTAGCTTGCTTTGCCAATCCGTCGGCCTCTTGGTTTTCTTCCCGAGGGATGTGTTTGATTAGATAGTGATCCAATTGATCGAGAAGCAGCTTGGTCTTCTTTAGATATGCTGTGAGTCGTTCCTCTCGAGCCTGAAATCCTCCTAGTATTTGATTTACAATAAGTTGAGAATCACTATGAAGACATAAAGAATTGGATCCAATCTCTAAGGCAAGTCCTAATCCAGCTATCACCGCTTCATACTTTGCATCGTTATTGGTGGCAGCGAATTCCAACTTTAGAGCATAGTGTAGCTTATTTCCCCTGGGAGTGATTATTACCACACCTGCCCCCGAGCCTTGTTCGTTTGACGCTCCATCCACAAAGAGATTCCACTTGATGTCTTCCGCTATTTCCGATTGCTCCTTACCTTCGTTGGTAGTGAATTCGGCAATGAAATCGGCTATGGCTTGTCCATTAATGGCGGTGCGAGGATGGTAGGTGATATCATATTGACTTAGTTCAATGCACCATTTGAGTAGTCGCCCAGAAGTGTCGGGACGATGGAGTACCTGCCTTAGCGGTTGATCGGTCAGAACTCTGATGGAATGAGATTGGAAATAGTGACGCAGTTTCCGTGATGTGATTAGTAAACAGTACGCTAATTTCTCCAGTTTAGGATATCTGGCTTCCGCCCCCGTAAACCTCTTGCTTACAAAGTATACTGGCCGCTGCGTGCATTTGTCTTCTCTCACCAAGGCGGCGCTTAGAGCATGAGATGACACAGCAAGGTATAGGTATAGCTCTTCGCCTTTGTTCGGAGTTGAGAGCACTGGTGGTCTCTGGAGGTGTTCGATTAAGTTAAGGAAAGCTGTTAGTCATTCATCAGTCCATTCGAACTTTCCTTTGTCTTTCTTTAGAGCCTCGAAGAAGGGGATGCATTTGTCAGTTGCTTTAGAGATGAATCTGCTCAGGGCGGACACCTTCCCATTTAGGCTTTGCATTTCTTTCTGGGTAGAAGGTATCCTGATATCTTTCAGAGCTCGGACTTGTTCAGGGTTTGCTTCAATTCCTCTGGTATGGACGAATCCCAGGAATTTTCCTGATGATACTCCGAAGGAGCACTTTAGAGGATTCAGCTTCATTCCATATTGGCGAAGTACTTGAAACATCTCGCCCAGGTGGCTTACGTGATCGTCGGCTTTCCTTGACTTTACCAGCATGTCGTCCACATAAACTTCCATAGTTTGTCCTATTAGCCTCGCAAACATCTTGTTGACGAGGCGCTGATAGGTGGCTCCTGCGTTTTTAAGTCCAAAAGGCATTACTTTGTAGCAATACAATCCCCGGTCAGTGATGAAACTAGTGTGGTCTTGGTCGGGAGCATGCATAGGAATTTGGTTATATCCTGAGTATGCGTCCATAAAAGATAAGAGTTCGTGCCCGGCTGTGCTGTCCACAAGCTGATCGATTCGAGGAAGTGGGAAGCAATCCTTCGGGCAGGCATCATTTAAGTTGGAGAAGTCAATGCATGTTCGCCAGTTCCCATTAGCCTTCTTTACTAGTACCAGGTTAGCGATCCACTCTGGGTAGATGGCTTCTCGTATGAAGTCATTGACAAGTAGGTTCTTTACTTCTTCATCGAGGGCCGCTGATCGTTCTGCCCCCATACTTCTCTTTTTCTGTTTTACTGGCGCCTTGGTAGGATCGATGTTTAGTGCGTGGCATGCTATGTCTGGGAAGACTCCAGTCATATCGGCGTGCGTCCATGCAAATACATCCAAGTTGTGGTGGAGAAAATCAATGAGTTGTTCCTTCAATTCTGCTTTTAGTTGGGACCCGACTTTCAATAGTCTACTCGAGTCATGTCTGTCCATAGATACAAATTCCATAGCCTCTGCAGGCTCGGCGGTAGCCTCCTCCTCTTTGTCCCTGAGGTCTAATTCATTGAAAGGGTCACTGGTATATCGAAGAGGAGGGGCTTTCTTTAGTTGCTATGCTTCCAAACTTTTTGTGCAGAGGGCAATCTCTGCACTCTTCCCTTTATCCTTCCTGTGGTTATTGCGAAGTTCAGTTACATAGCAATCTCGAGCAATGTCCTGGTCTCCCTTTACTTCCCCTATTCCATTGTCCGTTGGAAATTTCATCTTCAGGCACCATGTGGCCAGGACAATTTGGAAGTCAGACAAAGCTGGTCTTCCTAAGAAGGCGTTGTAGGCCGAGTGGTTTTCTATCAGCACAAATGTTTGTTTCCGTACAACGGAGCGGGGATGACTTCCAATTTCAACAAAGAGGTCCAGTCGCCCGAGGGGCATCTTCGCATTTCCTGTGAAACCGTGTAGTGGTTTATTGCAGGGAAGAACATCCTTTAATGACAGCTTCATTTTGTCAAAGGCATGCTTGAATAGGATATTCACTGAGCTTCCAGTGTCTACTAGAATTCGGAAAACTTCGGTTGGACCGAGCCGGGCAGAGATAACCATGGGATCCGTGTGAGGGTACTGCCTTCCCTCCAGGTCACGCCTACTGAATGTGATGTCACCATTCTCTATCCGCTTCGGGTGGCATTCTTCTATAATAGAATTGACGCATTCTTCATTGTTTCTAAGTGACTTTCCGTACCTTTCCATCTCTGCCCAGCTTCCGTCGGCGATGTGTGGCCCTCCCGAGATGGTATGGACCACTATCTTCTCTTGACTGGAGCCGCTGGTGTTGCGATTTCCTTTGCCTATTTCTGGGGAGGGTAGCCTTGGGTTCTCATTGGCAGGAACTGGAGTCCTGTTCTGACCTTTCACATAGCGTTCTAGTCTCCTTCTTCTGATGTGTTCTTCAATCAAGTCCCGGAGATGATGGCATTCATTGGTATCATGCCCATGGGATTTGTGGAAGTGGCATAATTTTCCAGACTTAATTGCATTATCTGATTCCTTCCTATGCGGGGGGTGTTTGTATTTAACTTAGTCTTGAGTGGCCAGGAAGATGTTTTCGATCGTTTCATTCAAAGGGGTGTAAGCGTCAAATCTCGGTCCTGGCCGATATAGACGCTTTTCTCCCTTCTTGCCCCCAGCATTGTCTCTAGAGTCATTTCTTCGAACGTCCTTTGCTACAGCGGGCGTGTTGCCGTGAGCTGCCGTGTTGACGTGAGCTGCCTTATTTTATTGCCCTGACTGCTCCTCAGTGGCAGCGTCTTCAAGTCTCATATATTTCCCAGCTTCATGGAAGAAATCGGGTAAAGTAGTTGGTTTTTCTTTTGTCAATCTTCTAGCAAATTTAGTATCCAGATGCACCCCACTACAGAGGGCCATTAAGATAAGCTTCTCATTGGCATCTTGGACTGCGGCCGCTGCGGCATTGAATCGGGTTAGATATTGCTGCACTTTCTCTCCAGGTTTCTGTTTGATACTGGATAAGGAATAAGCGTCCTTGGGTTGCTCCACATGAATGCGGAACTGGCTGATGAACTTTTCTTTCAACATCTCCCATGAGCTGATGGATCCTTGGGGTAGATGGCAGAACCAGGAGGTAGCTAGATCTGCTAAGAATAGGGGGAAGCATTTGCACAGTACTCCCTCTGTTGCTCCGCTCATGAGCATATGCTGTGTGTATCTCTGTAAGTGTACAACGAGGTCAGAGGTTCCCTTGTAAGGTTCCATTGTTGGCATTTTCCATTCTCGGGGGGTGATGGCAATTTCGATATTGCGGGCGAAAGGGCTGGTTACCCTAGCGCCTATCCCTCGATCTCTTTGATCCCGTTGGACGCACTCTCTGAACAAGCGTGCCATCCTTTCATCAGAATTTGGAGCAGATAAAACTGAGTTCGGTTCTTCTCTGTGGGATTGATCCCGTCCAGATGACCTGTAGGGATGGTATCGTCTATTATTCCTAATATTTTCCAGTGGCTGTCTTTGGTCTTCTGGGAGCATGCTAGGGTCAGCTACAGCTGGCCCTTGCCTTGATCTTCCCCTGCTGGGTTCTGATCTAAGCACTTCCTCGGGTCCAACTTCGGGTTGGACTCCAGCTCGGCCCCGTCCATTGGCGTTTCCGTGGTTAGGCAGCATGACAGGCTCAGCTATAGTTGACCTTCGCCTGGTACCTCCCCCGTTGGGTTCGATTCCAAGCGTTTCCTCGGGTCGGCGTTCAGACTGAGTTTGGTCTCGGCTCCTACCATGGCCGCTTCTGTCGTTAGCTTCTTCGAAGAAGGAAGATCTTTGTTGCCTCCGAGATCCTCTAGACTGGGACTCTCCCCATGATTCAGTGTTGCGGTTGGACTCTTCAGCATCCCTTAAGCATGACATGAGTTGGTCCACCAAGGCTTCTTGTTGGGATGTGAAGCGGTTAGTCACTTCAGCCACAACCCTGTCTAGATCTGCCCTAGTAATTACTGCCGGTTGTCCCGTGGCAGGGGTTGTCGGATTTGCCTGACCTCCATTTGGTACTGCTGTTGGAATGGGATGATTTACTTGATCTGTGACCACTGGATCTGGAATACTGCTGGTTGCGATGTTTTTTCCTTTGTTAACATCTTTCTTCTGCTTGCGAGGCATGTCTTCCAAGCAATGAGCGATGCTGTTAGGAAGAAAGTTATGTGGGAGAAGCTGAAGTCCTAAGTTCAGCTCTCAGTGAAAGCACCAAAAATGTTTGCACAAAAATTGGGCAAACACCTCCAAGTCGTATGATTTAGTCGATTTTCTGTTGTTCTTAGTGATTTGGACACTTTATGTAAATATGTAAAAAGCAGGTACTAAACTGTAAAAGACACGCAGGTTTATAGTGGTTCGGCCAGAATGTGCCTACGTCCACTTTATATTTTATTCTCCTTTATTGTTTAGATTACAAGTACAAAGCTTTGATTACAAGTGTATGAAAGTCGTTTGAGAGTTCTGTTCGTTCTTGAGATCTCCAACTTGTCCCCCATTGTTGTACCCTTGCCCCTCTTTTTATAGAGTGAGGTTGGGAGTAGGGGTCTTGGATGTATGTAGCTGCTGGCGGGCCTGGGCTGATGCAATCTGGCCTGGCAATGTTGGTTCGGCAACGCCTTGATCCGGTAGTGTCTTGATCAATGCCTTCTCCATCTTGGTTCGGCTAGGCCCTGGTCCGGTGGGTTGGTTCGGCTAGGCCCTGGAAGTGGGTTGGTTCGGCGATGCCTTGGGAGTGGGTTGGTTCGGCAGTGCCTTTGTTGTTTCGATTCGGCGGTATTGGTCCGGTGGCCCTGGTTCGGTGGAAACACCCCCAACATTATTTGTAGCCGAGAAATTGAGCCTTAAAGCGTAACAAATCGATCGATTTTCTACTGCATTTTTCAATCCGAAAGGCATTACTACTTAGCAATATAGCCCAACGTCTGTGACGAAACTGGTGTGTTCTTGGTCCGAAATATGCATCGGGATTTGATTGTATCCCGAGTATGCATCCATGAATGATAACAATTCGTGTCCTGCAGTGGAGTCAACCAACTGATCAATCCTAGGCAATGGGAAACTGTCCTTGGGGCATGCTTTGTTCAAATCGGAATAGTCTACGCAAGTTCTCCATTTCCCGTTTGCCTTTTTCACCAGTACGGGGTTCGATACCCATTCAGGGTAGAGGGCATTGTGGACGAACCCATTGGCTTTGAGTTTGTCCACCTCCTCTCTGAGAGCAGCGGACCTCTCCGGGTCCACTCCTCTCCTCTTTTGTTTAACCGGGACGTATTTCGGGTCTATGTTCAACATATGACTCGTAATAGCAGGAGAAATCCCGCACATATCAGAATGCGTCCAGGCGAAAACATCAAGATTCGCTTGGAGGAAATCACTAAGGTCTTCAGTCATTGCGGGGCCGAGTTGTGATCCGATCTTCAGTACTCGCGATGGATCGTCTCGGCTGACTGAAATGTCAATTGTTAATTCAGCCGGCGCTGCCTTTTCTTCCCTGGGTTTCTCATCGTCGTCTCTCGGATCTGGGTCTCTGAAGATCCAAGAATTATGCCCGAGCCAGAGTCGGGCATTACTTGTCAATTATCAGTATTATGGATGCGGACGGAATTGTCCGCAACCTTTCCTTTCTCCCTCTAATGGGCCTCTCGGAGCTCAGCCACATAACAGGCACGACCAGTCGCCTGGTCGCCATGAACAACACCTACTCCTTTGTCAGTCGGAAACTTCAAAGTCAAGCACCACGGGGCTAATGCAGCCCTAAACTCAGCCAGGGCCGGTCGGCCCAAGAACACATTGTATGGAGAATCCACATCCAAAACTACGAAGGGTAGGATTCGCACCCTCCGACGCTCGCCTTGTCCCAGTTTAACTGGTAACTCAACATACCCCACTGCATCGGTCGCTGCGCCATTAAAGCCATGTATATGAGCTTTAGACGGTTTCAAATCCTTCGTTTCCATCTTCATCTGGTCATAAGCCTTCTTGAAGATGATGTTGACAGAACTTCCACAATCAATCAAAATTCTTTTCACATAAGCCGGCCCGATTGTCGTAGATATGACCATCAGGTCGATGGTGGGAGCCTCTACTTGGACTGCATCTCTGCTCCTGAATATTATATCGTCTGTCATCACGCGCAGCTGTTTAGCAGCGGTCCCATCCTCTACGTTAGAACAACACTCGAAATCTGCGTGCTTCAGGGAATTAGCATACTGCTCCATCTCTTGCCAGTTCTTATCAGCAGGGTGAGGCCCGCCGATGATCGTGTTTATAACTAATCTGCCCATGGTCCGGGCAGGCTCCTCGGGATGACGCGGAGCTGGTGCATGACCTGGGTTGGATGTTCCTTGTCCACCTTCTTGCGGATTTTTCACAAACTCCTGTAACTTTTTCTGCCTTATCAACTTCTCTATAGCGTCGTGTAGGTGTCTGCACTCTTTCGTATTATGCCCATAAGTCTCATGGAAGCGGCAGTATTTCCCAGTCCGCTTTTGTTCTTCGGTTGACTCCTTTGGATGCGGCTTTCTGTACTGAAAGGTATTGCAGGTTGATAGGTAAATGTTCTCAAGAGACGCATTCAGCGGGGTATACTCGTTGTAGGTCAGAATTCTCGGCTTCCACTTCCTCGCTTCTCTCTTCTTCCCTTAATTTCTTCCTTCGGATTCCTTAGGTTGCCCGGGCTTGTTATGGACATTGACTTGAACTTTTCCCGAGTTGTCTCCAGACCGCTTCACAGCAATGTTGCTTTTCACGGACTCCTGGACAGGTCCCGGTGCCTTATCTCGCCTTACCCACCTAGCTTCCTCTCTTCTTATGAACTGATGCGCCTTCGAGTAAAAACGCTCTAGCGTAGTCGGAGGTTTTCCTGCCAGCCAGTCTCCAAACTCTGAATCTGGATCCACGCCTCGCATCACTGCCATAAGAATTGCATGATCATTGGGATTGCTGACTTCAGTTGCCGCGACATGGAATCTCTACAAATATTCCTTCAATGATTCCCCAGGAGCCTAGATTACACTTGATAAAGACATCACGTCTTTTGGACGAGTAGTATGTATCCTGAACCGTCCTATGAATTTCTTTGCCAACTCCTCGAAACTGGATACGGACCGTGGAGGAAGTCGAGTGAACCACATGGTAGCGATCCCAGATAGAGTTATCGGAAAACATCTACACTTGGTTGCATCATTTGCTCTAGCTGAATCCATCATCCATTCGTACCTCATGACATGCTGTCTGGGATCAGTCTTTCCTTCATATGCCGGGATAGTTGGCATACTAAACTTCCGGGGGTACGATGCCTGTAGAACGATGTCTGTGAATGGAGTATGACTTCTTGACACTCCCCAATCATCGTTTGATAAGCCTTGATTCTCTTTCATCAATTATCTGATCATGGCTGTCAGGTCTGGTGTTTGTATGGAAGGTGGAAGGTCAGAGTCTGTTCTACGCGACTGATCATGCTGATGCCTCCTCTGCTGGCGATCTGCCAAATGTGTATCTTGAGGTTCGACACCGTTAGCATCTTGATGGTCTGGGCCTCCAGCCTCCACCTGCACTATAGCTCCTAAGTTTCCAGCTCCGGCTTGGTCACGGTCTCCAACTGTTCGGACAGCAGCATCTGCCTGCGCAGTTTCAGTCTTACGGCGTCTACGCCTGGGAGGTTCATCGGATGAAGTTGAGCTGTCGGATGAGGAATAAGGAGCGGATTGCCCCCAGCATTCTGGTACTGCTGTTGAGTGAGTTGTGCCATGAGGTTGGCGTTGGCTTGCATCTGCTCTCCGAGTTGTCTCCTGCTTTCCCTGAGTTCTCTCATCAAGTCGTTGAACTCTATTCTGGTGACAACCGACATTTGGTCCTTGGCGGTAGCCCCTGCACCTGGAATCGCTTGCTGATTACTAGGTCCTTCTTGTTGCACGCTAGCAGTCTCGTGGGCGTCCGCATTATGAGAAGATGATCTGGTACATGGTCTTTCCATTGTAGAGTTATTGGTACGAACTCTGAGTAGAATCAGCAGACGTCCTAGGAATGAGTTGGATCTTCTTTGGGGGATTTATTCAATCCAGTAGCTTCAAAGCAGATCCTTGAGGTCTGAGAATTCAATTCTCAGTGAAAGCACCAAAGTGTTAGCACCAAAATTGGTCACTAACCTCGTTGAGAAAGATTGTATAGAGATATAAGTGATGAAGGTAAATTTAAACAAGGAAGAATATGCTAATTTGAATGCAGAAAGTAAGAACACCGGATTTATAGTGGTTCAGCGTAATTTCCTACGTCCACTTTGAGGTTAAACTTTATTGCTTTACTTGATGATTGATTACGATACAATCCGTAGACCAAATACTTGAATATAATTGCTAAGTAAAGAGGATGAGTCTTGCAGGCGGCAGAGTCTCCCCAGTGTTCCCGAAAAAAAGTCCATTTCACTATGCCCCTGCCTATCTATTTATAGACGAAGGTGGGTTGGACTTCTCTGGTGGGCCTGGTAGCTGAATAACTCGGTCCAAATAGTGTAAGTCCTATGCGCTGAACCAGATAGGCCGAACGACGGAATGCCGAGCCTCCCCCTTTATGCCGAACGAGGTGAGGCCGGACACTCTGAATGCCGAACATCTGTTTGTACCGAATGGCCTTGGATGACGAGCTGCAGGTGATTGCCGAACGAGACACGTACCAGACGAGGTGTGGTGTTGAGTGAGGGATGCATGTCGAATGAGGCTGGAATGCCGAACAGTCCAGGAATGCTGAGCGCACCTTGTAGGCCGAACGTTCATGGATGCCGAGCATTCTTCATATGCCGAACGTCCTTTGGCCGAACGATGTCTTTGGTTGAATGTTCTTTGGTTGCCGAACGATCTTATACCGAGCGTTCTTCTTTGGCTGAACGGAATTCAATACCGAACGTGTCTCGATGCCGGACGCTCCTAGATGCCGAACGCTATCCCACGCCGAACACCCTTTAGATCCCGAATGATGTGCTCATGCCGAACGGTCTTAACATGCCGAACGCTCATTATTTAACCAAACGATGGGGATGCCGAGTACTAAGTTGCCTGGTCAATCCCCAGGAAACAGTAACATAACTTATATAATAAACAAAAATAAAAATAAAACTAATATATATATATATATATATAAAGACTTATCACATTAGCAGAGAAGGGAGGCATGTCCCAGAGTGGGTCACTGGCCATTGTTAGGGAATCGGAGGCCGAGCTTGTCTTTGGGCTGCTTGTCGAAAGAAAGGGAAGGAGCTGCACTTTGCGGATGATGGAATGGATGCTCGGTTGAGGTTAGAGGATGCTCGTGCGAACGCCAATGGAGTGCGAGGCGGTGACTAGGACGGTGGAACATGAGAAGGCCGGTGAGAAATATATGGCGTAGGTGGCTGTCGTAGTGGGAAGGTCGGACCCGACATGAAGATGGTGAAACGACGAGGCAAGAGAGAAATAGTAGAGGGAGGGAGATGGACAACTTCAGGGGAATAACAGGCTTGGGATCTGGAAGAAGCGAATGGAAAAGAAGTGAGATGTACAGGCACAAAGATAAAATGAAATTAAAGAATGGAATGACAAACGAACCAAAAAATATATAGTTGGAACCGAATGAATGTTAAAGGTCATGGCTTAAACTTCCAAAGTAATAAAAGCAGCGACTGCATTTTCCAAACGGTAGATGGATAAAAGAACAACTGGAAACCAAAAGGGTTTTAAAAAGGATACCGGTATAGTTACCGTTTCCATGGGTTCCGCTATGTACCGGACTTCAAAACACAAGATTGAATATACCGCAAAGATCAGAATGACGAGGCGATCAAAACGGTATACGGATATCAGTGGTACGATCATCCGATCAAAATTCGATATCGGTACCAAAATGTTGATATTCTACCAGAAATAAGATAAACGGAGCAACAACAGTCCAAATTTGGAGAAACGAAATATGACGTCTCATTCAGAAGATGGTTTGCAAATTTTCTATAAAAATATTCAGGTTTGGAAAACATTTTATTATCATCAAATATTAAATGATTTAAATTAAAATAAAATTACACAAGAAAATGAACTGCAATATTATCAAATGAAAATTTACCAATTGCTATGCTTAAATGAACGTATTTCAAATAATAAATTTTTATTTCAAAATTTTATTTTTTAAAAATTTCACAAAAATCAATAAATAAAACCACTGGAATTTACGGGTCGTTACATTCTCCCCCACTCAAAACTTTTCGTCCCCGAAAAGGAAGGAGGTAGGAGAATAAAACTACCAGAAAGAAAGAATAGATTTGAAATTCAAAATAAACAATAAATTTAATACCATATGAATTTCAAATTAAACTAATTAATATTCAACATTTTGGTTTAATCCATTTGAGTTCACTTAAGTTAAATCAATCTATCTATTTCTAAATTCATTATCTTATTATCTAGTCATCCTCAATTAACAATTTCTAAATCATCAATTTGTATAATCATTTATTATACTCATATTTTATTCAACAAATTTAATTCTTTTATTCCAAATTATTATTAAGTTTATTCCTATTAATATATCTTATCACATATATTTAAACCATATAAATTAATTTAAACCATATAAATAAATTTAAACCACATAAATTTCAATTTAAATTAATTTATATTCAATAATTGATTTTAAATTCAAGGTATTTCCATAAGTTGATCTTATTTCAATTTATTAATTCCTTCAAAACAAATTTATTTGTCTCATCTATTATTCAATTAACTTATTATTCTATTTATCTCTATTAACATCTTTATAATAAAATTTAAGTGTATAACATTTATTATAACACTAAAATAATTTAATCATCAATTTACATTGTAAATTATTCAATTCCATATTCAACTTCTGAATGATTTAGGTAAGTTGTATTAGAATGAAATTGGGTATTATACAAGGAATTTTTTTTTTCAATTCAATTATTTCAAATTTAAATATTTATTCAAGAAATTAAGAGTTAAATTTCTGATTTCAATTTAAACCATTTAGATATAAATATTATATTTTCAAATCAAATCTATAAACATACCTATATATACATTTTAAATCAAATCAAATCTATAATCATATATCTATCTATATATATAATATAAATCAAGTTATAATTTTGAAATTTAAATCAATTTAATTTCCAAAACAAAACTGTAGCAAAGCTACATAATGGTCTCTCCACTCTGAAACTCGAAAATGAATGTCGATGATGCGGCCGCCATCACCGAAATTATTTTCCAGCGACAAAAGAGGAGAGTACTGATTTAAACATTTAAAAATTCTTTGAAAACCATTCTATTCGAAAATACTTTAGATAATATACATTTTAAAACTTTAAAACCAAAGTTTGAAATTTTTTGGAAATTTAAATTCTCAAATTCTTAATTTAAATTCATTTCAATTCCAAATCAATTTATAAACCATGTTTATAAATTCATTTAGAACAATAAATGATAATCAAATATTATCATTTCAAACAATTAATTTAATTAACCTATTAAATTCCAGAAAATTTACTTATATATATATATATAATATAATCATACCAATTTATTTCATTTACCAAATTTGATAATAATATTGTGTCAGTTTGCTCTGTTTAAGTGTTTTGAACTTTCTATCGATAGCGTTGATCAGACGAATCGATCGAAAACCCAAATCAACATCAACAACTCAAACAACACACTATAAAACATTTTAATATTAATACAAATACACTCCCTCACTCGTTGATACAGAATAGATTTCAAAACAATGATAGAGATTCAAATTTTGAGGGACCCTAATCAAAGAGATTTCTAACCAAGATGATAGGCTTGAAACGAAGATAAGATGATTAATTAGCAAAAGAGAAAAGGTGGATATACATATATAAATCGCGGGAGACCTTAACTGGGTTAACCGTGACTTCAAAATAAGATCGAGATAGAATTCTGGAGAAAATCGACATTCGATCGCCAGAGATAGAATTCGGGTATAATAGAAGATAGCAACATCGTAAACCGAGGATACAGAAATATCCGGTGAATCAATACCGATTGTAAAGGAGTTTTCACCCCTTTATAAATCATTCAGAGATGGCGAGACCGCCGATTTATTACAGAGATCATTCGAAGTGGAGTTATGGGATACTCCAGAATCAAGAAGACACGAATAGGGGAGACAAGAATGGACTTTGGAACCGAAGGGAACGTTCCAAAATTCAAAGGAAACCGAGTCAAAGAAGAAGGAATTCAAGCACGAACGAAAGTGATTCTGTAATCAAATTTACTACATATGCTAATTTTTGCCTAAAACCAGAGCTCTGATACCAACTGTAACAGACCGCGTCAGTGGGGTAATGCCCACCGTAGCATACAGCTGTACCTGTGTTCTGCCTTTACGGCCAGCCTCTCGACTGCTCCAACCCCGCGGGACATGTAGGAGTAAGAGTCATCCGCTCGCTACCAAACCAAATGCGAGAACCCCCTATCTTGCTGCACCCTCCAAGTGCATAGGCAGACACACATGTTGGATTTGAATTGCTCAAAATGTCAGATTGTTAATTAAAATTTGGCTAAACTCAGCATATACAGTAAATAAATAATCACAGAATCACAAACATAGAGTAATATAACAATAATGTAGCGGAAACAAAAGAATAGTAGTTCATGAAGCTACTATGAATATATAACAGAGTTAAACAAGATACAACAGAAGTCTCGAATACATAGATGTCTCAATATAATAGTCAAATACAAAATCTGAATACATCACTGGAATCAACTGAATAACTGAAAGCTGGATAGATAGCTGGATCTCCAAGCGAAGCTCCAACTCCAAAGGTGAGTCTCGAATACTATATCACTCAGTCTGACCCGAGCGTAAAGCAAAATACAAAACACTCAAGTCAGGATTAACATTCTTATATCGATAAATCCAACACAAGTGAAATATCAACTGAAATACAAGTAACTCAAAGGATGTGTGGGATAACCATCCTCTAAGGATCCGTTAAACTATCTACCATGTAGTAATATTCGCTATGATAATAATGTATAATAATAAAATAAACTTACTTTTAAATAGCATTAAGGAGTTACCCATATCCCCCTTAACACATAATAGTCCCAGTAGTCTATCCAGTATCAGCGTACCTCCAGATCGGGGGCTACCCTAAATACTCCACAGGCTACGACACAAAACCAAACTCGTAGTAAAGCTCGCAATGGTAGGTGACACGGCAAAACGAGGCAATGCCATAGTAGATATACCAATTACGCATCTGGGCTGGTGGTAACGCATATCAGCCACTACCGCCCACCTCGGAACACACTCCCAAATCAAAAATCAAGGGGTGGCCACCAAATCAATCACAAAGTAATAGAATAGCATCGAAGAAATGTGTCCGATCAGAGGTGCTACCTCATTGGCCCGTCGATCGCTACCTTATGCCAACTCACGGGAGTCAGGTCCACGTTCATACCTCAATAGGATCGTCGCCACCATCCTACTTCATTCTGGAATCTCCACCGCCTTCACGGTTGTCAAAGTGGTTTTCGGTATCGACAGAGAGTATGACCATATCCGATCCCGGTCTCTTTAACAACCAATCGTTATTATAACACCATGGTCATTTCAAAGTAGTTTATACTTCAAAACCAAAATATCATTTTCATTTCAAAACCAAATCAATACGATATCATTTTCACTTCAAATATATATCCATTTCCAAAAATCATATCACTTTCAAAGTTATAATACTTTCGAAACCAACAATTTGAAATAATAATACTTTGGAAATCATAATACTTTGAAATTCATAACTTTGGAAATCATAACACTTTCCTTCAAACAGCATAGATATTAATAATAGTATATAAAATAAAATAGTTTATAAAATAAAATAATTTATATAAAATAGTTATAAGTTAAACCAATTTATATTAAAATAATTAGTATATTTAAAATAATTTATAAAATAAAATGGTTTATATTAAAAATAATTTATTAAGTTAAAATATATAAATAGTTGAAATATAATTTAAAATTACTTTATATAATAAAATAGTTTCCCTCAATTTCATAAATCGATTCAAAATTTACTCGAATTTCACAATTCAAATTTAATCAAATCTCAAATTATCAATTTCAATTCGATTCAGTTTCTCAGAAAACCATTTCAAATTATCGATTTCAAATACATATTTGAACCATAAATTAAGCCATTTCAATTTCAATATATTTCAAAGCTTTAAAAATTCAACATTTCAAAACTAAATTCGATATTTCATATATATATATATATATATATCAAATTCACTTTACTATTATTTAGTTTTGCAAATATTTCCTTCAATTTATTTAACTTGAAATATTCATTTTAAATCATCTTAAACCAAAATCAAGTTATAAAATCATATCCTTTAAAAATCCCAAATTCCATAAGTTCAGATAGATTTAATTAAATATAATTCTTAATTAAATACAATTCCAAATCAATTTCAAATCTATCCTTTCAACCTTAATTTATTTAATCATTTCGAACTCTATATTAAAATATAATTTAAATAAATACTTAAACATATATATATATATCAACTTTATTAAATCAACTTTGATAAATCTTTAAAATCAATATTTATTTTAAACCATGTATTTCTTTTCAAAACCATAGAAATCATTTTCAAAATATATATATATATATAGACCAACAGTGTCCGTATATAATTTTATATCCTATGGTCAAGTGATACAGATATTTATCATTTCAATCCGCAATTTAAATATATATATGGGTATATATCATTTCAACCAAAAATCCCAAATTCAATTCAATGAAAATCGCTTGGGTTTATCATTTCAACCCATAACGATATTCTCCTATTCTACAGATCGTTTGGGTATGTATCATTTCAACCCATAGTGAATTATATACTAACAGGGAACTTGCAGAGTGATAACAGATATGATAATAATATAACAGGCATATATCATCAATATAAAATAACTGATAATTGTGTCAGATGTCACAGGTGAACAGATATGACCAATAGCATATATAAAAATGTAAATAACTAACAGCAACATATTTTAATTGACGTTTCAATTGAAATCAAATTTAATAAATATAAGAACGTTAATCGTGAGTGATTGCTCACCTTTCGAGGCTATAGAGATTCTACAACAGATCAAGCTATGAATTCCAAAGCAAAGCTAGATTGAACACGAATTCGATGAACAAAGCTGATAAAAAGGAATTGATTAAACGAATCAGAACTGGATCGATGAAGAAAATTGGTATAATGAACTTATATATAACTATATATATATAAAAATCAGATTCTAAATTCAAGCATATATTAAATTAAATATATATGCATTCCAAAATCCATTGTTTTAAACTATACTCAAATATTAAAGTAATATATATATATATAATAAATTTTGAATCAATACCTTTAAAACATGACAGTTTAACATACATGTTTATGTAACTCATGAAATCAACCAACCAACCAAAATTTAAAGCTGATAAAATATAAACACTATATATTATTTTAAAACAATATTTATTATAAAATTAGTATTTATATAAACAAATATATGTAAGCTATTTATGTATGCAAACAACTACATCCATATCCAACTTATATGCAATACAGACTTATATAACCTTAATATAATAACAAATATATATATATACACTATCATACATAAGATATAGATGTATAATTGTATACTCACGCAAGCTCTAGCATCTATATAAACTCAGATAAATCGTACATATATAAAATATTATAAACTTGTACATGATAAATAACTATATGTATTATATATATAATTTAAAACCCAATATCTACCATTAGCTTTCGAAAATCTCATATAATTTATGCAAACCTATATTACAGACTATATATATGTATAATCGATATAAATATATCTCTGAAAACTTAGGGCTCACACCTGAAGCCACCCACACAAGGATATACATTTCAAAACTGGGGTATAGATAAAGTTTTTTTTTCTTTCTTTCTGAAATGCACTTGGTAAGCATTTTTGAAAAGTGTACATACTCATAAAAGGAAAACCTCTGTTTGTTCAAAATATGTGACGCACTTAACATATTTATATACGCAAACATGTATATCCTAAATTTACTTATTCAAAACTGAAACTAAACATGTTCTAAAATAGTACATATTAAACCTACTATATCAATTAGATATATAGCTTAAATATAACACGTAAACTAACAATATGTATAATATTATATACCTGTTAAACTTATAATAAAATTCAGAAAACAATATATACAACAGTACTTATATAATATATGAAGCATGCAAATAACTAACAACTTGTACAACTTTTTATATATAACAAAACTGTTATATAAATATATATTCTTGAACCATATCAACTGTATATAACTTAACATAACTTATATAATTAACAAAAAAAATTTAAAACTAATATATATATAAAGACTTATCACATTAGCAAAGAAGGGAGGCACGTCCCGGAGTGGGTCACTGGCCATTGTCAGGGAGTCGTACGCCGAGCGGGTCTTTGGGCTGCTTGTCGAAAGAAAGGGAAGGAGCTGCACTTCGCGGATGATGGAATGGATGCTCGGTTGAGGTTAGAGGATGCTCGTGCGGACTCTAATGGAGTGGGAGGCGGTGACTAGGACGGCGGATCATGAGAAGGCCGGTGAAAAATATATGGCGTAGGTGGCTGTCGTAGTGGGAAGGTCGGATACGACATGAAGATGGTGAAACAACGAGGCAAGAGAGAAATAGTAGAGGGAGGGAGATGAACAACTTCAGGGGAATAGCAGGCTTGGGATCTGGGAGAAGCAATGGAAAAGAAGTGAGATGTATAGGCACAAAGATAAAATGAAATTGAAGAATGGAATGACAAACGAACCAAAAAATATATATATTTGGAACCAAATGAATGTTAAAGGTCATGGCTTAAACTTCCAAAGTAATAATGGCAGTGATTGTATTTTCCTAACGGTAGATGGATAAAAGAACAGCTGGAAACCAAAAGGGTTTTAAAAAGGATACCGGTATAGTTACCATTTCCACAGGTTTCGCTGTGTACCGGACTTCAAAACACAAGATTGAATATACCGCAGAGATCAGCACGACGAGGCGGTCAAAACGGTATACTGAGATCAGTGGTACGATCATCCGATCAAAAGTCGATATCGGTACCAAAATGCTGCTATTCTGCCAGAAATAAGATAAACGTAGCAACAGCAGTCCAAATTTGAAGAAACGAAATATGACGTCTCACTCAGAAGATGGTTTACAAATTTTCTATAAAAATATTCAGGTTTGGAAAACATTTTATTATCATCAAATATTAACTGATTTAAATTAAAATAAAATTACACAAGAAAATGAACTTCAGTATTATCAAATGAAAATTTACCAGTTGCTATGCTTAAATGAACGTATTTCAAATAATAAATTTTTATTTCAAAATTTTATTGTTTAAAAATTTCACAAAAATTCAATAAATAAAACCACTGAAATTTATAGGTCGTTACAAGAGGGATCCAACAGGATTTCTCATCACTGTTGATTTTAATTTCATTTATATATTTGTTATATAAATTGTTGAATACCCAAAGTTTGGTAGCTTGGCCATATTGGATGTGAATATGATATGTCGTAAAAGTTAAACTCTTGTAGTGTAGAACAATGAAAACACTTTTTAGGTGCCATGGTAGTCCTAGGCCTTATTATAGTACTTTGAAATATTATTATTTATTGATTTAGATTAGAAAACAGTTTTGATTTGAGAACGATTTTTAAACGTGACTTTTAAAATTTCCTAAGGCATTTTATCTAAAAATAGTTTTTGAACTTCTCTATTTTACTCCAACCTTTTTGTTAGTCTCTTCAAATTAATATGGAAATGTTTTAAAAGTATTTTGGCAAGTATTTATTTTACATAAAAGTTAATATAATAATGGATGCTTATATTAAAGAGCAAAAGAGGGTTTATCTTGTATAACAAAGTGATTTTGTTTAAAAGAAGATAGAAATATTTTGGAATAAATATTTGTGAAATGATTTATATAAAATATTATATAGAAATATGGATTTGTAAATGGTATTTAAAAAATAAAAGAATAGATTTATAAATGATATTAGAAAACGGAAATAATATCATCTTGATAAATCTCATTCGTTAATTTATAGCAATATATAGAAAGATCATTTTATGAAAAGTATTTAGTCCTAGCTTGAAACCGAAGATTAGTGATAAATATATGAGATTTAAAATTAGGAGATATAGAAAAGAAGTTTTATAAATAACATGGAGATTTATAAAAGAAATTTTATAAATAAAAAGGAAATTTTAAAAAGGAGTTTTGTAAATCTGAAGTGATTCATAAAAAGAAATTTTATAAAAGGAGATGAGATTTGATTTCTCTATATGATCATTTAATTTATGGTGGTATGGAAATTATTCTTTTCATAATTAATACCAAATTCTGAGGTAGGGAAACTCGTCTCCATCTTAGGAATTAAGAATGCATGTCAAGGCAAGGATAGTTCTCTAACTTATCTGACTTCAGTGTTAATCAGGGGATAGTAAAAGTTTGGAATCAGGAGGCGATGGTAAGTATATTTGGTCTAATTTCCATACGATCCATTTACTTACCCAAAAAAGGAAAGTGGTTTGTGTTTATAGTAACAATGTTTTAGATAACATTTATTTTAGCACATTTAAATATGATTTTGGAAAAATGAGAAAAATCTTCTTTAAGATTCGTAATTATACTTATACCATTTGCATAAGTGTGTGAAAATATTTTCTAACTTTTGGAAGTATAGTGTTTGTTAATAAACTTACACTGATGGGGTAAGTATATGGATATTTTTCTAAGCATTGAAAAGAGTAGAAAAGGTTTGTGAATATATCTTTTGTAACGAGATTTTAAATCAAATAATTGATAGAGATTTAATTAATGAAAGATTGATTAAAAGAGGCTTAGTGGTTTCTATATGAAATTAAATCCCTAGATTATTTGTTGTTTATTTGATAGTTAAATAACCAACTATCAAATCTTGACCAAATATAACTCTAAAAATATCTAGAAGAAACATGGGAATTATAGGTACAGTTATCTTCGGTGATGCTATATTGTACATATAAACTCATTATGTACTTCTAGGATAAACGACAAGGAAATCAGTCCACTTAAACGGTTAAGACGTGATCTCCGCTCTTAAGTATTGTCTATCTATTTCTAAAAGAAGCAGAGTTGAGTTTATCGGAGTCTATTGATTGGTTTTGGAGCGCTCGTTAAGTGGGGGAGTATACTTATATGATATGGCTTGAAACCTTAAGCACTCTAAAACCGTATACGAGTTCTATGCTTTAGAAGAGGTTCATGATTAATTCAAGATGCTGGAATCTATATGGAAACTCAAGATCTGTTTGAGATGCTCGAACATATGTAGTTGTTCGTGATATATTCAAGATGAGGCAATCCATATGTGATTCTGAGATATGTTGAGATATTGGAATCCATGTGTAGTTTCGAGATATGATCGAGTTATGACTCGGGTGCTGGAATGCCGAACCTAGCCTTACCAGTGGATATGACAAAAAAATAGAGATAAGATACATAGACCAGGGGTTTAGCTAACCCAAAGGGTGCAGGCGACTCTACCCTAGAGATACCTAACGTTATGCATGTAGTGAGTGGTGCACTCGGCATTGATGGCTAGCTATGCATTTCCTACAATACATCGGCTATGGATGTACGATGCTTCGGGATGATATATCTGATCCTTATGCAGGAGGACCGTTCTTGAAGTAGTGGGGGCCCCTTCATGGAATCCTACACAATTAGCGAACACGCCTTAGCAGTTTTGATTGCATGCCTATTATTGTTGTGATGTACACTTAGATGGATCACACTTATTTGATTATTTATATTTCACATCCTAGATATTAATATGATATCACTAGGTTCTCTAATAGAAATGGTTTGGTAATCGTAAGGTAAAAACATCCGTGTTTATGTGGGACATGGTCTTGTGAGATACCTTTATTTTAACATTAAAATCCATATGATTTGTGTTTCTCACGCTAGTTTACCAGACTAATCCAACTGTTATTTTTCTTATAATGCTGGAGTCTGCCCGAGCATATTTCCATATTTAGTTATGGGTGATTTAGAGCTTCAGGAGATGATATGGATGCCTTCGAGATGTATTCATGTATCTTTTATTTCTACTGTATTTTTGTTTTATATTTTTCAGCATTTGTAAGGACAGACTTTTATAACTATCCAAGCTGATGATAGGTTAGTTACTCTTATTGATTTATATATATTACAGTTTTCTTTTGTAAAGATCATGAGTATATTATGTATTACTCGTAATGATGTGAGATTATGTCTGTCTTTTCTTTTTTTCATCCCAACAATTTGTCTTTTCGGCACTTGGATGCTCGACACGTGTATACTATGGATGCATTAGTGTCGACTTTTGAGGGTCGAAAAGGTCGCTCATTACATAGTGGTATCGGCCGAAGGTTAAGCAAGAACCTTGGCCTTGGTGGGGTAAACTCATTAGATATTGGGTTAGTAATGCCCTAAAATGAGTTCAAGTGTATATGTATGAGAGCGAGTATTTGTTAGTGTAATAAAAATGTTTTATATTATGTTGATTGATCTATTGAGTGGTTTATGAATTCTGCGTCTGGCCAAGTTATCGATAGGGATTTCTAAACACCTGAACAAGGCCAACTGACACAGTATTGTTTTTAAATTGGTAAATGACATAATTTTACCCAGGATTATACTTTTTATATAAAAGAATTGTTTTTTAAAATTTTCAAAAATTAATATAGTTATTTTTGATGTGCTTGTTTGTTAGGTAATGATAATATTTAATTATTATCATATGTTAGTCATGCTCTTCCAGTTTAGAGTATTGAAATGAACAACTTGTGATTAAGTTTCACAGTTTGACTATATGGATCCAATCGGATGTTTGCTAATTAATAAATAATTTACCTATTTACAAAATGGATTAGATAGAGAGAAATTGTGGGAACATTGAATGAACAACTTGTGATTAAGTTTCACAGTTTGACTATAAGGTGCTCGATAGTAGTGCTGGTATAAAGTTTATTTTTTTTCAATGGAATGATTTTTATAAATCTTGTTTATAAAAAAAGGTGTTTCAGAAAAATTAAAGGGGATTAAAATCCCGTGGTCTTTGAAAAATATTTCAAATGATTGTTGGAAACATAATAATAATATTACTTGAAAGTATTTGTAAGTATAAATATTTTGGAAAGAGAATTTTAAGTAAGGACCATTTTCTTTAAATTGGTTTAGGGAATGACCCTCAATTGTTTTGTGTTGATCTGAATAATCTTCTAAGTGACAATCGGATGTTTGCTTAGGCAAACATCGTAGTGCACTTAGTAAATTATTCCCTTTGTTATTGTAAAATCGAAAAAAGTTCGAATCTAAACGAACCCGAAGCCAGTTGGTAAAAAGACATTTTGTTAAAAATGGAATTTGAAAAAAGAAGTATTTTCATGTTAATTAGTTCGAGTGCTTGAAATGACTAAAAGGGCAAGAGATGTATTCAGATGATAAGCACTTCTCTTAAGTATTACCCTTCTTGGTGAAGGAATATATGATACTACTTGGTAAGTCCCGGTCCCTTGGTACCATTTAGCGGTTACTCGGTCTATATGTATATTTTCTATGGATTAAAATATATAATATGATTTCGGAAAGGTTTTGAAATAAATAATTTTGAAAAGTAAAATGGAATGGATGTTTTGTATATACTCTCAGGATGTAGAAGAGTATTATATAGTCAACGAGCGAAGAAAGTTTTTGAAATGTTTTATAAATATAGGGATGTCTTTATAAAAGGGTCATTTTATGGTTCAATCTAACTTTCGTTGTATTTTCCATCTTCGGAATTTTGGGGATGAAATTCTTTTAAGGGGGAAGAATGTAACGACTCGAAATTTTTGACATTTTGAATGGGAATATTTTATCTATTTAAATATTCAAATGTGATTCAAATATAATAAATAATAAGAAAATCAAATGGTAATAAAATGAATTGATGTTTATGACATGTTTGTAAAATGAATTTATAGGATTTTTCCATAATTTTTAATTTGGAAAATATTTAAATTAGCGTTTGACTCATTTTGTGGCAAACATTGGTATTTTTAAAACTACACAAAATAAGTTAACCTATGTACTTTTGGGTTGTTTGTGATTGTATCCCATTGTTGTGCGCAATCGTATTTTTATTCAAGTAGTTCGTGGCTCATACGCAAATGTAGTGTTGTATAGCGGACACCCCAAAATAAAATCTACACATATTATCCTTTGCCTTTTTTCTTTGTCCCTTGCTTATGTTCTTAGCCGTGCCTTGTGCTATGACCTATGTTGTGTAGGTTGTATTGGAGGCATCATTTTGTTTGCCATGCCTTGTCATTTCATTTTCAAAGTGCCTAACTATATCTATATGCCTCAAACACTTCTTCTTGCTGACATTATTTTCTTTTGTTTATCTCACCTGTGCATTTCAAAATCAAGAGAATAAGCTCTCCAACTCTCCACTTCAAAAATTCCTGTCTCTCAACAGCCAAAACATCCAACTTCAAAGTCGTTGAGTTAGGCCCCATGTATTTTTTGAAAAAAATCGCTCGTCGCTTCGTCATGTGTGGTGGCGGAAATTACTCAATAACGGTAGGTATCGAATAATAAAGGAATTTTGGTGAGCATGAAATGAAGAGCAGAGGACATAGTTACGTTCGTATCGACAAACCATGATTTTTAGTGGTGTTCGCACAATTTTTAGCGACCCGAATCGTCATATGGAGGTGGATGAATAATTTTCGTTCATCTCGCAATTTCCAATGGCATAGTGAGTTCAGGGGCATATGGCAGTGACTGGAGGCGACATTGGTTTGAGGAGGAGTCTTAGGTAGCGGTGGCAGCTGGTCCGGTGGTTGAAGGAGCTTAAATGAGCTCGTTTTAAGGTTTAGAGGCTTAGATTTTTAGGTTCATGTCTTTGTGGTTTTACAGTGGTGGTGGGGTATCGAGATTGACGAGGTGTTAGTTGGAGGTGTGGTAGGGTATGACGGTTGCAATGGCTAGGGTAGCGAAGGTGATTGATGATTGAGGCAATGATGAATGGGGGATAAACGTGTTTGGACGAAATTTCGAAGTTAGGGGCTATGTGTTAACTGAGTTTTTATCCAAGTGGAAATCAATAGAAGCTAGAATGTCGAGACTACTACCACAATAAATACAATCCATAAAGCAACTAAGAAGGGATCTGGATTCTGCTATCACCATGCAGGAACCCTATCTCATCTTCAACTCTTTCATGTTCACAATATTCACTAGGGCAACTCCTCTAGGAAATTCTAGGACTTAGAACTTGTCTAACCGCTATACTTGTGATTCTTTGTCTCTCAAACCTCTTGTAATCTCATACAAACAAGATCAAATCAATAAGCAAAGTTATAAAGTGGACGTTGGCTTAGTTTACATGCGACCACTATAAAAATCTCCGTGTCTCTCTCTTATTTCTTTTACTTTATTGCTGTTTTCTATTATCTTTGCCCTATTCTATCAGGGTCGGTGCTTTCACATACTCATATGGGGTGTTGATCCATTTTTTCGGTTAACATTTTAGTACTTTCACTGAGAACCAGTGAACACATGCTTAGATCTAGCTCTACACTTTGGATCAGATAGGTCCAGAAGTTAGATCCACAAATCCTACTTTCAAAAGAATTTGAAGACTTTCCGTTAAAGATCAATGGCAATAAGAAAAAGAACAACTTCTAGGAGATCTACCGATACAACAAGTGGTAGTGATGGACCAAACTGCCAGCAGGTTGAATTCAACAACACCACTAACTTACCAATAAGAGTTAATACTGGAAATCAAGCACCAGAATCTTCTACTCATCATGAAGCTATGACAAAAGGATAATTTAAACCAGATGGTTCATCAACTTAACCAAAAGATGGCTAATAGCCAAAAAGCTCTTATGGACAAGATAGACCCTTTGATAGCGCTATAACCACCAACTGCTCCAAGAACTAGGCCGGAAACTGCCACCGCTATGGAATAGGGGAATTCCTTCATCTCAGGCTTGCATAGGAGGGATGACAAGCAAGAAAAAGATATAGTTAGTGGAACAACTGGAATTTTTATTTAGAGAAATGGAAGTACTCCACCTGTTGGAGCACAACTCGATGTGAACTTGAACCTTAGAACGAATGCTCCATCGAAAAATGTTCCAATGCTTCTCCCTGACTCTGAAGATGACATACAAATTGATGTAAGGGATTGGAATTAATTTTTTATATAAACAAGCAGAATGCCAGAAAAGAAGTCCAAACTGCCGTTACCAGGCCAACCTCTGGCCAACTGAATTCTACAAGAGTGGTTCTCCTAGAGAATGGAGCCTTTAGGCTTCAGTTGGAAAACCAAGCCCATTTGTAGAGCCAAATGCTTGGTGTAGCCCTTGATAGTCAACCTACGGATAACCGGACTGCTGAGGCGTACATAGTGGATACGATCAAATGCTTGATGGAAGAAAGTAAGGGCAGAAAAGATGATGATTGGGGTTCTATAACCAAGCCGGACTCTATTCACTAAAAATATCCTAAGGGAGGAATATCCCGAGAAGTTCACTATACCCACTATATCAGCCTATAAACGGACAACAGACCCTAAACCAGACTTGTATAGATACAATTGGCATATGGATGGAGCCAGGGCAATGGATGTTGTTCGTTGTAGATGTCTTCCTATCTTCTTAGAAGGAATCGCTTCAATGTGGTTTACCTGACTCCTACAAAGATCCATCTCCACCTTTGATATGTTGGCAAGAAAATTCACGCAACGGTTTAGACTTCAGACGACTCGGCCGAAAGATGTAATGTCTCTATCCGGATTTTTCCAAGGACCCAATGAATCATTGAAATCTTTTATGAATTGGTTTAATATTGTGTTGCTGAAGTGAGCAATCCAAATGAGAATATGATGTTCATGGCCTTATTTCGAGCCATACACCCAGACACTAACTTCAAAAGATGGATTAAGATGAAATAACCAACCACCATGAAGGAGTTTAACTGGAAAGCAAGCCAATACCTAAGGTTGGAAGAGGCAGATATGTTGGAAGGCAAAATCACCAATGTACAGCCAAAAGAGTGTTGAATATGCTAGTATATGATTTTTGTTTGATGATAATAAACATATATATATATATATATATATTCATTTAAATGTATTTGTTATTGTACTATTTTATTTTCACATAATTAAATAAATATTTGCTGAATAAAATAAATAACACAAAATTTAAATTCAAACAGATATTTTATTCAAACAAATATTTTATTACAATTTTGAATAGCACAAATTTAAGCTCTCACTATACACTTACACTTTGTCATTCTACATTACAATTTCATTATACAACTTTCCTCACTACATATCACTCGTTCAGTCATATTTGTTCTTCAACTGTATTCCAATTTGTATCCAGCATCTGAATTATCTGCAAAATAAACACTGACGCAGTAAAATTGAAAAAGAAATATTTTTTTTGCAGTGTAAAATAAAATGTGTTTTTGAAAATATTTTTTGCCTTAGTTATTTGGGTTGTTCGTCATCATATTTATTTTGAATTCATCATACACGAACAACTTGTGACATGCACAGTGTATCACTGTACATGCCACAAGGTCGTGCACACCGATATACACTTGATAAAACTGCAGGGACAGGTGAGCACAAGGTCAAACCTGAGACATAAGCTGGATTCAACTCAGGTGCAATACAAATACATCACAAAATTGTCGAGTACAAGAATCCAAAAACCAATATAAAACAAGCCTCGACCAAAAATTCAATGTGTACACTTGAAAAATACTCAACCATTCAAACTCAAGGCAAGTGCAGACCTAAACTTCAATCTGTTCGAAGTGGTGCACCAAACAGTTCAACTGTTCAGGCTAGTGGCATGGCACAAAGGCAAAGACCACAACATGTAACATATATATATATGCAACGAGACCAGATATAAGAAAACAGAGCAACCTGACATGTAATAAGGCCAAAAAATCAAAATGTACAACCCAGAATTGAAGAACCAAGTGGATAGCACCAAAGCAATCATACATATATAGATATATGTATGGAGACCATAATGCATCAATGAAATATAAATGCAACTGGACAAGACACAATACAATATCAAAGGCATGGATTCACAAACAACAAAGACTGGAATAAACTGCACAAGCTAACATACATATATACATGTGTGAACACACATGTATACATATATACATGCAGTGCACATCATTTCAGTGCAGACTGCACAGTCAAAGTATGAGCAAACAGTTTCAAAGGATAATGCCAGAGAATCACAGGTTAAATGGAGGCAAAGCAAAATCACAAACATACATATATATGTATACATATGTAGTGACAATATGCGATACAATGGAAGTAGTTCAATATGCAAGCAAGGCTACAACTTCAAGCAAACTACATGTCTGTGCAGTTAATGCCCCGCTATTACCCCGCTATAACCCCGCTATATCTCATAGCGGGTTTCTGCCGCTACGATTTTTCCATATAGCCCCACAATATAGCCTTTCCGCTTTAATCCCCGCTATTTCCGCTATATCCCGTTATTTCCGCTATATTCCGCTATTCCCGCTATATCTTCTTTAATAAAATGAATTGAAAAATACAATTTATACATTATAAAAATTATGAAACTAATTTATTTGATTTAACTTTTAATATATTTTCAGAAATGAAAATACTCTAATATTCTACTAAATTCAATTATGTTATATAACAGTTTTACGTTTATTTAAAGTATATTCGCACATGTTTTTATTTAAAAATTATTTATGTATCAGTTACAATTCAATTGAATGATAATTTTTCATTTAATTACCATTTATATATTTGTAAAAACATTAAGTATGAGTTTTATATGCTATTTTAAAGCCATCCACTATATCCCGCTATATCCTCGCTGTATCCCCGCTATGACTTTTTGCACCTCCACCGCTTTGAATCTGCCGAGCGCTTTAACTGCACAGCTACATGTATGCAACAGAGTGGATTGCAAGACTACCCAAAGGAGCACTTGAAGCTCACATGAATGCAATGAACTGGTCAGAGCAACCCAAACTGTTAACAAGCTCCAAGTAGACTACATGATGAACACAAATGCAGGACCAAGTACAATGCAGCCTAGACTTCAAACATACAACCCAAAATGAGCAAAGCCTCAACATCAAATAGCAACAGAGCTGGAGCATGCATATACATCAACATGACCACATACATATATACATATGTTTGCACACATATAAATGCAGTCAGACATAAAAAATAAAAATAAAAACCCAGACCATCAATAAACACTTCAACATGTTTCCAGGAAGTGGACAGTGCAACCAAGTACACAAACCAAAGTACAAAGCAACTTAACATTACCCATTTGGATATCAAACACATACAATTTGGTTTCAAATCAGAACAGTGAGGCAAAAACAAAACAGTGAAACAACACTATATATACATATGCCTATGGACCAAACCAGACAACAATAAGGCATGAAATAAATTCAGGCATCAAGTACACATGACTTGAAGCAATGCAAACACATATCAGACTCGAGTAAATCACAACCAGAGGCAACAGCAGATTAACAACACATATGTACACACATACATATGTATGTATGTACATATATGGTGATACAACAAGTTCATATGGATATGCCAGCAGTAAAGAGAAGAAATTCACATGAAGCCATGAGTAAATGAACAAAGTCGATATCAAGTTAGCAAATTCAAACCAGAGAATGTTACAGCAGTCAACAAAAATTCAAAATGCCAAAGAATCAAAACCGTGGTAACCAAGGTAGAATCAAACAAGTCAGAATCAAAGCCATGGTAATCAAGCATAGCACATCAGAAAATATACGAATTGAAAAAGTCAGAATATATCAAAAGCATCCAAGAAAAATCAAATGGCCAAGCAAAAAATAATTGAAGAATTCAACTCGAAAAACGTGAACGTTAATTTAGGGTTTTCAACCCTGTAAAACCCAATCATCATCGGCATTATCAGGCATTCGAGTTCAAGCAAATAGCAGAACAATAAATCACGAAACTCGAATCAAAGTCGAGCACAATCAAAATTTAAAAAGGGGTGAAAATCACATACCAATCTCATATATTCGAGCTCGATAAAATTGCAGCCGTAAGCATTTAAATATCACTGATAGAAGAAGAAGCAAGGTAGAAACGAAAGCATCAAAGAACTTGAGCTTCCAATTTACAAGCGGAATCGTCAATTTCCAGAACCCTAAATTGTTGAAAGAGGAACGAACGAAGAGGCAACCATTTTCACAAAGCAAAGAATACGGGCCGAAGTCATAAACAAGGGAAAAGGGGATATATTTTTATTTTCTATGGGCCGGTTTCTTAAATACTATTGGGCTTTATTTTTAAATTAGGGTTTCTTGTTTTTAAGTTGTTTTTTATTTTGTAATTTACTTTTAAACTTTTATTAAATTCTAGTCGTGACTAGGGGATGAACTACGGTGGTGTAGTTCGAGAATTCGCAACTCAATGGTTGAGTTGTGGCAGGGTTTTGAGCGTAGAGTTAGGTTAGTCGATAGCGGGTGTTGTAAGTTTACATGTGTAAGCGTCTGACTAATTAATTTCTAGTAGAAACCTTAGGGGCATCACGTAGGCAGGGTTTTGCCGAAGTTAGGTAAATTTGTGTTGTTCTATTTCTGCTATTATTATTCTGCTATTATCTGTGCTGCAATTATTTTATATATTTCGGCATTAATTTTTATAATTGTTAGTATCACCCTATTCACCCCCCCTTAGGGTGAAATCAATCCTAAAAAGAGGTAGTTTAAAGCAATGTAGTGGTCAATCAGGACGGAAACAATTCCGAGACACTACGGAAAATGCTAGGAAAAATGGAACTCAGAAAAGGAAGAACCAAATCTATAGCAGGCATAATAGGGGTGGAAAAAGAATCAGGAATCCGAGACCCAAAGAATATATGCCATTAAATGACAGCTTGGAGAACATCTACCTAACAACCTAAGGAACTAAACGATACAAGAAGCCAGCCCCGTAGGAAGACACTAAATGTCAAATGCAATTAGGGAAATTCTACCGCTTCTATGAGACAGTGGGCATAACACGAACGAGTGTAGACACCTCAAGGACTTGATTGTGAAACTGATCATGAACAATAGGCTCCAACAATACATAATGATGACACAAAACACCTGATCAACCTGCTGGACCCCAAGTTCCAAGTACTCTAGGAAACCAGACTGGACCTAATAGAGAGAGGTCCAGACATACGGACTAGAGACTTATTATTAGTACTATTGTTGTAGGACCTCACCAGGCTTAGAAAAGTTAAGGCAAGATGGAGCGATATGCAAGTTCATTGAAACATGCTCTAAAGGAAACTTGCTTTGTAGTTGAAGATGGAACACCGACTAAGTAGCAATGAACACTCAATGATGACATAGTGTTTCAAAACTAATATAATGAAGGAATAAAAGCACAAACTCTCGACCAATGGTGCTAACAGTCGGGAATGGACCAACGGTTGTGCGCCTAGTGCTGGTGGATAGTGGAAGTTCTGTCAATATTTTATTCCAACATACATTCGACCGAATGAAGATCAACATGAAGGATGTTTCAGCTTGCTGAACAAAGATCTAGGGATTCACTGGTGAATCAAGACAGCCAGTCGAGATGATTGACCTACCTGTGGAGCTCGGAAAAGGAGAACGAAGGGTGGTTCTTATCCAAACCTTCGTAACAGTTTCTGAAAAGTCTGCCTATAACGCTTTTTGGGTTGACCAGCCCTTGCTAATTTCAGAATCGCTTTGGCTCAATGATGCCTTACCATGAAATTCCCAATGGAAAATGGAGTCAGAGTATAAAGGGAGACCATAGCACTGCAAGAGAATGTTTATATCACTGATTACATGAATCAAGATCGAAAGAGAAGTGAAAGGGTGTGGGGAAGTCTCTCCACATTCATGGACCGTCAGCATACCAATTACAGAGCCACCTCTGGCTCAAGGACCACAACCGATTTGGGAAGCTTTGGACTCTTGGAAGAAGAGCATAGGGAAGGAGTAGGCGGCACCACCGGTGATTATGTGTCTGTCCCAGTTGACATGGATGACCCAACCCAAATATTAAAGGTAGGGTCCCAACTTGGAATCAAAATGCAACAAGAGTTGGTGGATTTGGAAAATAAGAACTTTATCAGACTAAGCAGTTCGCCTTGGGGAGCTACCGTAGTGTTTGCAAGGAAACCAGACGGATCATTGAGGTTATGTATCGATTATCATAAGTTGAATGAGAAGACGATAAAGAATCAATATTCGTTATCTAGAATTGACGATTTGTTCGACTAGTTGAGTGGAACTAAAGTATTTTCCCAGTTGGATTTGGTAACAGGGTTCCATCAGCTTAGAGTGTCTGAGGATAGTTGTAACATCCCTTACTTGGAGGCCCAAAACTAACGGCTATGGATGCTGTTGTCATCCAAGTCATTAATCCTCGGCAAACAAATATGGTAATGTTAGATACTTTGATACACAAAAACATATGAATATGGAAAAAAATTAAAACATCAAAAAAATTCCACATTCCATTTCAAAACATTTCAAATTCATTATATAATCCAACAATCGTTAACCACGTTCAGAGAAAATATATTTATTATAACATACGCCAAGAACGACATATGAAGATGCCCCTTTGGATGATCAGAGTATATATACAGGCAATTTAACAAATTTGCCTTTACAACATCAACACAGCGGAATCAAAATAAAAGAGAACTTTAGATAGCTATCATGCCTCCTGCACATCTCCGAAAGCTTAATTCGTCTAAAGAGGTACCTGAAAACCACAATTCTCAAACTACTCAAAATCAATTGAGTACCCGAGAGTTTAAGGGGAAAACATAAACTTCGAGTCAGACATAAAGCCTGGTATGAATAATAATCTACCATCTCAAACCATTTAGATATCTAGTGAGACCACGTCGCCTCGCGGAATGGGTTTTCCCCTCACTAGTATCCTAAAACCTTTATAAAGCCATATACTATGCTCCTACATCCACAATGGTTGAAACAATTCAAAACAATATGATATGATGATATGCAAAACAAGTGAACCAAATCGAGATTACCCATCCCATTCATTTTGACTATCTGTCTCAGTTATAGTTTCTTGGGTCACTATTAACCTATTAGTTTTCATGGGTTTACTGATAACCTGTTAATGTTTAGGAACTCCCTGTTCAGCTACATAGTTTTCATGAGATCACTAAGAACCTATTGGCCCCTGCAAGTATCTTTACTATTTCATGGGTTCTCCCTGAACCTATTGGTAACTCCAATATCTTTTCCCTTATCGTAGTTTTCATGGGTTGACTAGGAACCTATTGACTTCTGTCAATATCTTAATCTGGATATAGTTTTTCATGGGCTAACTACAAACCTATTGGCCCCTGCCAATATCAAATCAAACTTTTCATAGGCTAACTATGAACCTATCTTCCTAACATCTTCATTTATACATAGTTTCCATGGGGTTACTATGAACCTATTGACCTCTACCAATATCTTTTTCTATACACAGTTTTCATGGGCTTACTATGAACCTACTAGCCCCTGCCAATATCTTTAATTAATTTAATTTATATTCACTACTGGGTCAACCAAGCTGGTTATTCTGCCCTTCCCCAAATTACCATTATGGGTTCATTAAAGTGTGAATATATATACATATTTGAAGAAGTAAACATAATAACATAACAACACCAAGCCTATGGGTTTAATGTCCTTGAAATTATTTTCATATGAAACATGGTTAATCCCTTTAACCTAATATTTTATCAAGGTAAGCTTCTTTTGAAAACCATTTCAAAACTCCTTTACTTAGCCATGCATTTTTATTTTAAAGTGAGATTGGGTTATTTGTTTTGGAAAACTAAGGCGTTCGAAATCTTCAAAACTTTGCTTTCGACCTCACTAGATTACCACCATCGAAAGCATATCAATCTCTTTTCAAAACATTAAATCATGCCTTTCGAAACACTTTAAAACCTCTCTTTTGAAACTTTTTGAATATAATAAAGTATTACTTATTAACTCTTAGAAGCATAGCTTTGAAACCATTGAAAGTACTCCTTTCGAAACCTTTGGAAGTATCCCTTACGAAACCATTGGATTTATATTTAAAAATATCATTTGGGACAAAGTGAATATAAACGAAAGTATCCCTTTCGAAACCATCCTTTATCATAGGAAAGTATTGGGGGAAAACTTGATGGCATCGACACCATCCTTTTAATAATTTAAAGCATATATGTAAAACATTTCAAGGTTAGCTTCGAAACCCCTTTCAAAGGCATTGCCTTCAAAACTCTTGATCCCTTATGAAAGCACTTAGGAAGTGGCTTAGAACATTTTTGAAATAGACTCTATCCTTCGAAGGCATTAATGACTTCAATACACTCGAAAGGCAAAAGAATGATAGCAGGATCTCGACTAGGTTGGAACCCCTACTTTCGAAAGCATTATTTTACAAATAAAGGAACTCATTCGAAAGCTCTTACTTTTAAAACATAAAATGGCAACCCCTTCGAAAGATATTAGAAAACCCCTTTCGAAAGCATATTTTTTGACACCTTCGAAAACTTTAATAACACAAAGGCAGGCGCTTAACTTTTTAAAACAAACAAAGGTATCGACCCCATCAGAAGCAATGCTTTCGACACCATGCCTTCCGCTTTTCTCTAATCCTTTGCATACCATCTAAGTGATACCTTGTGTATTTGTTTCGGCCTGATTTGGTTTTGACTGAGGTGGAGCGAAAGCATTGGTGTGGAATGGCACTTCTAACAGAGGTGGAACCTGCATTTCTGAGTAAAAGCTGATCAGTACCAATTAAAGCAAATTCTATCTAACTAACCTGCCCACGTGTTAACATGTGATTGGTTGCCTTAAATTTTCAAATTCTTTACCAAAACAACTACCGCTTAATTTCAGATCCAAACCAAGGTTAATTTAGTAAATAAGCCCTTCCATTAAGCAAAATCAATATTGCAAATAAGTCCTTCTAAAATAATTTAATTTCCATAGCAAATCACTTAGGGAAAAATCCCCAAAAAATATAGAAATTCACTTTCATCATGTTATTTAACATATCAAAATTTCAGATCCAAATTCACAATAAAGTTTTTGAAATAAATTTCTAAACCCAATTACCATATTTTCCTCTGAAAATTCATAATAATCTTTCCGTAGCTTGGAAAATTATCTAATTTAAAACCCAACTCCAAAATCATGTTTTACATAACATAAATTTTTTCCATGGCAGTTAAACATCAATTTCAATTGGTTTTTCCATAAAACCGCATAAATCCCCATTTAAACAATCTTGTTTAAATCAAACAAATTATAATTCAAGCATATCATCATCCAAAACATCATAAAAACAAATTTAGTCTTAAATCAAAAAACATATGATCATAAAACAAAATAGAGATGGTATAAATTATTATTCACCTTGATTAAGATAAGAAGATTGGATTGAGATTTATTTCCCTTTCTTTAATAGCTTGATTTGAATTTCTCTTCTTTTCTTCCTTAACAATGGCCGGCTCCTCTTTTATTTTTGCGTTTTACGTTTTTGTGAAAATGAGAAATAAACGTGAATGGATGGAAAACCATGGATATATATAAGGGTTATGGAATTAAGGTTCGGCTAATACCCAATATACCCTTGTGTAAACTAATTAGCCTATAAGCCATTATTAAGCCCATTTAATTAATTAAGCACGGCCACTTAGTATTCATTCAAATCTCAATCCCCTTATCGCTTAACATTTCCATTATTTTATTTTATTTATCTAATTAAATCTCCTGAATAATGTTATTAAAAATTAGGGATGTTACAGACTCCCCTCCTTAAAGAATTTCATCCCCGAAATTTAGTAAGGACTAAATACTAAATATAGTAGTCATCTGTAACGACTCCTAACAACCATACTAGTCAATCTGACTAGAAATTATCTATATAAATCTAATATAGACATACCCTCAAAGCATATCAGGATAAGTATCTTGAACCTTATCTTCCATCTCCCAAGTACAGTCCTTCTCGTTGTCGCTATACTAAACTTTCACTAACTTGACTGTCTTGTTCCTCTATCTTTTCTCATCTCTCACTACAACCCGAGCTGGTTGTCTAATAAAAGTCAAGTTAGGCTCCACTACTAAATCTTCCAACCCTGTCGGAGGAATAGTAGTCTCTGGATCATGCACATAATTGCGAAGATGAGACACATGAAATACATTATGGACACCTGCCATACTGCTCGGCAACTCTACTTTGTATGCGAGATTTCCAATCCTCCTTATAATCTGGAATGGACCAACATATCTTGGTGCCAGTTTCCCTGACTTCCAAAACAGTACAACACCCTTCATCGGTGATACCTTGATGAAAACCTTATCTCTAACCGAGAACTGTAAGTGTTAGCACCAAAATTGGTCACTAACCTCGTTGAGAAAGATTGTGTAGAGAGATAAATGAGGAAAGTAAATTTAAACAGAGAGCAATGTGCTAAATTGAATGCAAAGACGAGAACACCAGATTTATAGTGGTTCGGCGTAACTTCCTACGTCCACTTTGAGGTTAATCTTTATTGCTTTACTTGATAATCGATTACAGATACAACCCGTACCCCAATTACTTGAATGCAATTGCTCAGTAAAAAGGATGAGTCTTGAAAGCGGTAGAGTCTCCCCAGTGTTCTCAAAAAAAGGTCCCTTTCACTGTGCCCTTACCTCTCTATTTATAGACGAAAATGGGTTGGACTTCCCTGGTGGGCTTAGTAGCCAGATACCTCAGCCCAAAGTGAGTAAACTCTGCGTGTCGAACCACACATGCCGAACGACAAATGCCGAACGACAAAATGCCGAACGATATCTCTATGCCGATCGAGGTAATGTGTTGAGTGGAGAGTGTAGGCTGAATGAGGATCAATGCCGATCGAATGGAGATGCCGAACGTGCCTGGAATGCCGAACGAAGCTAGAATGCCAATCGTGGCTAGAATGCCGAACGAGGCTGGAATGCCGATCGAGGCTGGAATGCCGACCGAGGCTGGAATGCCGGACGAGGATGAATGCCGAGCGACCTTTGATTGACGAACGAGGCTGGATGCCGGACGAGGGCTGAATGCCGGACGAGGATGAATGTCGAACGACCTTTGATTGACGAACGAGGCTGGATGCCAGACGAGGGCTGAATGCCGGATGAGGATGAATGATGAACGACCTTTGATTGACGAACGAGGCTGGATGCCGGACGAGGGATGAATGCCGAACGAGGCTTTCGATGCCGGTCGACCTCTGATTGACGAACGACGCTTGGATGTCGATCGAGGACAGATGCCGAGCGGCGCTTGGATGCCGAGCGGCGCTTGGATGCCGATTGAGGATAGATGCCGAATGATCTCTGAATGCCGAACGATCCTGCTGTGCCGAATGACCTAGTTGCCTGGTCAAACCTCCAGGTAACACTTGCCCCCAAAGTGCATCATGTGGTCAAACGTGGTGTGCTTTGAATCACGAGCACCCTATACTCTCCCCTAAACTCTCGCTCTGTTTCTCCGGAGGGCTTTCCTGAATGCCGAACGAAACGTTGGGTGCCGAACGAAACGTTGGGTGCCGAACGATAATTGGATGCCGAACGACCCTGCCTTGACCGGTTCTACTGGTTGATGCCTGTTCAGCTTCCTTCCTCTATAAAAGCCGATACTTCTTCTCCTTCTCCCTTTTACTCTTATTTCTACACCACAGTACTTACAAACTCGTGTCTTCTCAATCCCTCACCAACACCTTTCCAACTCCTTTAATCCCTGAGTCTCCTTGGTTACATCTCGATTGCCTTCCACAGCGAGCCCGAACAGATCTCCACTTCCAATTCAAGTATCTCGCCAGATTCCTTTCCCTTCTCTTAGGTATGGAAACTTCGCATACCCGAATCTCTCCGATTAGAGACTTTGGATGAGACTCGGATTATAAATTTCCCTTAATCTATAAGTAACAGAAGTCTCGTAGATCAGGAAGTTGGGTTTGAAGTTTAATCAGGCCCTAGGATTAAACGGAGTGGAAGTTAGAAGAAGGTGTTAGCCCGGTGAGAGCCGGTGAGGTTTGAGATGCCCGGACACTGGCGGCATATGAATTGAAGTGTGGGAGTAAAGGTGTAAGTTTGAGGTTGGGCTTAGACGCCGAGTGATGCGGCTCGGTATGATCACGGCTCGGCATGTCTTGTTCATGCCGAGCGGTGAAGGGAAAATACCGGAGTGAAGTCAGGGTTAACTTTAGCATGCCGAGCGACGTGGCTCGATACGACTACGGTTCAGTATGATTCTCTCGTGCCAAATGGTAGAGAGGAAAGGTGGGGGAGCGTTGTTGTCGAGGGCGATAGTGCCGAACGATGAACCTAGGCCAGACGGCATTTAGGCCGAGCGGGATTGATGCCGAGCGACATTTAGGCCGAACGACATTTTAGGCCGAGCGGGGTTGATGCCGAGCGACATTTAGGCCGAACGACATTTTAGGCCGAGCGGGGTTGATGCCGAGCGACATTTAGGCCGAATGACATTTAGGCCGAGCAGGGTTGATGCCGAGCGACATTTAGGCCGAACGACATTTAGGCCGAGCGGCATTTAGGCCGTGTGTTTCAAGTGTCGCTCGGTCTTAGCCATTGATGAATAGACAACGACAGTCGAAATCATTCCAACTTGAACATAACCCTTGTTGAACTCACTTATTTCCCATGCCTATTCATATGACAAAAAACAAGGACAAGGACTTAAACAAACCAGCATATCGAACTAATCCGGACTGATGACTCCTCAGTTTCAACAATTATAAGCCTGAATTCAAACCGATAAAAATAGATAATAGCCTTTAACATATAGTGCCAATGTCCGAGTCCAAAATTGAAAACCATGATAGGGTAGGTTTTCGGAGATGGTCAACGATGATGGTCTTTGAAGATGACAGTTCAAAGCTCAACTTTATATTATCAACTCTGCGACTTTTAATTTCTCAGCACTTATATTTGGATGATCACACTAGTTCACACACCACACGGGGGAATACTAACGTTGTTAAGTCTAATGTTAATTGTTTTTCAAGTATAGTTCAAACAGGTGCTTTGTTGGATTCGATCTTCATTAGAGATGTCTAGAAAATCTAGCTCTGCTACGATCTCAGACAGACCTGGGCCATCCTCTAGACAAGAAGTTGTAGATACTTCGAATCCGTCGACTACCCCTGCTCAAAACTTACTGAGCGCCGCGACAGCATCCGTCGATTTAGCTCCTGACGCTCTGGAGGCAGCCATTTTCTTAGACGACCCAGCCGATTCACAATTCTCAAAGATTAACTAAAGTACACTCCATCGGATATGCTCTGTCCACGGAATCCCTTTCGACGACGTGTTAGTTCCTTCAGGGAATGATCGTCCACATTTGCCCCCAGCCGGGTATACAGCCTGCAATAAATTTATGTGCTGGGTCAGCAGCGTTCCACCCTTCAACTCCTTCCTTCGCGACTTATTGCAATATATTGAAATCGCTCCTTCACAACTACCTCCGAACAGTCATGCTTTCTTATATGGCACTTGCATCCTCTTTATGAGTGTCTTCTCCAGGCTTCCGACTCCAAGCCATATCCGTTATATTTATCGCTTCAAGAGACGGTCGAATAGCCCATCTTTCATATTTCTGGAGCCATATAGTAAATGCCAAATCCTGACTGGGGCATGGAGCAAATTCGCCCAGTACAAGCAAGAGTGGTTCTATGTTCATTGTCCTTCCGGCTTCGCTAGGAGATGGGTGGAAGGGAGTAAGTTCGTTTTCTAGATCAACACTTGAATTTGGCGGAATCCGCATCTTTTCTGACTCTTTATCCACTTTTTCAGGTATCACTCCACGTCCCAAAGGCTCCGGATACTCTGAAGCAGTGGCAACTATCCGAGCTCTCTCGGCAGAATATCGGGACATCAAATCCCTCATTTCAAATGAGTCACTTGCAAGATTCGGACTGCTAGCGGAAGGTCGCTGAATAAACCTCCCCCCAGGCATCACTCTATCTAGACCTGCTTCAGGCAAGGGAAAAAGGCAGGCTGGGCCTTCGACACGTAATGTCCCTGACACGCCAGAAGAGGGAGAAATTAGAGAAGGCAAGACGCCCGAAGTACCGGGTGAAGATATTAATCCCACTCAGGATCCGACGGTCGAAGTCCACGATATTGAGACGTCATCTTCCCCTTCAAAGGGAAAGAAGAAACTGACCTATAAGTTGAGGAGGAAGAAAGTAGGTGGAACTTCCAAAGTCACGCTTATTCCAAAGGAGAGAGAACCTTCCCCTCAACCCTTAGAAAGTTCGCTGAAAGGTCTGTCGAACCTCACCATCCCTGACGATCTGCTCAATTATGGTTTTGATGACTCAGAGGCGCTTAAGCTTCATTCGCACGCCAGAGGCAATGCAGGCGCTCAAGCCCATGTCCAGGGAGATAAAACTCCTATTAGTAAAGATAAAGAAACTGGTCCGTCGGGGGGAACACTAGGACACACACGGACACGTGCACTTCACCCTACACTTCAATTTTCACCATCACCCCGATCTTTTCTAACTTGTCGTCATTTTCATTTTATGCAGGTGACATGGGACGCTCCCACGGATTTGATCGTCTCCATGGCTCATCCATTTTTCATCATTCTGGCCGGGACTCGGGCACCGGCAAGCATCGGGACAGAGACGACTACGGAGACCGAGACAACCGTCCCCGAGAGTTAGCTTATCGAAAGAAATCACACAGCTAGTCTTCATACTCTTGCGATCTTCCTCCTTAAACAGAGCAAGGCAGAGAGAAATCTTCGCAGAAGGGGTCTCAACCCGATGTCTCCCGAGATCAACATTCTGGTTCATCAAGCACACGGCAATCTCGGGAACATCGTAAGAGAACAGAACTTTCAAAGCCACCTCCCCCTGTTCCTGCGGCGGACCCAACGATATCGGAGAAGCTAGCCGAGCTTAAAGTTAAATTTCCTAAAATCTGCTTTGACGGTCTGAAGTTCCTTCCAGCAATTCATCATATTCCGAGGCAAGTCAAGCAGAGCGCCATCGCTTGCAACAACTACGTCTATGTTCAACATGACGCGTTTGTTCATTTAGTCGAAAAAGTCTCGGAAGTCTCGGTCGAGCATCAGTAGGAAATCGACCGCCTGAAACTTAAAGCTATCTTCGATAAGGACATTATCAAAAATAAGGATGAAGAGCTCTCTTTATATAAATCCCAACTCGAGGCTGCCGAACAGAGTGCTAAAGACACATCGGAGGCCGTCTCCCGCCTAGAGATGACTCATAAAATAGAAATTGACGAAGCGGTCCAACGCTGTGGAGCCCTAGCTTTAGAAAAAGACTCCGTCCAGAAAGAAAGGGACGCACTCTCCCTGCAGGTTAAAGAGTTGAAAGAGCTAGTCTCTAAGGAGAAAGAAGAGAAGATAGCTGCTCAAGAGGAGTCTCAACGATATTGCAATGAGATTGTTGCTACACGACTCTTGAAGGCAAAGCTCGACGATGAGCTTTCTAAGGTCGGGGTGATGAAGGACGAAGCCCGTGAAGAGGGCAAAAGAATAGCGTCCGCGGAGATCAACTCTCGCCTTGAGGCGACTATAAATGCCGGCAGAGAGGAGGTCAAGTGTATGTCTGACCCACTGATAGATGAATACAATGCCCGTGTCCTCATGCACCGGGACTTGACTTTCTTAGGCGAGGGCTACCTTGAATATTTAGCCGAGGCTTAGGAGACTTTAATAAAGATTAGAAAGGTGGAGTCGGGCACCGAGGAGGTTGACGAGGATGCTTTAGTGAGAGAGTTTCTCAAGGGGAACGAGCCATCGGACTTGTCTGCAGCTATGGCTCTCTTTAGTAAAGGCTCTCCTCCATCAAAGGAGAAAAATGACATAGCTGGCTTGTCTGGAACTGGCCCTTCAGCTCCCCTCCTACTCAATCGGTAAATCGGCCAGTACTTGATCCGTTCGAACTACACGCCGGCTATGATCTGGAAGACCCCGGTCTCGGCATTCATGTGCTATCTCCCATTTTAGAGGGCGAGACCCCTCGGACGGCCGAAAGTCAGCAAGAAACTGGTACATAACTCTTTTTCTTAAAGTTCGACGAAACGTCGCTGTCGGCGAGAGGTTATTGTATTCTAACGTTCGTCCTTTGTGTTTTTACGCAGGCCGCCCCGATCTTGAACCGACTCCAAGGAGCGATGACGCCAAGGAGAAGATGGGGAAAGCGAGCGACGCTACTCACGCGGGAGTAACCCCCGGTCCTGACGCTCAAGTGATCGGGGCGCTCGACGATGATAAGTCTGAAACTCTATCCCCCGTTGAAGGGAGTTATGAAATTGAAATCACGGGCGCCTCAGAACACACTTCGAAAGTGTATGAAGGAACAACTTGAGGAAGAGAAAAAGAAGAAAGTTGAGGTCAAGATCGAGTCTCAAGTAGTAGAACTTGATGATCCGTTGAACAGGCCTCTAAAAGTCATTCTTCCTGGTAGATCCAAACCACTGGATGTTCCTCCTCCCACTCCTGATACTGTTTCTCTGGAGAGCAAAACGTCTAAGAGAAAGCGCGTGGGGGAGGAGTCATCCGAACAAACGAAGGAAGACAAGAAGCTAAAGAAACCGAAGAAGTAGCTACTGCACCCGTTCGACGAGGGTTAGCTTAGATCATGTAACTACTTTTTACTTATTTATTTTTGTAGTCAACGTAGATAGATTTTTGACTCCGAGTTTTGGAGGAGTAGCTATATAACCCCATTTTGGATTAGTGAATAAAGTTTAGTTTCTTTGCCTTTCAAATGATTTCTGCTTTTTAGCTTTCTGCATAACTGTGAACGAAACTCAAGTTCTCGTGAGTTACATAAATTCCCAATCCACCTTCTCATTACTCGGATATTCTTGGGAATTTGACATCTCTTGTTTCACATTTTTGGTACTTAGAATATTTTTTAATCCGCGTTTTGGGGGCTTAAAGTACTCCAATCCGCGTTCAGGGGACTAGGAGATTTAAGTCGTTTATACTCTAGTCCGCGCTCCAGGGACTTAGAGTACTCCGGTCCTCATTCAGGGGACTCGGAGATTCAAGTCATTTATATTTTAGTCCGCGCTCCGGGGACTTAGAGTACTCCGGTCCGCATTCAGGGGACTTGGAGATTTAAGTCGTTTATGCTCTAGTCCGTGCTCCGGGGACTTAGAGTACTCCGGTCCGCATTCAGGGGACTCGGAGATTTAAGTCGTTTATTCTCTAGTCCGCGCTCTGGAGACTTAGAGTACTCCGGTCCGCATTTAGGGGACTCGGAGATTCAATTCGTTTATACTCTAGTCCGCGCTCCGGGGACTTAGAGTACTTCGGTCCGCATTCAGGGGACTCGGAGATTCAAGTCGTTTATACTCTAGTCCGCGCTTCGGGGACTAAGAGTACTCCGGTCCGCATTCAGGGGACTCAGAGATTTAAGTCGTTTATGCGAGTTCATACGTCAGGTAGAATAATGCAACTCCAGTTGTTTGTCACCAGACTATAAGGTTCAGAAACATCAATAATTCATAGAAAGGATGGCTTCAAGCCTTTATTAATGAAAACAAACTAAAACTTTCGATTACATGCTAAAAAGGGAACTAAGAATCAATGGAATAAAAACATACGGGAAATAATTGCACCTAAAACATGAAAGAAACAGGCTAAATATAATATCGTCGCAAATGTTCACTATTCCATGCTCGGGGGAGTGTCACGCCATCAACGGTCGCTAGCTTGAAAGTTCCTTCTCCAAGCTTCCGTTCAACGACATATGGACCTTCCCAGTTGGGATTCATACGTGATGGTACCCGGAAAACTCGTTTCAAAACGAGATCACCCACATCAAAGATTCTTGGGCGGACTTTTTCGTTGTAATATCGCTTGAATCGGTGCCTATATGCTGCCGCCCTTAATTCAGCTTCTTCACGTTTTTCATCAACGCAGTCTAGTGATTCCAACAAGAGATCCTGATTCGTCTTAGGATCATAATGTATCACCCGATGTGACGGAACTTCAAGCTCCACGGGTATAACAGCTTCCGAGCCGTATGCCAACGCGAATGGAGTGTGGCCAGTCGTGGACTTGTGGGTAGTTCTATAAGCCCATAGCGCTGTTGGGAGTTCATCTACCCACTTGCCTCCAGCCTTTTCCAAACGCTTCTTCAATATGGACTTGATTATTTTGTTCACGGCTTCAACTTGTCCATTAGCCTTCGGATGAGCAACTGCGGCGAACTTTTTCTCAATGCCGTACTTTAAACAGAAATCTTTGAATTCTCTACTTTCAAATTGAGTTCCGTTGTCTGTAATGATGGTTCGCGGGAGGCCAAAGCGGCATATAATGTTTAGTACAACAAAATTAATGACCTTCTTGGAGGTGATTGTGGCCAGAGGCTCTGCCTCGGCCCATTTCGTGAAGTAGTCGACCGCAACTATGGCGTATTTTCCACCACCTTTGGATATAGGCAAAGAACCGATTATGTCGATTCCCCATATTGCAAACGGCCATGGACTAACCATTTGCGTGAGTTCCGTCGGTGGAGCTCTCGGGATTTTTGTGTATCTTTGACACTTGTCACATTTTCTTACATAGTCTGCAGCATCCCGATTCACAGTTAGCCAATAGTATCCGTAGCGGAGGATCTTTTTTGCTAGTGTCTGCCCCCCAGTATGATCGCCACATTCTCCTTCGTGAACTTCCTCCAAGACTCGCTTTGTTTCATCACGGGCAATGCACCGTAGTAAGGGAACCGAGAACCCCCTCCAATACATTACTCCTCCCTGCATCACATATCGCGCGGCTTTGCGAATGACCTGTCGCCTTTCGCTTCTTTTCTCGGGCAAAGTCCCGTTTAGCAGGTATTGTTTGAACGGAGTTATCCACGACTCCTTCTCGATTTCCGTTTCCAACACAAAATCGACTTCCATCACATCTATGCTTGGAGCATTAAAGGTTTCAACGGGAACTAATCCCATTTGCTGTGCATCGCCAGTGCTTGCGAATTTGGCCAACGAGTCGGCTTCCTTGTTCTGTTCACGCGGGACATGCGAAATGCCATAATGTTCGAAGTTCGCCAACAGTTCCTGAACCAGAGCAAGGTATGGAGCAAGCTTTTGTCCCCTTGCCTGGTAATCTCCTCGCACTTGGTACACCACCAGCTGCGAGTCACAAAAGATTTCAACCGATTTTACCCCGAGTTCTCCAACGAGCTTTAAACCAGCAATTAATGCTTCATATTCTGCTTCATTATTCGTAGCCGGGAAATTGAGCTTCAAAGCGTAACGAATCGATCGATTTTCTGGAGTCACAAGGACTACACCAGCCCCGGAGCAACAGTCGTTTGATGCCCCATCGGTGTACAATTTCCATTGAATGGGGGGAATGACACTGTGACCATCTGGTTCGTCTGATACAGTAAACTCAGCGATGAAATCTGCTAATGCTTGCCCCTGTATGGCTCTTCATGGCAGGTAGGTAATATCGAATTGACTCAATTCGATATTCCATTTTAACATTCTTCCAGAAGTTTCTAGTCATTGGAGTACCTGTCGCAAGGGCTGATCGGTATAGATACTGACCGAGTGTGCTTGAAAGTATGGACACAGCTTACGTGATGCAATCACCAAGCAATAGGCCAACTTCTCAATCTTAGGATAATTTCTTTCTGCCCCCATTAAACGTTTACTAACATAATACACCGGCTTTTGGACTCGATCCTCCTCGCGGACCAAAGCCACACTTATAACATGCGGGGATACGACCAGGTATACGTACAACATTTCGTGGTCCACTGGTTTCGACAACACCGGAGGACTTTCCAAATGCCTTACCAGATCTCGGAACGCTGCTTCACAGTTGGATGTCCATTCAAAATTCCTCTTTCCTTTTTTTTATTATATCGAAGAAGGGAATACACTTGTCTATGGCTCTAGATATGAATCGACTTAGTGCAGCCACCTTTCCATTCAAGCTTTGCACCTGTTTTATAGTCCTGGGCATTTGTACATCTCTAATAGCTTGAATCTTTTCAAGGTTAGCTTCAATCCCCCGGGCATTAACAATGAATCCCAAAAACTTCCCCGACGCAACACCGAAGGAACAGTTCAGAGGGTTGATCTTCATCCTATAATATCTGAGTATGTCAAACATCTCTGTTAAGTCTCGAATGTGGTCGTTTGACTGTCGTGACTTCACGAGCATGTCATCCACATAGACTTCCATCGTTCTACCAATCTGATCTTTAAACATCCGATTCACCAAACGCTGATAGGTTTCTTCCGCATTTTTCAATCCGAAGGGCATTACTACATAGCAATATAGCCCAACGTTTGTGACAAAACTAGTGTGTTCCTGGTCTGGAATGTGCATCGGGATCTGATTGTACCCCGAGTACGCATCCATGAATGACAACAACTCGTGTCCTGTAGTGGAGTCGACCAACTGATCAATTCTAGGTAATGGGAAACTGTCCTTGGGGCATGCTTTGTTCAAATCGGAATAATCTACGCAAGTTCTCCATTTCCCGTTCGCCTTTTTCACCAGCACGGGGTTTGATACCCATTCAGGGTAGAGGGCGTCGCGGACGAACCCATTCGTTTTGAGCTTGTCCACCTCCTCTCTGAGAGCAGCGGACCTCTCCGGGTCCATTCCTCTCCTTTTCTGCTTAACTGGGACATACTTCGGGTCTATGTTCACCATATGACTCGTAATAGCAGGAGAGATCCTACACATGTCGGAATGTGTCCAAGCGAAAACATCGAGATTCGCTCGGAGGAAATCACTAAGGTCATCGGTCATCGAGGGGCTGAGTTGTGATCCAATCTTCAGCACTCGCGATGGATCGTCTCGGCTGACTGAAATGTCAATCGTCAGTTCAGCCGGTGCTGCTTTTTCTTCCCTGGGTTCCTCATCGTCGTCTCTCGGATCTATGTCTCTGAAGATCCAAGAATCATGCCCGAGCCAGGGTTCGGGCATTACTTGTCAATTGTCAGTATGCTGAATGCAGATGGAATTGTCCGCAACCTTTCCTTTCTCCCTCCGCTGGGCCTCTAAGAGCTCAGCCACATAACATGCACGACCGGTCGCCTGGTCGCCATGAACAACACCTACACCTTTGTCAGTTGGAAATTTTAAAGTCAAACACCATGGGGCCAATGCTGCCCTAAACTCAGCCAGGGCCGATCGGCCCAAAAACACATTGTACGGAGAATCCACATCCAAAACTACGAAAGATAGGATTCACACTCTCCTACGCTCGCCTTGTCCTAGTTCAACTGGCAACTCAACATACCCCACTGCATCAGTCGATGCGCCATTAAAGCCATGTATACGAGCTTCTGATGGCTTCAAATCCTTCGTCACCATCTTCATCTGGTCATAAGCCTTCTTGAAGATGATATTGACAGAACTTCCACAATCAATCAATATTCTTTTCACAAAAGCCGGTCTGATTGTCACAGATATGACCATCGGGTCAATGGTAGGAGCTTCCACTTGGTCAGCATCTCTGCCCCTAAATACTATATCGTCTGTCATCATGCGCAGTTGTTTAGCAGGGGTCCCATCCTCTACATTGGAACAACACTCAAAGTCTGCATGCCTCAGGGAATTAGCATACCGCTCCATTTCTTGCCAGTTCTTATCTGCAGGGTGAGGTCCGTCGATGATCGTGTTTATGACTAGTCTGCCCACGGTCCGAGCAGGCTCCTCGGGGTGACGTGGAGCTGGTGCACGACCGGGATTGGACGTTCCCTGTCCACCTTCTTGCGGACTCTTTACAAACTCCTGTAACTTTTTCTGCCTAATCAACTTCTTTATAGCGTCGTGTAGGTGTCTGCACTCTTCAGTATTGTGCCCATAAGTCTCATGAAAGCGGCAATACTTCCCGGTCCGCTTTTGTTCCTCGGTTGACTCCTTTGGGCGCGGCATTCTGTACTGAAAGGTATTGCAAGTTGATAGGTAAATATTTTCAAGAGATGCATTCAGTGGGGTGTACTCGTTATAGGTTGGAATTCTTGGCTTCCATTTCCCCGCTTCTCTTTTCTTCCCCTGATTTCTTCCTCCGGATTCCTTAGATTGCCCGGGCTTGTTCTAGACATTGACCTGAACCTTCCCCGAGTTGTCTCTGGATTGCTTCACAGCAATGTTGCTTTTCACGGTCTCCTGAACAGGCCCCGGTGCCTTATCTCGCCTTATCCACCTAGCTTCCTCTCTTCTTATGAACTGATGTGCCTTTGAGTAAAAACGCTCTAGCGTAGTTGGAGGTTTTCCTGCCAACCAATCTCTAAACTCTGAATCCGGATCCACACCTCGCATCACAGCCATAAGAATTGCGTGATCATTAGGATTACTGACTTCAGTAGCCGCAACATGGAATCTCTGCAAATACTCCTTCAACGACTCCCCAGGAGCTTGGATTACACTTGATAGAGACATCACGTCCTTTGGACGAGTAGTATGTATTCTGAATTGTTCTATAAATTTCTTCGCCAACTCCTCGAAACTGGATACGGACCACGGAGGAAGTCGGGTGAACCACATGGTAGCGATCCCAGATAGAGTTATTGGAAAGCACCTGCACTTGGTTGCATCATTTGCTCTAGCCGAATCCATCATCCATTCATACCTCATCACATGCTGCTTGGGATCAGTCTTTCCTTCGTAGGCCGGGATAGTTGGCATGCTAAACTTCCTGGGGTACTCAGCCCGTAGGATAGTGTTTGTGAACGGAGTATGACTCCTGGATACCCCCCAATCATCATTCGACAAGCCTTGATTCTCTTTCATCAACTGTCCGATCATAGCTGTTAGGTCTGGGGTTTGTATGGAAGATGGAAGGTCGGAGTCTATCCTACGGGATTGATCAGTCTAATGCCTCCTCTGCTGGCGGTCTGCCAAACGTGCATCTTGAGGTTCGGCATCATTGGCATCTTGGTGAGCCGGGTGTCCAGCCTCCACCTGCGCTCCAGCCCTTAAGTTTCCCGTTCCAACTCGGTTGTGGTCTCCGAGGTGTAACTGGTCCCCAGTTGTCTGATCGGCAGTGCCTGCCTGCGTAGTTTCAGTCTTGCGACGTCTACGCCTAGGGGGTTCATCAGATGAAGTTGAGCTGTCAGATGAAGAGTAAGGAGCTGGACTGCCCCCAGCATTCTGATGCTGTTGTTGAGTGAGCTGTGCCATAAGGTTGGCGTTGGCCTGCATCTGCTCTCCAAGTTGTCTCCTACTTTCCATGAGCTCTCTCATCAAGTCGTTGAACTCTGTTCTGGTGACAACTTGCATTTTGTCCTAGGCGGCAGTCCCTGCACCCAGATTTGCTTGTTGATTGCTAGGTCCTACTTGTTGTACGCTAGCAGTCTCATGTGCGTCCGCATTATGAGAGGCTAATCTGGTATGTGGTCTTCCCATTGTAGAGTTATTGGTAGGAACTCTGTGTAGAATCAACGGATGCCTTATGAATGACTCGGATCTCCTTCGGGGGATTTATTCAATCCAGTAGCTTCAAAGCAGATCCTTGTGGCCTAAGAATTCGATTCTCAGTGAAAGCACCAAAGTGTTAGCACCTAAATTGGTCACTAACCTCGTTGAGAAAGATTGTGTAGAGAGATAAATGAGGAAAGTAAATTTAAACAGAGAGCAATGTGCTAAATTGAATGCAAAGATGAGAACACCAGATTTATAGTGGTTCGGCGTAACTGCCTACGTCCACTTTGAGGTTAATCTTTATTGCTTTACTTGATAATCGATTACAGATACAACCCGTACCCCAATTACTTGAATGCAATTGCTTAGTAAAAAGGATGAGTCTTGAAAGCCGCAGAGTCTCCCCAGTGTTCTCGAAAAAAGGTCCCTTTCACTGTGCCCCTGCCTCTCTATTTATAGACGAAAATGGGTTGGACTTCCCTGGTGGGCTTAGTAGCCAGATACCTCAGCCCAAAGTGAGTAAACTCTGCGTGCCGAACCACACATGCCGAACCACAAATGCCGAACGGCAAAATGTCGAACGATATCTCTATGCAGATCGAGGTAATGTGTTGAGTGGAGAGTGTAGGCCGAATGAGGATCAATGTCGGTCGAGGGGAGATGCCGAACGTGGCTGGAATGCCGAACGAGGCTGGAATACCGACCGAGGCTGGAATGCCGGATGAGGGCTGAATGCCGAACGAGGATGAATGCCGAACGACCTTTGATTGATGAACGAGGCTGGATGCCGAACAAGGGCTGAATGCCGGACGAGGATGAATGCCGAACGACCTTTGATTGACGAACGAGGCTGGATGCCGGACGAGGGCTGAATGCCGGACAAGGATGAATGCCGAACGACCTTTGATTGACGAACGAGGTTGGATGCCGGACGAGGGCTGAATGCCGAACGAGGCTTCCGATGCCGGTCGACCTCTGATTGACGAACGATGCTTGGATGCCGATCGAGGACAGCTGCCGAGCGGCGCTTGGATGCCGATCGAGGATAGATGCCGAACGATCTATGAATGCCGAACGATCCCGCTGTGCCGAATGACCTAGTTGCCTAGTCAAACTTCCAGGTAACAGTAAGTCTTTACGCCTCTTATCTGTGTAACTTTTTTGTTTGGATTGAGCTTCCTTCATCCTTTCTCAGATTAACTCAATCTTCTCTGACACCTCTCTACCCAAATCTGGACCTAAGACTAATCTGTCTTTACTCTCCAACCAACACACTAGTGATTTGCAAGGCCTTCCATACAAAGCTTCAAAGGTGCAATTCCTATACTAGTCTGATAACTATTATTATAGGACAGCTCAACCAAATGTAGGTGATCTTCCCAAGATCCACCAAAGTCCAATACACAAGCTCTTAGAAAATCCTCGAGTACTTTATTGACTCTCTTTGCCTGCCCATCCGTCTGAGGATGATATGTTGTACTCGTCTTGAGCTTAGTGCCTAACATATCCTGTAGACTCTTCTATATTTCACTAGTAAACAAAGCATCTCTGTCACTGACTATTCTACTAGGAATCCCATGTAGTATAACTATGTTCTTCATGAATAACTTAGCTAAAACATGTGTCGTCCTGGTTGACTTAACTTGGGCACTCTTGGTCAACCTGTCCACTATAGCCCATATACTTTCATTTCCCTTATTTGACCTTGGCAATCCGTCTATAAAATCTATGGATATCGAAACCCATTTCCACACTGGAATCTTTAGAGGTTGAAGCAATCCACTTGGCTTCTAATGTTGGGCTTTCACTTGTTGATAGTTTGCATACTGTCTAACCCACAAGCCAACATATCTCTTCATACCTTCCCAATAGAACCTCCTCTTCATATCTTGATACATCTTGGTCCCTCCAGGATGAATCGTAAACTTGGACGAATGACATTCTCCAAGAACTTCTTTTCTCAAGTTCTCAACATTTGGATAACACAACCATCCCTTCTTTCTCAGCCATCCCCTCTGGTCAAGACTAAAACCTTTTAGATCATCAATCTCTGATCCAACCTCAAGCCTTCTAATCTTCTCGGCTAATATTGGATCCTCCTTCTGCTTAGAATCTATCATTTCGATCAATAATGGTCGAACTTCTAAACAGGACAACATAGCGGTACTCTGACTAGAACTGCAGTCGATCTTAACTGCACACTACGAGTAGTCAAAGCTTCTAAATCCTTCCACTCTACCAACATAGCTAACACCACATTCTGATGTCTTCTGCTAAGAGCATCCACCACTTTATTACCTTTCCCTGGAGTATACTCTATACCAAAATCATAAGCAACTAAAGTCTCCAGTCACCTCTGATGTATTATATTCAAATCCTTCTGAGAGAATACGTATCTTAAAGACTTATGGTCTGTGTATAGCTTAAAACTATCCCCTAAAAGATAATGCCTCCAAATCTTCAATGCGAAGATCACCGCAGCTAACTCTAATCATGAGTAGGATATCTTACTTCATGCGGTCTAATCTATCGTGAAGCGTAGGCAATCACTTTACCTTTCTTCATCAACACAGCACCCAATCCAGTCCCACATGCATCGGCATACACCACCAACCCTTGGTTTCCGTCTAGAACTACTAACACTGGTTCATTAGTTAACAAATGCTTTAACTTAAGGAATGCTTCCTCACATTTGTCAGACCAGATAAACTTCACCTCCTTCCTGGTTAGCTTAGTCAAATGTGCTGATATCCGCGAGAAATCCTTAATGAATCTCCGGTAATAGCCAACAAGTCCAAGAAAACTTCTAATATCAGTCACCGTCTCTGGTCTCTTCCAATTATTAACAGCTTCGATCTTATATGGGTCAATTGACAAGCCCTTCTCTGAAATCACGTCACCAAGAAACCTAACCTCTTTCTTCCAAAAATGACACTTGGAAAACTTCACCTTTAGCTGATGCTGCCGCAGCATCTCAAGCACAACTCTAAGATGATCTTCATGCTCTCTTTCATCCTTAGAGTACACCAAAATGTCATCTATAAACACTAACACGAATCTATCCAAATACTCTGGGAAGACTCGGCTCATCAGATCCACGAAGAAAGCAGGTGCATTCGTTAACTCAAATGGCAATACTAGCCGTTCATATGAACCATATCTAGTCTGAAATGTTGTCAAAGGAATAATGTCCGCTGCCACTTTTAACTGATGGAAACCTATCACCAAATCCAATTGGGAAAACACTCTGGCTTCACACATTCTCAACGACCCATCTGGTTTCTTTACGAATACCGCGGTCGCTCCCTAAGGCGAACTGCTTGGTCTAATAAAATTCCTTCCTTCTAGATCCACTAGCTGCACCTTTAATTCTTTCATCTTAGTCGGTGTCATCCTACTAGGTGGTCTACTTACAAGTTCAGCTCCTAACACAAGATTTATCCAAAACTCAACAGCTCGTTTCGGGGGTAGTCCTGTGACTGGCTCAAAGACATCTGCAAACTCTCATGCTACTTGAACCTGACTTAACTCTTCTCCCACTTCCATTGCACTTAACAAAGCACAACTATTCCGGTCAGAGTTCTCCACTGAGAATATAATTCGGTTATGACTATCAAGGTGTCTTAGTGATATCTCCCCATCTTGGAAAAATATCCTAGCCTCATACCTTCTCAACCAATCCATACCCAAAATGATTTCGAAATCTACGAAATCGAAAACATACAGACTGCATGAAATCTTATGACCTAACAAATAAAGTTCTAACTAGTCACATCTCATCCCCAGAGTTGCATACCCTCATATTGAATTCGCAACCCTTAAGGAAGTAAGAAGGTATGTGGGTTCTAAGCATAACCTAGCAACCTAACACTGGGATATAAATGAATGTGATGCACAGGTATCAAATAGTATCCTAACTGGTATACTCTGAATAAAAAACGTACCTTCCATTACAATCTTTCCTTTTTCAGCTGCGGTTGGCTTAGTAGATGATGGTCCAACAGCAAAAACCTTTCCCTTGTCCGCCCTGACTAGCTCTGGACACTACTTCTTATAATGCCCAACCTGGTCATAGTTGAAGCACTTCACATTCTTCTTATCTGCAGCCTTCTTCCCCTTGCCCGATTGACATTCATTTGCATAATGACCCTTCTTGTCACACTTGTAGCAAACTAAATCAGCCTTTGCCTTTTTGGCAACATCTCCCTTCTGGGCTCCCTTCTTCTTAAAGAACTTTCTTTTCTTTCCCTTATAACCCTGGGTTTCAACTGGCTTCTCTCTAGCACAAATAGCAAACATCTCCTCATGGCGGATTGCCATCTCCACAACCACATTACAAGGATGACAGATATGTGTTAGGGTTGTTCTAGAATGCTCAGGTTTCAATCCTCGAATGAACCTCTCATTTCTCCTGATGTTAGTGTCTATAGTAGCATACCCATATCGAGACTGCTCATCAAACTTAGTGGCATACTTAATAAATGACATCTCTCCCTGAACTAGATCCATAAACTTTCTCATCAACGTTGACATAGCAACCTCGGATAAAAACCTTTGTTCAAATCTCCTTCTGAATTCAGCCCATGTTAACTCTTCCTTTGGAACTCCGGCAGTAACACTGTTCCACCAATGAAGGTTGACCCTTGCAACTGCTTAGAGGCCAACCTTCTCTTCTGCATATCATCCAAAACCAAATAGCAAAGATTCTCTTCCAATGTAACAACCAATCCTCAACTTCTATAGCATCCTCCGTCCCTATAAATGGATTCCCACCTACACTAGTGTAATTTCTGCTTAGCTTAGCATAGTTATTCCCAACTGGAGCTACTAGATTAGCTCCTCCAATATTTCAAGCAACTCCAACAACAGCTCCTGCTTGTATCATGTTGATGAAGAACTGATACATTGCCCCTATATCTACTGGTGGATTTCCAGCACCCACATTGTCGTCAGCATTTTGGTTAGCATTAGCCTATCGACCTTGGTTCCTCCTAGTATTAGGTCGAATATTTCCATTGGTTGTGGTATTTCCTCCACCGAGATTTCCTCTTCCCTTTCCTGCTTCCATATCTTCTTTCTCGTAAATATGCATACGAGCCTTAGTAAGAAACAGAAGAACGGTCTAAGAGAGAGGGGATTACGTGCGCGTGTGTGTGTATGTCAAACACAAGTACATTACTATAATGTTAACCCAAACCACGATCTTATTTTCAGATTCATTAGATTATGTTTCAAAAACCTTTTAGGTCTAACTTTTCTTTTAAGTTTTCATAAACCTATGCTCTGATACCAACTTGTAATATCCCCTACTTGGAGGTCCAAAACTAATGGCTACGGATGTTGCAGTCATCCATAATTATTAATCCTCGATGAGCAAATACGGTAATGTAAGATACATTGATACAGAGAAAGATGTGAATATGGAAAAAAAATTAAAACACCAAACAAATTCCACATTCCATTTCAAATCATTTCAAATTCATTACATAATTCCACAATCATTAACCACGTTTAGAGAAAATATATTTATTACAACATATGCCAAGAGCGACATATGAAGATGCCCCCTTGGATGACCAGAGTATATATATAGGCAATTTAACAACATTTCCTTTACAACAACAGAGCGGAATCAAAATAAAAGAGAACTCTAGATAGCTATCATGCCTCCTGCACATCCCTAGAAGCTTTATCCGTCTAAAGAGGTACCTGAAAACCCCAACTCTCAAACTACTCAAAATCAATTGATTACCCGAGAGTTTAAGAGGAAAACATAAACTTTGAGTCAGATATAAAGCCTAGTATGAATAATAATCCACCATGTCAAACCATTTAGATAACTAGTGAGAACATTTCCCTTAGCAGAACGGGTTTCTCTCCTCACTAATATCCTAAAACCTTTAAAAAACCATAAACTGTGCTCCTACATCCATAACAGTTGAAACAATTCAAAACAATATGATATGATGATATGCAAAACCAGTGAACCAATTCTAGATTACCGATCCCCATTCATTTTGACTATCTGTCTCAATTATAGTTTCTAGGGTCACTATTAACCTATTAGTTCTCATGGGTTTACTGATAACCTATTAATGTTTAGGAACTCCCTGTTCAGTTACATAGTTTTCATGAGATCACTAAGAACCTATTGGCTCCTGCAAGTATCTTTACTGTTTCATTGGTTCTCCCTGAACCTATTGGTAACTCCAATATCTTTTCCCTTATCTTAGTTTTCATGGGTTCACTAGGAATCTATTGACTTCTGTCATTATTTTAATCTGGATATAGTTTTTCATAGGCTAACTACAAACCTATTGGCCCCTGCTAATATCAAATAATACTTTTCATGGGCTAAGTATGATCATGTCTTCCTGACATCTTCATTTATACATAGTTTTCATGGGCTTACTATGGACCTATTGGCCTCTGCCAATATCTTTTCTTATACACAGTCTTCATAGGCTTACTGTGCACTTATTAGCCCCTGCCAATATCTTTAATTAATTTGATTTATGTTCACTACTAGGTCAACCTAGCTACTTATTCTGCCCTTCCCCAAAATACCATTATGGGTCCATTACAATGTGAATATATATACATATTTGAAGAAGCAAACATAATAACATAACAATACCACTCCCATGGGTTTAATGTCCTTGAAATTATTTTCAAATGAAACATGGTTAATCCCTTTAACCTAATATTTTATTAAGCAAAGCTTCTCCTTTAAACGATTTGAAAACTCCTTTACTTAGCCATGGGTTTTTCATTTAAAGTGAGATTGGGTTATTTGTTTTGATAAATTAAGGCTTTCGAAACCTTCAAAATTTTACTTTCAACCTCACTAGATAACCTCCTTCGAAAGCATATCAATCTCTTTTCAAAACATTAGGCCCCTACCTTTCAAAACACTTTAAAACCTCCCTTTCGAAACCTTTCAAATGTAATAAAGTATATACTTATTAACTCTTAGAAGCATAGCTTCGAAACCATTGAAAGTACCCATTTCGATACCTTTGGAAGTATCCCTTCTGAAACCATTGGGTTTATAGTTAATAATTTCATTTGGGACAAAGTGAATATAAATGAAAGTATCTCCTTTGAAACCATTTTTATCATAGGAAAGTATTGGGGAAAACTTCATGGCGTCGGCACCATCCTTTCGATAACTTAAGCCATATAAGTAAAACATTTGAAGGTTACCTTTGAAACCCCTTTCGAAGCCATTGCCTTCGAAACACTTGATCCCTTTCTAAAGTATTTAGGAAGTGGATTAGAATATTTTTAAAACATATGCTACCCTTCGAAGGCATTGATGACTTCAATACATTCGAAAGGCGAAAGAACGGCAGCAGGATCTCGACTAGGTCGGAACCCTTACTTTCGAAAGCATTATTTTGCAAATAAAGGAACTCATTCGAAAGCTCTTACTTTTAAAACATAAAATGGCAACCCCTTTCGAAAGCATATATTTCAATACCTTTGAAATCTTTAATAAAACAAATGCAGGCACTTAACTTTTTAAAACAAACAAAGTTATCAACCACATCGGAAGCAATGCTTTCGACACCATGCCTTCAGCAGTTCTCTATTCCACTGCGTTCCATCTAAGTGATATCTTGTGTATTGGTTTCAACCTAGATTAGTTTCGACTGAGGTGGAGCGGAAGAATTGGAGTCGAAAGGCACTTCTAACAGAGGCAGAACCTGATTTGTGAGTAAAAGCTGATTAATACCAATTAAAGAAAATTCTATATAACTATCCTACCTACGTGTAACTTGTGATTAGGTGCCTCAACTTTTCAAATTCTTTACCTAAACAACTGCCGCTTAATTTCAGATCCAAACCAAGGTTAATTTAGTAAATAAGCCCTTCCATTAAGCAAAACCATTATTGCAAATAAGTCTTTCTTATAAAATAATTTAATTTCCATAGCCAATCACTTAGGAAAAATCCTCAAAAATTACAGAAATCCACTTTCATCATGTTATCTAACATATCAAAATTTCAGATCCAAATTCTCAATAAAATTTCTAAAATAAATTTCTAAACCCAGTTAACCATATTTTCCTTTGAAAATTCATAATAATCTTTCCGTAGCGTGGAAAATTATCAAATTTAATACCTAACTCCAAAATCATGTTTTACATAACATATATTTTTTCCATGGTAGTCAAACATCAATTTCAATCGGTTTTGCCCTAAACCCACATAAATCCCCATTTAAACAATCTTGTTTAAATCAAACAAATTATAATTTAAGCATATCATCATCCAAAACATCATAAAAACGAATTTAGTCTTAAATCCAAAACAATATGATCATAAAACAAAATAAAGATGGTATAAATTATTATTCACCCTGATTAAGATAAGGAGATTGGATTGAGATTGAGATTTATTCCTCTTGCTTTAATAGCTTGATTTGAATTTCTCTTCTAGTCTTCCTTAACAATGGTTGGATCCTCTTTTATGTTTGCGTTTTATGTTTTTGTGAAAATGAGAAATAAATGTGAATGGATGGCAAACCGTGGAATATATAAGAGTTACGAAATTAAGGTGCGGCTAATACCCAATATACCCTTGTGTAAATTAATTAGCCTATAAGCCATTCTTAAGCCCATTTAATTAATTAATTAAGCATGGCCACTTAGTATTCACTCAAATCTCAATCCCGTTATCACTTAACATTTACAATATTTTATTTAATTTATCTAATTAAATCTCCTGAATAATGTTATTAAAATCTAGGGGTGTTACAATAATATTCCTTTGATGATGTTTATAACCCGATATGGATCGTACGAATGGTTAGTGATGGCGTTCGGACTAACTAATGCACCTGCATTCTTTGTAGATTTGATGAACCGAGTTTTCCGAGAGCACTTGGATAGGTTTGTATTGGTATTCATAGATGGCATTTTGGTATACTTTAAAGATGAAAGAGAGCATGAAGTTCATCTTAGAGTGGGGCTTGAGACACTGAGACAGCATCAACTGAAGGCAAAATTCTCGAACTGTCATTACTGGAAGAAAGAAGTGAAGTTTCTTGGTCATGTTGTCAGAGAAGGGGTTGTCTGTAGATCCGGCTAAGATCGAAGTAGTGAATAGTTGGAAGAGACCCGAGACAGTGACTGAGATAAAGATTTTTCTTGGATTAGCTGGATATTATCGACATTCATTAAGGATTTATCGCGGATAGCAGCACCGATGACTAACCTAATGTGGAAAGATGTGAAGTTTGTCTAGACTGATAAGTATGAGGAAGCATTCCGGTAGCTGAAGCACTTATCGACAAATGCACCTATGTTAGTTGTCACTGAGGGGAATCGAGGCTTAGTGTACATGGATGCATGTGGAATAGGGTTAGGAGCTGTGTTAATGCAGAAAGGTAAAGTGATTGCCTATGCTTCTTGACAGTTCAAATCGCAAGAGGTTAGATATCCAACTCACGATTTGGAATTATCTACAATAATTTTTGCATTGAAGGTATGGAGACATTACCTTTTGGGAGAAAGATTCGAGTTGTATATGGATCATAAGTCGCTGAGGTATATGTTCTCTAAGAAGAAGTTGAATATGAGACAACAGAGGTGGTTCGAATTTTTAACCGCTTATGACTTTGGTATTGAGTACACACCAGGAAAAGGAAATAACGTGGCTGATGCATATAGAAGAAAACATCAAAATGCAGTATTGGCAATGATAGCTGAGTGGAAAATTTTAGAAGCATTGATTACAGGTGGAGTATTCTGGAGATCTGAGACTGGATCTAGTAAGGAAGCAGCTTTGTTGTCATGTTTAGAAGTTCGACCAAGGATGATTGAAAGGATTGCATATAAGCAAGGGGAGGATCCATTATTAGCTGAAAATATCAAAAAGTTAAAGTATGGAACAGAGAGAGATGACTTAAAAGATTTCAGTCTTGACCAAAATGGGTAGTTGAGGAAGAAAGGATGACTCTGTGTTCCAAATGTGGGAAACATTAGGAAGGAATTTCTTGGAGAATGCCATCGTTCAAAGTTCACTATTCATCGGGGAGGAAATAAGATGTATTTGGACATGAAGAGGAGTTTCTTCTGGGAAGGCATGAAGTGGGACGTAGAATTGTGGGTAAAGTAGTGGTTGAATTGTCAATAGGTAAAATCTGAACATCAGAAACCAAGTGGGTTGCTTCAGCCTTTAGAGTCCAGTTTGGAAATGGGATTCTATCTCAATGGATTTTATAGATGGGTTGTCAAGGTCAAATAGAGGAAACAAAAGTATATGGGTTATAGTAGACAGATTGACCAAGAGTGCCCATTTCATTCCAATTAAGTCAACCAAGACGTTACCTATTTTGGAAAAGTTACGCATGAAGAATATAGTCAGACTGCATGGAATTCCTAGTAGTATAGTAAGTGATAAAGATTCCTTATTCACTAGTGAGTTTTGGAAGAGTCTGTAGGAGATTATGGGTACCAAGCTCAAGATGAGTACCGCTTACCATCCGCAGATAGATGAGTAAACAGAAAGGGTTAACAAAGTCTTAAAGGATTTGTTAAGAGCTTGTATGCTAGATTTTGGGGGGTCATGGGAAGATCACCTACACTTAGTCAAGTTTTCGTATAATAATAGTTATCATACTAGTATAGGGATGGCACCGTTTGAAGCTTTGTATGGAAGGTTATGCAAATCTCCCGTTTGTTGGTTAGAGACCGAGGATAAGTTAGTTCTTGGTCCGGATCTGGTCCAGGAAGCTGCAGAAAAGATTGAGTTAATCAGAGCTAGAATGAAGGAAGCTTAGTATAGGCAGAAGAGTTATGGTGATAAGAGATGGAAAGACTTGGAATTCTCAGTTGGAGATCATGTTTTCTTCAAGTTATCACTGATGAAAGGTGTAATCGGATTCAGGAAATCAGGAAAATTGGCACCAAGATTTGCTGGACCATTTCCTATTATAGAAAGGATCAGGAAACTTGCATATAGAGTGGAGTTACCGAACAGTCTGATAGGAGTCCATAATGTTTTTCATGTTTCTTATCTAAGAAAGTATATTCGAGATCCAGAAACTACTATTGCACTGAATGTAACGATCCAGGATTTGGTCGCTTAAACTAGGCAATTATATATATATTATATAGATGATAAATGAATTATTATAGATAAATAAACTCATTTTAAGTAATTAATAATGATGGTCAAATCGTTTTCAAAATTTGTTTACCAAATTAAATAGTTCGTAGAAAAACAGAAAATATGACCGAATAACATTTTCCGAAATTTCAACCTTTTGACGCCGGAAAGTTATCGGATGTTATCCCGCTTTTTGGTCAAAGCCAGAATATCAACAAAAGGATGGAAATTAGGATTGGAGATCGATTGGAAACAAGGCTATGATCGATACCGTCAAAATTGGACTAAGATCTAATCGAGGTGGGATTGATCGGGAATGATAAACAAGGCCCGGTGAGGCTACACTTCGAATTTCAGGTCAATCGGAGTTCATATGCTCAAGTTATGGATGGATCAATATTCGTGAAAAATGGATTCATATCGATACTTTCGTATCGATCATAGTGGCATTTGGTTTAGATCGATCGATGTTCGTATCGATACATCTTGTATCGATACATTTTGTATCGATCAGTTAACTCCAGGATGGATAATGCGCTTTACATTTGGCTCGGATCAATCGATATTCGTATCGATACATCTTGTATCGATACAGTTCGTATCAATCAGGCAGCTCCAGGAAGGATACAGGTTGGTGGATGTGGATTGCTGTTTTTGTATCGATACATGCGTATCGATCGGATGGATACGACAAAGCATGTTGAAGACCCAATATGGATTTGGCTACCACTCGAGGAAAATGGTTTCGATCGATACACTTCATATCGATCAAGGCTGGGATCGATACAAGGAATAAATCAACCAATGGATACGGAGGCAAATACACTTGGAAGTATTTCGTATTGATCATTCGTATCGATCAATACGAAATAAGTGGTCAAGGAATGGAGCGCAAAACATGGATCACAACACAAGACTCGGATCAATACGAGAATTAAGGAGCGCATTGTCTATGGATACGAAATGATGGATACGAATCTATGGATATGAAATCATCAGCCTACACTTGCAAACTCGATCTTGGATCGATCATTTCTCACAATCTACAACTCCAAATGCAATGAGATTTTCACATCAAATTGCACAACACAAAGGGAACATCCATAATCGATCACAGCTCAATTGGAGCAGTTTATGATCGATACGAACTCACTATGGATTGATCAAGGATCAATCCCAAATGACTCCATATCGATCACGTGGGCCCATCTAGACTTGAGAAGGAGTATTCCGAGATTCAAGGTAGATATTTCTAGCTCCACACCTATAAATAGCACCTTCATTGCAACTAAAAGGGGGGCCTTTCTCTTGGCTCCTCTTTATCTTCTTCTCTTTTGGCTAGACTCTGCCATTTTTAGCTATTGATATTCAAAGGATTATAATTATAATCACAGTATAAAGGAAATAAAAGGATCAATTCAAAGTGGACGTAGGCCGGAGATAGCCGAAGCATTATAAATCTAGTGTCTTTTCTTACTTTCTTTCATTTAAATTTTACTATTTCTTTATTTTTAACTGATCTATGATCTGTGACTGGATATTGAGGATTTGAATAATTAATGATAACTCGTTTCCAATTCATTTTCAAATAATACTAATCGATTTTACAAAGCTTATTGTAAAAAATTAGAATTTATTTCCATTGATATTAAATATTTGAAAAAACCAACTTCCGAAATATTTTAATACTAAAACAGTTTTAAACTGAATAGTTTAATAAATAACAATTCCTTTTTAAATCAACTACTTCTCGATAAAAATATATTTTAAAATTCCAATATAACCAATTTTATATTTATAAATCTCTCTCGATTTATCACAAATCAATTTACATTTCCTATTTCAGAACTATTTCCAAAATCAAAAATAGATTCCACTAATTCTTTCTAAACCGATTCTATATCTCATTATAAATTCGCACTGTGAATTTATATTCCTAATTTATCAAATGAAAATCACTTCACTTTATTTATAAACATCGTTTATAAATTTTATAAACTCATTTCCATTTTATATCAGATCTATATTGCTAAAATCCATTTATAAATCGATTTTTATTTAAAATTCCATTTGGAAATCTATTCCCTAACAAGTTCCAATTATAATCCAAATTCATTCAAAATTTCGATTACGACTTCCCTTTCCTATTTTAAGAAATCTCATTTAAAACCCATTGTTTAAAAATTCTCAATTTAAAATTCTCTATTTGAAACCATTTTACGAAATAGATAAATAAATATCCAAAATTAAATTATTTATTTATTTTATCCAACCTAATTCCTTTTTAAATAATTCCAAATCCCTTCAAGAACTCGATTTCAACTTATAATTATAATTTAAGAAATATTATTAAAATCCCTTGTTTTCAATTTCCTTGTATATATATAAATTTCAAGAATATATTTATTTTTTGAAAACTCCTTAAGAAATAGTTAAGTATATTTCCAAAATCAAATCTTTTATTTAATCCAAACCATTCCTTATTCAATATTCCAATTTCCATATAAATAAATTTTATTTCCAAAAATCACCTTTGAATTTTCTTTTAAATTCAAAATATTATTTATGGTATTTAAAATACCAAAATTTGGGCCAGTGCTACTGTAGCATCCAATATATCAAATCACACAACAATCCATAACAGATTATTCAACCACATCATATATCACTATATATGAAACAAATCAATATATTTTTGAGGAATCCAGTTGGATCCCTCTAACCTATTTCCCTACATCCATAGATGTTATATAACATAAAATACCAATCCTGCTTTGAGGCGGGATATCGCGGTAATATAGAGTCATCCGCTATTATGCGGGGCGCATAGTGTCTCATCCACTCCAATGGCGGGAAATATATCCAACTACTAATATATATACTACCATATATAATATAAAATCCAAGTGATACTAATTTATAAATTCAGCCAATCAACCAATAATTTAATTTTAACATTATAAATTAAAACAGTTATCCAAATGAGTGAGATTAACTCACCTTGATTTTTAATTTGCCAAATATCCAGATTTTATTGAACAACGTTCGATTTAATCTAAAATTCCAGCTAACTCCGATCGACTCCAATTCAATTCCTATGCACAGTATTCGCTGACACGAACCCAACACAACTTGATTCATTCAATTCCGGCCTCGTACGAACAAGTAATTAGTTTAACAAGGTTTTCAAATTAAATAATATAATTAACCGTCTAATTCCACTAATTAATACCCTAACCTTTCCCTCAAATAGCGACTTCGGGTTCTAAAAACCCATGCTCAGGTGGAATCGTCGACAAATCTCTAGCCATTTTCGCTAATGTTGGGTACTTTATAGTGTTCAGCTTCCATCAATTCAATATACCAAACTCCTGAACTCTGGGCACTATGCTCTCCTCCAAATACTGCTCTATCTCAAGCTTAGTGCTCTGATTCACAGCAGCCTCCGATATGAAAATTTCAAAATCAAGCAGTTCGTTTCTAGCCGACCTTCAGGCCGATATCGCATCTCCTAAGGAGGAGCCACCTACCACCTCGAAGTCCACAGCACGACCACGAAACCCAGATTGTCGCGCTCATATCACCAAGTTCTTGTTGCCTGAAACACTGCCATCGATTCGGGCACAAGCCCTAATATCGAATGACAAGCTGCACCATCCACCCACGCGCTTGCGATAGAGCCGCCGTCCTCCACTTTCTCGCGCTCGTCGAATGGAGAGTATCGCGACTATGTCGCGTTTATATTTTTTCCCTTCGATTTCGTTTGCTGTATCTTTTTTTCCTGAATCGTCCTGATCGACATTAGGAGGTCGCGTATTTTAAATAGGGAAGGGCAGCTCGTATTAGAAAGTAGGGTGGCTGAGTAGGATAGGGTTTGACTTTTGATTTTTCTTAATATAATTTAATTACAAAATATCTTGTTTAATATAACTTAAAATCCCGAACTCCTATCGAGGCATGTTGCCTGGCGTTCCTAATGTTATACCCCTATTTCGAATGAAATGGAACAAGTTTCAGGACTTAATTCGATCGTATGTGGAAGATAGCTTTATGAATCCAATTATTATATTAAATTTTCAATATTAATTTCAACCCGTTCCTATCCTGTACGATCAAACGGTAACTTCAAACGCCACAAAATTTGAAATTCGATAATATTACACTATTACGGATCAAATGGAATGGGTTTCATCAAAATCAGAGACTGTGCCCCGTAAGGCTATTTTAACGCAATGATAAAATCGATGATTTCAAAAATCGACGAAATTACTTAAAATTCCAGTTTTAGAAACTTATTAACTCATTTCTAATTCAAATAGAATTTATATCAACATTAGAAATCATTTCGATTCATATTCAACTTAAATTTCAATTATTACGATAAATCGCTATATTTACAATTTTAAATTCATTCTATAATCTCAACTAAAATTTTCATATTCAAAAATCAATTTATATTTCAAATACAATATTTAAAACCATATAAATATTTAAAAATTAAACGATGGAAAATCCGGGTCGTTACATTCCTTCCCCCTTAAAAGAATTTCGTCCCAGAAATTGCCAAGGTAGGAAAAATGCTCCAAAACCATTAACTTATCAAAACCCACTTAGTTAAAACTCGATATTTCGCTTTCCTAAATCTTTGGACCTACATTTAATAACTAGTTTCCAAACATTCATCAAAACCCTTTATTTCAAGTTATGATTCCAAATCAATTTTTAGTTAACAAAAATTTTCCAAAACTTTCTAACACCCTAAATTTCCGAAATTTTTTGGCAGAATCTCCCTTGTACGGAGAGCCATTTGCAATATGACAAATATGATAAAATATATACATCGGCTCTCATGGCCAGAAAACGCAATATATTCAATATATTTATTTTTCGCATGCTAAATTCGTAAGCGTACCTTATTTAGCATTATTAAGCGAGCTCGCTCAATTTATATGCAATTTGCGCAACAAAAATCAAGCCAAACAGCTCCATGTACCTGTACTTACTCAATTAAAATACATCAGCTTCATAATTTATGAAATCTTATAACATTACATGCATTTTACAACTTTAAACACATAGTTTCAAAATGAAAAACATGGCATATCAGGTATTTATAAGTAATCACAAGGTTCCATCATTAATTTAGTTGCTTTCGATCATTTTATATACCATTTCATTCAATTCATATCAACACGTATTATACCCATATTTATTTCAAATTGATTCAAAATCAATTTATATCACTTTTCATTGATTGCATATTTTTGTTCAGTGCCATTTACGTCAAATGATAATTCATTTTCATGTAAACTCGGTGATATACCTTTAATTAAATAACCACTCCAGTTTATAGCTATTTTAAATCGGTTCCAAATCAATTTATCAATTTTCTATTTACACATATTTAACCTATTCACAAAATCTTGTTCGTTCAATTTTTATATCAAGACATTTCATTTTTATGCCAATTCACTTAATAAACCATTTCATAAATTTATTACTAAGGTTTATTATAACATTCCATACCATTACATAAGTTCATATTCGACTTTATAACTTAAGTTCATTCTTGATTTAATTAAACAATACTTCCAATCCATATTCAACTTATTTACTCCTAGGTTGAATTTCATTTTCCAACTTAATTTTGTGTTTAACAAATCTCTATTTATATAAATTAACCTTTCCTAATTAATATTCAAATTATCTATATTAAATTCTTTTATGTTTCCAAGTTCAATGGAATTCTAAATCTTATACTTATGTTCAAACCCATTCCATTTTGCTTAACTTGAATTACGATTCATTCCAAATTTTCCTCTTTGATTTGGCTTGAATTTAATTCCATTTTATTTAACTCATTCCCGAATCATCTTTCTTAACTCGAGTTAAGTTCTATTTCAAAAATTATTCCATTTAACTTAATTTGAGTTAATTTCTTTTAAAATTTATAACTTATAGTTATATCATCATTTTACAACTCAAAATTTATATTCACTTTGGTTCGATATTATTTCTAATCCAATCCAATTTTAATTAACTTAGCTTAAGTTAAATTTCCATTTCATACAATTCATTTTAACTTAATCAAGTAAAAATTCAATTCCAAATACAATTTTCCACACTTTCTTTCATTATTAACATCATTTTAAATTATAAGTTCAAAACCTTTTATACAATGCTTCCAAGAATTATTTAGATGAAATTCCAAAATTAAAACATCGGGATTTAATTCAAATCAATTTGAAATAGCATATATACATATAGCTCTTTTGGTTTAACAAACCATTCTTTTGGAATTTTTACAATCAGCTTGATTTTACCCAAAACAAATTCCCTTCGGAATTTCCAAAACAACACCTATTTACCAAACAAAAATCTCCATATCAAATTACTATGGTAGAAATCCATCACTTAGAAACTAGAAAATGAATACTGATGATGCTGTAGTCATCATCAAGATTATTTTCCAACGACTGAAGTGAGTTCAGTGATTTATCACTTTCAAAAATCCATTTAAAAACATTTTTTTATTCAAATACATTTCCACAATATTATTACCATTATTTATTTCAAAACATTTGGAAAACCTTTTTGAAATCTCGAGGATTTAAATTTCCAAATTCTGGTTTAAATCAAATTTTAGGTTTAACTCATTTGCATAATTCAAACTTATGTCTTTTAATTTGGTTATATATGACCATTCCAATTTATAATCTTGTTTTATTATAACAATAACATCCAAACACACCAATATACTATAATAATCTCATAAAATTGTTTCTTTTATATCAAAATATAATTTGGGTAAAATTATTTCATCTACCCACTTTAAAACAATACTATGTCGATTTAACTTGTTCAGAGTTTAGAAACCCCTATCGATACAGTTGTCCAGACTGTATCGACCAGAATTCATAAACACTCAACCGATAAGTCAACACAATATAAAACAATTTATATTCACTAACAAATATGCTCTCATATCTATAATACACTCAACTCATTCTAGGATACTACTGACCCTACCTCTAATGAGTAATCCCTGCCAAAGCCAAGGTTCTCGCTTAACCTTCAGCTTTGATACCAAATGTAGTGGCCCGGAATTTTCGACCCTCAAAATCGACATATATACATTCATAGTATAACATGACGAGCAATCGAGTGCCGGAATACCAGATCATTAGGGGTAAAGATGAAAAGGGTAGAAGAAAACTGAAACAACACATAGAATCTCACAGATCGCAGCGGAACAATATACAATAGATAAAAAAATATCTTTATACAAAAAGATCTATAATTGTAATTATACATACCATCATCAGAGTACAACAGTAAACAAATTAATCTGGACAGTTATAATAACTTGTCCCCATAAATACTGAATATACAGCATGACTCACACAGCGGAAATAACTAAGTACGTATAATATGCCTGAGAATCCTCCAGCTCGTCTGGAAAACTAGCGTGAGAAAACACACTCAATTTGAATTATTACTATTATCAAAATCCTTGTAAAACAAAGGTATGTCGTAAGACCACTCCACACATAAATATGACGGGTTTTTAACTTACGATAACCAAAATATTTTATATAAATCATCTAATATTATAATAGTGTCTATAGAAAGTAAACTATAAAATAGCTGAAATGCTTGCATCTCACGTTTCAGCATAGTTGGTATACAACTAAAACCGTATAGCGCTTATTGGAGAATGGATTCCATATTATGACAAGGTAAGGAACTACCTTCCGATGGTGCATCTCTAGATAAAATGCACCGGGGTATGACAAGAACATCTTGTACCCCTACCACACAAGATCGGTCTTGCACTTGACTACTAGTACCGAATATAATCACCCCACCTCTGGGCCCCGAAAGCATACATGAATAGATAGTAATCGATCTAGATTTTGGGATGACCATACCCTAATGGGAACGACCCACTTGGCTTTGCTGCATGGCCTGTTTGTATCATTTCCTGGTTGATGAGGCTTGAGGCTACATTTACCTTAAGAATAGCATTCATACTAGGAATGCTAACACTGCCTTCCAAGCAACGATGCAATGATAGCATTCATCCATACAAGTTGTTCTGGGTATGAACAAACCGAATTTCCAAAGCCACCATCTTCATTATCTTCACGATATCTCAATTCATAATGCATAAATTGGATCAAAGTGGTTTTTGGATAATTAAATATGATCCCGGTATCTTCGAAACGATCAAGGAATTTGGCCAGATTTGATAGTCGGTTATTTAACTATCAAATAACACTCATAAGCAGTCACTAGGTCCATATTATAAATCTTTCAAAATATTTATTTCAAAATATCTTTACAAAGATATATACTCAACTCTCTTCCGGTATTCCAATATTTGAAAACCATTTCAAACTTATACCCATAACAGGATATTTTCAAACCATATCCTATTTCAACCCTTACTGAAATATTTCCACATACCCATTCCATAGTCAACATTTCTAAAACATTTTTCTTTTTCCCAATAATTAGTAAAATATTTATAAATATATTTTTCAAAATCATGTCTTCTTAACACTTAGGAAATATTCATAAACTTATATCAATTTTATGGTTATATTTCGAAACAAGGAAATTTCCCTTATTACCAACTTATAAAATCATTTACAACCTCTTTTGCAAATTCTCAACTCATTATAACTCGTTCCATAATTCTCTGGAATTTTTAATAAAACCCTTTTACAATTTCCAAAATTTATTTTACATATTTAAAATCCCATCCAACAATTTATAACTTCTTTATGAATTCCGATTCATTTTTCGAAGTTCACGTATCGAACACTTGGGAAATTTTCTTAAGTTCCCAAAGTTTATTTTAAGATTCTTCTTATAAATCATTTCCACTGAATAACTTGGTTTAGAAATCTCAAAAGTATTTATAAACACATTTTAATCATTTTCAAACACTATATATGTATACATATATATGATAAGTAACTTTTAAAGTAAAACAATTTATTTTCAAAACACGTTTAGATAATTATTTAAAATATCAAACACTTTTAAATAGTTAACGATAACACGTTTCTAATTCATTTTCAAATAATACTAATCGATTTTACAAATCATATTATAAAAATTAGAATTTATTTCAATTGATATTAAATATTTGAAAAAACCAACTTTCGAAATATTTTAATACTAAAATAGTTTTAAACAACATAGTTTAATAAATAACATTTCCTTTTTAAAACAACTTAACTTCTCAATAAAAATATATTTTAAAATTCCAATATAACCAATTTTTTATTTATAAATATCCCTCGATTTATCACAAATCAATTTACATTTCCTATTTCACAACTATTTCCAAAATCCAAAATAGATTCCACTAATTCTTTTTAAACTGATTCTATATCTCATTATAAATTCGCACTGTGAATTTATATTCCCAATTTATCAAATGGAAATCGCCTCACTTTATTTATAAACATCGTTTATAAATTTTATAAACTCATTTCCATTTTATATCAGATTTATATTGCTAAAATCCATTTATAATTCGATTTCTAATTAAAATTCTATTCGGGAATCTATTCCTTAACAAGTTCTAATTATAATCCAAATTCATTCAAAATCTCGATTACGACTTCCCTTTCCCATTTAAGAAATCTCATTTAAAATCCATTGTTAAAAAATTGTCAATTTAAAATTCTCTATTTGAAACCATTTTACGAAATAGCTAAATAAATATCAAAAATTAAATTATTTATTTTATCCAACCCAATTCCTTTTTAAATAATTCCAAATCCCTTTAGAAACTCGATTTCAACTTCTAATTATAATTTAAGAAATATTATTAAAATCCCTTGTTTTTAATTTCCTTGTATATATATAAATTTCAAGAAAATATTTATTTTTTGAAAACTCCTTACGAAATATTTAAGTATATTTCCAAAATCAAATCTTTTATTTAATCTAAACCATTCCTTATACAATATTCCAGTTTCCATATAAATAAATTTTATTCCCAAAAATCACTTTTGAATTTCTTTTTAAATTCAAAATATTATTTATGGTGTTCAAAATACCAAAATTTGGGCCAGTGCTACTGTAACGACCCGCCTTTCATTCCACAGAAAGACGCATCATTTTGAAGAAAGAAAGGGATAGAAAAAAGAAAAGATAGGAAGGAAAGAACTAAACAATAACAGAATCTCACAGCGGAACGAATAAAAAAAATTACGAGTAGCCAAGGGATTCAGGTTAGCTTTGATGAATTTTGGAGAAAGAGGCTTCAGCGTGTAGATATATATGGTTCCGTTGTGCTAGTGTCTTGTTTGATGTTTTGAGATGTATGATAGACAGGTCTTTATAACTGTCTAATTTGAGATGTATAATCTGTGTGACTCTGATGTATATGATACTATGTAATATCTATATGATTGATATATTTTATTCGTTCCGCTGTGAGATTCTGATATTGTTTAATTCTTTCTTTTCTATCTTTTCTCTTTTCTATCCCTTTCTTTCTTCAAAATGATGCGTCTTTCTTTGGAATGAAAGGTGGGTCGTTACAGCTACTATAGCATCCAATATGTCAATTCACACAACAATCCATAATAGATTATTCAACCACATCATATATCACTATATATGAAACAAATCAATATATTTTTGAGGAATCCAGTTGGATCCCTCAACCCATTTCCCTACATCCAAAGATATTATATAATATAAAATACCAATCCCGCTTTGAGGCGGGATATAGCAGTAATATAAGGTCATCCGCTATTATGCGGGGTGCATAGTGTCTCATCCGCTCCAACGGTAGGAAATATATCCAACTACTAATATATATACTACTATATATAATATAACATCCGACTGATAATAATTTATAAATTCAGCCAATCAACCAATAATTTAATTTTAACATTATAAATTAAAACAGTTATCCAAATGAGTGAGATTTACTCACCTTGATTTTTAATTTGCCGAATATCTAGATTTTAAATTAAATCGAACAACGTTCGATTTAATTTAAAATTCCAGCTGACTCCGATAGACTCCAATTCAATTCCTATGCACAATATTCGCTGACACGAACCCAACACAACTTGATTCATTCAATTCCGGCCTCGTACGAACAAGTAATTGGTTTAACAAGGTTTTCAAATTAAGTAATATAATTAACCGTCTAATTCCACTAATTAATACCCTATGCAGTTAAAGCGCTCGACAGATTCAATGCGGCAGAGGTGTAAAAAATCATAGCGGGAAACAGCGAGGATATAGCAAGATATAACGGATGACTCTAAAATAGCATATAAAACTCGTTTTTAATGTTTTTACAAATATATAAATGGTAATTAAATGAAAATTTAACATTCAATTGAACTTAATTAATATATAAATAATTTTAAATAAAAACATGTGCGAATATACTGTAAATAAACATAAAACTGTTATATAACATAATTGAATTTGGTAGAATATTAGAGTATTTTCGTTTCTGAAAATATATTAAAAATTCAATTAAATAAATTAATTTCATAATTTTTATAATGTATAAATGTCATTTTTTAAATTCATTTCTTTTAAAGAAGATATAGCGAAAATAGCAGAATATAGCGGGAATAACGGGATATAGCGGAAATAGCGGGGCTTAAAGCGGAAAGGCTATATTTGAGGCTATATGGAAAAATCGTAGCGGTAGAAATCCGCTATGAGATATAGCGGGGTTATAGCAGGGTAATAGCGGGGTATTAACTGCATAGTTAATACCCTAACCTTTCCCTCAAATAGCGACTTCGGGTTCTAAAAACCCATGCTCAGGTGGAATCGTCGACAAATCTCTAGCCATTTTCGCCAATGTTGGGTACTTTATAGTGCTCAGCTTCCATCAATTCAATATACCAAACTCCTGAACTTTGGGCACTACGCTCTCCTCCAAATACTGCCATATCTCAGGCTTAGTGTTTTGATTCACAGCAGCCTCCAATATGAAAATTTCGAAATCAAGCAGTTTGTTTCTAGCCGATGTTCAGGCCAACATCGCATCTCCTAAGGAGGAGCCTCCCACCACCTCGAAGTCCACAGCATGACCACGAAACCCAGATCACTGCGCTCCCATCGCCACGTCCTTGTCGCGTGAAACACTGCCATCGATTCGATCACAAGCCCTAATATCGAACGACAAGCTGCACCATCCACCCACGCGCTTGCGACAGAGCCGCCGTCCTCCACTTTCTTGCGCTCGTCGACTAGAAAGTATCGCAACTAGGTCACATTTATATTTTTTTCCCTTCGATTTTGTTTCTGTATCTTTGTTTTTTCGTGAATCATCCTAATTGTCATTAGGAAGAAAAGAAAGTTGGTCACGTATTTTAAACAGGGAAGGGCAGCTCATATCAGAAAGTAGGGTGGCTGAGTAGGATAGGGTTTGACTTTTTATTTTTCTTAATATTATTTAATTACAAAATATCTTGTTTAATATAACTTAAAATCCCGAACTCCTATCGAGGCGTGCCGCCTGGTGCTCCTAATGTTATACCCCTATTTTGAACAAATGGAATAAGTTTCAGGACCTAATTCGATCGTATGTGAAAGATAGCTTTTTGAATCCAATTATTATATTAAATTTTCAATATTAATTTCAACGCGTTCCTATACCGTACGATCAAATAGTATCTCCAAACGCCATAAAATTTGAAATCCAATAATATTACACTATTACGGATCCAACGGAACTGTTTTCGTTAAAATCCAAGACTATGCCCCGTAAGGCTATTTTAACGTGTCGATAAAATCGACGATTTCAAAATTCGACAAATTACTTGAAATTTCAGTTTTAAAAACTTATAACTCGGTTCTAATTTAAACAGAATTTATATCAACATTAGAAATCATTTCGATTCATATTCAACTTAAATTTCAATTATTACGATAAATCACTGTATTTAAAATTTTAAATTCATCCTATAATCTCAACCAAAATTTTCATATTCAAAAATCAATTTATATTCCAAATACAATATTTAAAACCATATAAATATTAAAAAATCAAACGATGGAAAATCCGGGTCTTTACAATCTCAGTACATTGTTCTCGAGGTGTACTGTGACGAGCGATACCCCATTAGCCCAATCATTAGTTGGAATCCATTCTCTAATATGAGCTTTACAGTTTTATTTGCATACCAAATATGTTGGAACGTAAGATGCAAGCCCATCTATTTTAATATTTTACTTTGAACCCTTAGACATTATTATAATATCATTGGATTTCCTATAAAAATGTTTTGGTTATCTTAAGGAAAAAACTCATCTGTGTTTATGTGCGGCGAGGTCATACGAGATACTTTTGATTTTCAAAGGATTTTCCTAGTTAATAAATCAATAAAGTCTTTTTGTGATTTGACTTTAGTCATGCTTGTATTCCAGACTAACCCGGGCGTTATTTCCTTATAATGCTCAGGTCAGACCGAGCATGTTTGCAGGTTAGCTTTAGATGCTTTAGAGCTATGGAGTCGAGTTGGGGGCCTAGGATGTACTCTCGTATTTTGGATATCTTCCGTTGTGTATTTGTTATGTGTAGTTTGTCTGCCGTTGTAAGGACAGGTGTTATAGGTGTTTAACTCTGATATGTATATATATTAAAAAAAGGACTTAGATTTTGTAAAGACTTGATTATGTCATATATTATTCCGATGCGTCATGAGATTCCATGTTGTTCAGCTTCCATTTATCTTTCCTTTCTACTTTCTTTCCGCTAACAATCTGCTTTTCCGACACTTGGTGGTTCGGCATATAAATACCGAGGATGTATTAGTGTCGACTTCTAAGGGTCAAAAACTCAGGATCGTTACACTGGCTGTGTTAGATGATTTAATAGTGGAACTGAATATGACTATAATTAGAAAGCCAGTTCATATAGCCGCGAGGGATGAGAAGAGACTAAGGAACAAGTCAGTCAGATTAGTCAAAGTTCAGTGGAGTGACGACGAGAGAGACTGTACTTGGAAAACTGAGAGTAGGATTAGAGATACATATCCTGACTTGTTTCATGGTATGTTTTACTTTTATGATTGATTTTTATGAGTACCTTATCGTAATTTCGAGGACAAAATTCTTTAAGGATGGGAGTCTGTAACAACCCTTTTTACTAACATTATTTAGGATATTTAATTAGATAAGTTAAACGAAATAATGTAAATGGTTAAGGGATTGAGATTTGTATGATCATAGTGTAGCCATGCCTAACTAATCTAAAGCCAAAGAGAATTAAAATGAAGTAAGTAAAGGTAATAAGATAAGGGCAAAATAGGAATATGTTATATTCTTACACCCTAAACCCTTAATCCAATTTCATTTACAATATTCACAAACTAAAACTAAACCAAGAAGCTTGGCCAGCCACAATTAGAAGAGACAAGAGGAAGTTAAGCAAGAATTCAAGAATGTAGCTTAATCAAAATAATTCAAGGGCAAATCTCAATCTTCTTAACAATCAAGCTAAGGTGAATAATAGATTACATCTCATATTTATTGGTTTCGGTTTTAAGATAAGATCCGAACTTATTTTGCAAGAATTTTCCATGTTTCGATTTTTTAAATGGATATATATGCTTGTTGATGATTTATGTTATTTCATATAGATTTTATGATACGATTTGATTTGAAAAACCTATTAAATGACATCCAAATGGCTTGCATTTTTGATATAAGGTCAAAAATATTATTTTAGAGGCGGGTTTCAGGTTTCATAATTTTCTAAGTTGTTGTGGATTTATTATGAATTTTCTAGCAAAGAAAGTGGTTAAATTGGGTTTAAATTATTTTCGGCTATTGTATGTTAGCTTTGGGTCAGAAATTAAAATATGTTTTAAAACATATTAAAAGTGATTTATGGGAATTTTTGGAGAATTTTCCTAATTATTTATTTAAAGATATAAAATTATTTAAGGTATGAGACTCAAATTTTTATATGTTTATAAAAGGAGAAGGGGCAGTTTGCTAAATATTTTAAATTGTTAATTACTGAATTTGGCAGCACCTTTAGAAAAGATTTTAAAAAAATGGCAACTAATTATATATTGACAAATAATGCAAGTTACTTGGAAAGATATTACTTTAAAAGGTTAAAAACCAGTTTTGTAAAGGATTGTTGCTTCGCCACTTTCGGCAGCCACCTTTCGACCTAATGCTACCGCCTTCAACCTAGTCGAAACCAATACACATGGTATCAGTGCCTTGGTACGTAGTGGATTGGAGATAGGCGGAGGGTATAGTGTTGAAACATGCTTTCGAAGGGGTAGAAGTAGTCTTTATAATCTCACAACTATTTTTGTTACAAAATGAAGCTTTCGAAGGAAACAGCTTTCGACTTAGTCAAATATGCCTTTGTTTTAGAAAGGGACTTTCGAAAGAGGTTGCTGCCTTTTGTTTTTAAAGTAAGCATTCGAAGGGGTCGAAACCCCTGCTTCCGCATTCAACCTTTCAAGTCAATGCCTTCGAAGGGGTTCTTTTGCCTTGAACTTTGAATCCGCTTCTCCATGCTTTCGAAAGGGTTGGTTTCGAAACCATCCACTTTCTTTTACTTAGGAATAATGCTTTCGAAAGAATTGCTTTCGCCTCTGTTCTTTTAAGACCCTTAGGTATATTGAAAGTTAAACCCAATGCTTTCGAAAGGAATGGTTTTAAAAGGTTTTGAAGCTATGTTTGACAAACTTTTACTTGGACCCAATGCTTTCGAAAGGTTTGTTTTTTTAACACTTTCGAAAGGTATATAATGAAGGTTTCGAAGGGAAGATGCCCCAATGTTTTCGAAAGGTTCACTTGGGTTTTTAAATGGAAGGTTTTCAATCCTTTCGTAAAGCAAGTTTAAAATGTTTTGAAAAGAGGATGTCTAAGGTTTATAAAGCTTTCGAAGGGATACCTTCAATGATTTCGAAAGGTATGTTTTGGCATTTTGGCCTAGTGTTATAAAATGCAGTAGTTAACTTATTTTGAAAGGGTACTTTCAATGGGTTCGAAAGGTATTGTTTAAAGTTTTTAAGCAAAGGTTTCGAATGGTTTACCTTGGTTTCATGGCCTAAGAGCTTTCAAGTTAAAAGGATTTTTAACTTACTTTAAAGGGATAGATAATCCCATTATATTTCATTAACCTTATTTTGTGTAAAGTATGTATATCATGGCAATAATGTTTGAGTAGAGTAAAGAGCATATTTTTTTTGTTTAAGTATGATTTAATGGGTTAAATCAATTTGAAAGAAATGTTTTCAAGGAAATTTTGATGGGGTAGTTAACCCTAAGTAAATGAATCAGATGTTAGAATACCAGATGGGACTAGTATGGGGTCGCGTGCTATACTTTAGCTAATAAGCTCTTAGCTGATATAAGTCCAAAATTCCAGTGTGTAGGGCTTTGTAACAGGTAAGACTAAAATGTGGTTACACACAGAAAGGAATATACAGAGAGAAGATAGGTTATTGCTGAGCCCGCAAAACCATTAGGTTCAGTTGACCTTAGAAGAAGATAGTTAAGAGCACTTAGCATAGAAGTGTGTCTAGCAGAAGTTAGATAATTGAGTATGTCTGGTAGGCTCGAGTCAGCCAATGGTTAATAGTTAGCCAAACAAAACTATATTTTGGGGAAATATAATCCATTGATTACCTGATTTATGTGCATATATGATATTGCTATTATTTCTTTAATCAGTTTGATTGCAGGATTCTAATTTGCAAAAGATATGATTTTAAAAGGATATTAGTGAGGAAAAACCCGTTCCACTAAGTGGCATGGTCTCACTTAATATCAGTAAACCGAGATGTAATATTCACACCAGGCTTTATGTCTGACTCGAAGTTTATGTTTTCCCCCTTAAAATCTCGGGTGCTCAAAATATGATTTGAGTAGATTGAGAGTTGAGATTTTTCAGGTTAGTAGGTTTGACGAATAAGCTTCCAAGGACGTGCAGGAGGTAAAGCAAGCTATATAGGAGCAATTTAGTTTTATTTCCACTATGCTATATTAAGACTAATTTGTCTATTTAGTACTTTGATCATCCAAGTGGGTATCTTTATATCTCGCTCTTGGTGTATTTTGTAATGTTATATTTGATCAAAACTTGGGAATCGTTTTGGGATTATGCATCTGAATATGAAATACTGATTCAAAATGTAATCAGAAAAGTAATTTTTTAAATCTGTTTTTGATTTTATTTCATATTCATCTGCTTCTGATATTATGGATACCATTAACATTATCGTATTTTATCATCGGAAGTTAATACTATGGATGACTGCAAAATCTGTAGCACTTAGCTTTGGGCCTCAAGATAGGGGATGTTACAAGCGGCCCATTTACTACATCAGTAAGCGATTTATTGGAGACGAGAAGAACTATCCAAAGTTGGAAAAACTAGCCTATTGCCTGTTGATCACATCAAGGAAGTTACGCCCGTACTTCCAGGCCCACCCAATCATATTTTTGATGGATCAACCTTTGAAGCAGGTGATGTACCATCTAGAGACGTCGGGACGACTTCGTAAATGGAACATTGGGTGGAGTCAATATAACATCACTTATCACCTCCGAAAGGCAATCAACGGACAGGCCTTGGCAGATTTCATAATCAAGTTCATAATGCAAGATAGAAAAGAAGAAAACACTCTAGAAGTAGCGTCATAGTAGAAACTATTTGTCAATGGTGCATCAAATAATTTTTGCTTAGGAGAGGGAGCTGTTCTCGAAAGTCCCGAAGGACAATATTTTTTCTATAGTCTAAGGTTGGAGTTCCCTGCTACTAACAATGAGGTTGAGTACGAGACATTAGTAGTAGGACTGAAAATTGTGAAAGAATTAGGAATAAAGGCTATGCACATCTACAGCAACTATCAACTAGTTGTCTGTCAGGTGAAATGGGAATATTAAGCTAATGGGGCAAACCTTGCCCCTTATCTATCAAAGATATGGGAATTGCTGAATGACATTGAACACTATATCATAATTCATATTCCGAGAGAACATAATCTAAAAGCAAACTGCCTAGCTAAACTAGCTAGTTCCGGAGAAGCACAGTCAATAGGGTTGGTTCCAATTGAGACGTTGACGGCTCCTAGCATAGATCATATGGAGATTAATTGGATCCTAGAACTACAGGGGAAGATGAATTATGGATGACATCGATCAAAGACTATCTGCTTAGAGGGACACTCCTCAGAGATCAGAATTAGCAAAAGAAGCTTCTTCGAAAGGCACCACGATTTGTACTATAAGACGGAGTGCTCTACACAAGGGGATTCTCCACCCCTTACCCAGATTATAACAAGTAGTGAAGCCAAGGGGATCCTCTGGGTAGTATATGAAAGCAGCTGTGGAGACCATATCGAGGGGCAGACACTAGCAAAAAAGGTCCTTCATTATGGATATTTCAGGCCATTAGTCAACCAAGATGCAGTAGACTACGCTAGATGTTGAGATCAGTGCCAGAGATTTTCCAAAGTTATGAACCCTGTCCACAGAGCTAATGGAAATGATTAGCCCGTGGCCGTATGCAATCTGGGGAATCGATCTAATTGGTGTATCACCAATAGCTACCTGGGCAGCCAAATATGCTATCATCGCAGTTGATTACTTCACTAAATGGGCCAAAGTGGAACCGCTGGCCACCATCGCTACTAAGAAAGTAATTAACTTTGTTACTAAAAATATCATTTGCAGGTTCAGAGTATCACAAAAAATCATCACAGACAGTGGAACTTAATTCACGAGTGCCGAATTCAAGAACTTCTACGAGCGTTTCTGGATCGAGAAGTGCTTCTCCATAGTCATCCGCAAGCAAATGGGAAAGTAGAGGTAGCGAACAAAATCATCAAATCCACCATCAAGAATGGTTGACAAGCTAAAGGAAATTAGGTTGATGAACTTCCGCCTGCACTATGGGCTTACAGAGTGACTCATAAATCGACGACCGGGCAATCACCCTTCACCTTGGCATATGGTTCATAAGCAATAAATCCAATGGAACTGGAAGTCCCCTCTGCTCAGAGACGACACTTCAACCAATGTGAGAACAAGCAGCTCCTGCTCAAATTGCTTGATCAAATCGATGAGAAGCGGGAAGAGGTTGAGTTAAGGACTGTTGCTCATTAAAAGAGAGTGGCATGACACTTCAACGCCAAAGTTCACAACCGCACCTTCGAAGTGGGAGATGTCATCCTGAAATGAATCTGTCGAGTACAGGGGCACTTGGCCTAAACTTAGAAGGACCTACGTTATCGGCCAGAAACTTGGAGATGGAATTTTCAAGATCACAATAGTTAATGGAATCCAGATTCCCCTTGCTTGGAATAGCGATTCACTATGGCACTATTTTGTTTGAATTTCTATTTATATATTTGCTATTTTCGCAAATAAGCCACCCAGGGATACTAGGGGCATTGTAAATAGGCAGGATTTTCCTTTCCTTTTATTTTATCTATAAAGTTATTTCGCTTCTTGAACTAATGGAACCACATTCATGTAAGCAACCTGCTGATTCAATGGGATTAGATCGACTCGAAAACCATTCATTTGCTGCTTGGACCAATGGAATCGCGTCCAAGTACACTCCACCCACACGCTTCTTGAACCGATGGAACTACCTTCAAGTAAGCAAACCCCCGAATCGACAAATGCAAATCGGCTAAAAGCGCCGGATCGACGGGGAAAATCGATCCCTGTCCTCTGAGAACAGGTGTTGCTCCAGCAATATTGGAAATGCCCAAACCCTTGCGTGCATCTATAAGTCGCGCTTCACTTCATGAACCGATAGAATGGCATCCAAGTAAGCACCTATTTCCTTAGCCACTCGAACTGATGCAACTACATTCAAGTGTGCCCCATTTCTTTTGCTTCTTGGACTGATGGAACTGCATCCATGCAAGCTTTTATTCCTTAGCCACTTAAACCGGAGGAACTGCATTTGAGTATGCCTAACCCCTTTGTTTCTTAGACCAATGGAACCACAACTAAGCAAGCATCCTCTTCCTTATCGCTTGAACTAAAAAAACAAATTTTAAGCATACTCTGAATCATCGCTATTACCCTCATAATATAATCAGTTTGTCAAAACCTCCTAAGTATCCATGTTGCTCTGGCAGTATCGGGAAATTTGTTAGTTTGGATTAGTATAATTCAATCCCCATCGCCCAAAACTCAACATCGCCCAGATATCGGCAACTTGAAGGGAAATCCAAGGAATTGAGCTATCCATAAGTCTCAAGAAACAAAAGCTGATGTATGGATAGAACATCAATACTAAACTCAGATAAAATCAGCTATAACCAAATTACACAGTGCTCAAAATTGAGCATTCAGACTGCAAGGTTCTAAAGATAAGAGCTGTAATACATCCTTTACTGGAGGCAACCAGTAAGTAGTACAGAGTTCCCAGTCTCGCATCAAGTATTTGGAGTAACCAACTCCATGGACTGGGATTATAACACCCTAGATTTTTGGTAACATTATTTAGAATACTTAATTAGTTAAATAAAATAAAATAATGTGTTAATTAGGGGATTGAGATTTGATTTTAATTAAAGGGTAGTCGGCCATGTAACAAATGAACTAAAGAAGAGTTAAAATGAAATAAGAGGATGGGTAAAATAGGAAAGAGGCCATTCTTATACCCTAAACCCTTAGGCCGTGTATCCATACACGTTCATTTTCATTTGAAATTTTTTATAACTCAAGGTCGGCCACCATTAACAAGGAAAAGAGGAAGAAAAGCTAGGAAGAAGCTAATTCAAATCAAATCTATTCACATCTCAATCTCTTTAATCTCTAAAGCTAAGGTGAATAATGTTTACATCTCATTTTTGATTGTATTTTTGGGTTTTAGATAAATGATGAATATTTTGCAATGATTTGCCAAATTTTTGAATGATGGAATGATTATATATACATGTTGATGATTTATGTATGTTTATATTGATTTTATTATATGTTTTAAGGTGAAAACCCTATAAAATGACATCCAAATGCCTTGCGAATTTTTATGAAGGTCCTAAATATTATTTTGGAGATCAATTTCAATTTTTAGAATTTTCTAAAATTATGTGGAATTTATATGAATTTTCTAGTAAAAAAAATGATAATTTGGATTAATAATTATTTTCGGTTAAATAGCAAAGGATATGGGTCTATAATTTTCATATGTTGGAAAAGATATTAAAATAGATTTTCTGGAATTTTTGTAGAATTTTCCTAAGTGTTTTAAGGGTTATATAAAATTATTTTAAGGTATTGGACTTAAGTGTTTATATAATTAAGAGTGAAGAAGGGGCTTTTGCAAAATAATTTAAAATTGTTAAATCTGAAAGTCGACAGCCCTTTTGAAAAATTGCATTACTTTTATTGGTAAAGAAAGAGGCAACCAATCACAATTAGACACGTAAGGCGGGTTAGGTGGAAAGAACTATTTACTACATGTTTTTCACTGTTTCGTCACCATTGGCACCAGGTTCCGCCGCTCATCTTCGCTTCCAACAAAGTCGAAACCGATGCACATGGTATCAGGGAACTGGTACATAGTGAATTGGATGAAGGTGGAAGGTAGGGAGTCGAAACCAGGGTTGAGGCAGTCCTTTGTTTTTAAAATTAAAAATGCACCTTCTTGCCTTCGACTAAAATGGCTTTCGACTGAGTAGCTATCGACTCAGTTAGCTTTCGACTAGGTCAAATGATTTAAAGGAAATGGTTTCGATTGGGTTGTGCCTTTGTTCTTAAATAATTGCTTTCGACTAAGTCAAAACCTTTTTGCTACCGCCTTTTTACCATTCGACCCAGATGGTCTCAAAAGGGTTGCTTGGTTTTTAAATATGGCCACTTCTCCAATGCTTTCGAGGGGATGGTTTCGACACCATCACTTCTTTACTTAGGAAATGGTTTTGAAGCAGCAGCTTTTGACTTAAATGTTTTAAAGACCCTTTTTCTATGATTGAAGTAAAACCCAAATTGGTTTATAAAGAGATAGTTTTAAATGGTTTCGAAGCAGGTGCTTTCGACTTTAATGGGTTCCTGATCCTTTTGCTCTACTTGAAGGCAGAATCCAAATGGTTTCGACTGAGACGTTTTTCAAAGGTTTCGAAGGGATAAATTTTTGAATGTTCGAAGGATTGTCACATGTTTTAAATTTAACCGAAAGTGCTTTCGAAAGGATTGAATTTTGATTGCCTTCAATGGTTTCAATGAATGGTTTCGAAAGGAGTGGTTCCCTAGGGTTTCGAATGGGTTAAAAGGAAGGGTTTGTCCTATGTTTTCAAAAGGCAATATTTAAAAGGTTTTAATGGAGGATGTCTAATGTTTGAAGCTTTTGGAGAAAAGAAAGGAAAGGTTTTTCCAATGTTTTCGAAAGGCAATATTTAATGGTTTCGAAAGGGTCTTTCAACGGTTTCGAAGGGGTTACCTTCAACTGTTTCGAAAGGTTTATTTAAAGGTTTTAAATAAAGGTTTCGAATGTATTAAATAGGAAATGTAGCCTAAGTATTTTCAAGTTAAAAAGGGTTTTAACTTGTTTTGGAAGGATAGCTAATCCTCACAAAAATCCATCAACATTATTTTGAGTATAGTATATATATCATGGCAAAATAGCTTAGAGTAAAGCTAAGAATATATTTTCCTTGTATAAGTATGATTTAAAACATTAAATCATTTTGAAAAGGTTTTCAAAGAAAAAGATATAGGGTAGTTAACCCTAAGTAAATAATTCGGACGGTTAGCCCATTTTGATTCGGACAGTTAATCCAGTTGTGGGCAGTCAGCCCAGTTTATGGATAGATAGTCCATTTGTACCATAATGGACCTTGCTATTATACTGTGGACAAATAGTCTAATTATTACTTGTTGTATGGATAGATAGTCCATTTATTAGCATAAAGGATATTGCTATTTTGATATAATCAGTTTGATTAATCAATTTCGTTGTAGGAAAGGATTTGCAAAATATATGTTTTTAAAAGGATATTAGTGAGGGGAAACCTGTTTCGCTAAGCGATGTGGTCTCACTTAATATTAGTAAACCGAGATGTAATATAATTATTCACACCAGGCTTTATCTCTGACTCGAAGTTTTTGTTTCCCCTTAAACTCTCAGGTGCTCAAAATTGATTTGATTAGGCTGAGGTTTCAGGTTTTCAGGTTTTAGTCATATTGGCAAATAAAGCTTCCAAAGACGAGCAGGTGGCTAACGGATAGCTAATTAGGATTTGCAGTTTCATTTTGTTCTGATTCCGCTGTGTGTATTAAGTCAGATATGACTATATTAACTCTGATCAATCAATGGGGAATTGTTATATATCGCTCTTGGCATTTTTGTGATTACTATAATTAATCTTTACTTCGGAAATGATAGGGATTATGTAACTTGGATATGAATTTGTTTTGAAGTGTAATTATTAAAATGTTGTTTTTTTAAATCTGTTATTTTGTTCATATTCAAGAGCTTCTGATATTATGGATACCATTATGATTACTGTATTTTTTCACCAGAGGTTAATACTATGGATGATTGCAGCATCTGTAGCGCTTAGCTTTTGGCCTCTAGATATGGGATGTTACAACTTGGTACCAGAGTATGGTTTATGAAAAACATGAAACTAAAAATGGTTTTTAAAACATAATCCTAAGGGATTTGAGTAAGATTGGAGTATGGGATAACACTATAGTAACGTACTTATATTTGCTATGTATAAATGTACGCCTTATCTCTAGTCTCCTATCCTTGTTAGGTTATTTTTTGTATTTCATAAAGTTTGAATACATATATGAAAGGTAGAATAGGAAGAGTTAACCTAGAAGGGGAGGGCACCAACGGAATTGCCAGACCCAGTACAAGGAGAACCCAAGGTTAGGCACAAGAAGAGAATGTAGGTGCTGGAGTCCCGCAAGTTGGGATGAAAGCTATGTATTAGTTTTTTTTAATATGATGCAAGCTGGAGTTGCAGTTGGAATCGTAGGAGGAGATGCTGCAGGGGCAGGGGTTTTGGAGATTCCGGTAGTTAACCATTATGCTAAGTTGAGCGGAGATTACGCAAAGCTTTGAGGGAAGCCTTTTCTGGGGATGGAGGATGCTATAGAAGTGGAAAATTGGTTGTTGCACTACGAAAGGATGTTTGCAGACTTGGGGCTCAATGATGAGCAGAAGAGGAGGTTGGCATCCAGACAGCTTTAGGGAGCCGCATTGTTTTGGTGGAACAGTGGGGCGGCTGGTGTGGACGAAGAAACTTTGTCATGGGCATATTTCAAAGGAAGGTTGCAGGAGAGGTTTATGTCTGGAATGGCACAGTCAGCTCAAATCAGGATGTTTACTAAACTAGAGCAGGGATAGATGTCTGTCTTGGAATATGCTAGAAAGTTTGAGGAGTTGGTAGGATATGGTTACGCTTCAGTGGATACGGTAATGAAGAGAAATGAGAAGTTTATCAGGGGGTTGAAGCCTGAGTTAGCTAGGGCCACATTACCTCATATTAGAGATCCTTCTGATTTTGTAGTGGAGATGGCCTTAAGGCATGAGGAGTTGCTTGATTCTCTAGAGAAGAGTAAGGCTAAAGAAGTCCAGGTTGGGCAGGGTCAGAAGAGGAAGTTCTTTCCTAAGAAAGGTGCTCAGAAGGGTGGAGCAGCTAAGAAGGGGAAGTCTAAGATTGTCTGTTTCAAGTGCGATAAGAAGAAGTACTTTACCAATGAGTGTCGTGCTGGAAAGGAAAAGAAGGAGGCAGGAAAGAAGAATGTCAGGTGTTTTAACTATGACCAGATAGGTCATTATAAGAGCCAGTGCAAGGAGCCCGCTAAGGATGGAAAGGGCAAGGTGTATGCATTGGAGCCTGCTTCTTCTAAGCCAACAGCCCAGGAGAAGGGAAATGCAATTTTTGGAGATACGCTTCAGATTCATGGTATGTCTATTAGCATTCTATTTGATACTGGTGCATCGCATTCTTTTATATCTAGATGTTTGATACATAAGCTTAACCTAGAATCCACATATTTAGTTACTTCATTACGGGTTGTGAATCCAACAACTCTGTGGTTGAGGTGTGACCAGTTAGAGTTTAACTTGTTAGGTCATACTTTTGTCTGTAGTTTGCATGTGTTTGATTTTGTGGGGGATTATTTTTTGGATGGATTGATTAAGTGAGTACGATGCTAGTATATTTTGCCAGGATAGGAAAATATCGCTTGGATATCCAGATTATAGCGACGGGATTGTTTATACCATAGAAGGTTCTAGCGGTGAGGTGAATGCCTTATTTGGTGCTATGGAATCGGAAGATGAGTTGAGTTGAGTTTTCGTGGTTAGAGAATTCGTAGATGTTTTTGAGCCTATAGTTGGATTACCGCTGGAATGAGCCATTGAGTTTCGGAAAGATTTGGTTCTAGGGGCAGAACCAGTGAGTAGACCGCCAAGCAGGACAACCCCTACAGGGATGAGGGAGTTGAAGGTGCAGTTGGTGGTATTGGAAGACAAGAATTTTATCAGGCCGAGTAGTTTGCCTTAGGAGCAGCCGCAGTGTTTGCTAAGAAGCCGGATGGATCGTTGAGGCTATGTATCGATTATCGTAAGTTGAATGAGAGCACGATAAAGAACCGATATCCACTGCCGAGGATTGACGATTTGTTCGACCAGTTGAGTGGAGCCAAGGTATTCTAGCAGTTGGATTTGGCAATAGGTTTTCATCAGCTCAGGGTAGCAGAGGATAGTATACCTTTGACGGCGTTTAGGACCAGATAAGGGTCATACGAATGGTTAGTTATGCCATTCGGACTGACTAATGCATCAGCTTTCTTTGTGGATTTGATGAACTGGATTTTCCGAGAGCACTTGGATAGGTTCGTATTGGTTTTCATAGATGATATCTTGATATACTCTAAGGATGAAAGAGAGCATGAAGTTCATCTTAAGGTGGTGCTTGAGACGCTGAGGCAGCATCAGTTGAAGGCGAAGTTTTCGAAGTGTCATTTCTAGAAGAAAAAACTGAAGTTTCTTGGTCATATAGTCTTAGAGGAAGGGTTTTCAGTAGATCCGACTAAGATTGAAGCAGTGAATAGTTGGAAAAGATCCAAGACAATGACTGAGATAAAGAATTTCCTTGGGTTGGCTGGTTATTATCGGAGATTCATAAGGATTTTTTGCGGATAGCGGCACCGATGACCATGCTAACAAGAAAGGATTTGAAGTTTGTGTGGACCGATAAGTGTGAGGAAGAATTCCAGAGTTTGAAACACTTATTGACCCATGCACCTATGTTGGTTGTTCCAGAAGGGAATCTGGATTTGGTGGTATATACCGATGCATGTGGAACAGGATTAGGAGCTGTGCTGATGCAGAGAGGTAAAGTGATTGCCTATGCTTCTAGACAGCTTAGACCACATGAGGTCAGATATCTGACGCATGATTTGGAATTGGCTACCGTGATTTTTGTTTTGAAGGTGTGGAGACATTACCTTTTGGGAGAAAGGTTTGAGTTATATACAGATCATAAGTCGCTGAAATATTTGTTCTCTCAAAAGGAGTTGAACATGAGACATCATAGGTGATTAGAGTTTATCGTCGCTTATGATTTTGGGATTGAGTACACACCAAGGAAAGGCAACAAGGTTGTGGACTCACTTAGCAGGAAACATCATAATACAATATTAGCAATGGTTGTTGGGTGGAAAGATTTGGAAGCATTGGAAGATTGCAGAGTGCAGTGGAGATCTTAGGCTGGGTCTAGCGGAGTAACCGTAGTGTTGCCTTGTTTGGAAGTTCGACCGGTGATGATCAAGTGAATTGGTTCTAAACAGGAAGAGGATTCGGTATTAGCTGAATGGATCAGGAAATTAAGAAATGAAATCAAGAGCGATGATTTGAAATATTTTAGTCTTGACCAAAATGGGAGGTTGAGTAAGAAAGGGAGATTATGTGTTCCGAGTGTGGGAAACATAAGGAAAGAAGTCTTGGAGGAATGCCATCGTTCGAGTTCTCTATTCATCCAAGAGGTACTAAGATGTATCAGGATATGAAGAGGAGTTTCTTCTGGGAAGGTATGAAGCGAGATATGGGGTTGTGTGTGAAGCAGTGTATTATTTTCCAGCAGGCAAAGGCCAAACACCAGAAACCAAGTGGGTTGCTTCAGCCATTAGATATTCTAGTATGGAAGTGGGATTCTATTTCCATGGATGTTATTGACGGGTTGCCAAGGTCGAACAGAGGAAATGATAGTATATGGGTCATAGTGGACAGATTGACCAAGAGTGCCCATTTCGTTTCAGTTAGGTCAAACACGAAGGCACCTGTTTTGGTAAAGTTGTTTATGAAGAGAGTAGTTAGACTGCATGGAATTCCTAGTAGCATAGTTAGTGATAGAGATTCCTTATTCACTAGCGAGTTCTGGAAGAGTCTGCAGGAAGTTTTGGGAACCAAGCTCAAGATGAGTACCGCTTACCATCCATAGACAGATGGGCAAACAGAGAGAGTTAACAAGATCTTGGAAAATTTGTTAAGAGCTTGTGTATTAGATTTCGGGGTGTCTTGGGAAAACCATCTGCATTTAGTCGAGTTTTTATATAACAACGGTTATCAGACTAGTATTGGGATGGCACCGTTTGAAGCTTTTTATGGAAGGCCATGCAGATCTCCCGTATGTTGGTTAGTGACCGGGGATAGGTTGGTTCTTGGTCCGGATTTGGTCAGAGAAGCTGCAGAAATGAGTGAGGTCATTCGGGCTAAAATGAAGGAGGCTCAATCTAGGCAGAAGAGCTATGTAGATAAGAGACGGAAAGATCTAGATTTCTCAGTTGGAGATAAGGTTTTCGTCAAAGTGTCACAGATGAAGGGGTGATTATGTTTGGAAAATCGGGGAAGTTGGCATCGAGATTCGTTGGACCTTTTCCTATTGTTGAGAGGATTGGGAAATCACATATAGAGTTGAGTTATCAAGCATTTTAGCAGGAGTCCACAATGTTTTCATGTTTCTCATCTCAGAAAGTGTGTTAGAGACCCGGAGACTACTATTGCACCGACAATGCTAGATGATTTAGTGGTAGAATCGGATTTGACTATAGTGAGCAAGATTATCCGCATTGTTGCGAGAGATGAGAAGATGCTTAAAATCAAGATGGTCAGATTAGTTAAAGTCCAGTGGAGCGACGATGATAGGGACTGTACTTGGGAGATTGATAACAGGATTAGAGATACTTATCCTGACTTGTTTGATGGTATGTTTTACCTTCTTATTTGAATTGTTGTGTACCTTATTGAAATTTCGAGGATGAAATTCTTTAAGGAGAGGAGTCAGTAACACCCCAGACTTTTGGTAACATTATTTAGAATATTTAATTAGTTAAACTAAATAAAATAATGTGTTGATTAGGGGATCGAGATTTGATTTTAATTAAGGGATAGCCGTGCTATGTAACAAATGAACTAAAGAAGAGTTAAAATGAAATAGGAGGAGGGGTAAAATAGGAAAGAGGCCATTCTTATACCCTAAACCCTTAGGCCGTGTATCCATACACGTTCATTTTCATTTGAAAATTTTTATAACTCAAGGCTAGCCACCATTAACAAAGAAAAGATGAAGAGAAGCTAGGAAGAAGCTAATTCAAATCAAATCTATTCATATCTCAATCTCTTTAATCTCTAAAGCTAAGGCGAATAATGTTTACATCTCATTTTTGATTGTATTTTCGGTTTCTAGATAAATGCTGAATATTTTGCAATGATTTTCCTTGTTTTTGAATGATGGAATGACTATATATACATGTTGATGATTTATGTATGTTCATATTGATTTTATGATTTTTTTTAAGGTGAAAACCCTATAAATGACATCCAAATGCCTTGCGAATTTGTATGAAGGTCCTAAATATTATTTTTGAGATGGGTTTCAATTTTTAGAATTTTTTGAAATTTTGTGGAATTTATATGAATTTTCTAGTAAAGAAAATGATAATTTGGGTTAATAATTACTTTCGGTTAAATAACAAAAGTTTTGGGTCTGGAATTTTTATATGTTGGAAAACATATTAAAATAGATTTTCTAGAATTTTTATAGAATTTTCCTAAGTGTTTTGAGGGTTATATAAAATTATTTAAGGTATGAGACTTAAGTGTTTTATATAATTAAGAGAGGAGAAGGGGTTTTTTGCAAAATAATTTAAAATTGTTAAATCTGAAAGTCGGCAGCCCTTTTGAAAAATTGCAGTACTTTTTATTGGTAAAGAAAGAGGCAAGCAATCACAATTAGACACGAAAGGCAGGTTAGGTAGAAAGAACTATTTGCTACATGTTTTTCACTGTTTCGACACCGTCGGCACCAGGTTCCACCTCCACATCTTCGCTTGCGACACTATTGAAACCAATGCCAGGGAACTGGTATGTAGTGAGTTAGATGAAGGTCGAAGGTAGTGAGTTGAAACCAGGGGTTCCGAAGGGGTTGAGGCAGTCCTTTGTTTTTAAAATTAAAATGCGCCTGCTTCTTTCGGCTAAAATGGCTTTCGACTTAGTTAACTTTCGACTAGGTCAAATGATTTAAAGGAAATCGTTTCGATTGTGTTGTGCCTCTATTTTTAAATAATTGCTTTTGACGAAGTCAAAATCTTTTTGCTGCCGCCTTTTTACCTTTCGACCCAGATGGTCTCGAAAGGGTTGCTTTGTTTTTAAATATGGCCACTTCTCCAATGCTTTCGAAGGTATGGTTTCGACACCATCAATTCTTTACTTAGAAAATGGTTTCGAAACAGATGCTTCCGACTTAAATGTTTTAAAGACCCTTTTTCTATGATTGAAATAAAACCCAAATTGGTTTTGAAAGAGATAGTTTTAAATGGTTTCGAAGTAGATGCTTTCGACTTTAATGGGTTCCTGATCCTTTTGCTCTACTTGAAAGCAGAATCCAAATGGTTTCGACCGAGACATTTTTCAAAGGTTTCGAAGGGGTAAATTTTTGAATGGTTTCGAAGGATTTCAACATATTTTAAATTTAACCTAAAGTTCTTTCGAAAGGATTGAGTTTTGACTGTTTCGAAAGGTTTCAGTGAATGGTTTCGAAAGGGGTGGTTCCCCAGGGTTTCGAAAGGGTTAAAAGAAAGGGTTTTTCCTATGTTTTCGAAAGGAAATATTTAAAAGGTTTTAAAGGTGGATGTCTAATGTTTGAAGCTTTCGGAGAAAAGAAAGGAAAGGTTTTTCCAATGTTTTCGAAAGGCAATATTTAATGGTTTCGAAAGGGTCTTTTAATGGTTTCGAAGGGGTTATCTTCAATGGTTTCGAAAGGGTTGTTTAAAGGTTTTAAACAAAGGTTTCGAATGTATTAAATATGCAATGTAGCCTAAATATTTTCAAGTTAAAAAGGGTTTAAACTTGTTTTGGAAGGACGGCTAATCGTCATAAAAATCCATCAACGTTATTTTGAGTAAAGTATATATATATATATATATATATCAAGGAAAAATAGCTTAGAGTAAAGCTAAGAATATACTTTCCTTGTCTAAGTATGATTTAAAAGGTTAAATCATTTTGAAAAGATTTTCAAGGAAAAAGATATAGGGTAGTTGACCCTAATAAAATAATTCGGACGGTTAGTCCATTTTTATTCGAGCAGTTAGTCCAGTATGCGGGCAGTCAGCCAAGTTTATGGACAAATAGTCCATTTGTAGCATAATGGACCTTACTATTATGTTGTGGACAGAGGGTCTACTTATTACTTGTTTTATGGATAGATAGTCCATTTATTAGCATAAAGGATATATCTATTTTGATATAATCAGTTTGATTAACCAGTTTGGTTGCAGAAAAGGATTTGCAAAATATATGTTTTGAAAAGGATATTAGTGAGGGGAACCCGTTCCGCTAAGCGGCGTGGTCTTACTTAATATCAGTAAACCGAGATGAAACAGAATTATTCACACCAAGCTTTATGTCCGACTCGAAGTTTTTGTTTCCTCTTAAACTCTTGGGTGCTCAAAATTGATTTGAGTAGGCTAAGAGTTAAGGTTTTCAGGTTTTAGTCATATTAGCGAATAAAGCTTCCGGAGACGAGCAGGTGGCTGACGGATAGCTTATTAGGACTTGTAGTTTCATTTTGTTTTGATTTCGCTGTGTATATTAAGTCAAATATGACTATATTAACTCTGATCAACCAAGGGGTCATCGTCATATGTCGCTCTTGGCGTATTTTTGTAATGATTATAATTAATCTTTACCTGGGAAATGATATGGGATCATGTAACTTGGATATGAATTTGTTTTGAAGTTTAATCACTAAAATATTTTTTTTGAAATCTATGATTTTGTTCATATTCAAGTGCATCTAATATTATGGATACCATTATCATTACCGTATTTTGTCACCAGAAGTTAATACTATGGATGACTGCAGCATCTGTAGCTCTTAGCTTTTGGCCTCCAGATACGGGATGTTACAGGGATGCACACAACATACCAACACTTGGTCAAAATAAAAGTCACACCACAGTTCTTTTACACTGAAAAAAATTCCGGCAGCTACAATAGAACTAAGTAAAATAGTAAAACGAAATAACTACAAGTTACACTATTTACACTGCTTACATGCATAGAATTACAGTAAATAAACATATCATATATTACACGGTACATGAGTGTATTATATGGAAATTGCAAAATGAGCAATCGTATTATGCACACATACAGTGGTATATAAACATGCACATTACATAGAATTTAGTGAAGTATACAGAAGAGATTACAGTAGAAATATTAACCTTTTCATTACTTGTATCATTTTATGTACAATATCAAACAGCAGGAGCCGTTTCCGCATAATGTAGGCCTGTTTGGACACCAAAAAGCATAAGTATAGACTCTACCGATGTAACAGCAAAAGAAAAGATGTTATGTGCAGACTCTGTACTCGTACAAAAACACTCAAGAAAATCAAAAGACACAAACTAAACGAACCACAAAAACCTGGCTCCACTGATGCTCGAGACCATCACTTCTTCCCATTGTAACCTTTGCCACCCTTACCCGATCGGGTTAGGGTCTTCTTCTTCTTTACCACTACCTTGCTTGAGTCAGTTTCGTCAGACCCACAAACTGACTAACCTGCAGACTTCGGTTTGCCAGTTTTCATGGTGAATGGGTGGATCCTAGTCTTTGCAGCATCTGGCTCTGCTTTAAGCTTTGCCTTCTCTCTCTTCCTCTTGAATCTGCTCCATCATCATCTTATCCCTGGTCGAATCGGTATCACAAACCTTCTGAATATCCTCTTCCTACGATACGACAATGTCCTCCAACCCTTCCAATACTGCGATCTGTTGGGCACCGCATCCGGGCTCGAAAGTGGAAGGTTGGAGTGCAGTAGTTGAACTTATGGAAACATTAGTGGGGATGGTGAAGATTGCTTCAGTTCGTGCGCTCTGAGAAGTAGGAGGCAAAGGTGGGACATTAAGTGGACCTATGAGTTCGTAGAGAGAATGGTACAACTTAGTAACAGATTTAGGAGTGAGATCGACCTGTTGGAGCACGAGAGAAACCATAGAAATACCTGAAGTGGGACTCCTTGGTATGATGTCAATCTCGTAATCTTTAGTTGCTAGTAACTACCCAATCACTGAAACATGGATATAAGGCTCGTGCAGTACGGCCAAAGAACGGATGATCGTTATTAGCACCCCAAATTGTGAGACAGGCACTTTACGCTGACTCGAAGAGCCCGGGCCAGCATGGGTAGCAGCAGCCTTGGCATCCTCCTTAGCGAGAATCTCCTTCCTTACGGCAAGCAGATCTATCTCTTTGTCACTCAAGTATCATAGCGGTAGCTCGGTCTCAGAGCGGTCGCCTCCAGCTCCGCGCAATACTTCTTCCCACGCGTCAACAAGGGTGCAAGATAAACATTTATGAACCACTTTCGATCCCTGTGCATAATCATACTCACATAGAAATGTTGGAGAGCTTGGTTAAGGTCTTCCCTCTCTTAGGCCCTCTTCTCGTTCTTGGCATCTTGGGCTTTTTCAAGATTAGCCAACTTGCTCTGATAGACAGTAAGATCGATGTCAGTTGAAAGCTTATTGGATGTTAGAGTGTTCAACTTTCCATCCAGCCCTTGGTTTCCCTCACGGAGTTTCTGCACCTCTTCGCAAAGGCATTCAAGTTCAGACGTCTGTCCGGAAAGGGCTTGGTTTTTTGCCTTTATAATTTTAGCCTTCTCTTTGGCTTGTTTCTTATAGCTCTTAGTTTCAAGATGAGCGGCCTTAAAATTACTCCTCGTCACTATCTCTGCATTGGTAGGCATGCTTCATCTCTTCAATCTAGCTATCTACATTCATTTTCTGTTCGACTCAAGATCTCTTTCCCTGGTAACTTTGATCAAGTCAGCATCTCGTTCTTTACTTGCCTCTTCACGCTTTACGGTCTCTTTCTCGAGTGAATCAAGTTGTATGAGGTTGACCTTGTTGATCTCAGGAAGAGCTTTGCACAATCATTGCCATCTGAAATCGAGTCAACATCATTTTGCATTGCCTCCAAGTTTTCCGCCCCACTTTCTCTAGTAACAATTTTGAGGTCATGATCGAATTTTAATCCACCCAAGTATGGATAAGTTGCTTACAGGCAGGATAAACTAGACAGAAGCGTAAGCTTTGAGGTGCATTAAGAAGGAGTGGAGGCAGCAATAGTTGTAATGGTCCGTAATGAAGGAGCGTCTTGGATAGTAGCAGTTTGAGCTTTAGAATGTAGAGGGATAGTAGAAGTAGTAGCTCCATAACGCTTGGAGGAATCTCTTCGAGGGTATTTTTGAGTCTCATGGACGGAATCTTCCTCGAAATCCCTCTTTCTCTTCACTTTTTCTTCTTCAGCATCAAGGCGTTCTCTCTTAGCTCTACGTGATTCATCACGCTCGTGCTCTTTCCTCCTTAGCGTCTCTCAATCTACTTTATAGCAATGAGGATGAGGGTCAGTAATGCTCCTTCTACAGTCGCTCAAGCTATGGTGAAGTGCTCCATATATATCACGACTTATTGAACCCGAAACAAAGAAAAAAGTATACGTACCAGAATTATACAAATCGAAGTGTATGCAAAAATGAATGTTCATGATCTTAGAGCAAAGTGTATAATGCCAATAACCCCCTTTATGTTTTACAAATCGGTTGGGCATTGTTTTAGAGTCCTAGTGCTATTGCCTTCACTTATAAATGCCTCAGAAGATATGTCGATCTGCGAGCTGATTTCTTCTATCATTTCAGTAATTGAGATGTCTCCATATTCGTTCACATGAATGGCAACATCTTTCATGAAATCAAAAGTTGATGTGGACCCAACAGAAGTCCCTGCAACTTGATCTCCCGTAGAAAGTGGGGTCTCAACAGCTAGTCGTTGGGGAGGAGGAGAAGTACCAAGACCTTGACTTAATGTTTCATAAGCCAAAAGGTCTGAAGAAGGAAGGTCGGGAAGTCCATGACTCATTCCCAGTGATTCATCCTGGATCCGCTTTCCTCTTCCTAAGTGGCCTAAAGGTCGATATTGTTCTCATCATCGAAGATATCTCCTTCCTCCATAACCATGGCCTATTTTTATTTTCTTCTTCTAATCGTCTCATCCTCCTCCGAGATAGTAGCGTTCTCCTGCTATTTCCCTCACGACTGGGGGAATCCTCTTTCATGGGCTCATCCACCTCAGTTTCAACATCATCTCCTTCTTTGTTATCTCCCAAAGGCTCGTTAGTCTCCACATCAATAGCCTCCTCCTCATGATCATCACTAGACCCATATCCATTGCCCGATCCACCTTATTCCTCTTCCTCTTGAGGACCCTCGATAGTGCCACGAGTGGATGCAATGGAACGGGTGTGGTGGGTGGTCAAATCATTGCATGAACAAGACGTATAACGAACGCAATAAAGCAAACCCGTTCGAGTGAACCTAAAACAGTGCAAGTCCAATTCTCCTAAGAAATCTCTTAAGAGAGAGTTGAGGTGGAACGGCGCTGTTGAGACACATATACTAGCTGCAAGTTGTGAAACCAGGAGGGGGCGATGTGCAAGTTCATTTCTTATCGGTAAGTGAACATCTTTGGTAGAAATTCCATGGTGCGAGTAGACATTGCAAAATATCTTTTCAATCATAATGGTGGGCGCCTACTCCGGTAGGTTAGTTATAATTATCATGGTGGCAACTAGGTAGAACAGTGGGATCTAATAGCATCATCTGGCTCTCAGACCCTAAAGACATAGATTGGTTCGGTCCAACTAGAATAGAAGGTGAAACCGGAGTAGTATAGAGGCGCCTTCAGAAGTAATTAATGGTCCTTTTCTAGACTTGTGGAAGCTGATTGGTGAGTCATTCTAAATAGGAGAACTTGGCATTCAACACGGTTATATGAACCTAACTTGAAATATAAATGCCCGTGTGACAAATCCATAGAATTTAGCAGAATTTGATATGTATCGACCAGTCAAATTCTAAGTGTTAGCCAGGGAAAATGCAGTGTGTTATCTACATTATATGAGTCCAGTGTCCCGGACATTGCGAACGAACCATCCAGTGTAGATAGCTTGCTTGCATTTGAAAATAAATCCACATCGATCTTTGAGATTATCTTCTTTACGCTTACCCGTTGTCGATCTACGATTGATAAATGATCCATTGTCCAAGCGACGTGAAAAGTCTTTCTTTTTAGGATTTCCGAACATGCAAAAGTTAAAAGATGGAATTGTGGAATCATCCAATATGCTTGAAATAATGGTTAAATCGTCCTATCGGATCCATCCAATGATCATACTCGTTTAATTTCTCAAAGAAAAAAAATCGAAATAGAGGAAGTTCATGCTTGACTAGGCCAAATTATGGAACATTCCTAATCAAATAAGCAAGGGTTTGATTGTTTTCCATCAAGATTGAAATATACCAAGCCTAGATCATCTCATCACTGCCATCACCGCCTTGCGATATACCTTCACCTCAAATCCGCTGTCACCATCCTCGCAATCGAATCAAAACTGAATTCGGCACTTAGGGTTTCAAGTAGATCGAACCCGAGAACTGCAGGCGATAATCCTTGTGGGAGCGGTGGTTCTAGGCAATGGCAAGAAGATCGATGGAACTTTGTTGGGTGATAACGACGCAGGAGCAGGCCGATAGAGTACTCGATTGAGGAATGAAGATAGGTCGACGGTTTAGGAACTCGGATGTAGGGTTTGTAAGCTTGGCATGCAAATGAATAAAGTGAAGAGGGTTTGAAGGCATATAGCCATATAAAGGAAGGATGTGAAAATTTTCACAAGTACAGATGTCGGTACCAACATCATAAATCGGTACTGACATCATAAGTTGGTACCAACATCTCGTATTACACCCAAAGCATGTCAAATTTCCTGCAATTTACTTATCCGACAACGTAAAGCTGTATGTAAATTTCCATACCTAAATGATATGGTCAACATCAAGAATTATAATCCAAAATGAAGCAACAACTCACAGAAATCAATCAACTGAAGCCAAATAAGAGCAGCTTCCACGACTACACTTCAACAGTTAAACTACGATCTACAATATAGCCATCTGGGACTTTCTCACTTTAGAGCACACTTTGTTTTTAATGAAAGCATACTCTAGAGGGCAAAAGTTAAATGAGTTTTTATCCAAGTGGAAATTAATAGAAGCTAGAACATCGAGACGAAGACGAAATGACTTGAAACCTTCTAGGCACACTTAAGTAAGGTAGAGAAACAACTCAAAGGAAATTCAACATGAAAGGAGCAAAAGTGGGAAGTCGGTACCGAGTTCATTATGTTGCTAAGGCAGCAAAAGGGTTCGTCCTACCTGGAGTTAACCATAGAGGTCGGTACCGACATGAGAGTTCGGTACCGACATCTCTGGTTAATCTAGATGAGGTCGTGATTTTGTACACTCTTCTAGGCCGACTTCTAGACTCTGCTCCAACTCTCTGTTTGCCTCAATGCGACTACTACCACTATAAATACAATCCATAGAGCAACTAAAAAGGGATCTGGATTCTGCTATCACCACACGGGTTCCCTATCTCTTCTTCAACTCTTTCCTATTCACAATAGTCACCAAGGCAGCTCCTCTAGGCAATTCAATGACTTAGAACTTGTCTAATCCTTGTACTTGTGATTCTTTCTCTCTCTAACCCCTTGTAATCTCAAATAAACAAGATCAAATTAATAACCAAAGTTATAAAATGGACATAGGCTTATTTAACAGTCGAACCACTATAAAACCTCTGTGTCTCTCTCTTATTTCTTTTACTTTATTGATATTTTCTATTATCTTTTCCTTAGTCTGTCGGGGCTAGTGCTTTTACCTACTTATTTAGGGTGTTGATCCATTTTTTGGGTCAACACTACGGTCGGAATCTGTTGGGGATGGTCGGAGTTAGTGGCGAGGGTGCATGCGTATCGAGCTCGACAAGTGGGATTCATTGGTGGCCTTGGTTGCTGATTTGGTGAGTGGTTGTCTATGTCAGTGGTGTGCATGCACGTATACATGCATAGGAGGAGGCCAAATCGAATTGGGGAAGAGGGGAGAACACTGTAGCAGGTGGGCTTAGGTCTGGGGTTGGAGCTTTGGGCCTTGGGCTGTAGTTTAGTGGGTGAGGATTTAATTATTTAGATAACTAAATAAGTTAATTAAATTTGTGTTTAGTAATTAACTCGTGTCTCACTCATATGAGGTCCAAAACAAATGTGGTCTCTTGTTTGTACTCGTAGGATTATTGTTAACGCATTAGAGAGGGTTCGTAAAGTTTGGAGCAAGAAAAGTTTTTGAGCTAAAATCGAATGGCATTCAATTTTTGACTATTCGAAAACAAGTAAACATTAGTTGGAATTTTAGTGAGCTAACTCACCTTTGGATAAACAGTATATGATATATGTGTTGATATAATTTTGTGATTGAAATGCTTGGATATTTATTGATTGGCTTGATTGAATTCCCGCTTGGAAGCGGGTGACATGAATAACAATTGTGTTGAAGAGGACAAAGCAAGGAAATGGAAGTTGAGGTGTTTAGTAGCTAATAGGTCGCTATATGAACATTTCGAAAGATTTGATTTTTGTAGAGGGATCCAACGGGATTCCTCATCACTGTTGATTTTAATTTCATTTATATACTTATTGTATAAATTGTTGAATACCCGAAGTTTGGTAGCTTGGCATTATTAGAAGTGATTGTGACATGTCGTAAAAGTTGAACTCTTGTAGTGTAGAGCAATGAAAACACTTGTTAAGTGTTATGGTAGCCTTAGGTCTCATTATAGTATTTTGAAATACTATTATTTGTTAATTTGGTTAGAAAATGGTTTTTATTCGGAAAATGATTTAAATGTGACTTTTGGAATTTCTTGAGGCATTTTCTTTGGAAATGGTTTTTAAACTCCTCTATTTTACTCCAACCTTTTTGTTAGTCTCTTCTAATTTATATAGAAATATTTAAAAATATTTTGGGAAATATTTATTTTACAGAAAAGTTAATATAATAACGGATGTTTATATTAAAGAGAAAAAAGGGTTTATCTTTTAAAACAAAGTGATTTTGTTTTAAAAGAAGATAGAAATATTTTGGAATAAATATTTGTGGAACGCTTTATATAAAATATTGTATAGAAAGATGGATTTATAAATGGTATTAAAAAAAATAAAAGAATAGACTTATAAATGATATTTGAAAAAGGAAAGATGTCATTTTGATAAATAACATTTGTGAATTTATAGTGATATATGGAATAATCATTTTATGAAAGGTATTCAGTCCTAGGTTGAAACCAAAGATTAGTGACAAGTATAAGAGATTTGAAATCAAGAGATTTATAAAATAAGTTTTATAAATAAAAAGGAGATTTATAATGGAAGTTTTATAAATAAAAAGGAAATTTATAAAAGGAGTTTTATAAATCGGAAGTGATTTATAAAAAGGAATTTTATAAAAGGAGATGAGTTTTGATTTCTCTAAACGATCATTTAATTTATGGTGGTATGGAAATTATTCTTTTCATACTTAATATCAAGTTCCAAGGTAGGGAAACTCATCTTCATCTTGAGAATTAAGATTGTATGTTGAGGCAAGGATAGTTGTCTAACTTGTCCGACTTTATTGTTAATTGAGGGATAACTCAAGTTTGAAATCCAGAAGTGGTGGTAAGTATATTTGGTCTAATTTTCATACGATCCATTTACTTATCCAAAAAAGGAAAGTGGTTTCGGTTTATAGTGATGTTTTAAATAACTTTTGTTTTAGCCCATTTAAATATGATTTTCGAAAAAATGGGAAAATCTTCATTAAGATTTGTAATTATTCTTATACAATTGTTATAAGTATGTGAAAATATTTTCTGAGTTTTGGATGTATAGTTTTTTATTAATATACTTATACTTGTGAGATAGGTATATAGATATTTTTTCGAGCATTGAAAAGAGTAGAGAAGATTTGTGTATATCTTTTGTAAAGTGATTTTAAACCAAATAATTGAATAGAGATTTAATTAATGAAAGATTAACTAAAAGAGGCTTAGTAGTTTCTATATGAAATTGAATCTCTAGATTGTTTGATATTTGTTTGATAGTTATATAACCAACCATCAAATCTTGGCCAAATATAACTTTGGAAATATCTAGAAGAAACATGAGAATAAGATGGTACAGTTATCTTCGGCGATGCTATATTGTACGTATAAATTGTTGTGTTCTTCTAGGACAAATGATAAGGAAATCTGTCCTCTTAAACGGTTAGGAGGTGATCTCCCCTCTTATGTATTGTCTGTTTATTTCCAAAAGAACCGGAGTTGAGTCTACTGAAATCTATCTATTGGTTTGGAGCGCCCGATAAGCGGGGGAGTGTAATTATATAAGATAACTCGAAATTGTAACCACTCTAAAACAATATATGGGTTCCAAGCTTTGGAAGAGATTAGTGATTGGTTCAAGACACTGTAATCTATGTGGAGATTCGTGATTTGTTGAGATGCTCGAATATATGTAGTTGTTCGTGATCTATTTAGGATGTGGGAAACCATGTGTGATTCCAACATATGTTGACGTATGAGAATCCATGTGTGGTTTCGGGATTTGTTTGAGTTTTGACTTGTGTGTTGGAATGTCGGACGTGGCCTCACCAACGGAAATGACTAAAACCAGTGATGGGATACATAGAACAGCGGTTTAGCTAACCTAAAGGGTGCATGCGACTCTGTCCTAAAGATATTTACCATTATGCATGTAGTGAGTGGAGCACCCTGCCTTAGTGGCCAATAATGTATTTCCTATGGTACATCAGCTTGGATGTAACATGCTTCGTGAGGATATCTCTGATCCTTGCGTAGGAGGACCATTCTCGAAGTAGTAAGAGCACCTCCATAGAATCCCACTCAATTAGCGAACGTGCCTTAGCAGTTTTGATTGTATGCCTGTTATTATAGTGATGTACACTCACATGCATCATAGCTATTTGATTATTTATATTTCACATCCAAGACATTAATGATATCACTGGATTCTCTAATAGAAATGGTTTGGTTATCATAAGGTAAAAACCAATCCGTAATTATGTGCGGCATGGTCTTATGAGATACCTTTATTTTGGAAGGTTTTATAACATTAAAATCCGTATGATTTGTGTTTTTCATGCTGGTTTACCAGACTGATCCAGGTATTATTTTTCTTATAATTCCTGGGTCAGCCCGAGCATATTTGAAGAATTAGTTATGGATGCTTTGGAGCATGAGGAGACGAGCTGGATGCCTCCAAGACATATTCGCGTATCTTTTATTTTCTCTATATTTTTGTTCTATATTTTTTAGCATTTGTTAGAACATGCTGTTATAACTGTCTAGGCTGATGATAGTTTATTTACTCTAATTAATATATGTATATTATGGTTTACTTTTGTTAAGATCATGCGTATATTATATATTACTCGTCACGATATGAGATTCTATTATTTCACCCCAACAATATATGTTTTCGGCTATTGGATGCTCCGCATGTAAATACCATAGATGTATTACTGTCGACTTTTAAGGGTCGAAAATCCTGTCGTTACACCTTGCATCCAATAAGTTAGCACATAAACTTGAATACATGCTAATATATCATTATATGATGTACTAATACTCGAAGTATATAATAAGTGTTAACACAGTAATATGCACATCACACGATATGCACCACAATCGCACATCATTCAATACAAACATAGAAACTATAGTAATTGAAGCAATCAAAGCAACCATCATACTGCCGGATGGTCCAGTACAACTCATATGACCCATTTAGACGGTCAACGACCACTTAGAATCGTAGGTACTCAATACTCAAGCTCATGCCAACTCAAATGGCTAGGGATATGGACCACTCAAATATCTAACTCATGGATCTAGATAATAGGTGCACTCACACCACCCCAGGATACACTCAGGCTACCCTACCCTGTATAAGCACCTGACACTAGCATACATATCGATAATAGAACAGCCTCTTATCTACTTCACAAGTGATCACTGAGCACTTGCTCGCTCAGTTACTTACCTAATGCTATAATCACTTCCCACATGGATTACATGATCAATTGTCCCACATCATCGATTTGTCAAAGTTCAGAACTCCACTCTTAGCTCCTAAGACTTCTTTATGTTTGGCCTAGAGTAATCCACCCATCTCCACATGTCAACCCCGTACTATACCTTAACTAACCTCATGTCCATCTCGAAATGCTTAGTATCGATCATCCATGGCCTAAAACTCGTCATCCCTACCTTATGCGACCAATAGTGTGAGCCCATCATGGTGCTAGGGAACCTTATATCAATCGCCAGATTATGGACCATTTATGGTCGAATTTGATAATCTTTCGGCTGTGGGACTTTGGTCTGAAGTCTCTCGTCTCCTAACTCGAAGCCAAAGCTCTAGTTCTACGGAGTGATTTCCCTTTCTTCTCAATCCCAAACTCCAAGAGCTCGTGCTCTATTTTTTTGAAAATCCAAAATAAGTCGGCTGCCCTTGGGTCGGATCTGTCCTATGTAGGTTAGGGACTTAGCCTATTTTTGGCCATGTTGTCCCACTCTACTCCACTTTATTCCTTCTCAAACCTTCTTCGGAAGTGGCCTTTGCAAAACCTCGAAGTTCCCTTCCAAGATGCATAAAGTTCCATGCCTCAAACCTTGGAGATATACCTTAAACCTTCTTTGGGTATTGAAGTTGCCTCTGCAAAAACTGTCCAAAATTTGTTTAAATTTCAAACAGTCATACCTCCTAAATGTTAAGTTTGAAAAGCCATTATGATCACTTTAAAGAAAGAGGGACCACCATATCTGTCTAATGGAAGTGGTCTTTACCAAAAGTTATAGGCCTTACAAGTTCTTAGGGGTAAAATCTTTCGATTAAATTCTTAAGTTTCAAAAATATCAAAAATCAATACTTCCTAAAGTTATAGCCTATTTGGAAGTCATTTGAGCATAGAAATAATATTTCTATGGCCGTCAATACGTAAAATGTATAGGGAATGTGGGTCATTACATTCTTCCTCCTTTATGAATTTCACCCCCGAAATCCCAACAACGAAGTACGATCAAACAACATAGTTACCCAGAATGCATACTAACCATAAGCAAACACAGTATCAATCAAACATGTGTACATAAGGAAGTAAACACAGTGTACGCCTACTTTAGCATGTAAGTTACTAAATTACTCCATATGATATCGAAAGTGAAATTAAATTCAATAAACAAAATGTCTTACCAAGTAAAGAGTTCCAGGTAAGCAGTCCTCCTGCTCTCCTCAGTTTCCCAAATGAAATCACTCACGCTTTCACTCTATTTAACCTTCACCATCTTCATCATCTTCCTATAAGCTACATCGTGTTATAAGCGACTATACAAATATGCCTATGAGATCTTGAAATTTCTAGTTCATTCTTGATATCATCCAGTTGATCTAGTTCGACAATCACACCTAAGACATGCACAAACTTCTACAAATGAAAAACATGGAATGCATTGTGCATACCTTCATTTACTGAGGTAAGTTGACTCTATAAGCTAGCTCCCAATCCTCTTGAATATCGGAAAAGGTCCTATGAACCCCGATGCCATCTTCCCCATGTACTAAATCGAACTACATTCTACAATAGACTTGATAAATACCATATCGCCGACAAAGTCCTTAATATCACGTCTTCTCTTATCAAAATAGCTTATCTATCGATCTTAGGCAGCTTTCATTCATTGTTGAATGACCTTTACCTTCACCGATGTTTCTCTAATTATATCCGGGCCTAATATCAATTTCTTACCCGCTTTCCACCAACATGAAGGAACGTTGCACAATCTGCTATATAATGCCTCAAATGGTGTCATATTTATTTGCAAACTCAACAAGATGCAAGTCATTGTCCTACTAGCCCCTAAAGTCAAGCATGTAAGCTCACAAGAGATTCTCTAAGAAACGATTCACTCTCTTAGTCTATCCATCTATGGGTTATAAGCTATACTCAAATGCATCTACATCCCCAATGTCTCATGTAAGCTCTTTGAAAACCCACTAGTGAACAATGGGTCTCGACGCTCACAATGTCCTTTGACACACCATGGAATTAACAATCCACTTCACATATAACTCGACCAATTTGGTGATTTCCTATTAAAATTTATGTGTATAAATCAAGCATTCTTCGGCATTCTATCCACTGTGACCCAGATGCTATCATACCCTCCTCTAGTCCTCGACAATCCATCGATATCTATTCCCACTTCCACTCTGGAACCTCAAGAGGTTACAGCATACCGCTCAACTTCTTCTGCTCAACTTTCACTAACTGGCAGTTCATACACTTTGAGACGAATGTTTCGACATCCATCCCAATAGAATGTCTGCTTCATATCATGATACATCTTATTGCCTAATTGATGTGTAGTTAGTCTCGAGTGGTAGCATTCACGTAGCACCTCTTCCCTCAACCGATCGACATCAGGTACGGAAAATCTCCCATCTTACGGAGCCAACCATCACAGTCCAGTCCATACTGCTTCATATCTTCAATGTAACGCCAAATTATTTTTGACGTCAAAATCAATTACCAACACTATAAAATATGCTGCAACTAATTTCCAATATTAATAAAAAGTGGATCTTTTATGTTATAGTTTTAACCTTATCACTATGAAGATAAAAGAGAACCTCATAGCGGAATCAAACATCAATATAAATATACTTCAACTTAATAATACAATTATCTTACAACATCATCACAATAATTTACATCTTAATACATTAATTCACATTAACTCATTAACAATAAACCAAAGGAATAAAAGAATATACCTATCTGCTACACATGACATAGTCTGCATCCACTTTCCATATTCGTCTTCTAATCCTACCTGCAACTTCACAACTGTATGAATATATGAAATAAAAAGGAAAAACGTTTCAATTATTTTTTGACTGCACCCAATGCTATATACCCCATCCCAACCTAAGGGATCCGATGACTATAGCATAGGAAAAGACTGCCTATGTATCCCTTTTAAGGGATCAAGCTCACATAGTTTTATTTCTTGCTCTTCACTTGCATCCAAGTAGTCGTTTGGACATAACATCCATGCATCCATCGCAACCGATGCAATCACTACAACCAACGTAATCAATAAAAGCAGGAAACACTAATCCCACTAAACAAGTCAAACCAATCATCATAAATATGGGTTAATAACAATAATATCACACGTGGTCATTAAATATTACAATCATTTGACAACACAGAATACCAACCCAAAACATCAAACAAGCCATCATAACAGATATATATACACTCACAAATACCAATTTATCAACAATTAGAATAAACCATCAGTGTAAGTACAAATCAACCAAGTGTGTACTAAACCACTATGTTAGTAACACTAATAGAAATAATAAAACCATAGTTAACCACACACATGTAGGCATACACATCCAAATACGGTCTCATCGTCATAAAACAACATATGTGATAAATACAATCAACCATTAATCACAAATTACATCCATCCAAAACATCATATTCACTACTGTTGTTTCCATTTAACTACAAATCATTTTTATTATTGTTTATTATAAAAGCGCCTTTTATTTATCTCAAAACAATAATAGTTCTTCTAAGTTGATGATATACTTCAAAATATTTCATTGTAATCTCAATACTTCAAATCTCTCCAAACATTGTATTTCACCTTGAAAATAGTAGTTTTAACAAAAACTATATTATTGTTTATAAAATCTCATTTTATTATATACTAATAATAAAATTCCCAATCTTAGTTTAAAAATATATTTTCCATTATTATTTATGGATTTCCCTAGAAATCCATAAGTAACAACCTTATTAAATCTATCTCATCAATTTTATTCTATTTCATTCAAACACTATTATTTACAAACATTTCACACAAACTGTAAACAAACACATTTACTATTTGTTTATCTAATTCTAAAATTATTACGCAATTTTACCCTTCTCATTTCAATTAATTATTTTTCAATTCAAATATACAATTAATTATAATTAAACATCCAAAATACGACAATCAAAATTATCCAATTAAGGCAAAACACATCCAAAATGTTATCAATCCAAACAAACATCCAATGAAAAAAGCATATCTCAATAGAAATGATTTTTCATTAATAGATATATATTTAATATTCTAAAATTCAATTAATTAAATTAAATTAACCATGCCAATGCACTTTTTCCTATCTCCAAACTCAGCAAAACTAATGCCAAAACGTTTATAATTTTTCCATGAGTTAAATGAAACAAACCGCGCATGAACCGAAGTTCATATGCAAAAGATATCGCAATTAGAAGTTTTAGTGTTTATTTTATAATTAACAAAAATATAGGAGCCTATGCACAAGATTACCACTCTTTCCCAATTTCGTTCAGCGCTGAAGTACCCCTCCTTACGTCGATTTTAACCATGTTTCTACGATGCCACAAGCCGCAAAAGATTCACCGACCACCTCCCCCGGCCTCGCCATGCCGCTGCCATCAACTCCGTGTAATCCATTGCCTTCCTGCTGCCGCTTAGGGTTTCATAAGTTCGAACCTAAATTCCGACCACCATGTCGAATTGAACTACAGTCGAACCATATTTGAGCTCTACTCTACAACTCTTCAATATCCATAAGTCAGTTTCTCCTATTGGTCCCTGATTAAAAACACCCATCAATGCTTTGGTTTCATCAACGCCTACTTTGACCATGAATTTCGGTCGCCTTGAGCGCCATACCCAAAAAGAAACGCTTTCCATCTGTTCCATTCATTGAGTGCTTTCCAATGATATATAATTCAATACGGTTTGGACCTTTGAATTTTATTCACTTTTTAATTAATTTGCTAATCACCATAAGAGAGTAATTAGGTTAAGTTCCAGATTAAGGAAGAAAAACTAAAGATTGTAGTGACGGCTAGGGTTCCGCAGCCCCACTTATATCGTCGTTAGGCTAGGTTATGTGTTGTTTATCCAGTTTGATTCGAAACAGATACATACGCTATTTAAACACCATAATACCTCTATTTTGCAAATTATAACTACAAATGCATCAAAGCTAAATATAAAACTTTACGTCTTGGAACAACCTTCATGATTGTTATAAACACGATACCCAATTCACCCTTTTATTAAAAATTCGCTTTTAATTACTCTAACATTATGCGATGTCAAATTTGTAGGTTGTTACATTCTCTCTTTTTAAAAGAATTGCACCCTTGCAATTTCTCAAATACAACCATTAACCTAATCAATAAAGTCTCATCATGGGTTTAGTCACAAATTACAGGGAAGTATATTAATAAAAGTCAACCATCTTTAACTATAATACACAACATCCCCACAGCATAATCATTCATGGCATGCAGCAATTCATTCACAATAATGATGTCGACATACATACTGCAGTGTAAAAATATAACACTCCATCAATAAAGGGTGAAACATACTCAACCATGGATCGATTTCCATACACAAGTCATAATATGCATATAAGAAATCCAAAACCAATAACCCATAGCAGAAATACACAATAAAATTTAGGATGGTCCAAACATGCACGCATAATAAAAATATACATAAATTGATAATCAATATAGCTCCTTCAAGTAAAGCACGTAAACACCCTAAATATGGTAATCATCACATCACCATACCAACAAATAACACATGTGTGGTAGTCCCTACATTGATTACCCTTCCACTATAATATGTATATCTTCCATCCTATCGATTAAATTCCTCATAGTCTCAACCTCATAACAATCGATGTACCATGTCATGCCTACACCTTCCAAAATAATATATATGCCTACTTAGAGCTATATCCTTAGAATAATGTTGCGCTTGCATCAATCTTTGATTTCTCGGTCCCTCTCATACAATCAGAAAATATAAACCATCACTAAGGTGAATTAGACTATCACCACTCTTCACATCATATTAGCCATTACCAAGGTCTCACCTGCCACACATCATCGCCGAAGTCTCATTTTTCCACAATCCTCACTGAAGCCTCGCTTTTCCAAGATTGTCATCGAAGTCTCACTTTTCTATGATTATCTCTAGAGTCTCACTCCATTTTGACTTTCTTAAAGTCTTCCTTCACCACAACCTTCTTAAGGTATCCTTGAAGTCCCACTATGCTACGAACATTTCCCGGTCTCACCCTCATCATGATCCTCCCATAGTCTCACATTAATATGACTTTCTCAAAGTCCTTCTTTGTCATGACCTTATCAAGGTCTCTTGGATACATGATAACTCACTTTACGACCTCTTAGGCCGATGACATATCATGCCACAGTTAGATCCGACGTTCTTTCGAATACATATCCCATATGTAGTGTCCTCTCAGGATAAGACAGACTGTCTTACAGTCCAAGGTACATGGGTGAGCATCCTTACATATCCCTGCACTGAGGAACAACCATCCTATCTAGAGTTATTAATAATTGTTAACCTAAAAAATGGATCAACACCCTGGGTTAATTGTGAAAGCACCGGCCATGTTCTTACAGAGCAATAATATATAGAATAAATGTAAAAAGAGCAGAAATAGTAAAAAGACAAGAAGAATTTTATAGTGGTTCGGCTATTAATGAAGCCTAAGTCCACTTTATAACTTTCTATTAGCTAACTGCTTTTACAAGTTGAATTGGATTACAATATGATTGAATCTTCTAAGTTAGATCAAGTAACAAGTAAAAGAGCTCACTGGAGAATCACGGTGAACCCCTATATGACTGTTGTGGGGGAGGAGAAGAGTGAAGAATAATCTCTGCAGAGTTGCAGCAGCCAGTCTAGAAGATCTCGTTTATGTTGCAGGTTGGATTGTATTTATAGGGGTTGGAAAGCTATTGGGCTAAACCGCCTTGCCAGATGCTTGCAAACGAAAATACGAAGGTGCACTAAAAATTTCATAGCTAACCTAGTCGATCTGATGGATCACTAGAGATCCATGGTTATGGTCACTAGCGATCCATAGCTTTTGGGTCGTTGAAGATTCAATTGCTTGTGATGCTTTCCTTCATCCTCTTCTTTAGACTTCATGGCAATCTAGCACAATCATATGGATAGCTAGCGATCCATGTACTTAGGCTATTTTTGAGTGATCTCTATTTGGTTGTCTTCCTATCTTCTATTTAAGCGCCTTATCGTTTGGAGTTTGTTTGATCATCCATCTTCATGAAACATCTAGCCCAGAAGAATCATCCATAACTCACTCAAAACATAATAATCAAACGAAACTTTGCAAGTACACTCTAGAGGGTGTGTGGGACCTACACCATAAATTTCAAATGATGGGGACCAAGCTACATAGGTCGCTAGCAATCTATCAAGATGGATCGTTAATGATCTATTATACCTTACCCAATCATGCTCTTTTTGTGAGCCTTATTTTATGTCTTCTAAGTGTTCCCTCCAAATTTCAAGTCAATCTGATTCTGTATGAGTTCTGTACGTCTAGTTTAAGCTAGCTGCATTGGTCAAAACAGCTTGAATCAGATGAGTCTTTACTTCTTGGACTACGCTGCTTGGAATGCAATGAAACTTGGTAAGTATTCTTAGGAGAGGTAGTAGATCATGATGTAAGAGGCTTTGACAACCAATGAAGCTTTCTTATGGATCACTAGCGATCCATAGGCCCATTAGTGGATTTTTGGGTAATTCTCCTTCAGTCCCTGACCTATGCCTCCGGTCTTTTTGGTCGATTTGTTTTGGCTTGGCTTAGATGTTCTAACTCATTTGAATTCCTGCTTGGGTAAACCCAGTTAACATTTGCCCCTCAGATTATGCCTTCGTTGGAAACAAGGTGTGCTATGAAAGTAACTGCTTTTGGGTTTTCATTTTGTGAAATCTAGTTGATCGTGTTGAGGTTACCACTCAAAATTGGCTTTGACTATTCAATCGTCTGTTGAATTTTTGATGTGAATCATCGGAGTCAGCCTCAAGGTGTTGTTTTCAATTAGCTGACTTCTGATAGCCGTTCGTCTTTTGATTTCGATCTGAATTTCAATTCCTAGTATTGACGGTTCATTCTTTGCTTCGTAGTTTACACAAGGGTTTAGGTCGGTAAGTAGGTGCACGATATAGGTTTGGAGTCATCCTATATAGTATTAACTCGACCGTCGGTGAAGCTCAATTTTGCCTCGAACAATTGTACGCCGTTCTAGAGCGAAGTCTTGCTCTTTGTCTTTAACTTTTTCTTTTCGAGAACTTGGTTAAGTTCCCGTCGATGTTTTTGAATTCCAATAAGACGATTTATTACAAAATCGGATATAGTGGATGATTCAATCATATCACTCTTCCCATTTCTGTACTCCGGTGATCCTAAAAAGAAAAGCTTCCCATGTCGCTTCGGACAGGGGCTCCGTTATAGATTACTTATCGATAACGGGTAAGTGTGAAAGAGATAATTTTAAAGGACGATGTGGATTGTTTTTCAAATGTAAGCAAGCTATCTACACTAGATTGTTTGTTTAAAGTATTTGGGATACAAGACTCTTCTTATGTAGATAACACACTATCTGCCCCGATCAATGCTTAGAATCCGACTGGTCAACATACGCCGACTTCATTTGGATTCCGTAAGATGGGAGATTTTCCGTACCTGATAGGGTCAAAGGCCAAGTTTTATTGTTGAAAATGACTTTCCGAGCATCTAATCTTTAGTCTGGCGGAGGGACTTTCACTGCTCTAGAAGCTGGTCCTTCGCGACTTTGGTTTTGCTTATTATTCCTGTCATATTGGGATGAATTGTTATAGGTAAATTACAAGGCATAGTTGCTCATGTTGAGCTGTAGTTGAAGTTCGATCAGGCATAATTTCAGTCTTCGGAAACTAGCACATGACTTATTTAATTGCGATTATCCTTCCTTTGCGTTTTTCGAAATTCAACCTGCACACCAGCCTCTATCTTCAGGGACTATTGGTTTAATTGCTCTATTCTGAGCATTGCTTTTTCTTGCTGTTGCACCTCTTGTGTTCTTGTGTAGCATACACATTTACTGTAATTCTATAAATGTAAGTAATACTTCTACGGTCATTTCGAAATATTCTATTTCATAACTTTGTTCAGAACTATGAGGTAGCTTGGTCTAGCCAGTTCTGTAGCTAATCCCTACTCATGCTCAATTGAGTTCGTTTCAATAAAGTGTTGGTGTATCTACCCTAGTCCATAGGGCTGATTTCTTCGAATACTAAGTCTACATGTTTGCAGGAGACTAGGTCTCCTGGGAAATACGTTCGATTACCTCAGTTTGATTGACACGATAGCTCCTATCTCCAAGACCTAGGGACTTTGCTGCTTGATTCCAAGCTCTAATTTTTTTAGTGATGTCTGTTTCTTAACTATAATTGAATTCCTCCAAGTTGGCATGTCATCTAATGTCATTCTGGGTACATGTGTTGGAAAGACGTGTCGTCGTCATCTTTTGCTAGAGTGAATTCTTCCCAGTCCAGTGTTGAGTCCTAATCATGTATTCGTTTCTATCTCCAGAAACTCATGCGTGGATGACTCAACTCTGTGGATTTTTCCTTGATGTTGTGAATCTTCAGATAGCATGAGATGCAAGAAGGTAGGGCTTAAGATTCAATTAAACTCTTGCTTCTACTTTCGAAAGCCGATGTATCGATGGTTTCATTCTGGAGGTTTCTTCTTAGCATTAACAAACTTCGGGTAATAGCATATTCCTGCAAGTTGGAACCAAATGATCTAGTTAGACCGTAAGTAGGTCATCGATCCTTCTTATCATCACCAGACTGTGAGTGACGATTGCTTTCTGAATGTTAAATCCTTCATTTCCTTTGTTGGCGATTTTGTTTCCAGAATGCTCTGTTTTGCGATACACAACCTTTATCTAACCAACCTTGTGGTTATTCGTGTTTGGAATTTGCAACATTTCTTCCGATCAAGTATTTGTGCATCTATCCCTGCTCGAGGGACTAGCTATTTCGAATGCTCGTTTTTGGGCGATTGTGAGAGATGGAGAGGTTTGGGACAAATGATTCAATTTCCCTTGGTTCGGCTCTCAATCCTATTCTAGTATTATGGAAGTCCAATGGTTTTAGCTTCGACCTTCCGTGATTGTCCCTACATGACCTTAGTTGTGCATGCTTTGCTTGATTGTTGTCGTCACGGAAGTTCTGTTCATACGCCAATTCCTGTACTCGGGAATTGGTAAACCTAGTAGCTAGGTTTCAAGCGACATTTCTTCAAGGCTGCCTATCTTTTGGCTGTATCTAAATTCTTTTTAAGTTGAATTCAGGAAATTCGGTTGTGCACCAGGTTTTATCCCTAGAAATTAGCACATGAACAATTCAATCTTAGGATTTCCCTTCGCTGCTGCTTTATTCCTATGCAGTGGCTGATTCCTGTAATAAAAGGTCGAACCATCTGGCTGACCTATTAAAGGTTAAGTCTTCCTGTTGTTGGCAACGGTAGTTTTTCGAACATAAGGGTAGAATCTCATTTGAGGACCAACTTCTGTCTCTGGAAGCTAGTGCATTGATGGTTTACTACGATGAGTGTTTATCATTGAACCTGTAGATTAAAGTTTTCCTCGCATTGCCGAGGCAACACCGGTACATAGTGAATAGAGAATTTCCCGACATTGCCGGGGCAATGTCGGTACTTAGGAAATAGAGGGTTTCCTGGCGTTGCCGGGGGAATACCGATACTTATGAAATAGAAAGTTTCTCAATGTTGCTGGGGCAACATCGGTACTTAGGAAATGAGAAAAGGCCTTAGCGTTGTCGGGGCACTACCGACACTCGGGAGGTTGGGATTGATTTTCCCTGCCGGTCCAGAAATTCTCTTAATCCAGGTGGGCACTAGTTTTGTCTTTGAAAACTTGCACTTCGATGATTGGATTGTAGAAGTCTTTTCTTAGTGTTGCCTATCTTCGGGCAATGTTAAAGTCATGTTGGCTAGGATTGAATCATTCATCTGATCTTGTATAGTCGAGTTGATCCCTTTCAACCCAATATGGCTGGTTTTCTCAACGTTCCTTAACTTCGGGATATACCATGTTTTGGGAGGATGGGAGTCCCATGCGTTTTCGTTGCCTAGCCTTATTTATCACCATCAAGTGTTACCCTTGGAAATGCATAACCAATTCCATGGTTATTCTTATTCACGAAGAATAAGATTTCCTCCAACCGGTTTTTGTTATGATCTAACTTTTATCTATGGAACCCTTCATTTCTAGGTAGAACCCTTCATTTCTAGGTGTCAAATTCCAGGTTCTTATAGAAAATTAGAAATTATGGAGCGAGTCATCACATTGCCCTCAGTACGATTGCGCTCGTTCCTATCCTGATCACGGACCAGTAGAGTTAGGGAGTGTTTGTCTTGAATCTGTTACACTTAACCTTGCTTGTTTTAGGCCATATGCGTTATGTTAGGCTAATAGCATTGTTCTATATATCAATCTTATTTATTGGTTCCAATCTTTGAGAATCAATGGTTTTAGCTGCTCGATGTCGAGCGTTTCCTCCTTGCCGTTGTCTGTCTACGGATAGCAGCTAGTTTTCTACAAGTTGGGGTTTGAGAGCTCAGTCAAGCACCTACTTCTGTCTTCGAAAAATGGTGCATTGATGATTTGATTTTGGAATTGCCTTCCGTCGTCGTCTATCTCTAGATGATGGTAAGTTCCTCCTTTTATTGCAAGTTGGAGGGATTTTCTATCCTGACTAAGTGTTAATGTGTTATATACCCCTCAGTCCACAGGGTTTATTATTTTGAACAATTGATGTGAGACTTTATGTTCTGGGCGGTTCCCTAGATGCCCCCAGTCAAAGGTACATTGCACCTCCTCTCTCTGAGAACTCATGACTTGGATGTCTTGAATTTAGACATTTTGTACATTAACTTTGGTCAAAGATCAGAATTCTTTGTCGACTTCTTGGTTTGTGAACTTTGTGGCACTACCGGAGCAATGTCGGTTCTTTTGGGTAGCGGCAGTTGATCCCTGTTAATCCTGCAATAGACAAGTTTCCCAGTGTTTTCAGGACAACGTCGGTACTTAGAAAATTTTAACGGTTTGTTAATGATGCCGGAGCAACATCAAGCAGTGCTTGCACGGCCTATGAAATGCATGACTTCTAAGAGTGCGCGGCTTACGAAATGCGTGGCTTTTGAGAGTGCATGGCTTATGAGATGCATGGCTTTTGAGAGTATGTGGCTTACGAAATGCGCGGCCTTTGAGAGTGTGCGGCTTACGAAATTCATGGCTTATGGGATCGATACAACCTGTCGATCCGGAACGATTTGAAACTTCTTGACGTCGCCAATCTTCGGGTAACGTGAGGAGTTCGTGCTTCGAGAGTGTGGTTCCATGGCACAAGAAGTGATGCGCGGCTTATGGGATGCACACAATGGTTTGGGCTCTCTCAGTACTGGAGGAGCGATACCAGTTCTTAGGAGATAAGGATCGAGTTTTTCCATCAATTCAGCGATTTGACTTCTCTGGAACGCAATTTCATTAGTTCTAAGTGATAATCGGTTTTTGGATCAGGTAACCATGGCTTGGATGATCCTTCTGTATTTTGGGAAGATGTGCATGACCAAACAGATAAGGATGCCATGGTAGAGAGATCTCCAGCCAACTGTATGGAGATTGTTATGAAGAAAGAGCTTATGGGAGTTCATGGCAAGACTCTTAGTTTTTGGTCCAAACTGCCTTTAGAGAATTTGTCTTCAACTGGCATATAGTCTAAGAGGAAAAGGAACTAGTCACTAATGGTGGTAAAGGATGAGTTGGGAAGAAGTAAGCAAGTATTATTCTTCTACTTCGTTTGTTGCGCCAGCTAGGTCGTTAAGTCCGTAGTTGTCAAAATGGCAGAATTTTTGATCGGGCATAACAGAACTGTGGTATAATAATTCTCGGCCTTCATTATGGTTATTCAAGTGTCTGCGGTGCCCCCAAGCCATAGGGCTATTGGCGCACTTGAACTGTACCCAGGGTCTCTCCACAACTCATCTGGTTGCCCTTAGTCTAGTGGGTGCGGTTCTCCCTAGTTCTAAGTCTTGGCTTGATTCGAGTCAGCCTCTGATTAACCACAAGGTTGGTTCAGTTTTGGCTTAGTTCATTTGAGCGACTTTGAAGCTCTGGAGTTCAGCACTGTTTGTTTCATTGGTTGTTGGAAGTGCTTCCGTTAATTATGCAGAGTGACTGATATGATTGTCGATTCGTGGCCCGGAGCATGGCTTCATTGACCTTAGGGTGCTCTGGATCAGATGACTGCTGATCTTCCAGTTCACCTTCGCCGATATTAGTCGTACATAAATTTTGCTAATCTATGGTTCGCCTTCATGATGCTTTAGTTCGTGAAAGACCTTCCCATTTGCAAAGGTTTTTTTGGATTAGATGACAACTGATCTACCGGTTTACCTTCATGATGCTTTAGATCGTGAAAGACCTTTATGTTCGTCAAGGGTTTTTTGGATCAGATGACCGCTGATCTACCGGTTTGCCTTCAGGATGCTTTAGTTCATGAAAGGCCTTCACGTTCGTGAAGGCTTTTTGGATCAGATGACTGCTGATCTACCGGTTCACCTTCACAATGCTTTAGTTCGTAAAAGACCTTCACGTTCGTGAAGGATTTTTTAGATCAGATGACCTTTGATCTACCGGTTTGCCTTCAGGACGCTTTAGTTCGTGAAAGACCTTCACGTTCATGAAGGGTTTTTTGGATAGATGACCGCTGATCTACCGGTTCACCTTCACGATGCTTTAGTTCATGAAAGACCTTCATGTTGGTGAAGGGTTTTATTGGATCAGATGACCACTGATCTACTGGTTCGCCTTCATGATGCTTTAGTTCATGGAAGACCATCACGATGCTTTAGCTCGTGAAGGAGTTTTTGTGGTCGGATGTCCCCCGACCAGACGACATTGGAATGATAATTTATCGATTTCGAGAGGAATTTTGCTCGGATGTCCGACGACCAGACGGCCTTGGAGTGATAATTCATCGACTCCAAGAAGAGTTTTGGGTCGTGCATCTAATGGCCCGATAGTCTTAAAGCAATGATTCATCGACTTGAAGAGAAATTTTTGGGATTCAGCTCGTGGGAACATAGTTTTATCGGGTTCCTGGAGACTAACGGGTTGGACCTGTTTGTTTGACGATTCCTTTGGACAAGAATTCTCGACGCTACCAGAGCAACGCTGGTTCTTAAAAGGGGGTTGACATGACTCGTCGAGGGCATAGAAGCATTTCTTTCGCCATGCTGTCTACAATGCCCCCAGTGTCCCGGTGTGGCTCATTTGGAAAAGGAAAGTAGGTAAGGATGGATGAGAAGGCATCGCTTTTGGTTGTTACCCCATTCCTTTGTTGCTAGCTAGCTAGAGTGTTATTAGATAATCATCCTTTCATCTGATTATGTCAGTTAGCTGGGGTGCTTTTCTATTGGGTCTTAGTAGCCTTGCTTGGGCAGAAGGTCCTTGAGGTCCTGTAGCTCCTTCATTGTTTGGTATGTTCTTTGGCAAATTTCCAGTTTTCCTTCTTCCAATTGCACTACTTCTGGTCTTTAGAATCGGTTTGCCTTTTCATAGAATTCTTCTAGGGTAGTAGGTTGTTTCATTCTTTAATGATTCTTGAAGGCCTTGCAGTAGACTGCATCCATCGCCCTCGCTTCGTCCATATGCTAGTCATACCTATAAAAAAGCAGTGTCAAATCAGTTGTACAGTTGTGAATAGTTGGCATGATAAACTTCTTTGGATATTCAGCATGCTGAATGGCTTCAGTAAATGGGTTTCGATTGGGGAAGATGCTCTAATCATTGTCAGACCGGTCCCTTTTGAAGTCACGACTGTTTATAATGGTTGAGAATGATATATGCATGTTTGTTCTATGCTGAATGATTGGAAATGCTGATTGAATGACAAATCACTTATGATGGGGTCATGGATCAGTGACGATCCCCAAAAAAATTCAAACTAGGTGTAATCGGTCTAGGGTGACAAAGAAGGTCCCGTAGGCCCCAAAAAGTGGCATTCCAAATTTCAAGGCATTTGGAGTTCGCATGTTCAAGTTATGAGCAAAAGAAGATAGATCGGCATTGATCGATCGGTAGTATTTTACTTGGAGTCCGACCGGAGAAAATTTTCCATTTGCTTGGAGTCAGCACATGGTTCGCTTGGAGTCACAAAATTTGAAATGTTGGGTTAGTGACAAACATTGCTTGGAGCTATTTGCATGTTTGTTTGGAGAAAATCTTGGTTTTACCCGAGTCTGATTTCAGGCCAGAATTTCTTAGGTTTACTTCGAGTCAAATCGGTGATTACCTGAGTTTGACTTCGAGTTTGGACTTCCAAAATCTGCTTCGAGTCAAATAGAGGATTACCCTAGTTCGACATCGAGTCAACCCCAAAGTGTTTTTCAATGACCATTTTAACGATTTTTGATGATTTTCAATGATGACCATTCGTGATTTGACGATGGAAGCTCCATGATGGGATTGGAAGCTGGTCAGTTGGGAGTGGTCACAATATACCATGGGAGCTTGGCCTTTCGATCTTGGTTTGTATCATATCTTCTTGGTTCTCCTGCCTTTAGGAGTACCGTTTAAGTAGCAGTTCCTCGTCCATTGCTTGGCACTGTGCTGCGGCATGGGTTTTAGAGCTTCTTCTAGCGTTTTGCACGTTGGAATTTTCATCCAATTTGTCTTTCTTAAATTGTTTGTCATCTTCAGAGCCGGAGAGAGCCATCGTTATATCCTCCGTGGGGTTTTCGCCCCTAATTTCGGGTTTGTAGCCAGTGCTTTTATAGTAGGTGGAGTGTTAACGTTTTCTTCCATCATGATTCTTGGAGCTCCGCCCATACTTCCTTTTGCTTTTGCCTTCTGTTTTTTTCGTTCAAGCAATAAACAGAAGAAGCTCTTGCTTCATAGCAGCCACGGCTTCAGGCACCATTCTGGGGGTAGTTGGTGATTGGAGGACTAAGAGAGCATCTTTTTTTCATAAGTACCTTTTGACTATTTGCCATTTTATGGTTAATTTCATTAACCATCTTTTTTAATTCTCCTTTAGTCACAACTTCATGCTGTGTGGAGGGTCCTGGAACCTGATCTCCAAAGTTGGCTCCTAACAGCGGGTTATTATGGTGGTTGACTTCAATTTGCTGAGGGTTTGTTTCTTCTCCTGCAATGGTAGCTCTTATGGATCTTCCGGAGGTAGTTCTCTTTCTTCTTGGTCCCATTGATTCTCAACAGCAAATCTTCGAAGATGAGACTGCGGATCTAACTTCTAAACCTATCTGATCCAAAGTAGATAGCTAGATCTAAGCCTAAGTTGGGTTCTCAGTGAAAGCACCAATATGTTAACCCAAAAAATGGATCAAGACCCTGGATTGAGTGTGAAAGCACCAGCCCTATTCTTACAGAGTAATAATATAGAGAATCAATGTAGAAAGAGCAGAAATAGTAAAAAGAAAGAAGATTTTTATAATGGTTCGGCTGTTAATGAAGCCTACGTCCACTTTATAACTTTCTATTAACTGACTACTGTTACAAGTTGAACCGAATTACAATATGATGGAATCTTCTAAGTTAGGTCAAGTCACAAGTACAAGAGCTCACTGGAGAATCACAGTGAACCCCTATATGACTATTGTGGGGGAGGAGAAGAGTGAAGAATAATCTCTGTAGAGTTTCAGTAGCCCGTCTAGAAGATCTCGTTTATGTTGCAGGTTGGATTGTATTTATAGGGGTTGGAAAGCTAGTGGGCTAGGCCACCTTCCTAGATGCTTGCAGACGAAACTACAAAGGTGCACTGAAAGTTTCTTAGTGAACTTAGTCAATCTGATGAATCGTTAGCGATCCATAGGTTATGGATTGCTAGCGATCCATAGCTTTTGGGTCGTTGACGATTTAATTATTTGTGATGCTTTCCTTTATTCTCTTCTTTAGACTTCATGGAAATATGGCACAATCATATGTGTTTGCACAAAAAATGGACAAACACCTCAAAGTTGTATGATTTAGCAGATCTTATGTAGTTCTTAGTGATTTGGGTGATTTATGCGAATATATGAAAAGCAGGGGCTAAACTGTAAAAAGACACGCAGATTTATAGTGGTTCAGCCAGAATATGCCTACGTCCACTTTATATGTTATTTCTCTTCTCTTCTTTTTATTACAAGTACAAAGCTTTGATATCAGTAAAAGAAAGTTGTTTGAAAGTTCTCTCTGTGCTTGAGCTCTCAAAACTTGTCCCCATTGTTGTACCCCTGCCCCTCTATTTATAGAGTGAGGCTGGGGGCAGGGGTCTTGGATGTATATAGCTGCCTGTGGGCCTGGGCTGGAGCAATCTGGCCTGGCAACGTTCTGGTTCGGCGAGGCTTCATTCGGTAGTGGTTGGAGCAGTGGTGGTTCGGTATGTAGTGCTTTGATTTGGTTCGGCGAGGCTTCATTCGGCATGGGTTGGAGCAGTGGTGGTTCGGTATGCAGTGCTTTGATTTGGTTCGGCGAGGCTTCATTCGGCATGGGTTGAGGAAGCTGATTCGGTAGCTTCCTGGTTCGGCGGTAGTTGGGATAGGTCTTGGTTCGGCGAGGGGGATATACTTGGTTCGGCTGTTGTTTGGACCGGTGGTAGGAGCTTGTATGCTTGGTTCGGTAGGGGTGAAAACACACCCAACATTTGCCCCCCAAAGCGAGGTATATGCTGGTATATAGCTTGCTTTGTTTGATCCTGGTTGTTCTCGTTCGGTCTTGTGCGCCGAATGCTTTGGTTCGGTGGCCTTTCCCTTGCCTATAAATATGGGCGCTATGCTACCGTCGTCTCCTCACCGTTTGAGATAGCCAAAACGATTGACTTTACCGAATCAAAATTTCTGCCTTCTGCCGAATCAGCTGTGCTAGCCGAACCAGGTGATTTCTCTTAACCGCCAAATGAACCTTTGTTACCGAATGGGTCTTAGTCCTACTCCTACCGAATGAAAATGGGAGAGTGTGATCGCCGAATGAACATTAGGAGTTCGAATACCGAACGAACCTAACACCGAACGAACTTAACACCGAACGAACTTAAAAACTTCCCGTGTCGAATGGACTTGAGAATTTTTCTGTACCGAATGATTTTTTATGCTTCGAATGACAAATTAAATTCCAGAAATCATATACTTGCTTGTTTTATACTTTCGTATCTTTCGTTTTGCAGATAAATGTCTCGCAAAGTGGAAACTCGCTCGGATAAAAGGAAGTCCGGGGGCGAAGGAGAGTCCTCGGCCGTGCCCCCAGCTCAATCAGGATCGGAGCGTCATGGGCCCGCCCCAAGGTCATTAGTGGATGGACATGGTCCCCAGGAGCTGCTGGATTCCCCGCCTGACTGCTTTCCTAGCTCTCTCAAAGAGGAGCAGCTCGATGTTATATCTCGTTCCTTTGGGATCGATAGAGCCCTCATGCTGTTGCCGGGCCCAGGAGTCATGCCATACAATCCTCCCGAAGGGTACTTTGCTTATAGTAGGTACCATTGTATGTGTGGTGCTATCCCGCCTCTCAATGCTTGGGTAGTCAGCTTCCTCACGTATCTAAAGGTGGCCCCATTCCAGCTTCAGCCCAACTCTTATGCCATACTGGCGAGCCTTTTCGTCATCTTTCAGAGGAAGTACGGGCGCCCTCCTTCCAACCGGGAGATCCGGTACTTATATAATTTGAGAGGCTACAAGAAAGGATCCCCATACATTAGTTTGGAGTCAGCTGTGACCTTCAAGCCAGTCTTGGACTTGTACTCTAAATTCAGCATGTTCAAGAAGGAATGGTTCTTTGTTAGGGACGACTCCGTTTCAATCCGGCGATTTACCTCTGGATGTAAGTTGATGCTTTTACTTATAATTTCTATTCCGATTGCGATGCTTCTTCTCATACTTTCTCATTTTTGCTAGCGACAGGTGGCTTTCCGGTGGTGGAGACTGACCGCCTGGTTCAGACGGCGGCTGAGATAGAAGCCATTCTTGGGAAATATAGATCATCTGCCTTCTTGATTAGAAATGCGATCCTTCTGGAATATAACTTAATCCTTCCGCAGCAGTCTGTAGTTAAGCTGAGGGAAACGGCGGAGGAGAGGGCGGCTGCTCAGACCAAGGAAGGGGTTACGGCAGAGAGTGGCAAGAGGAAACCTTTCACAAAACCTCCAGCTGTCGGAGGCAAGAAACTCAAGAAATCGGATGGTCCCTCCCCCAGCAATTGTCCACTTACCCGGGAGGAGGAAGACATAGAGGAGGAAAGAGGCGAGGGTGGAGATGGTCGGGATGGTGACAAAGGTGGCGATGGCATCGGGGCCCTACTCCCTGGGCAAGCGGGCGAGATTCAGGAGTGGACGGACGATGCGTTCCACCAGGCTTTTGAGGGGTTGGATGAGGCTCCGGCTTTGGTAGAGAAGACCGGGAAGGCGGACAAAGCCGGGACTGGTGCAAGTGAGTCTTTTCCGACCATTCCAGCCAAGGTGGCTCCGACGACTCAAGGTGAACTCTTGACTCCTGCATGCTTCATTAATGATAGGGACTTGGGAACATTTTATGACCCGCTCCCGTCCTGGAATGAAATCCAGGACTTATTGCAGTATCCCACTCCTCCCCAGGGTTTGTACAACCACAGCTGTGTTTCTTTTCCTTTTTTTTTTTAACTTGTAATTTACCGCATTTCTCGAATCGTATAGTAATGTAAGATTGTGACATTTGTTCTTTATATCAGGAGCAGGCAAGACGTCCAAAGCTTCAGACCTTCGACACAGGCTTGAGCAATATAAACTTTCCAAAATTTCTGCTAAGCCGAAGCCCCCAACCCAACGCTCCGGGGACGTAGTAGGCTACCGTCCTCTTCTTGGGGTCATCGAAGAGGGTATTCAGCAGAGGAAGAGGAGTCATCCTTTATCCGAGACTTCGCCCGGTCCTCAGCCTCCGGCTCAGCCTATTCATGATATTACTGAGGAGGGTAGCGAGTTTGCACCTTCTCCGCACCCGTCCGGAAACCCTTCTGTTATTCATATCGACCGTCCCGACTTGGCCCGTAATCCATTTGCGGGTCATCCTGATCTGGATCCAAGTTCTCATGATATTACTTTTGACGAAGTCACTGGTGAACACCTTCTCCCCCGTAACCCCATGGTACGAGTACTAGATGAAGCCAAGTCCTTAGATCTTGATCTACTCACTACTCGTATAGTCACTATGGGAGACGAGGCCAAGGCTAATATTGATCGGGTGGCAGAGGAGACCAAGAAGCTGATGGGGCATCATGCTCGGCTGGTTAAGGCCGGAGAGGAGATTGGGAGCGCCAATATCCGACTTCGATTGGTGGTTTCGGATCAGGCCAAACAGCTTGCGGATCAGGCTATTCAGATTTCTCAGCATGAGGCTGCTACTGGGCGACTAAGGAAAACCATGGAAGAGGCCAGTCGGGTCGAATTGCGGAAAATGGAAGCTGCTTGCAAAGAGCGGATTGACATGGCTATTGCCACGGTGGATGAGGTTCGGAGAGCGGATCTCGAGCAGGTGGAGGAATTGTCCGAGAAACTTGAGGCTGCAGAGCTTGCTCAAGCTAAGTTGAGGGAAGAGATGGAGGTGATGCGGAGGTCCCTTCAGGCTGATTGCTCGAGATACAGATTGGAGAGGGATGCTGCCGTCGAAAGGTTGTCGGCTTCTGATGCCCGGATGAGGGAGTTTGAGGAGAATGAGGGAATGATGGATGACATGCTCCAGGACATGTATTTCCGGACTTGGAAGCAGGGCAATCTCTCTTGGATGGATGATTATCCCAGGGTCATGGCCAAGATCTATCTTCGGGCTTTGGAGGAGGCTAAGGCTGATGCAGATAAAGAAGGTGGAACGGTCTTCAGTATGGATGTGGTCACTGCCCAGTTCACCAAGGAGGAGAAAGTGGCGGTAAAGGAGGGTATGCGGCTGCTTGCTGCTGAGGAGGCAGGTGTGCAGGTAGAGGATGACGACCAGGGTGGTCAAGAAGCAGGTGCTGGTAAGTCTTCCTTTCTAGCCTTTCCGTTAACTTGGTTACTTATCACTAATGAATCCTTTTTATGACCGGACAGGCGGGCAACAGAGCAAGGACAAGACTTCGACGCAACCGGCTCCCTGATTAGACCTGGAAAATTCTTTTTGTAGGCTTGGCATTGCTGTATCTGTTAGTCTTAAGACAGTAGAGTAACTTCTAAATTGTAATTCTTGCTACTTGTAATAATCAACATTATTCTTGACGTGTAATTTTTTAACTTAAGCTGATTTTGTCGTTTCTTGAATATTTGTTGCTATTTCGACATATCGTATGAGAAATGTAGCTATGTATATTCTTGTAATTAAACTGTGTTTGATGTTAGACTCTGGTTCTACACCATAATTTTATGACTTGCAATATTAGCGTGTGGTGTGAACAAATTATGGTCATGTATTTGTACATAAAAGAAGAAAATACCGCCTTTCATGTTTTAATCGTAGATGGCAGTCTTGAATATCCTGTAGGACCGAGCATGGAATGTAGTCGAATGTCCTGCCACTGTGAGTCCCTACACCCATTGGCGAGTATCCCCTACTCTGTATCATGTACTTTAGGGATTGTTATGGGGGATAGAGAAAAAAAAGCTTTTTAAGTAAAATTGAAATACGTGAAATAGTAAAACTTCCAATCACGGAAGGCCTTCGATGTGCTTAAGTTCGTGGCAAACGGGTTTTGTAGTCACTTTCCCTAGCTGTGGGTCTTGGAGACATTTGTCACCCATCTTACGCCTCCGCGGGGAGTTAATTCTTTTTTACCACAGCCGCACTTAAGACACATCGGAGCCGAGATCGCGCACAGTAACTACCCGGGCCATTATGGCCCGTAATCGTGGGTATTATTCGATTTACTGTGGCCGGCTAGCGTGGGTGCCGATCGTCAACTGTGAACTGCCCCTGGCTGGCCACACCTTATGTTGGGGCTTATAGTCAGTTCACAGTTGCCGGCGAGCCTAACGCCGTAATGAGCTGCCTCGGCTATAGTCGGCCTTCTCGGTGGCTTATAATCGGCTCATTACAGTTGGCTTTAAGGGCCGTCACGAGCAATGAGTTAACCCGCAGCAGAGGGATGCTGGAGCAAAAGTGTCTCATTGGTGAGGGCATAGATTCGCATAGTACCTGTTAGGTCTTGTCCAAGTGAAGTTGCGTCGTGGAGTGCTTTGAATAGAAATGCAGTATACTCAGGATTTTGTTCAACAGAAAAGGATAAAGCTAACAAGCAGCCAAGATACAAAGGAACAAAAGAAAGAGACAAGGTTTTTTAAAGTGGTTCGGCACGAAAAGGCCTACGTCCACTGATTCTCTTTGTTAATTCACTTCATATGGGCAATACAAGTTAAGAAAAGTATCGACGGAGGTGTTGGATGTTCCATGCCCTCTGGAACACCTCTCCGTCCACTGTTGACAAAATATAGGCTCCGTTGTGGAGATCTTTATGAATTACATATGGTCCATCCCAGATTGGGTCTAGTGCTCCGGTGCGAGGGAAGATTCGCTTGAGGACAAGATCCCCTTCCTGCAAGGTACGATGCTTGACTTTGGAGTTGTATTGTGCTGCCACTTTTTGCTTGTGGGCTGCTGTTTTGAGGATTGCATTGTTTCTTCTCTCCTCGATTAGATCCAAAGACATGTGAAGGAGTTCTTCGTTCTCTTCTGGGTTATAGTGGATCCGACGATGGGAAGGCACAATAGTTTCAACTGGGAGCATAGCCTCCGATCCGTATGCCAAAGAGAAAGGAGTGTGCCCTGTCGATGTTCTGAAAGATGTGCGATAGGCCCATAGTGCCGTAGGAAGTTCATCCACCCAAGCGCCCTTTGACTTTTCGAGCTTCTTTTTGATTAGAGTTTTCAGAATTTTGTTGACCGCTTCGACTTGTCCGTTTGCCTGGGGATATGCTACGGATGAGAAGCTTTTATGAATTCTGTGTTCTTGGCACCAGTTGGCGAATTCCTCGCTGTCAAATTGAAGTCCATTGTCTGATATGATTTTGAGTGGGACTCCGTACCTGCATAGAACATTTTTGATCAAGAAGTTAATAACTTTTGCTGAAGATACTTTATTTAGAGGTTCCGCTTCCACCCATTTGGTGAAATAATCAACTGCCACTATGGCATATTTGGCCCCGCCTCGGCCCATTGGTAGCTCGCCGATTAAGTCAATTCCCCATATCGCGAAGGGCCAAGGGCTGGTCATCTGAGTAATCTCGGTTGTTGGTAGCCGAGGGATCTTAGCAAATTTTTGGCATCTGTCACGCTTCTTGACGAAATCTAAGGCGTCCTTGCTTAAGGTGGGCCAGAAATATCCGTATCGGAGTATCTTTTTTGCTAATGTTTGCCCCCCGGTGTGATCTCCACAGCTCCCCTGATGGATGTTGGATAAGATTTCCTTGGCTTCCCTTCCGGCGACACACCTTAATAATGGGTTAGAGAAACCGCGCCGATAGAGGATGTCTTCTTGTATTGTATAGCGGGATGCTTTCCTCAAGATTTTCTTGACTTCATTACGCCCGTTGGGTAGTGTGCCACTTTGTAGGTAGTCTCGGATGGGAGTCATCCAAGTTGCTTCTTCGGCTGCGGCTATCAGATTCACTTGCTCAAAACTTGGGACCGTTTGCTTTGAGATGGTTACTGCCCCGAAGATGGCGATGTCTCTCATACTCGCTTGCTTTGCCAATTCGTCGGCCTCTTGGTTCTCTTCCCGAGGGATGTGTTTGACTAAGTACTGATCCAATCGGCTGAGAAGCAACCTGGTCTTCTTTAGATATGCTATGAGTCGTTCCTCTCGAGCTTGGAATTCTCCTAGTATTTGATTAACAATAAGTTGAGAATCGCTGTGAAGACACAAAGAATTGGCTCCGATTTCTATGGCAATTTCTAGTCCAGCTATCACTGCTTCATATTCTGCATCGTTGTTGGTGGCAGCGAAATCCAACCTTATAGCATAGTGCAGTTTATTTCCCCTGGGAGTGATTATTACCACACCTGCCCCCGAGCCTTGTTCGTTAGATGCACCGTCCACAAAGAGATTCCACTTGATATCTTCTGATATTTCCAGTTGCTCCTTATCCTCGTTGGTAGTGAACTCTGCAATGAAATCAGCCATGGCTTGTCCCTTGATGGCGGTGCGAGGGTGATAGGTGATATCATATTGACTCAGCTCAATACACCATTTAAGTAGTCGCCCGGAAGTGTCGGGACGATGGAGTACCTGCCTTAGTGGCTGATCGGTCAGAACTTTGATGGAATGGGATTGGAAGTAGTGACGTAGTTTTTGTGAGGTGATTAGTAAACAGTATGCTAACTTTTCAAGTTTAGGGTATCTGACTTCTGCCCCAGTAAACCTTTTACTGACGAAGTAAACTGGTCGTTGCGTGCGGTTGTCTTCCCTTACCAAGGCAGCGCTTAAAGCGTGAGATGATACAGCAAGGTATAGGTATAATTCTTCGCCTTGGCTTGGGGTTGAGAGCACCGGTGGTTTCTGGAGGTGTTCGATTAGGTTAAGGAAAGCGGTTAAGCACTCGTCCGTCCATTCGAACTTTCCTTTATCTTTCTTTAGAGCTTCGAAAAAGGGGACGCACTTGTCCGTCGCTTTGGAGATGAATCGGCTTAGGGCGGCCACTTTTCCATTTAGGCTTTGCATTTCCTTTCGGGTGGAAGGTATCTTGATATCCCTTAGCGCTCGGACTTGTTCAGGGTTTGCTTCAATCCCTCGGGCATGGACGATGAACCCTAAGAATTTTCCCGATGACACTCCGAAGGAGCACTTTAGTGGATTCAACTTCATTCCATACTGTCGAAGTACCTGGAACATCTCGCCTAGGTGGCTTACGTGATCCTTGGCCTTCCTTGACTTTACCAGCATGTCATCCACATATACTTCCATAGTTTGTCCTATTAGCCCGGCAAACATCTTGTTGACGAGGCACTGGTAGGTGGCTCCTGCATTTTTAAGTCCGAAGGGCATCACTTTGTAGCAGTATAAACCCCGGTCAGTGATGAAACTAGTGTGGTCTTGGTCGGGAGCATGCATAGGAATTTGGTTATATCCTGAGTATGCATCCATAAAAGATAGGAGTTCGTGCCCGGCTGTGCTGTCTACAAGTTGGTCGATTCTGGGAAGCGGGAAACAATCCTTTGGGCAGGCGTCGTTTAGGTTGGAGAAGTCAATGCAGGTCCGCCACTTCCCATTAGCCTTCTTTACTAGTACCGGGTTGGCGACCCATTCTGGGTACACAGCTTCTCGTATGAAGTCATTGGCGAGTAGATTCTTTACTTCTTCATCGAGGGCTGCTGATCGCTCTGCCCCCATACTTCTCTTTTTTTGTTTTACAGGCGCCTTGGTAGGATCAATGTTTAATACGTGGCATGCTATGTCGGGGGAGATTCCGGTCATGTCAGCGTGTGACCAAGCGAACACATCCAAGTTGTGGCGGAGAAAATCAATGAGTTGTTCCTTCAATTCAGCTTTCAGCTGCAACCCAATTTTCAGTAGCCTACTTGAGTCGTGCTTGTCTACAGATATAAATTCCATAGCCTCTGCAGGCTCGGCGGTGGCCTCCTCCTCTTTGTCCCTAGGGTCTAATTCATTGAAAGGGTCGCTGGTGTATCGAAGAGGAGGGGCTTTCTTTAGTTGCTATGCTTCAAGGCTTTTTGTGCAGAGGGCAATCTCTACACCTTTCCCTTTATCTTTCCTGTGGTTGTTGCGAAGTTCGGTTACATAGCAGTCTCGTGCAATATCCTGGTCTCCTTCCACTTCCCCTACCCCATTGTCTGTTGGAAACTTCATTTTCAGGCACCATGGGGCTAGGACAATCTGGAAGTCAGACAAGGCTGGTCTTTCTAAGAAGGCGTTGTAGGCCGAATGGTTTTCTATCAGCACAAACGTCTGTTTCCTTACAACGGAGCGGGGATGGCTTCCAATCTCAACAAAGAGGTTCAGCTGCCCGAGGGGCATCTTCGCATCTCCAGTGAAACCGTGTAGTGGTTTATCGCAGGGAGATACATCCTTCATTGATAGCTTCATTTTGTCGAATGCGTGTTTGAACAGGATATTTACAGAGCTTCCAGTGTCTACCAGGATTCGGTAAACTTCGGCGGGACCGAGTCGGGCAGAGATAACCATGGGATCAATGTGAGGGTACTGTCTTCCTTCTAGGTCGCGTTTACTGAATATGATGTTATCGCTTTCTTTCCGCTTTGGGTGGCGCTCTTCTATAACCGTATTGACACAGTCGTTATTGTCTCTAAGCGACTTCCCATATCTTTCCATCTCTCTCCAACTTCTGTCTGCGATGTGCGGACCTCCTGAGATGGTATGGACCACTATCTTCTCCTGACTAGAGCTGCTAGCATTGTGGTTTCCTCTGTCGGTCCCTGGTGAGGGTAGCCTCGGGTTTTCATTGGCCGGGGCTGAAGTCCTGTCTTGACTTTTTACATAACGTTCCAGTTTCTTCCTTCTGATGTGTTCCTCAATCAGATCTAGGAGATGATGGCATTCATTGGTATCATGTCCGTGAGATTCGTGGAAGCGGCAGAATTTTCCAGACTTCTGTGCGTTATCTGATTCCTTCTTGTATGGTGGGCGTTTGTATCTAACTTCGCCTTGGGTGGCAAGGAAGATATTTTCGACGGTCTCGTTCAAAGGGGTGTAAGTGTCGAATCTTGGTCCTGGCCGATATAGGCGCTTTTCTACCTTCTTGCCCCCAGCATTGTCTCTGTAATCATTTCTTCGAACGTCCCTCGCCACAGCAGGGGCGTTGCCATGGGTCGTCTTACTTTGCTGTCCTGACTGCTCCTCAATGGCAGCATCCTCAAGCCTCATGTATTTCCCGGCTTCATGGAAGAAATCGGGTAAAGTGGCTGGTTTTTCTTTTGTCAATCTTCTAGCAAATTTAGTGTCTGGATGCACCCCACTGCAGAGGGCCATTAGGATAAGCTTCTCATCGGCATCTTGAACTGCGGCTGCTGCGGCGTTGAATCTGGTTAGGTATTGCTGCAGCTTTTCTCCAGGTTTCTGTTTGACGCTGGATAAGGAATAAGCGTCCTTAGGTTGCTCCACATGGATGCGGAACTGACTGATAAATTTTTCTTTCAACATCTCCCATGAGCTGATGGATCCTTGGGGTAGATGACAGAACCAGGAGGTAGCAAGATCTGCTAAGAAGAGCGGAAAGCATTTGCATAGTACTCCCTCTGTTGCTCCACTCATGAGCATATGCTGGGTGTACCTCTGTAAGTGTACAACGGGATCGGAGGTTCCTTTGTAGGGTTCCATTGTTGGCATCTTCCATTCTCGGGGGGTGATAGCAACTTCGATATTGCGGGCGAAAGGGCTGGTTACCCTAGCGCCTATCCCTCGATCTCTTTGCTCCCGCTGGACACACTCTCTGAATAAGCGTGCCATCCTTTCATCAGAACTTGGAGCGGATAAAAATGAGTTTGGTTCTGTTCTGTGGGATTGATTCCGTCCAGACGACCTGTAGGGATGGTACCGTCTATCATTCCTCATATTTTCCAGGGGCTGCCTTTGATCTTCTGGAAGCATGCTTGGGTCAGCTATAGTTGGCCCTTGCCTTGATCTTCCCCTGTTGGGTTCTGATCTAAGCACTTCCTCGGGTTCAACTTCGGGCTGAACTCTAGCTCGGCCCCGTTCACTGGTGTTTCTGTGGTTAGGCAGCATGACAGGCTCAGCTACAGTTGACCTTCGCCCGGTACCTTCCCTGTTGGGTTCGGTACCAAACGTTTCCTCAGGCCTAACTTCGGGCTGTGCTCGGTCTCGGCTCCTACCACGGCTACTTCTGCCGTTAGCTCCTTCGAAGAAGGATGATCTTTGCTGTCTCTGAGATCCTCCAGACTGGGACTCGCCCCATGATTCAGTGTTGCGGTTGGATTTTTCAGCGTCCCTCAAGCGTGACATGAGATGGTCCACCAAGGCTTCCTGCTGGGACGTGAAGCGGTTAGTTACTTCAACAACAACTCTGTCCAAATCTGCCCTAGTGATTGCTGCAGGCTGTTCTGTGGCAGGAGTGGTTGGGTTAGCCTGTCCTTCATTTGTTACCGTTGTTGGAGGAGGACGATTCACTTGATTCGTGACAGCTGGATCTGGAAGACTGCTGGATGCGATGTTTTTTCCTTTGTTAACATCTTTTCTCTGTTTGGGAGGCATGTTTTACAAGTGGTGGACGATGCTGTTAGGAAAACTTGTTAAGTAGATGAAGCTGAAGCTTCGAGCTTCTAGTTCTCAGTGAAAGCACCAAAAATGTTTGCACAAAAAATGGACAAACACCTCAAAGTTGTATGATTTAGCAGATCTTATGTAGTTCTTAGTGATTTGGGTGATTTATGCGAATATATGAAAAGCAGGGGCTAAACTGTAAAAAGACACGCAGATTTATAGTGGTTCAGCCAGAATATGCCTACGTCCACTTTATATGTTATTTCTCTTCTCTTCTTTTTATTACAAGTACAAAGCTTTGATATCAGTAAAAGAAAGTTGTTTGAAAGTTCTCTCCGTGCTTGAGCTCTCAAAACTTGTCCCCATTGTTGTACCCCTGCCCCTCTATTTATAGAGTGAGGCTGGGGGCAGGGGTCTTGGATGTATATAGCTGCTTGTGGGCCTGGGCTGGAGCAATCTGGCCTGGCAACGTTCTGGTTCGGCGAGGCTTCATTCGGTAGTGGTTGGAGCAGTGGTGGTTCGGTATGTAGTGCTTTGATTTGGTTCGGCGAGGCTTCATTCGGCATGGGTTGGAGCAGTGGTGGTTCGGTATGCAGTGCTTTGATTTGGTTCGGCGAGGCTTCATTCGGCATGGGTTGAGGAAGCTGATTCGGTAGCTTCCTGGTTCGGCGGTAGTTGGGATAGGTCTTGGTTCGGCGAGGGGGATATACTTGGTTCGGCTGTTGTTTGGACCGGTGGTAGGAGCTTGTATGCTTGGTTCGGTAGGGGTGAAAACACACCCAACAATATGGATCACTATACTTTGGCTATTTTTGAGTGATCTCCATTTGGTTGTCTTCCTATCTTCTATTTGAGGGCCTTGTCCAACTATCAAGTTGTTTGGAGTTTGTTTGATCATCCGTCCTCATGTATCATCTTGCCCAAACAAATCATCCACAACTCACTCAAAATATAACGAAATCAGATGAAACTTTGTAGGTACACTTTAGAGGTTTTGTGGGACCTACAACATAAATGTCAAGTGATGGGGACCAAGCTACATGGGTCACTAGCGATCCATCAAGATGGATCACTAACGATCCATCATACCTTCTCCAATCATGCTCATTTTTTCCATGAGCCTTATTTTATGTCTTCTAAGTGTTCTACCAAATTTCAAGTCAATCTGATTCCGTATGAGTTCTATAGGTCTAGTTTAAGCTAGCTGCTTTGGTCAAAATAGCTTGAATTAGATGAGTCTTTACTTCTTGAACTACGCTGCTTGGAATGCTATGAAACTTGGTAAGTATTCTTAGAAGAGGTAGTAGATCATGATGCAAGAGGCTTTGACATCCCATGAAGCTTCCTTATGGATCGCTAGCGATCCATAGGTGATGGATCGCTAGCGATCCATAGGTGATGGATCGCTAGCGATCCATCCCCTTAGTGGATTTTTGGGTAATTCTTCTTGAATCCCTCTTTGCCTATTCCTCTAGTCGTTTTGGTCGAGTTATTTTGGCTTGGTTTAGATGTTCTAACTCATCTGGATTCCTGCTTGGTAAAAACCCACTTAACAATGATCCTTTCAACATCAGAGTTAAACTAGAACTTCACATGCCCTGCCATATCGCTTCACCTTTTCGAACGTGCTTCTTTGGACTACTCTAGTCCCATTCATTTCCGACTTGAAGTACTTGATCAAACACCTCGCCTTATTGATTTGTCAAAGTCTAGAACACATCACTTAGCTCTTAGGATTTCATAGCACTTGATCCACCATTTTCATTGTGCATGCCCCGAAGTAAACTAAAGAAAATCTCATGTCATCCATCATGATTGATCCACCCCTTATCATCTTGTTAGTTTTTCCAATGCAAATACCTTTGAAAAGTTAACATTGGGTTACTACCTCAATATAAGATTATGAACACTAACATGCATTTATCCTACCATACAGTGTAAACAATCATAAAAAGGCAAATAAATAGCAACCAACAATTAAGCGGATTGAAACAAAACAAACAATCGACAAAAATAGTATGCAAGAAAAATAATTAACTTAAAGATTCATAACATAACTAATGAACAACCATTATCAAATATAAACCATATTAATACAATACAAATGTAATAATTTAATTTAAACGATCGTGCAATAGATTATAAAAAAATGCGGTCAAATGAAACAATCAAATTAATAGAACTAATGTCAAAAAGCAATAAAACAACATAACCAATTCAGTAAAAATGAAAAAGCACTGCTAAAGTAAAATATCTCCACCCTATACACCAAAATGGTTTTGGACAAACTTAAAGCTCATATCACTAGGTGCCCAACATCTCATGTCCCATAGCCTAGTTTTACAATCTTCAAATTGAGTTTTCCAAATAAAATACTCCTCAAGAATTTTATTTAGACTGAATCTTTTACTTCTTTTCTTTTAAGAATCCACTTTTTAACCAAATTATTTCCATCCATGTAAAATATTTTACTAAAACATTTTCTCAAAATACCTTCACACATATTCTCAATAAAACATTCTCTTTTAAAAATTGGATACTCTCCCAATAAAAATCCTTTCGAAGAAAATGTTTTCTCTTCAACCACCGTTTATCAAAAAGTGTTCTTTGTATGAAATAATTGCAACCAAAATTTATTTCCATACGAAATCTTTTTTTATTCCAACTATGTTCTTTTAAACAAAATATATATTTTCAAAATATTCCATTTGCTCAAAAATATATTTTTCAAAACATTTCTAACAAAAGTACTTTCAAATATTTTCTCCATTAAAATAACTTCTCAAAAGTAATTTTCTATGTTCCACTATCTTTTTATTAAAATAGTTCTTCTACAAAACATTTTTAAAACAAATTTTCAATAAGACAAATAATTATTTTCACCTTTTTTAAAACTTTAACAAATCTCTTTAAATCAAATATAATATAGAAAGTTTACTTATATTTTTTTTCTGAAAATTTAATACCCACTTACTTTTCAAAACAGGGTTTCTCTACTTTTAAGTAAATCCTTGGAAAAGCATTTAAAATACTATTTCTTTTTCAAACTTTGAAATAAGTCCATTGAAAATCATTTCAAATTTTATAATTTCATATGGGGTAGGACTGAAGTGGATTTTTATTTGTCCATTCTTTTGGGCTTTTCATCTTTTCTACTTACTTACTAACTTATCTTTTCCTAGCATATATTAAAAATCTGGCTATCATCTTTGAGTGATTACTACGCACCTTCTTTCGAAAACTAGCTCAATTCTTGCTTCCGAATATGCAACATATAGATTTTTCAATTCCCATTTATCTGGATCTAATATACATAATCAATCGGCAATCTTGTGGAATTTACAACCATAGGGCAATCTTTGATCTACAAGGGATTCAAGTAGTATCCAACTTCAGGGACTCTTCCATATGTCGCATTCATGCTCATCTTAATTCAACATCTTCCGATACGACCTACTTCCCTTTGGATAATCGGGATAGGTGTATATCTTCAACTTCATCTATTATTCCAACTTATAGTTGCATTATCCATCTTTTAATAATATGGTTGCAACTACTTCTATAGTCGGAATTTGTAGAGTTAGGCGTATAATATATATAATTATATTAAAAACAAAAATACATTCACTCAGTGTATCCTAATTTTTAAGATCGACGAACCAATGCTTTGATACCAAATGTGAAAACCCAAACTATAATGGGACTGATTTTCGCTAACTTGAAAATCCAAGTCCACCAAAGCACGGATCGTTGGTTTCGGTATCTTGCAAATAAGAAAATGCATATCAGAGCACTACCGATACAAACTCAAAGAAGTATAGTAAAGTATAATAAAACATATAGCTACTGACCAAGGTTGGCACTTCTGATATCTAGTATCCTTATCAGTGTCAAGCATGCACAAGGAAATCTGTCTTTCCACCGTTCCACCTTGCACTGGTACATATCCATTTAAAGCTATCCTATGGGTTGTAATAAGGGGGTCAGAGCAACATTCTTGGGACTGGTAAATTACACATTTTATACATAACACTAGTTTATGCCGATTTCCTTCCATCACATGTTATGTCATTTATTTTACGTAGTCCTCTCAACTTCACATATGCGTACGACATGTCCCACCTACTCAAAGTAGACAATTACTACATAGGTGGGTGTGTGTATGTGTATAAGTACCAAAGTCCTCATTTGGACCAGGAAACTTTCCCACTAGTATTTGTAACTCAACACCTAGTCAGGATCCATCGTCAATGCAGTATCACATCCTCATCTTCGTGCATACCAAGGAACTCCCATAGTGCCTAATAACAATGTTATAATAGTTTAACTACATCATATTTGTTTTGAAAGATCTCCATTAAGGGTTATCTAGCCTTGCCTCCTAATTAACAAACTAATAAATAACTGTGGCGATACATGACCTAAACATGATCTACACTAGTAGAAGGTGTAGCTCGTTTAGGCGTAACCTCATTTTTCCATTAACCGCTCAGGATCGATGATGTTCTCGACCTATGAAAAAACTCTTACTCCTGTATATGGTAACAATCTCACTGTCATAGCACCAAGCCTTGCTTATCATCCCATTTATGTTTCCTATTGCAATCTAGGAAATACCCACTTGTTACATAATAACCTTAAAGGTTGAAGTAGACTCCATTTATCCTTTGGCACTTCAACCGAGGTGAACTATCCTACTTGTTGCTCCTTTCACCTATACACGAACGTATAATTCCATGTGTCCTACAGTTGGATATATTCCACATCGGTATAATGTACACACAACTGATGGTAGCCTCTTGCGATAGGCAGGCTTTTGTTGTGTAATACAACTAACCTCGCATTCCAACCCATTTTAATGACAAAGTCATTTCTTACTCCAAGCTATTGACTAACTTTAATAATTCATACCTCTTATAACTGTATACTTGAGGCTAAGTGTGTGTGTGTATTCATATTTATACTTATTTATTTACTACGCCATTAATGTCCAACTGTTGATATTTAGTTATTTTTACATAACTGACTCTTTGTCTCATTAATGTTAATTTAATGTTATTTACCATTTAATTTTAACTAAAAAGATTCAATTATCTTTTACTGTTTACTTCCTCTTTATTTTGTTGGGTCTATTTTACTGTTCATTTTTAATTCTTACTATCTTCCTTTTGTTACTCTTTCTTACTTACTCATTTCATTACTTTACCTACATTTCATCGCTTATTATTTAATTTCTAACTTGTATTTATTGCATATATTTGTTTTATAATTAGATTGCTATTGTTATTGCTACTTACAATTCTTTAGTTTATATTTACGGATTTCTGCATTTTAATGCGTCGGAATTACATCTCCCCAAAGGTAAAGGTTAACACTGTAAATTTCTATAACTTATCTAAAATGGAAATTTATGTTGCATTTGAAATTACAAGGAATTATCTTTTTGTAGCTATTGAAATTGATAGTACAAAATATGGTAAATATCTCTATTTTATACATCTCTTTCTTTTAGGCATATTCCTTGTTACTTCAAATGATACACTTTTATTATTAATTATAAAATTGGATAATTTGTAGAAATTTACATTGCAACACAATTCATTCTAATGAATTAAAATACTACTTAAATCGCAATTCAATTTATAATAATTTTATTTCATAATAACTAACATATGCCATCTAAATCCACAAATCTAGAATATCCACAAAATCTTGTTAAGTTAGGGATTATACCTTATACCCTTACTTTCCAAATTCAAGTTAATAGTTCACAGAATATGTAGGCATGGATTTTAAATTTCATTACACACATATAGTTAGGTCTACAACTCCAAAATTAAATTTAGGCATACAGGAACAGATTTAAAATGATATAACTCTGACCTGACGCCTTCGCGCAAGCAAGCGCGAGAGAAACAAGCAAAGTAGAAGCTTTGCCAGAAGCAAGACGAGGAAGCGGACGTTAAGAAATCCAATATTATATAAAGATATATAATTTCCCAAACACCTTTTTGCTTTCTAAATCTCCAAATCTAAACCTTGTTATTTCTGTTTGACTCCCTTTTTCTCCCTAATGGAATATGTACCGCAAGAATATACATAAATATTAAAATTTAGATCTGAGAAGAGATTTAAATTAAATTTAGATTTGGAGTTGGACTTACCTTTTCTTCGTAGAATTGATTCACCCATTATTCTTCTTCTCTTTTATTTTTCACTATTCCCCACACACACATAGAAATATATATATATATATAATATACTAATTTATAATTTCTATAGTTCATAGAATTTATAGGGAAAAGAAAATAGCAGAGCTTCGCCCTTTGATTCAAAAATATGAGAAAAAAGTGAGAGGTTAGGCCTATATTTATAGGCGCACGAAACAATTCCATCAATTAGATTTTAATTTATCAAATCTAGGCCGTTAGGCCTAGGTTCATTTTCACTACCGCAGCAGCCATCGGTCGACCACTTTACCCCTACTAGTCTACTGCTAACAGTCGACTGGTCCTAATAAGGGAGCCGACCTGTAATGACTCGTAAATATATCAATTTAAATAAATGATCGTTTAGCTTTATCGATATAACAATAATTTTGTAAATAATTATTAACAATAATTTATATGATTTTATAAATAAAATATGATCATTTTAATTAGTTAAGAAGGATAAGAAAAATTATTTTCAAAATTTGTTTACAAATATATGCATAGTAGTTTTGAAAAAAAAATGACCGAAAATCGGAATTGGGATTTGTAACGATACAACGTGTGGAAGTTGTGCAACGTTGTAGGAATATGAAACATACACATACACATGTACATGTGCACACATGAGAACATGCACATATATATACAAATATAATTAAGTATAAAAATATAATATAAAATATATAAGAAAGTTTGAGCTTTCTTACTCCTTAAGCATACATAAGTCAACATATGCATACATGAGATGATGGAAGTGATGGGCACATGGAGGGGGGTGTTTGCCATGCCTAGGGAGGAGGGAAGTGATGATGGTGAAGCCATGTGATGGTGATGCAAAAGATGATGTGTGCATAGATATTTTTACTCTCTTCTTTTTCTATAAATACCTTACCCTCTTCTCTTCATTTTCATTCATCTTCTTCTTTATATTTCTAAGCTTTGTCTTCCTCTTTAATGGCTTCTTATAATACCACACATTTTTTAGTAACAATATTTAGGATATATAATTAGTTAAATAAAATAAAATAATGTAAGATGATTAATGGATTGAGATTTGCGATTAAATATGGGGTAGTCGTGCCATGTTAAACAAGTGAACTAAAGAATAAAAAGAGAATAAAAAGGGTTAGGAAATATACAAGGGCAAAATAGGAACAAGGCATATCCTTATACCCTAAACCCCTTGGGAACTCATTCTACACGTTCATTCTATTTTCACAAACAAAAATAGAGCTAAGGCCGACCATCATTAGGAAGAGCAAAGAAGAAGAATTCAAGAGGAAGAATCAAATAACTTAATCAAGAACAAATCTTACATCCTTAATCAAAAAGCTAAGATAAATAATGACTACATCTCAAGTTTTTAATGGTTTTTGGTATAAGTATGAAATCTGAATTATTTGCAAATGTTTTTGCCATGTTTTGGATGATAAAATGTATATCTATATGTTGTTGATGATTTACGCTAATTCACATAGATTTTGTGATATATTTTGATATGAAAACCCGATTATATGGCATCCAATTGCCTAACGAATTTAGATTAGATCAGAAATGATATTTTAGAAAAGGGTTTCAATTTCCATAATTTTCTAAATTAATGTGGATTTTATATTAATTTTCTAGTGAAGAAAATGCTAATTTGGGTTTAAAATTAACTATGGCCAAATTATATTGGCTTAGGTCTGAAACCAATATATGTTAGAAAACATATTAAAAATGATTTTCAGGAATTTTTGTAGAATTTTCCTAAGTGTTTTAAAGGATATATAAAATTATTTAAGGTATGGGACTTAAATGTTTTATATATTTATAAAAAAAGGAGTATTTGGTAAATAATTCAAATTCTTGATTCTGAAAATCAACAGCACATTTAGAAAAGAAAAACTTGCAACCAATCGTAATTTGACAAACAAGGCAGGTTAGGTACAAAGAAATAGTTCAAAATGTCAAATCTACATGCTTTTTCCTGTTTTAATGCTTTCGGCACCAGGCTTCCGACTCCTTACCTCCGCCTCCGACTCCATCGAAACCAATGCACATGGTATCAGATACCTGGTAGATAGTGAATTGGACAAAGATGGAAGTATTGGGTCGAAACCAGGGGTTCCGAAGGGGTCGAAGCACTACTTTGATTTTAAATGAAAATGCACCTGCTTTGCTTTCGACTAAACAGCTTTCGACTTGGTCCGCTTTCGACTGGGTCAATGACTTTAAAAATAATGGTCTTAAGTGGTTGCGCCTTTGTTTTTAAGTAAGTGCTTTCAACTAGGTCGAAGCCCCTAACTGTCGCTTTTTACCTTTCGACCAAGATTGGTTTCGATAGGGTTATCTTGTTTTAAAAAAAACCAAGCCGCTTCTCCAATGCTTTCAAGGGATGGTTTCGACACCATCACTTCTTTATTTAGGAATGCTTACGAAAGAGATGCTTTCGACTTAAATGTTTTAATGACCCTTTTGCTCTATAAAAGATAGAACCCAAATAGGTTCGAAAGAGATGGTTTTAATGGTTTTGAAAGGTGTTTCCACATGTTATAAATTGAACCCAAATGCTTTCGCAAGGCTTGATATTTTAATGCGTTCAAAAGATTTTAAAGATAGGTTTCTAAGGCGTGGTTCCCCAATGGTTTTGAAAGGTCTAAAAGGAAAGGTTTTCCAATGGTTTTGAAAGGAAATGTTTAAGTGTTTTAAAGAGGATGTCTAAGGTTTTAAAGCTTTCAAAGGAGATGATTTTCAATGCTTTCGAAAGGATAAAGATGAATGGTTTCAAAAGGTATGAGTTCAAAAGGTATGTTTTGGCCTTCGGCTTAAGGTTTTACTCGTATTGAAAGGGATACTTTCAAAGGTTTCGAAAGGGGGTACTTTTGATTGTTCCGAAAGAAATGTTTAAAGGTTTTAAACAAAGTTTTCGAATGAGTTGTTTTTGGCAATATAGCCTAAGTGTTTTTAAGTTAAAAAGGGTTTTAACTTATTTTGGAGGGATGAGAAATCCTTAATAATTTCATCAACATTATTTTGGGTAAAGTATATATAACATGGAAAATAACTTAGAGTAAAGCAAAGAGTGTATTTTCCTTGTATATGTATGATTTAAAGGTTTAAATCATTTTGAAAAGGCTTTCAAAGAAAAAAATTGAAAGGGTAGTTAACCCTAATAAAATGACTCAGATTAGAAGACCAGACGAGATTGGTGTAGGGTCACGCCCTATACTCATTAGCTATTAGCCCCTAGCTAATTTAGTCCAAAATTCTAGTGTAGGGCTTTGTCACAAGTAAAACTAAAATTATGTTACACACAGAAAGTAATCTAAAAAGGAAAGATAGGTTATTGGTAAGCACGCAAAACCATTAGGATAAGTTGGACTTGGAGAAGTAAGTAAGAACAGACCGTCTAGAAGGGGAGTATCTAACAAATGTTAGATTTTTATGTTTTCTTGTAGGACCGAGTCAGCTAAGGGTTAGTAGTTAGCCAAATCGAACTACAGTGTATGGACAGATAGTCCATATGATAACTGATTTGTACATACTCATGATATTGTTTTACAGATTTAACCAGTTATGTTGCAGGATTATAATTTGCAAAAGATATGTTTTAAAAAGGATATTAGTGAAGGGAAACCTGTTCCGCTAAGCAGCATGGTCTCACTTAATATCTGATAACTGAGATGTATAGTATTATTCATACCAAGCTTTATGTTTGACTCAAAGTTTATTTTCTTTAAACTCTCGGTGCTTAAAATTGATTTGAGCAGGTTGAGGGTTGAGGTTTATAGGTTTTTGTAGGTTGTCAAATAAAGCTTCCAGTGATGAGCAGGCGGCTGATGGATAGCTAATTAGGAGTTGCTGTTATATTTTGGATTGATTATGTTGTATTGTATATATAGTACTCTGGTCAACCAAGGGGGCGTCGTCATATGTCGCTCTTGGCGTATTTTTGTAATAACTATATTTTATATGAACTTGGGAAACAATTATAGGATTATGTAATTTGAATATGGAACATGTTTTGGAAATGTAATCAAAAATATTGTTTTTCGAAATCTATGATTTTTATTCATATTCATGTGCTTCTGATATTATGGATACCTAGCCGTATTTTGTCATCAGAAGTTAATACAATGGATTACTACAACATCTATAGCGCTTAGCTTTGGGCCTCTAGATAGGGGATGTTACAACTTGGTATCAAGGCATAGGTTTATGAAAAAAATTAACTAAAAAGATGACTTTTGAAAACATAATCCTAAGGAATTAGAGATAAGATCGGGGTAAGGGATAACGCTATAGTAACGTACTTGTATTTGCCATACATAAGTATGCGCTTTATCTCTAGTCTCCTATCTCTATTAGGTTATTTTTCTGTATCTCACAAAGGTTCGAATGCAGATATGGATTCTCAAAGAGATAATGTTGGAGGAGGAGGCACCACTACAGATGGAAATGCCAGACCTAATACTAGAAGGAACCCAGGTCAGCCACGAGCTGGAAATACTAGTGTTGAAGTCCCGCAAGTTGACATGGGAGCCATGTATCAGTTTTTTGTGAATATGATGCAAGTAGGAGTTGTTGTTGGAGTAGTTAGGGGAGGAGCCCAGGAAGCTCCAGTAGTCAACAATTATGCATCTTTGAGTAAGGACTATGCTAGGTTGGGAGGAACACCATTTGTTAGGACTGAAGATGCCATAGAAGTGGGGAACTGGTTGGTATATTGTGAAAGGATTTCTATAGATTTGAGGCTCAGTGATGAGCAGAAAAGAAGGCTCGCTTCGAGGTAGCTTCAAGGAGCAGCTTTATGCTAGTGGAATAGTGTAACAGTAGGAGTCGATGAAGCCGCGATGACATGGGCTAAGTTTAAGAGGAGGTTCGAGGAGAGATTCATGTATGTGATGGCAAAGTCCACCTTGCTCGAAAAGTTTGCCGAGTTAGAGCAGGGAGAGATGAGTGTGTTAGTGTATGCTATAAGGTTTGATTAGTTGGCAAGATATGGTAATGCCAGTGTGGATACCATGATTAAGAGAAACAAGAAGTTCATTATGGGGTTAAAATCTAAATTGGCCAGGGCTACATTACCTCATATCAGGGATCCTTGTGATGTTGTAGTAGAGATGGCTCTAAGACATGAGGAAATTATTGCTTCTGTGGAGTAGAATAAGGTGAAGGAGGTCCAGGTAGGGCAGAGTCAGAAAAGGAAGTTCTTTCCTAAGAAAGGAGCCCAGAAGGGTGGAGCCGTGAAGAAGGAAAATTCAGAAATTGTCTGTTTTAAGTGCGACGAAGAAAGGGCATTTTGCGAATGAATGTCGTTCTGAAGAGGCAAAGTAGGTGACCGAGAAGAAGAATATCAAATGCTTCAACTGGTATCAGATGGGTCATTACAAGAGCTAATGCAAGGAGCCTGCTAAGGTTGGAAAGGGCAAAGTATATGCATTGGAGCCAGCTACCTCGAGACCCACGGCAGGGAAAAAAGGAAAAGCAATGTTAGGAGGTACGCTTAAGATTCTTGGTATGGCAGTTAGTGTTCTGTTTGATACAGGTGCATTGCATTCTTTTACATCTCGTTGTTTGGTAGATAAGCTTAACCTAGAACCCTCATAGCTAGTTACTTCCTTATGGGTTGTAAATCCGATAGGTGGGTATGCAACACTTGGGATGAGATGTGTGTTATCCCGCCTTTTGGCAAGGTCATGACACCAAGGACTTGACTAGAGGCTAAAGACAATCCGCCGCAGAGATCGGTTATCTATAGGTCCACGATGGATACAGACAAACTTGGTCAGAGTCCGGATCGAGCTACAATTAGCATGGTATGATAAACAAGGCTCGGTGAGGTTACACTTCAAATTTCAGGTCAATCGGAGTTTGTATGCTCGAGTTATGGATCGATCAATATCCATGTGGAACACATCAATTTCGTATCCATCCATCAAGACCCATCATTTCGTATCCATCAGGATCGAAACGAAACAAGCACAAGTCCATCCTCAACATCCATTCATTTCGTATCCATCGAGTTAGAACAGACTTCAGCATCCCACAGACTGATCACTTCATTAACGGTATGCTTTGTATCGATCACCCACCTGATCGATACAAAGAGGAGAACCAGAAATCGATACGAAGGAAGGACTTTGGAATCGATACAAAACCACATATAGAGCATCGATACGAAAGCAATGGTAATATCGATACGAAGGGCGTGGCCTTAGATGGATATGAAGGAAGAGGTCAAACCAAAGGACAAGGTCTCTAAGCACGGAATGTGGATCTCCAGCGCCACGTCTTCGACACGCAACTAATCGATACACACGTATCGATACGAAGCCATCAGCATTCCTAGGGAAATCCAGTCTTGGATCGATCATAACTCTCAAACTACAAATTCGAATGTTATGAAATTTTCACATAAGCTTGCTTATTCACTCAAGAACATCCACGATCGATCGCAGCTCCATCGGGCTATTCCTTGGATCAATACAAAATGCACTTGGATCGATCAAGATCAATCCCAAACAACCCCAGATCGATTTGATGGGCCCACCTACGCATAAGAGAGGGTATTTCGAGTTTTGAGGGAGATAGTTCCAGATCTACTCCTATAAATAGCACCCCTATGCCTATTGAAAAAAGGACTTTTGGAAGCACCTACGCCTTTATTCTGCTGAAACTCCATTGTAACTTGAGAGCTATTGATTGTACTGTTGTAAATCATTTGAGAATCATCAGTACATAGCAAACTATTCAAAGTGAACGTAGGCTACAACACTGAACCACTATAAATCTTGTGTCTTCTCTTACTTTCATTTTAATTTTGTTATTTCTTCATTTTTACTCTCTACATCGTCTGGATCTGAGATCTGTGTTTGGATTTGAGGATTTGTGTGTAAACACTGGTGCTTTCACTACTTGTGGGGTTTGTGACCAATTTTGGCACAAACACTTTGGTGCTTTCACTGAGAAAACTCTACTTTTCTCTGATTCCATGGATCCCCTGCCATTGTTGGATTGCTAAAATCTAAGGAGGAGATCCAGATCTAGCTTCCAATGGTTCCTTCTATTCTATTCAGATTGCTCCAGATCTAAGAAGAACTACATTCAACATGGTGCGCACTACCATATCTTTCAGATCCAAAAAGCTCCTCCTCTGAGCTCTTCAGAAAACTCCAACTCCTGATTTTGGTATCCATGTCTTCATATCTAGAAAATATGATGATTTTGGTATCCATGTCTTCGTATCCAGAAAATATGATGATTTTCGTATCCATGTCTTCGTATCCAGAAAAGATGACTATTTTCGTATCCAAACTTTGTATCAATCCAGTTATGTAACTTTTGTATCAATCCTTAGATACCACTTTCGTATCGATCCAGTTGTGCAACTTTCGTGTCAATCCTCAGATACCACCTTTCGTATCGATCTAGTTGTTCAACTTTCGTATCGATCCTTAGATATCACTTTCGTATCGATCCAGTTATGTAACTTTCATATCGATCCTCAGATACCACTTTTGTATCGATCCAGTTGTGCAACTTTCATATCGATCCTCAGATAGCACTCTCGTATCGATCTAGTTATGCAACTTTCGTATCGATCCTCAAATACCACTTTCGTATCGATCCAGTTGTCCAACTTTCGTATCGATCCTCAGACACCACTTTCGTATCAACCATTTATGTCACTTTCGTGTCGATCCTCGGACACAACTTTCATATCGATCCAGTTGTGCACCTTTCGTATCGATCCTCAAACACAGCTTTTGCATCGATCCAGTTGTGCACCTTTCATATCGATCTAGTTGAGCACTTTTCATATCGATCCAGTTGAGCACCTTTCGTATCGATCCTCAGGCACAACTTTCGTATCGATCCAGTTGTGCACTTTTCGTATCGATCCAGATGTCCACTTTTCGGATCGTACAATTTCACCAACGTCTGTATCGTTCCCCAAGGTCCTATTTTATATCAAACATCAACTTCCATTACTGAGAACGATATGAAATTTCAAAAAAAATTTCGAGTACGATCCAAATTTCCAAATAAGAGGCTAAATTTTTTTGGCTGGTAAACCACCTGAACCCTAGACGCAGCGTAGTGCTCCCGCATAGTGAGTTCAAAACTCAACTTAATAAAGGAACATTTCATCCACTCTCCTGATCATTCCATTACTGAACGGGACATAGGGGATTAAAACAGCAGATGCTGAATTGCAATCAAGGAATGGGCAAGGAACTACTACTCAAACGATGCTCCCAGAGGTTGGAGAACAAAGCTAATACGCCAAGAACTAGAGTTAATTAATATATCGTGCTTCCAAGGTGGATTGCAACTTCCTCCAATTGACCAGCTTTCAAATGCTTGAATTGACAACTATGGTATGATGGCTAATGTGACAATTGCTCTACACTGTCTACTTTGTCAACTGAAAGCATAGCTACTCACCACTGAACCATCTTCAAATGCCTGCATCTTGATCATGCTGTCTCCATATGACTAGAAGCATGGCATGCAACCTTAAGAGGACTTCCTTACTACCCTATATGGGTCTCCTGCCTGGATGAAAGTTTGGGACAATCACCGATCTATGAGCCCATCTTAACCAACTCGCCATCCAATCGGCGTTTCCAATCATTCAAACGTTGGACAATCATGCATACGTCATTCACTAGTATTACAAGACCCTGTAGCCATAAAATGGACCTGATAATGACGATTGGAGTATCTTTCCTAGTCGAGACCTATTCATTGAAACCATCCTACATGCAAAATTTCCATTAAAAATTCAACATGCTGCTTATGTTAGTATGCTATGGAAATACAACCCCCGATACTACCTCATGAAGTGAGAATAGTGCATGGATTCCACAAAGAGTGATGAATGCCATCAAATGTAGATGTCTTCCCCCATTCCTCAAAGAAGACTGTTAATCATGGTTAGACATACCAGTTCTACTTCTCATATTGCTGAAGGGAAAAAAGAAGCTGGCAGCCAACGAATTGATCAAAATCCACAGCTAGTTGCTGCCAATACTCATAAATGAGTTCATCACAGAGCTTATTTCCAAACTTTGATAAGAGAACTGGCGGATAGCCGCCAACAACTACACCAACATATCCAGGCCAATATTGAGTTGATGAACCAGATGAAGGATCAATATGGCGAGATAAGGAGGGAACCTACTCCATACTCTAAATCGGGAAACTCCTCTTCTTTAGATGGCTACCGTGGACACCAGCGCATAAGGCTGCTCCGGAAAGGAAAGCTTCGACAATATGTGCAAGCCCAATAAAATGATGGGCAGGGAACACCCAACCCCTATCAATTAAGAACTTTGATTAAATTGAACCATCTTCATTAAACTTCCAACTGAGAAGGGCTGGACCGAAGTGCAATAGCAAGCATACGATGCTGCTTCACTTATCAATGAGATTTAATCCGATCATTTTGAATTATTTCTATTTCAATTTCATTTATGTTGTGAAATATGACCAACTTGGATTAAACTACTTGCAAATGGTGCAGGTAACTAAGTACTCAAGGTTGGGTGCCAAACAACCTCCACGGACTATGATCAGGTCATTGAGGTATCATCACGATGAGCATGATTCAACCACTCATTAGCTACTATATGCCCCTGACTGGGGGGTAAGGCATCAAAGTAGAAGAGACCGACAAGGTTAGGACTCCAGTACAAAGTGGATGCTACCAACCATCCACTCATCCCCCTATACAATTTAATTAGAGATCTAAGGAAGACTTGAAGTGATATGTCCCAGCAATGCACTCCCCGTCTCGTACTTGAAGCTTGCTAAAATACTTATGCTTCTTCTGATTCCCATTAAGATCGGAACCACACTAGGGGTGGACGTGACGTGACCAATCATGCATCAAATCCTACATTAGACACTTGGGGTTGTTTGAGAACACAAGTCTAAAGTGGATATGATTTGACCATTCACTCTCGAGCTCGCGTTTGTGATTTGGCAAAACAATCATGCTTTAAACCGACTTCGTCTAGGCCGGAACCCCAATTTACAATCATCATGGACTGACTTCCAGCTCGCTAATCATTAGGAGCTATCATTTCAACTCTCTTCCCCAACCTAACCGGAATAGTGCGAAGTATCAAGTGGACGCAACTCGACTGTCCACTCTCCAATTCTTCCCCTAACACTGGGGCCACAGACATGACTCTAAGTGGATGTCGTTCGACCATCCACTCTTTCTCCCAAACTCAAAGTTCTACAGAGCATTACTTTTACTCCTTAATCTTGGCAGAAGCAAAATCTAAATAAAAGACAACGCAGTACGACCACCCATGTGTCAGCTCCTATCCTGGATGCAAGAGGTAGTTTGATATTCCAAGCTTAAATTAGACGTGATCCGACCATCCAGCTCGAGGAGGATGGATCCGTCTTTCCACGACCTTGCTTTCCTGCTTGAGGAGGATGGATCCGTCCATCCACGACCCCGCTTTCATGCTCAAGGAGGATGGATTTGTCCATCCGCGACCTCAAGTTCCAGTTTAAGGAGGATGTGATCCGTCCATCAACGACCTTAGCTGACTCTTATCCCTAGAGTGTAGGTAGGAGCATCTTTCCTAAACAGATGTGATCGATCGTTTGTTAAAAAACTCCAATTCCCGGAGTGAGAATTGGAGTATAAACATTCACGGGTGTGATCGACCACCCATCTACCAACTCTAGTCCCGAGAGCACGGACTGGCGTATAAACACCAAATGGTTGTGGGTCCTGAGAGCGCGGACTGGAGTATAAACACCAAAAGGGTGTGACTGACCACCCATCAACTAACTCTGGTCTCGAGAGCGTGGACTGGAGTATAAACACCAAATGGGTGTGACTGACCACCCATCAACTAACTCTGGTCCCGAGAGCACAGACTGGATTATAAACACCAAATGGGTGTGACTGATCACCCATCAACGAACTCCAGTCCTCAAAGCCTGGATTGGAATATAAATATCAGAAGGGATGCGATTCGACTGTCCATCTATTAACTCTGATTCCTCAGCAAGTTATGTGGTATAAAAAGTGGATGTGGTTCGACCGTCCGCTTTCCAACTCTTACCCTGACTTGGGGGCACACTTATCACACAAAATCGGATGCGATCCAACTATCCAGCACTAAGCGGGCGTGACACGATCGTCCGTGCATCAACTATTGTCCTCGGCATAGGACCCATAACATAAATTTATAGGGATGCACTCCAACCCTACAAGACAAAATTTCTTCCTTGATTCGACAGGAAGGCTCTGATTCGCAAAATGGGCCTAACTGGACGTCCTGTTCTGAAAGGATGTGACTACCCATCCAACCGCAAATGAACGTGACATGACCGTTCATCCGCTAACTCTCGCCTATGATCCGACAGGTTATGCGTGCAACATGGACGGATGTGACCCAACCACCCGCCAATCAATTCCTTCCTATAATTCAGTGGGAGAAACATCAAATTAAAGTTATTGTAATGTGACCGACCACACTTTGACTTTTGCCCTTGACTGGGGGCAGAGGAATTAACCAAGGAAAATGCGGTCCGACCATTTTCTACAAAAACTCTTAGTCCGCAGAGTGTGGACAGGGGTATAAACATCAAATAGGTGTGATAAATGGCCCTTCGAATGACTCTGATCCCCCGAGTGAGGCTGCGAGCATAGACAAATGAATGAATGTGATTCGATCATTCATTCACCAACTCTAACCTAAACTCGGCAGGAGGAGTATAAACTCACTACAGATGCAATTAGACTGTCCACAAAACAACTTTTCTAACCCAAGACTGGGGGCAGAAGTACAAATCACTGAAAGAAGAGAAACGTAACTCGCTACATCTCCAGCTTAGCGTCCTTTACAACTTAAGGCAACGACTACAAGGAGGCCTTAATGCCAACCAGTCAAAATGACGTCCGAAGTTACGGGTGACCAATTATATCATACCGCTGGATCGATGGGCAATATCCATCTGGACCTTTCATACCATACCTTCGATTGACACACAATGTGATCTGAGCTTATTATATTGTGCCGCTGAATTGTTACGGTCAATATCGATCCTTGTCAACTACAAATCGATGCGACTCGAACATCCATCGAATACATTTGACCTCCAGAGCATGGATAGAAGAATAAACCATGAATTAGTGTGACTTGACCATTCGTCCTCCGTCACCTTCCTTCGATCCATCAGGAAGAGCATGAGACCGAATGAGCATGACCTGACTACATTTGAGCTGACTTTATCCCTAGATCTGACGTGAGAACGTTAATCGAAATGGACATGGTTGATCGCCCAACTCCAAAAGAATGCAACACGACCATTCATTCTTTTACTCTTACCATGGTCCGACTGAAAGAGAAATTCAAAACAAGTGCAACTTAAATGTTTGCACATCGTTTCTTGCCCTGGATTCGACAAGGGAAGCATCAATCCTGCATTGGGTCTGACTGGATGATTCACTCTTCAGTTTCTGCCTAAAGTATGGCAAAAAAAGTAGCAAAGTGAATGTCATTGACCATCCAGAAGTTAGCTCATGTCCGAATGATGGCGAAGCAACGAAGTATTCTGCCTAGAGGAAAGAACTAGAACATAATGCAGGATAGGCACGACTCAGCCTTCCATCGGTTAACTCGATCCCATGGTTCAACGGGATAGAATACGAAATTGAAGCGGACATTATCTACCTTGCCACTTATCGAGATATTCCCCAGACTTGGGGGCACGCACAAGAAATAAGATGAATGTAATTTGATCGTTCATCAAACAACTCTAGCTCTTATAGCTTGGACTACAGTATAAACACAGCAGAAGCTAGGCTCAACCCTTAGCACAATACGCCATCAACCCAAGACTGGGGGCACGAGTGTGATCATCCAAGAGCTGGATACGACTACTCGATCCTATGAATCATGCCTAGTATTTGTACCAACTTGAGTTTACGACCAAAAGGATGCTTTGAGATAGAATTATTGGATCGATGCCCAGACTTATGGGCAACTAATCATCATTCTGACTTTACAACGAGCAATAGATCGTGAGAACATTGAATGGAAAGCGCACCACTCGGAAATACAAGTAGATTCACACTCATAGCTGGAGTCAGCTATGCAGCAGCATGCGATACAAGGTTAAACTCTACCAAGCCTTTGATTCAACGCGCTTGTAAGGTTGATTGTTAACCATTGCAAATAAGCACAAGAAGCGCCTACAACCCATGACGAGTATTGAAGATCAGATCACAACTTAGTGCAATGATGATGAAAGAGTTAATTGTTTTACTTCATATGAATCTTGATGTGTTCGCTTGGACTCGATCTCATATATATATGTGTGTGTGTGTGTGTGTGTGTGTGTGGACTCCCACCAGCCATTGAGAACCCTACATTAAATGTCGACCCGAGGCATGTCACGGTGAATAAAAACGATGCGACATGGATTCGGAGAGATCTGCTGCACTTAAAGAGGAGAAAATCTACTCAAAACCAATGGGTTCCTCTACCCAAAATGAATATATAATCCTTTACTTATGAGAAAAAAAAGCGGAGAGTGGCGAACATACGTCGACCACTCAGATTTGCACGAGGCATGACAAAGCACAATTTTCCATTTCCAAGGATCAACCAACCGATGGACTCGACCATCGGACATGAATTACTCACTTCCATGGACACAAACTCCAGATACAATCAGATACTGAAACATGTCCCAGACCAGGAATACAACAGTTTCATTACTTACTTGGGATTATAGTGCTTGTTGCAATCTCCGAGTTCAAACTTAAGAACACTGGCGCTACATACCAAAGGACGGTTAACAGATCGTTCAAAAATCAGATCAGCCGGTCGATGAAAGTATATGTGGTTAATATGCTCACGACTATTAAACGGCGATGACTTGGCAGAGATATTCAGTGCTCTCTAAAAAAGGCAGGATGAAACTTGATCCTTTGAAATGCTCTTTCAGCGTTGCATCAGAGAAATTCTTTTCTTTCATCATCAATTCTCGTGGAATTGAGGCTAATTTCCAAAAAAATCCGACAATTAGAGACATCCATGTACCAAGGACAACCAAGCAGGTACCGAGCCTAAGTCGAAAGATTATTGTCCTAAGCTGATCCAACTCTAGGGCCATCTACGAATGTATTCTCTTCTTCAACTTGACCAAGAGAGGGAAGAGAACTTTTGAATGGACTAACAACTACGTTGATGCAACTCTAGATTTGATAAATCGCTTAGAGAGATCTCCCATTTTACCTGAGCCGTTGGATCGCGAAGATTTATACATCAATTGGGCCATGTCAATGCGCGCCATAAGCATTGCAATGTTATGTGAGGAGGAATATATCCAAAGACCAGTATATGATGTAAGCAAGCTATTGACAAGCTCACCCCATTAGCGTATTTACCGACTAGCCGTTACGATAGGTCCTATAGCAACCTTAGATGTCCGGAAGGTTACTCAAATGGAATATCGAGTTAATCCAATTTGATATCACTTATCTCCCTCGGAGAGCTATCCATGGTCAATCGTTGGCATACTTCGTATCTGAATTCACTACATTAGACGATTATTCGAAGAGCAGTGGAGAACCGTCCAACCGATGGAGAATATACATAGATGGAACTTCCAATAATCGGTTTTCTAACGTCAAAGTTGTATTAATAACTCATGAGGAACGATCGAACTACTACGCCTAGAAACTCAACTTCCATGCAACAAATAACGAAGCTGTCCCATGAGTTAACACTTGTAAATTTCGTATCCATCGATACGAAGCACACCTTATGTAAGTCCATCTCGTATCGATAGCCATCGATACGAAGTCTACCTTAATGCATCCCAAATCGATCCAGGAGAGGATTGATATGAAGAACTGGATCAAAACAACCATCGATCATTATTGCCACTCAGGTTTTACATCGATCCAGGAGAGGATCGATACAAAACTTGATTCTAAAGAAATCATCAGTCGATTGCAAGGACCTCTTTTCACCAAGATCCATTTTTTAAAAAAAGGGGGGGAAGAACTTGACAATGACCCGTGAACGTGCAAGCATGAATGGGAGTCAGGTTAAAATATGTGCATGTATTCCATATTAACATTTAATTTTCAAAGTTAACAGGAATTAAATGCTTTTCTGGTGATAGCCAAAACACTAAACAACAAATTGCTAGCACTCGACCTTCAGTTACAACAAATACTGCGTGATTTTTGGCAGTCTACAACTCAACATTTATACTACTGGAATTCTACAAAAGGTCACATCTCTTGATGAAAGGACAACAACTGTTTAGCAAATCGGATAAAACTTTTTTAGAATAAATATTATAGCTTTTCAAAGTACGTCATGTTCACATAAGACGTACTTTGGTGGGAAAATGTTATCCCGTCTTTTCGCAAGGCTGTGACACCAAGAACTTGACTAGAGGCTAAGAAAAATCCGCCCTGGAGATCGGTTATCTACAGGTCCACGATGGATATAGGCAAATTTGGTCCGAGTTCAGATCGAGCTACAATTAGCATGGTATGATGAACAAGGATTGGTAAGGCTACACTTCAAGTTTCAAGTCAATCGGAGTTCGTATGCTCGAGTTATGGAACGATCAATATCCATATGGAACACCTCAATTTCGTATCCATCCATCAAGACCCACCGTTTTGTACCCATCAGGATCGATATGAAACAAGCACAAGTCCATCACTCAACATCATTCCATTTCATATCCATCGAGTTAGAACAGACTTCAGCATCCTATAGACCGATCACTTCATTAGCGGCATGCTTTGTATCGATCACCCACCTGATCGATACGAAGAGGAGAACCAGAAATCGATACGAATGAAGGACTTTAGCATCGATACGAAACCACATATAGAGCATTGATACGAAAGCAATGGTAAAGCATCGATACGAAGGGCGTGGCCTCGGATGGATACGGAGGAAGAGGTCAAACCAAAGGAAACAGTCTCTAAGCATGGAATGTGGATCTCCAGTGCCACGTCTTCGACATGGAACTAATCGATACACACATATCGATACGAAGCCATCAGCATTCCTAGAGAAATCAATCTTGGATCGATCATAACTCTCAAACTACAAATCCAAATGTTATGAAATTTTCACAGAAGCTTGCTTATTCACTCAAGAACGTCCATGATCGATCGCAGCTCCATTGGGCCATTCCTTGGATCAATACGAAATGCACTTGGATCGATCAAGATCGATCCCAAACAACCCCAGATCTATCTGATGGGCCCACCTACGCATGAGAGAGAGTATTTCGAGTTTTGAGGGAGATATTTTCAGATCTACTCCTATAAATAGCACCCCTATGCCTACTGAAAAAAGGATTTTTGGAAGCTCCTACGTCGTTACTCTGCTGAAACTCCATTGTAACTTGAGTGCTATTGATTGTACTGTTGTAAATCAGTTGATAATCATCAGTAAACAACAAACTATTCAAAGTGGACGTAGGCTACAATGCCAAACCACTATAAATCTTATGTCTTCCCTTACTTTCTTTCATTTTAATTTTGTTATTTCTTCATTTATACTCTCTACATCGTTTGGATTTGAGATCTGTGTTTGGATATTGAGGATTTGTGTGTAAACACTGGTGTTTTCACTACTTCTGGGGTTTGTGACCAATTTTGGCGCAAACAATGTGACCACTTAAACTTTGACTTGTTAGGTCACACTTTTGTTTGCAGTTTGAAGTGTTTGATTTCGTAGGATTCGAAATTATTTTGGGTATGGATTGGTTAGGTAAGTACGTGCTAGGATATTTTTCCATGATGGGAAAATATCGCTTAGACGCCCAAACTGTTGGGAGCAGATTGTATACACCGTAGAAAACCCTAGCTGTGAGGTGAATACTTTATTGGGTGTTGTGGTGATAGAAGACGAGTTGAATCGCATTTTCATGGTTAGAGTATTCACAGATATTTTTGAACCCTTAGTCGGATTACCACCGAAATGAGCCATTGAGTTTCGGATAGATTTGGTGCTTGGAGCAGAACCAGTGAGTAGACCGCCAAGTAGGATGACACCTACCGAAATGAGGGAGCTTAAGGTGCAGTTAGTGGATTTGGAAGGCTAGAATTTTATCAGACCTAGTAGTTCGCCTTGGGGAGCAGCCGTAGTATTTGCTAAGAAGTCGGACGGATTGTTAAGGTTATGTATCGATTATCATAAGTTGAATGAGAAAATGATAAAGAATCGATATTTGTTTCCTAGGATTGACGATTTGTTCGATCAGTTAAGTGGAGCCAAGATATTTTCGCAGTTAGATTTAGCGATAGGTTTCCATCAGCTTAGAGTGGCAGAGGATAGTATTCCTTTGACAGCGTTTAGAACTAGATATGGATCATACGAATGGTTAGTGATGTCATTCGAGCTGATTAAAGCGCCAGCTTTCTTTGTAGATATGATGAACCTAATTTTCCGAGAGCATCTGGATAGGTTTGTATTAGTTTTCATAGATGATATTTTGGTGCACTCTAAGGATGAAAGAAAGCATGAAGTTCATCTTAGAGTAGTGCTTGAAACGCTGAGGCAACATCAACTGAAGGCGAAGTTCTCGAAATTTCTTTTTTAGAAGAAGAAAGTGAAAGTTTCTTGGCCATGTAGTTTCAGAGAATGGGTTATCAGTAAGTCTAACTAAGAACGAGGCCGTGAATAGTTGGAAGAGACCAGAAATGGTGACTGAGATAAGAAGTTTTTTGGGATTAGCTAGTTACTATCGAAGGTTTATTAAGGATTTTTCACGGATAGCGGCACCAATGACCAAGCTAACTCGAAAGGATGTGAAGTTTGTTCGGACCGATAAGTGTGAGGAGACATTCCAGAAGCTGAATCACTTATTGACTAATGCACCTGTGTTAGTTGTTCTAGAGGGGAATAAGGATTTGGTGTCGTTCATGGATGCATGTAGGAATGGGTTAGGAGCTGTGTTAATGTAGAGGGGTAGAGTAATTGCCTATGCTTCTCGACATCTTAGACCGCATGAAGTCAGATATCCAACCCATGACTTGGAGTTAGCTACGGTGATTTTGGCATTAAAGGTGTAGAGACATTATCTTTTGGGAGAAAGATTTGAATTGTATGCGGATCATAAGTCGTTGAAATATTTGTTCTCTCAGAAGGAGCTTAACATGAGACAACAGTGGTGATTAGAGTTCTTAGCTTTTTATGATTTCGGTATTGAGTACACACTGGGGAGAGGCAATAAGGTTGCAGATGCACTTAGCAGAAAACATCAGAATGTGGTGCTAGCGATGATAGCTGAGTGGAATGGTTTGGAAGCGTTAGTAACTTGCAGAGTATAGTGGAGAACTAAGAGTAGTTCAAGTACAGAAACTGCTTTGTTATCATGTATGGAAGTTTGACCAGTTATGATTGAAAAGGTTGCTTCAAACAGCTAGAGGATCTAGTGTTGGTTGAATGGATCAGAAAGCTAAGAGATGGAACGGAGATTGATGACTTAAAGGATTTTAGTCTTGACCAGAATGGGTGATTGAGAAAGAAAGGAAGATTATGTGTTCCGAATGTGGGAGACATTAGGAAGGAAGTTTTGGAGGAATGCCATCGCTCAAAGTTCACTATTCATTCGGGAGGAACAAAGATGTATCAGGACATAAAGAGATTCTGGGAAGGTATAAAGAGGGATGTAGGCTTATAGGTGAAGCAGTGTCCGAACTGCCAACGAGTAAAAGCCGAACATTCAAAGCCAAGTGGGTTGCTTCAGCCTTTGGACATTTCAGTGTGAAAGTGGGATTCTATTTCTATGGATTTCATTGACAGGTTGCCAAGGTAAAATAGAGGAAATGAAAGCATATGGGTCATTGTGGACATGTTGACCAAGAGTGCCCATTTCATTGCGATTAAGTCAACTAGAACGGCACTTGTATTAGCAAAGTTGTTTATGAAGAATGTAATTAGACTGCATGGAATTCCTAGTACTATAGTGAGTGATAGAGATTCTTTATTCACTAGCGAGTTCTGGAAGAGTCTACAGGATACCTTAGGTACCAAGCTCAAGATGAGTACCGCTTACCATCCACAGGCTGATGGACAAACAGAGAGAGTTAACAAAGTCTTGGAGGATTTCTCACGAGCTTGTGTGCTATATTTTGGGGGATCAGGGAAGACCATCTACATCTAGTCGGGTTTTCATATAACAGTAGCCATCAGACTAGTATAGGGATGGAACCATTTGAAGTCTAGTTTGTTGGCTAGAGACCGGGGATAGGTTGGTTCTTGGTCCGGATTTTGTTAGAGAAGCTGTAGAAAAGGTTAAGTTGATTCGAGCTAGAACGAAGGAAGCTTAATCTAGGCAGAAGACTTATGTGGATAAAAGACGGAAATACTTAGAGTTTTTTGTTGGAGAGCAAGTTTTCATTAAGGTGTCGTCGATGCAGGGTGTGATTTGGTTTGGAAAATCTGGGAAGTTGGCACCGAGGTTCATTGGACCATTTTCCATTATTGAAATGATCGGGAAACTCGCGTATAGAGTTGAGTTACCAAGCAGTTTGGTAGGAGTTCATGATATTTTCCATGTTTCTCATCTAATGAAGTGTATTCGAGATCCGGATACTACTATATCATCAACTGTGTTAGAAGACTTAGTCGTAGAGCCGAATTTGACTATAGTTAGAAAGCCAGTTCGCATAGTCGCGAGAAATGAGAAAAAGTTAAGGAACAAGATAGTCATATTAGTTAAAGTCCAATGGAGCAATGATGACAGAGACTGTACTTAGGAGACTGAGAACAGGATGAGAGATACTTTTCCTGATTTGTTGATGGTATGTTTTACCTCTGATTGTTTTGATCTGTACCTTATCGTAATTTCGAGGATGAAATTCTTTAAGGAGGGGAGTCTGTAATACCCCATATTTTTAACAATATTTAGGATATTTAATTTGTTAACTTAAATAAAATAATGTAAGATGATTAATGGATTGATATTTGTGATTAAATAAGGGGTAGCCGTGCCATGTTAAATAAGTGAACTAAAGACTAAAAAGAGAATAAAAAGGGTTAGGAAATATGCAAGGGCAAAATAGGAACAAAGCATATCCTTATATCCAAAACCCCTTAGGAATTCATTCTACACGTTCATTCTATTTTCACAAACAAAAATAGAGCTAAGGTCGGCCACCATTAGAAAGAGCAAAGAAGAAGATTCAAGAGGAAGAATCAAATAACTTAATCAAGAACAAATCTCACATCCTTAATCAAAAAGCTAAGGTGAATAATGACTACATCTCAAGTTTTTAATGGTTTTGGTTTTAGTATGAAATCCAAATTATTTGAAAATGTTTTTGCCATGTTTTGGATGATAAAATGTATATCTATATGTTGTTGATGATTTATGCTAATTCACATAGATTTTGTGATATATTTTGATATGAAAACCCTATTATATGGCATCTAATTGCCTTACGAATTTAGATTTAGATCAAAAATAATATTTTAGAAATAGGTTTCAATTTTCATAATTTTCTGAATTAATGTGGATTTTATATGAATTTTCTAGTGAAGAAAATGCTAATTTGGGTTTAAAATTAATTACGGCCAAATTATATTGGCTTAGGTCTGAAATTTATATATGTTAGAAAACATATTAAAAATGATTTTCTGGAATTTTTATACAATTTTCCTAAGTGTTTTAAAGAATATATAAAATTATTTAAGGTATGGGACTTAAATGTTTTATATATTTATAAAAAAAGGAGAAGGGGTATTTTGTAAATAATTCAAATTATTAATTCTGAAAATCGACAGTACTTTTAAAAAAGAAAAACTTGCAACGAATCATAATTTGACAAACAAGGCAGGTTAGGTACAAGAAATAGTTTAAAAAGTCAAATCTACATGCTTTTTCCTGTTTCAATGCTTTCGACACCAGGCTTCCGACTCCTTACCTCCGCCTCCGACTCCATCGAAACCAATGCACATGTTATCAAATACCTGGTACATAGTGAATTAGATAAAGGCGGAAGGTAGTGGGTCGAAACCAGGGGTTCTGAAGGGGTTGAAGCACTACTTTGCTTTTAAATGAAAATGCGCATGCTTTGCTGTCGACTAAATAGCTTTCGATTTGGTCTGCTTTCGACTGGGTCAATAAATTTAAAAAGAATGGTCTTAAGATGTTGCGCCTTTTTTTAAGTAACTGCTTTCGACTAGATCGAAGCCCCTGACTACCGCTTTTTATCTTTCGACCCAGATTGGTTTCGATAGGGTTATGTTGTTTTAAAAAAATCCAAGCCACTTCTCTAATGCTTTCGAAGGGATAGTTTCGACACCATCACTTCTTTACTTAGGAATGCTTTTGAAAGAGATGCTTTCGACTTAAATGTTTTAATGACCCTTTTTCTCTATAAAAGATAGAGCCCAAATGGTTTCGAAAGAGATGGTTTTAATGGTTTCGAAAGGTGTTTTCACATCTTATAAATTGAACCCAAATGCTTTCAAAAGGCTTGATGTTTTAATGCGCTCGAAAGGTTTTAAAGAAAGGGTTCTAAGGGGTGGTTCCCTAATGGTTTCGAAAGGTCTAAAAGGAAAGTTTTTCCAATGGTTTCGAAAGGCAATTTTAAGTGTTTTAAAGAGGATGTCTAAGGCTTTAAAGCTTTCGAAGGAGATGTTTTTCAATGCTTTCGAAAGGATAAAGATGAATGGTTTCAAAAGGTATGATTTTGAAAGGTATGTTTTGGCCTTCGGCCTAAGGTTTTACTTGTATTGAAAGGGATACTTTCAAAGGTTTCGAAATGGGTACTTTCGATGGTTCTGAAAGGGTTGTTTAAAGGTTTTAAACAAAGGTTTCGAATGAATTGTTTTTGGCAATACAGCTTAAGTGTTTTTAAGTTAAAAAGGGTTTTAACATATTTTGGAGGAATGGGAATCCTTAATAATTTCATCAACATTATTTTGGATAAAGTATATATAACATGGAAAATAACTTAGAGTAAGGCAAAGAGTATATTTTCCTTGTATATGTATGATTTAAAGGTTTAAATCGTTTTGAAAAGGCTTTCAAGGAAAAAAAATTCAAAGGGTAGTTAACCCTAATAAAATGACTCATATTAGAATACCAGATGGGACTTGTGTAGGGTCACGCCCTATACTCATTAGCTATTAGCCCCTAGCTAATTTAGTCCAAAATTCCAGTGTAGGGCTTTGTCACAAGTAAAACTAAAATTATGTTACACACAGAAAGGAATCTAAAAAGGAAAGACATGTTATTGGTAAGCCCGCAAAACCATTAGGATCGGTTAGACCTGGAGAAGTAAGTAAGAATAGACCGTCCACAAGGGGAGTATCTAACAGACGTTAGATTTTTATGTTTTCTGGTAGGACCGAGTCAGCCAAGGGTTAGTAGTTAGCTAAATGAAACTACAGTGTATGGACAGATAGTCCATATGATAACTGATGTGTACATATTCATGATATTGCTTTATAGATTTAACCAGTTTTGGTTGCAGGATTACAATTTGCAAAAGATATTTTTTAGAAAGGATATTAGTGAGGGAAACCTGTTCCGCTAAGCGGCTAGTCTCACTTAATATCTGATAACCGAGATGTATAGTATTATTCATACCAAGCTTTATGTCCGACTTGAAGTTTATTTTCCTTAAACTCTCAGGTGCTCAAAATCGATTTGAGCAGGCTGAGGGTTGAAGTTTACAGGTTTTAATAGGTTGTCGAATAAAGCTTCCGGTGATGAGTAGATGGCTGACAGATAGTTAATTAGGAGTTGCTATTATATTTTGGATTGATTCCGCTGTATTGTATATATAGTGCTCTGGTCAACCAAGGGGGCATCGTCATATGTCACTCTTGGTGTATTTTTGTAATAACTATATTTTATCTAAACCTGGGAAACAATTATGGGATTATGTAGTTTGAATATCGAACATGTTTTGGAAATGTAATCAAAAATATTGTTTTTTGAAATCGATGATTTTGTGTCATATTCATGTGCTTCTGATATTGTGGATACCATTAACATTGCTGTATTTATTCCCCGGAAGTTAATACTATGGATGACTGCAGCATCTGCAGCGCTTAGCTTTAGGCCTCTAAATAGGGGATGTTACACTTATATCCTAAGAGAAATAATGGCATGCTATTGTTTGTTGTTGATTCCCGCTTGAAAGCAGTTGACATTAATAATCATTGTGTTGCACGGGACAAAAGAAAAGTGAATGCAAGTCGGAGTATTTCGTAGCAAATAGGTCGTTATGGAAGCACTTCGAAGAATGACAAATAGTGAAGAGGGATCCTAAAGGATTCCTCATCTTATTGATCTTTATTTACATATATTATTGATTATGTAATTGTTTTTGTATATGGAAAGTAAATGTTTATTACTTATAGTTAACTTACTTGTTGTTGGTTTTATTGCGACAATAAAATCATGTGCTCGCTTTTAAGCGATTTACCACTTGTTCTCCTAAAATGTTTGAAATGGTTTCCGGACTCGAATTCCGTTTTCAAACCCTTTTGGAAAGATATGGAGTGGTTTAAAATATAGAAAGAAATATGGTTTAAATGTTATTTGATTTACAAAACAAAGTTTAAAAGTTATGGTCCATACAGCGATAGTCGCTATAGATGTGGTTTGGAAATCGATGTTTTTTGTAAAGTAAAAAGAGTTGTCTATTTTAGATAGTTTGAAAAGTATTTTCAAATGTGTTCATAAGGATTTAAAGTGAAGTTTAAAGTTTAAAATATATTTTTAAGAGTTTAATTAGTTATTCAAACAAGAGATTTAAATTTTACTCCTTTGTTTTAAAAAGTTAAGTTTGGTTTAAAAGCAACCATTTTTAAGAGAATGTTTTAAATACATGTTTCAAATTATGTTTTAAAGAGTTTCAAAAGTAATTTTAAAAGAAGAAGGAAGCATGGATTCCAACACCATTGTTGTAATAAATGTTTCCGAGAAAAGGAAAAAGAGATCATAGTCTATAACATCTTTATTACGGTACGCGGTTTTAGAAAATTAAAAAGGAAGTTCCATTTATAACGCTTTGTTTTAATAAATAAGTTGTTTACTTTTTAAAAGGGATGATGTTGCCTTTTTAAATCAAACTTTGGTTTAAATAATTGATTTTGACAAATGTTTTTAATAACTAGTTTGAAATCAAAGACTAGAAATTAAGTTTATGGAGTTGGTTTTTCGATTATTTTAAAGAATTTGTTTTATGTAGGGGATTTGTTTACCACTGCCATTATGTAATATAAAACAAATATGATAAGTAGTGCTAAATGTTGGCACATTTATGGAAAGTAAGTCATCTTATATTTAGCAATAAACTGATAAGTTAACTTTCCCCTATCTTTAAGCTAGAATCGTAGTATTTTAACTTAGGAAAAGGCCAGGTGCAACCAGTGCACTGACTTACCTGGTTTTGATTCTTGGCAAGGGATAGAGAAGTCGAAATATCGAAAGTGTATTAGGTATTATAAGAGAGTTAATTTATATAAATAGGTCAGGAAAATTAAGTATATGGAAGATACTTTATCTTATACTCGATACTAAATTTCGAGATATGAAAGCCTATTTTTATCTGTGAGAGTTTAAGAATATACGTCGAGGCAAGGGTAGTTCTCTAACTTGTCCAACTTTTTTGTTAATCGAGGGATAGTACGGGGTTGAAATCGAAAAGTGTTGATAAGCATATGATGTTCGATTTTCCATATGCAAACTATATACTTACACCAGATAGTGGTTTGTCCACAATCGATAACTTGACCTATTTTGACTTCGGAAGTATATATGAAAGCTTCACAATTTCATACAGATTAAGATTACCTTGGGAGAACTCTGAAACATCCTTGCTTTAAGGGTGGATATTCGAGATCCCCTTAGGACTCTTATATCGTCTGCTTACTTCTAAACGAACCGAGATTGAGTCAACTAGGAACTATCGATTGTTGGTTTGGAGAGACCGGGATCGGATAAGCAAAAGTTATCCAAAAATCACTTCGAACCAACATAAGCATTCGAATTAGGACATCTTGAAGATGATAGAATTTAAGATGGAGTTCTTTAAAGTGCAAGGGCAACTTGTAACTAATCCTGAGGGTGATTCCAAAAAGGATGTAGTAGAAGTAGTGTCTTTGGTTTGTTCATATTCTTAACAACTTGTATGGATGAATGTTGGAACTGTATTATTTCTAGGAGGGCACTATTAGTATTTCAAGTGGGATTTGCTAAAAGGGTAAAACATAGCCTCGAGCCTCACATCCGGTAATGACTAAAACAAGGGATATGCAGCATTCTATGTAGGTCGCACTCATTAGGGTATGGAGATCACCCTTCTAGATCGATATTTATGGATTTGGCATGTACATAGAGCTCTCAAGGAAAAGTTTAAAAGCAACTGGGGTGATGATATATTCGATACTATCCAGGAAGGGGTAGGCCGGTTCTATGTTGGTAGGGGTTGCGAGGCTTGTGACATCGATACATTTTACCTAGAGATATACTGTGACAGGCGGTATCCAAGTAGCCTTGTCATCGTATGGAATCCATTTTCCAATTTGTGCTTTACAGACTTAGTTTTATACCAAATAGGTTGGAATGTGAGATGCAAGCATTGCAGTTATGTTATATATTTATTTTAAACCCTAGACACTATTATAATATCACTGGATTTTCTAATAAAATGGTTTAGTTATCGTAAGGTAAAAACCTATATGTGTTTATGTGTGGTATGGTCTTACGAGATACATTTATGTTTAAAAGGGTTTTATAAATATAACAATCCATAGGATTTGAGTTTCTCATGCTGGTTTACCAGACTGATTCGGGTGTTCTTTTCTTATAATACTCGGGTCAGACCCGAGTATTTTACAGAGTTAGCTTTGGATGCTCGGAGCTTCAAGAGAAGAGCCAGATGCTTCCAAGACTTGATGTACTTTATTTTCCACTTTATTTCTTACTGTGTATTTACAAAATTTATAAGGATAGACTATTGTAACTGTCTAGGCTGATGATAGACTCTGATTATTGTATGAATATTAAAGTTTCCTTTTATAAAGATCATTTGGATATTATATATTGCTCGTTACTACGTGAAATTACGTTCTGTCTTTTCTCTCACCCCAATAATCATCATTTCCAGCACTTGGATGCTCGACACTTGAATACCGTAGATGTATTAGTGTCAACTTTTAAGGGTCGAAAAGACATGTCATCACATAAATAAATTAAAGGTTAATTACTTAAATAAAAATAAACATATATGAGATATATGTGTTATACTATAAAGGTTATAGTATATAATAATTATTAAATATAAACGTCATATTAAATTAATATAAAATTATTTAAATTGTTAACTAATTAAATTGATTAAATAAGATTTCATTGATATAATATTATGCATAAGATTATTCTATAAGTGATGTGCAGTTAAAGCCCCACAAAATCTCTGCTGCAGCCCATAGCGCTCTTGGACCACTACGCTTTTTCAATATAGCATATTAAATAGTAGATTCGCTTTTAACCTTGCTATTATCTGTTGTACGCGCTAAATCAAGGCTTTTAAGCACCCGCTTTAGCAAAATTAATATAAAAATGTTGATTTGACTAGTTCTCTTTCGAATCGAATAAAAAAAATTTAGGGTACCTAATTTTAAGGCATAAGTGCTCAATATAAGTTAGAAAGCTATTGTAGTCACCAAATCTGGATTACATAAATCATGATATTTTTCGGTTTTGTTATATAAAATTAAATAATATTTCTTTTTCCTATACAAATGATGTGAGAATGAGAATAAATTAACTTTAAATATCTAGTTTTATATCCAATAAAGTTTTTCGCACCTCCGCCATATCCCCGCCGTATCCCCACTATAACTTTTTGCACCTCCACCATTACGAAACCGCTAAGCGCTTTAACTACACAAATAAGTAATATCAAATATAAAAGATATATAAAGTTTATATAATATGAATGTATAAACTAACACTAGACATTAAAGAAACCCAAATAGACTTAAAGAATAAATACATACGTAAATGTTTGGATATCGTGATTTCCGATGTGTCCAACACTTGAACCACAAGAGTGACTCATAAGAATTATACTATTCCATAAGTCGATATGAATCAATAAAACATATTAAAGATTATGAATCTTTAATAAAATTGTTCTCCTCTACCACACACACACACATACACACACACACATATATATATATATATATATATATATATATATATATTAATAAATTGCTTGCATACTCCTTTGTTGATGAGAAAACTCAAGCTAAGGATGTTATGTGTAGTATTATTAATATATTGAGTAGACGAGGTAAGATAACTATATGTATTTGTTGAGCAAACTCAAGGTATATATGCTATACTTAGGTCGTCGCGATATGGTAGGTATAAGTGAATAGTTTCATTTCGATTTGTTGAGCAAACTCAAGGTCGAAGTGAAATTAGGATAAGGTACCAAGGGATAGGAGTTGTATATGATATGACCAATAAGGAGTTATTTATCGTTCGTGGAGCTATGACTTATCGAGCAAAGCCAAGGTTAGAATTCCAAGACGGACGAGTCCTAACACTCACTAGTGAAGTCAAAAGACTTCTATGTTTCAACCTAGGGTTTGGTGAAACATAAAAAACTGATGGAAGCCTTATTAGAAAAATGAAATGATAACATTTAACCTTTCTAATATTGTAGGAACATATGCTATATAATGTTATAGTAATCTACATTTATAAATTTGTGCATTTAATATGATTGATAAAACGTTTCAATTAAGATACACAAATGAGCTGAATTGAAGATTACAAATAGAAATATAATAGGTGCTTACTAATAAATACTTCTTGCATGTTAATGTTTCAGTACCCATGCAGGCGCTTGATTTTATAACTACTAAATACATTCGTAATTTGGTTATTTACATGTTTATTCGGTCAAGACCATGAATTGAATTATATGAGTTTCGAACTTTAAAGTAATACAAGATGATGTATATTTGATCCATGTACTAACGCATATAAGTGAAATATGAGGAATGGTCACAGTTCGTAATGTATGATACTTCAATGAACTTTAGTTCATTATAACTAAGCCAATAAACAATACTGTGAGATCGAGTATTCAATTTGAGTGATTATGAAAGGATTGCATTGTGTTAAATGTAAGATAAGACCAAAAATACAATATAGGTCTAAAAACTCGATCATTGAAACGTTATTTTGATCACTTTACCTAAAGTGCAACATATTTAATGTCCTTAAATTTGAAGAATAATGAAGTGCGCTTTTGAAAAGATTTCATTATGATATTATAGTAAGGAATTTCTTTTGAATGATTCGACCATTTAGAAAGAAAAACGAGCATACAAGTGTAGAGGTGATTTGAGATACAATTGGGATGAAGAGAGTGAATAGTCACTTCTGCTTCATAAAGAACGGTCGAAAACGAGAATTGTAACAGTAATAATTGATACTACTTAACATTGAAATGAGAAATACGATTTCTTTTCCAAAATGTATTTTCATATAGAAAATTGTTTTTTATGAGATTTATTTTTTTGAGTTCAGGATATCTGATCGAAGAACTCTCTATTACAAACTAGTTGCAGTATATAAAATAAATAATTTATATTAAGTGAATAATTGACCTCCAAATTTGGTACACTATTATAGTAATGATGAAAATAGTGGGGGCGTGCCATATAGCACTTATTGAATGCATCAAATTATGAAAATTGTTTTCGTAAAACATATTGATTATTATTTATGAAATAATGATTATTTTTCAGTGTAGATTGAAAAATAGACATAGTTATACTTCAATGAGAATATTATGAATATCCGTTATGAATAAAAACTATAATGTGGTATTTGTTTCACAACAAAAATAATGCATTGGAAAATACTTGATATCTAAAATTATTTAAATTATTTTCATATCCGTAGTTTTGAGAAATAATTTTTTATTATATGATTATGAATCATATGATACTATTTAATTATATTTCAAACAATTAAGGACTATGCACCTATTTAGTTGGAGCATCATAAGAGTTGATGAACTCTTCAGATTGATACATGTAGATATATGCAATCATAGGTTTGTTAACACCAAAATGGTTCCATGTACTTATCTATGTTCACCGATGAGTTATCACATACATGGACATGTGTATTTGATATGCATGTATAAGTCTATGATGAGCTCAGAGAATAAAAAACAGAAGTAAGTAAAATAACATACACTACTACAAAACAGGCCATTTGCATCGGTTGTTTACCCCCCCCTTTTGCATTAGTTCAATAGCCGATGCATATGCAACCGATGCAACAGGCTTAACACTTTTGCATCAGTTCTAAAACCGATGCAAAAAGGTCCTTTTTGCATCGTTTGTTACTAACAACTGATGCAAAATATCATGGTTGGTTGCTTAAACACAGTCCCCATGTTGCATCGGTTGTAATGAAAACCGATGAAACAAAGGAACTTGTTGCATAGGTTGTTGTTGAAAACCGATGCAAACCATTATTACAGTACTCAAATAGACTATATATATATTATTGATTATAACAAACAATTATTGCATGCAATATTAATTAAATTTGATGGCAAATACAAACTGAATAACATAATACCAAAATAAACATATATCATCAATTATAGTGTTAATAATCTATACAAAATAATAGTTCATACATTCATTTTAGCAGCATAATTCAGATCTTTAGTACAATCATTAAGTGGTACATTCATCTATCTCTTGTTGGTTGTAAGAACGATCTTGTACAAAGTACTGCAATTACAAGATTGTTTCGAAACATTAATCGTATAACTACTTAACAAAATAGTCGATAGAAATACTCATACTCACATTGCATCACAGTACACTTTTCAATTGCTTGCTTACCTCTACAACCATGTAACAATCTGTCATTCAAACCACCAAACAACAACATTCATTCCACTCCTTACTGCCGTACTTCCTCCCTGACACATCCACTCCTACATACACTATACAAAAACCCCACAACAATATGTCACCACCTCAACTCAACACTGCTGCATTCCTTCATTCCTCATTGACGAATACAATTGTTCTCACTATCTACCACAGCATACATACCATATTACTACACCACCTAATCATCTAACAGTGCCTAATTACTCAACATCATCATTCATCCCCACAACTGCACCTGACCATCACACTTCAAAGTACATTAAACTCCACTGCCTTCTACAACTTGGTTCACCACAACTACTCCACATACAAACTGTTATACAACCACATCATACTGACCATCCCTGCCTGCATATTCATAGCCAACTGTGCATGTCATCACCACCACTACAACATCTTCTGCCTTCACATCCTTGCTGCCACCTTCACAATTCCTTCTCATTGCCACGTGATCGAAACTTGTGTAGTGTGATTCATATAAAGTGGTATTTATTATAATCATTCAAAGAATAAGAATACAAGGAAAAGGTTGACTTGTAGGGCTCACCTTTCAGCTCCTGGACGCAAAGGTATATCATTTGAAGCTGCAAACTCTTCCAATGTTTTTTTTCTGCAATCAAAGATATAACCAATCAAATATATGCTAATGTATAACTCAACAATGATAGGAAGCACAAAATCATTATTTTTCAGTATCAAAGAGAAAAATCACAATGCACTACAAAGAAAACATTACCTTTTTGATAAACTTAAATTTTATAACAATCAATTAGTACTAAAACACACAACAAAAAGAAACAGATGCAACAACAAATATCATCATCATACTTGCATTTTTTTCCAAATAATGGAGGTGGCCACATGATAAAAAAAAGGTCAATTTAAATCATGTAATGCTGAAAGTTAAATCATGTAATGCTGAAAGTATGAAAGAGACAAGAATAAACTCACCATATAGTAGCATACAATAAGACTACATCCAATTATTTGCTACATAAAGTTGTTAAGAAGTGAAAATTTATTAGGGAGTAGAAGCAATAATTATATTTCACTGGCTTCCAAAATGAACATATCCAGTCTCAAATAGACTAAGAGAATTAACCTGCTCCGTAAAACTACACATGGCATGCATATGCGCTCAGCTCCAGTAACACCACATTGACTGCCAGCAACAAGCACACAATTGTTTACAGAGACTCCTGCATATTCAGCTCCTGCTCTCAATGTTGCAACAATATTTTCCAAGCTGCATAACAATCAATCCATCTCTTTATGACATCATTGTAAATTGTAATATGTCTACCATAGAAATGGAATTGTATAACTGGAAGATGGCTAATACATGAATCTTTTAACAGGAATTGAAACAACTTGGATATAACCAACTATGACTACAGAAATTGTAAACTCAGAGACAGTTTATTGAAGTCTTCACATATGGATAATTGGTTTACAAAAGCTGATGTATTTTATTTACTTACCCATCTAGCTTTACTTTAAATTTCTAGCATTCTAATTTTTAACATTATTTCTGGAAAAATCTTTCTGTAATGAAATCAGTAGTGTATTTTAGGATCATAACACCTTGATATTGATGAACGACAATCTCAAACCAATAGGTAATGACAACTGTAAAAAGTATATCAAAGATTCTAAATGGTGTGAAGCTTAATAAATGTACATAACATAAAATCAAGATCTAGTGAAGGGTTTGAATACTAAAAAACAAAAGAAAAATGATTACAATAACAATGGCAATGGTAAATTGCATTTGATATGGTATACAAAGTTTTAGACAAGATAAACATCATTATGATACTACATTGAAAGATTAAACATGCAACAATAAGGCTTTGAAATGTCCCACGTTACAGCGTTGATTTTTCTAAAACATTATCTAAAATTCCAATTTTTAACCCTATTTTAAAGGTATGTATTCTCTGAAAAGACGAGATTAATTATACACAAACTAACATAAAATTATCTTAGACTATATACATACAATCCTACTAAATAGATACAAACACACCAAAGTTGAATTGCATAATGAATATTCACAGGGATTGGACATACATGAATTGAGATTATAGGCGGCAGCAGAATGTCTGTTCCGTAAGACTTATGCTGTATTTCTCTCTGTGCGCGCGCGCACGCACGTGACTCTTGTAGCGGAAATCTATCGTTGTCCAAATACTGAGAGAATTCATTTTGCCCTTAACCAATACCCCTTATCCAAGATGTTAGTCTAACTAGTAATATTTATAAAGAAAACGACAGAGCTGGGATTGCATTATTCCATATTAAACACAAAGTTTCCTTGTACGTTAGATTCGTTGAATACTAAATTGATCCACTAAACCCTATCAAGAGCTTGCTCAAGGATAAGAGGTATTTTCTGGAAATATCAAGCAAACAGGTTGGGTAAGTCTTGAGAAATATTAAAATACCTGAACCTTTCCCAATCACTCAAACAAACAAAAAAATTAATGAGGCTCAAATTCTACTTCGATAATAGAACACATATGGTCAGTAAACATAATTTTGACCACTAAACAAAACCAAAAAAATGAAGAAAAAAAGTACTAAGGGTAACTTATTGATGACCACCAATAAAGTAGAAAAACTCTGAAGTGCGGATCAACGATCAATAGATCATGATATCGAATCCCCTTGCTATAGGTTTCTTTTAAGAAAACAAT